>CM073501.1:38317500-39517500 GCA_037074585.1 Biancaea sappan | reverse complement strand
ATTAAAGTTGAATTGAGGGATCATATTCAATAAAATAAGATATTTATAAAGATATTTAATTGATTTCTCTTTTATTAAGTTTAAATTAATTTAATATAATATATTAATGATTATTAATATATAAATGATATATATATATATATGATTTGGACTTGGGGCTTCAGCTGAACTTTCCTTTACAATACATTAATACTTTTTAATCAATTTATTTAAAATAATGTGTCAATTAAATTTTAAATTATTTTAATAAATTCAAAATAACAAGTTGGCAAACATATAATATAATCATTGTTGTCAAAATTTATTATTAGATCGTAGAATGGACGAAAATCGATCTCGATCCTACTCATGATCAATTTTATAATAACAATGTGCAAGATCTAGATTCTACACGTATGATCGTCTAGGATCTAGATCTTACACGTAGGATGATCCTGACATTTTTTTCCCTTAGATCATTGGTCAAAATTTTTCTTTTGTCCAATATTTGATATAAACTCGTCTTCTGCTTCGTTTAAGTCTCTAGTTTAAAAATATTTTTTTTATTTGTCAAATTCATCCCTTACAAATTTCAGTTTGTTCACTTTAATCTCTATTCTTCACTTTCATACTTTTTCTCATAGTTTGGTCCTTCAAAGCAGTACATAATTTCAATTTTAGTTATGATATGATTAAATTTATCATTTCTACCAAAAAACAATAAAAGAAATGAATTAAAATTCAAGTTTCAAAGCTTACTGTTTATTTACTTAGATCCTTGGTCAAAAATTTCCTTTTGAATTTTGTCTAATTTTTTTATATAAACTAGTATTCTACTTCTTCTAGATCCCTAGTTAAGAATGTGTTTTTTATTTGTCAAAATTATCTCTTACAAACTTTTTTGTTTGTTCTTTTTAGTTCCTATTCTTCACTTATATATTTTTTTTCTCACGGTTTGATTATCCAAATTAGTCTATAATTTTATTTTTAGTCATAATATGATGGTTTTGTATTATATACAAAATTTATGTTATTATATATATATATATATATTAAATAGTATTTTGATAAGATTTTACGATCTTCGATTCGATCTTACGGTCAATATTTTCTATGCCCTAATACGACCCTGCATAAGATCCCGATCTTGACAATATTGAAATAGATATATCTATTGAAAATTAAACAAGAGCATATGTTAGAAACTAAACAGAAATACTTGTTCAGACCTACATATATATATATATATATATATATATATCTCCTATTAAAATTTTACGGTGGATAACTTTGATAGAAAATATCTAGACAAAGGTTTTAAAAGGAATTTGTTATATCCTAGAACAATCTATATGTAATTTCTCAATACACATATATAAACTTTTTAAAAATTGTGTTTGTCAAGACTTGAAATCATTTTATTCTTTATATAAAATCATTTTATTCTTTATATTTCTATCATATTTAATTAAAAAGAATGTAGCTTCTGCTTTCGAAGATGTTTTTGTGCTCACCATTAAGTTATATTTTCTAATATTTGTTGAGGTCTAAGCAAGCGCGATGGCCATAACTTCCTTTTTTAACGTAATTTATTCTCTCAACTTTAAAAATTAACAATAAATATTTATGAATCTTTAATTGTATGCAACATAGCTCATTTGTTAACCTTTTAGTCTAAAATCCTAATATAACTTATTCATATAAGTTTAAAAGATCAAATTAAAAAAATATTTAATCTATTATTTCAAGCGATAAAACAATATTTTTTAATCATTTTTTCTATTTTTTTTACAACAAAAGGTCTCTTAAAATATATTAGTACATATATTTTTTATTAATTTTTAGTAATATAGTACGAAGGTTTTTTTTAAAAAAAAGTAAAACTAAGTTAAATTGCACAAAATTGAAAATTTGAAGACATTTATTACTTACTTTTAAAATTAAGGCAAAAATTTCATTTTTGTCTTTAAATTTTGATTCAAGTTTTAATTTTTTTTTAAATTTTTTTATATTAATTTTATTTTATATCTTTTTAATTAGTTTCAATTTCATTACGAAGCCCGGGTCAAACTAGATGAAGTATCTTCAAAAATATCCAAGTTGTCCAAAAATTAAGCCAAGGGAGGGGGAGTTATGAACGTGTTTAGAACAAAATTGTGGTAGAGATCAACCTGCATAACACCCTAGAATCATTGCTAAATACATATATGAGTAAACGCGGAATAGGAATTAATGATCCTCTCCTGGATTAGAAGTCATTAAAGCATCTAGATTGATGATAAAAATCACTTATGTGACTTTCACTGTACACGTTAATGACAATTTGTCCAGCTAATTAAACACATCATATCAATATGCACTTGAAATAATAAAACTACCATCCATTATTCTGAAATTGAAAAAGCAACGCTCTTAGATGAATTAAAACTTACATTAAAATTTTGAAAAAAATTGTTGTAAATATTTGATAATTAACGCAGTCTGAGTCATGTTATGAGAGACATTGTTCTTAAAGAATTATTTCGCAACTATAAAACTTTCTCTCAAGATAAAATAAGCTCCTCTGAGTTTTATTCAAGTACCAGAAAAGCAAAAAAATAACACAGTAACCCATCGAAAACAAAGAGCACAAAACGTGGAGGAGGAGTTCAGAAAATGGTATGTAAATTTAAAAAGATGAGTGTCTTTTATAGGTGCGAAAATACATAACTAAAATAGATAAGATGTAAAACTAGGCTCAGTTGACATATCCTGCGCACAGGAGGGAATCACTTATTTACACTACATTGGCTCGAGATTGTGAACGTGCGAATCCATTTCTTTCCTGAACTCTTTATGAGATCATTATAGCATGTTAATATATAAAGTTTCATCTCCTACTTAAATTGATTGATATGAGAGTAATTTTATTCTTTTGAAACACATCTGCTTTTTATAACACAATTTTCACAACACAAATTTAGTAGGTTTGGCTAAAATTAAAGACAGATAATATAGAATGGCTAAATTGAGGAGAGTCGTTTAGGTTTTGGGCATATGGTGAGTTGTAATTTTGTTTTGTTTAGAAGAGAAGTTAATGATTAGGAGCATGAGAGTGACTGAAGCGAGAATGAAGACATGTAGATGCAGGAGCCCTCTCACTCACATGCGCACGCACACACACAATGCATTATTCTTTCCTAACTCATTAACTAAGACAACAATTAATAATACTAATTCACCATACAATTTTGGCAAAAGACAAATCATGAAAACAATAGTAATTCAGAAAGTGATCTATCAACCTCCTTTTGTCCCAGTGATCGCCAAGACATTATAGGGAATTTTATTTACTGCCCTTTTTTTTTCCATTAATGTCATGCACTTTAAAATAGTTTTTTCACACCCTTGTTTCTATTTTCCCTAAAATACGACTTGGCATGTAAGACAGATGAATCCTTTTATATGTAGACTGCTTAATTTACCCTAAGAAAAAAAACATTAATGGAATATGAAGAAGCCTAGAAGGCTAGAACATGATAAACTTGAGTTCAAACTTGAGCCGTTTTCTACGGTAAATTACAAATAGAAAAAAAAAAAAAAGGGACTACTTGGTCTCATCAGTTTTCATATTAGTAATATAAAGTTTAAAAGTTGGCATTGAGTGGTCTAAGGTTCATGCCGTTTGCACATATGGTCTCTGTGATTTACTTCGGTTTTGTTGTTAGTGGAAAAGTCACATGAATTGCACATAGCTTGGAAAAAAAAAAACTCCAATTTATTCATTTTAAATCCTAATTTTGCAAGTTTCATTATTTCTTAAATACTTGAAGCAAATTAGCATCTAAAAATCTTATTTGTTTTTTGCAATTAACATCTAATTTACCCATTTTAAACACTAATTTTACAAATCATTACCTTAATCGTTTGTTGATTTGTCATAGCAAAAATAATTTGACGGTTTATGAGCTAATTTATGATAACAACTAGAATTTAATCCAAAGGAAGAACTAAGTTTTATTACCAGCGACCAAGGCCTCCTACCAGAGCTAATGCTCCTCAAGGGTTACAAGGTTCCTCCCACTATGAAAAGTAAAAGATTCCTCACCTTTGACCCTCTCTCCTCCTCCCCCTCACTATTTAACTAACTTTGATAGTATTCTCTACCCCTCTAATAGAATAGCCTATAACATAAGCCTTGATCGGCGTAGAGGTGGATCCCACACCACTACCGTAAGCCTTGACAAACATCATTATTAAGGTAAAATACCATGATCTAAAAGAAATATCAGAGTGTCAAAACCAAAAGAAAATAATACATTTATAAACAATTCTCTAATTCTCACCATGCACTTATACAATCTTTATGGTCAATAATCCAATGTCAATATCATACACAAACATCAATTGCAATCCTAGGTATTCTATTCTACTATAGAGTGACTCAACCCATAAAAATACTTCTACAATTATCCACTCGACACCAGAAGGGGTCGAGGGCTCAAAGGCCCGCTACTACTCGTACGGAGACTCGCTAATTACATCAAAGACATGCAAGTGTACATGAATAGAGAAAGACTGAGTATAAAATACTCAATGAGGACCATATATGATAACTAAAAGAAAGGGCAAACCATGTACAACCTGTAGGGATAGAATCTTGATTAGTCCTACCCTTCACCAATTACCTGATCCATACACTATGACCACAGACATTTTACAGGACACTAAATTTCCACAACTACGCCACAGAAAACATTCCAGCATGCAATATGAGAATATGCACACATACTTTCCAGCATCGACCCATTTTTAAATTATACAATGCAATACCGTACAAGCATCTATAATATCAACCACCAATTCATAAGAGAGAGATATATAGTAAATAGTTACATCATTATATTGAAATTTGTCTTATGGGAAGTGATGTCATCTCATCATCATGAAGAATAGATTGGAGGGCCATACAGGCTTCCTTTAATAATCTTGTGAATCATAGCAAAGAGGACCACACAGACTTCTCGCTATGTTCTCAACTACCGTAGTAGAGAAGGCCACATAGGCTCCTCACTAGGTTATTAATAATTACTATATGCCCATAGATTATAATCTAAGAGGGCCATATAGGCTTTTCAGTCCATTCTCCCCTTTTTCCATGGTAGAGAGGGCAACATAGGTTTCTCTTAAAAATATTAGTCATAGTGCAAAGGAGTAACAGGACCCTTCATACTACCACTAATTTATAACTCATCAAGGAGCAAAATAGGCTTTTCACATAGTGTCACTAGTCATAGTGCGAGAGAGCTATGAGACTCTTCGCACTACCAGTAATCTAGTTATATCATATGATTAGTCAATAGTGCAATAAAGTCATAAACTCTTCGTACTACCATTAATTTAGTCGTTTTCATAGGCCATGTATGCTTTTGTACCATTTGGTTAGTTATAGTGCGATAAAGTTATGAATTATTCAAGCTACCACTAACTCATCCGTGATTAGTTTACCTCATTGGTAACCGTCTTTAACATATATAGAATTCTATCTCACACAATAGAATTAGAGTATTAAATGCAATATGACAAAGAACTATTCATCCACATTATGCAACCCATCACACAATACTTAATAACAATGTGAAAGTATAGCATGTCTTTCATTCACAAACTCAAGGTAATCAAATGTCATTCCTATCATCACTCAAGGACTCTTTCACATTGCATCACTTCTAGCAATTGTGGTCATCCTTAGTGATAATAAGAAGGTTATATGATTCTTTTTCTCATTACCTCAAATGCACAGAAGTTGTGTTTAAATAAAGGAAATATATATCCAGCACACTTGTATGCCATCATGCAATATGCTAACCTAATGTCTACCACCGAATAATATTGACTCACACACATGGTTTGCTATCATAAGGAAATCACTCGTACAAGTAAGAATAGAATATTTTCATACATGTACGTATTTGTTTCTTGGAACATCTAACCACAACTACAAAGCATTCAAGATACTCATACTAGTCTCATCACTTGAATGTGGATGCATGACATATTTATATTAAAGACTAGAAAGGAAACAAACAAGGTAGAGTAGAAGTTCCCTTACCTCTGCTCCAAGCTAGTCATTCTATTCCCAAAAGATGTAGAAGACACTTTAAAGGATCCATTCCTATGAGAAACAAAGTAAAAACATGTCGAGGCCACAAGAGAGGAAAAAACTTGACACCAACTTTGACCTTTGATCACTCTTTAGGTCATAACTCCTAAATAATAAAGGATTTTCAAATGAAAATTATATCATTAGGAGCTAGACTCCAAGATATTTCCAGCAATATAAGATTTGCTAAAAACGAAGCTTGGATGAGAAAGTTATAACTATTTGAAAATTGACTAAAAAAATCTGTGAACCACCACTATAGTGCACAGTGCCAGTGTACAGTGGTGACTTGCAGAACCTTCTCCCTTGTTTCATGATTTTGCCTTCCATCTTTCTCTCATTCCCAACTCCAATTTTGACCAAAATCCATGATTTTTAGCCTTAAAGCACACCTCTAATCACTAGGAATCATTCCCAAACAACAAAATCTAATTACAAACAAGATTTACCATCAAATCTTTCATCGTTCTAACCAAAACCTAACATTTTCTCCATTTTTCATGTTTTGTGTTCTTCTACCTCAAGACTATGAATTTATCCTAGTTTTCTCCAAATTTCTTGTTCTAAAACCTCATCTAACATGTAGGAATGTTTTAATCCAAACACCCACTCCCAAATTCATCCATTTGAACCCCAAATGCTCCTAAAAACCCTATGTTTGAAATAGGAAGAAAATGAAGAAAGTTAGGACTTTTTATCTCTTTCAAGTTTTTCCGGTGATGGTTGGCCCCCGAAAAGATTACTCTTACGCCGAAGAACATTGGCCAAAGACTTGGGGGTGTGGGGTTTAATTGAATCGAGTGTGAGGGGTAGGAGAGATAGCGTGAGAGCAAGAGAGCAAGAGAGAATGAGGGGTCTGAGGTGTATGGGAGTGACTCATATATATATATATATATATATATATACTCTAAGGGAAATTACAAAGTTGCCCTCAAGTCAGTCACATAACCCGACCTCTCGTGGGGGAAAAATTAAAACTTCCTACAACTCAGATATAATCCACATTGTCACAACACCACATATCCTAACTACTCATTCCTCAAATTCCAATCATTTTTCCTTCTACACCAAAAGGTTATATAAAATAATATCTTTGCCACGACCCTAAATTGGACACGTGACTGGTGCGAATGGTGCTTAACCCACATCGCTACAAGCCTAACTTTTACTCAAAAGCTTTATACTTCCACTTACTTACTTATTCTTTGATTTAAAACAACTTAAATTTCAACTGAGATTAACCAAAATCTTTTCTCATTCATAATCTATTATACATTATCACTCTCTTAAATAAAACTTCAACACTTAGCTTTTCGTAAACTCAATTATAATTCATAATCTTTATGCTAGTTCATACTATCTTTTACATGAGTTCACATCGTAGCATGACCTACCCAATTACAGATCTTAACTAAGAATACCTAGTATGACATGACTTCTAAGGTACTTTACCTTACTTCAGCCAAAGGGGAGGTGTTCTTGACACGAACATCGTCGAAATATGCAATCTTTTGTACCTGAAACTGTAAGGGGGTTAGTTCAACCACTTGGCTCACCAAAACAATCCTATCGTAGCACTTATATAAATATATACATATATATATATATATATAAAATCATGCATGCAACAGGAAAAGAAGACAACAAATTTTTGGGGATACTGACATAAACACGAATATTTAAAACACTTCTAAACATCTACACTTTATCATGCATAAGGCAATCTATTATACACTAATATGGTAAATAGTGATACCAAATGCACATACATACGTACCACTTCCTTTTTATTTCCTTGAGCCTTACTTGTAGTACTGTTAAGAAACTATGTCGAGGAAATAATAACACAGCGATCAACTAGCTAGTAGTACCCATCACATTATCTCATCATAAGCAAGAATTCAACTAGCAATTTACTAATATTAAATTCATACTCATAAACACATCAAAGATAAGAACTTAATAGCAAACCATTACATTATAGTATCATCATCACATAACACATCCACACACACACACACACATATATATGTCAAACATGCTCACCCGAAAACTCAAGGTCATTAAGGAAGTCGTCCTACCAAGCCCTGTCGCTAAAGGTGACATTATGGACCGAAGGCTCACCAGGCCACTTTTGCTACATGGGTCGCTGTGAGTCCTTATCAACCTAGCCTTTCACCTCACCATAGCCATGGAATTGCGAGAAATGAATCAACTGCAACATGAAAGTTCAACAGCACTTTCGATGCAACATGAAAACTTAGTAGCACTTTCGTGCGCAACATCAACAACATATACATATACATAATACACATTAATGATACATATACTTAATTTGATTCCATAACTCAGTAGCTCAACTTGTATACTTTCAATAATCAGGTGCATTTCATATCATGACATAATCAAAATATTATCATCATGCATCATAACTTAATACATGTCAAAATTAACCTTTACATTATCCATTCATGTACATGAGGATTTCTAAATGATTTAAGATGGTTTCTCATGCATTAGGATTGCCTACACTTCTAACTTATATATTATATGTTCATTTCAATATAATTAATTACCATTTCACCACACATGTGCATATAAATCTTCATGGAAACATGTAGCACTCAAAGTAATTCATGATCAAGTTTATGTTTGAATTACACTATTCTTGTATGTTTGGCCATCCATTAGTTTGCTTTTATCCTAGCTCATGTAAAGAAATTATAATTTCTTATTAGCACATCATTACTTATAAACTCAGAGAGGCCCTAATTTAATTTAAGTAAGAACATACATACTTTTATATATGTGTATGTTTGGAGCAACCAAGATAGGATAAGAATTTCCATCACCTTTGCTCAAGCTTGTCGCTCCCATTATGGCTCCAAGAGGGATTTGGGAATTAGGTACCCATGTTCTTTCACACTTTACAATGTTTAGGCACTTTCAAGGGTAACTATTCGTGCTTCTTTTCATTTCACAAACATACCTCTAAATAACTCCAAATAACATTAATCTTAGGAATTTAAAATCATACTAGATAAGATTAACTCCCTCACCTTGGTTTGAAGCACTTCGGGGCTTCAAGAAATCCCCCGACGAAGCTTCAATCCAAAACCAAACCTACGGAACACAAACAATGCATTTCAGCATCCAAAATCCCATTTTTCACAAAACGCTATGGCCTTTCTAAGGCCAACACATTTTTCAAGTGTTGGCGCTTGGGCGCTAACACCCCTTGTACCCACTCTTCATCTCTAATTTGTGGAGTCATGGGCACCAAGTACAATTTGCAACTTTGAAGAAAGGCTCGGCTTTGGGTTAAGAAACCTCAATCTTCCCTAATTTCTTTGATTCCTTCAGTGGGATTTCATTCCTAATGTCTTAGGATCCATTTGGCACCAATTTCCCAAGTTAAAACCAAGTATAAGAGCTTGAATCATCAATTGTTCATAATAAACCCCAACTTTCACCATTTTTCATCTCATACTCTTTAATCTCATTCCCTACATTATCATTCCTTTAATCATTTGTTCTTTCCTCATCAACTAACATTTCAGAACAACAATCCCACACCATTCAGCCTATAGATATACTTTACAACATTTTCCCCCAATTTTCCTCATCTAGGGTTTAATGTTCTTGAAAGAAAAAGAAGAAAAGACGAAGTTATTTGGGAATAAAAGCTTACCTCAAGAGAAGGTCAAGAAGATGATAGAAGGTAGAAGAAATTTCCCAAAGCTTGAGTGTGTGTGCTACTAGCCAACCAAAGGGAGAGAGACATGTGAGATGGAAGAGAAGAAATGCTTCAAGAGAAAAGTGAGTGTGTGTGGGGGGTCCACTACCTCCCTTTTCAATTTGGTCCTTCTAGGTGGCAAATTTTCAAGTTAAGACTTGCAAGGGAATTTTAAGAAAACTTTTAATTCACAAATAGGGCACCCAACTAGACTTCCTCAAAAATACACATCATCACGTAAAATTTTCATCAAAGTATCAAAATTTCACATTCATTCAATTTAGTCCCTCTTAGTGTCTCAAAATCCATTCTAGCCTTAATCTGACAACTTTAAGTTATCGGATTCATAATTTTATCCTTATGAAGTTCATTTTCCCACACGGGTTTCCTATTTGGTCCTTTCTCTAAAGTATTCCACATTTTTTTTCTTTTCACTTAGTCCTTAAACACACTCGTTACACTCAACACATTTCTTTCCTTTCTGGTGAAATCTTACTTGGTCTAAGACAAGTTTTAATTTTCATCAAATTTTAGGATCCCTCATTCTTTTAGTTGGAACTCTTTAATTGGCCAAAAATTTTTGCGTTCACGAAAATATGTACTTTTAACTATACCATAATACCGGGAGTATTACATTATTTTCCCTTTATAGAAATTCGATCCCCAAATTTCAACAACTTGCTCAAAGTGCATGCTTTTCTTGCACCTAGGTGGCTAACTCGTGGGCCAAGCTTATTCTTGAGTTTTGACAAATGAGCAACCCTCGTTTTCACCTGTTTCCTGTATTTCCTTCATTGCTTAGGTCCACTGACACTTTACTTTCAAACATCATTTTCCACCAACAAGCTCTTCCCTTTTTATCCTTTAAGGCTTCCGTAACTAGTGCTTATAAGCTACTGAGTGAAAGTGGTCCAAGCCATCACTAGCCCCACATGCTTCTCATTACGGAGTTCGTGCAATGATCATCTCCTCTTTTCTCAATCATATAATTTGTGTCATTTTGCTATCTGGGTGCTTTTAGAAGGTCTCTGCTCTTGAAAAGTGGAATATAGAAGTCCATCTTTAGTTCCACTTTTCATTGTATCGTCATTGACTTTCCTACGGAGTTATACAATATTCCTTTCAATGGTCACTTTGTCTAACCAAATTATTTAACATGGTTTCTTTCTTTCGAGAGAAAATAAGTGAAGTTTGTTTGAAACTTCCCTTTAGGCTTAAAGTCATTCCTCAAGGAAAGAATTTCTCGCTGTGATCATATCATCTTAGTTCCATTTTAGGGGAACTAACACTAACTGCAAATTTTAACATCCCAGGTTTTGCCAACAGATTACGACACTGAGTACTCAGATTCAAGCCTCGTTCTTCTTGTAATTAATATCTTGCACCTTTAAGCTGGTAGAGTTCATTTCTAACTTTTGCATCAACTGATAAGGGCATCTGATTTATACCACCAACATTTCTTGATATTGCCTGTTTTAGTCGTACTCTCTGCCTATAATAGTTGGAACTACTAACAAAAACTAAAACTGCTCTATTAATAACATTTCTTGACATGTTAGTCAACATACTTGGGAAGCTCCTTGTTCCCTTTAAGACTCAGGCATGAGATTCGCTCGCATACATTTCTTCTCTTTTCCTATATACCCTCAGCCTCTCCAAAAGGGTTACATTACAATTTTTCCTATGCCTGTTTTATCTAAAAAAGTCCGAATAGGACCAACGGTTTTTAAGGGCCTTGGACTAGCTTTACTTGGACATCTTTAACCCTTTGCTTTTAGGCATGTAGAGTCAACTACTTGCCTAGTTCTCTTTTCTCACATTAACTGAACGATTAGACCTCCAATTATTGAGCCCTAACATAAAATCTTTATGTTACAAGTATTCTTAACATGTGACATATAAGCACGCATACCTTACGGGTAACCTCCTTTCTCATAGCTTCTCATACAATCATAAGTACTTATGCCATCTTTACCAAATTACTTACCGTGAAGCTTTCCTAACTTTACACACTCTCTTAGATGAAAGTCTGTAGCTTAAGGAAGAATAATCTGTAGGATACTAAACGTCCTACCATTCACTTCAATTTCAAGCAACTTTGCATTTATCCCAACCATGATAAGGCACTAGAGAAATGTCGTTTGAAATCTACAGATTGAACGCCTAAAAATCCATCAAACAACTCACTATAACCATCTATCATACTGTGGCACTTTGCCTTGCTCAAAGGTGGTCTCTTTATACGTAGCACCAAGGCCTAAACTCTTTGCCACATTGGGCACTTTGGGTCCTACACCTAGTGCCTCGGGTGCCAATGGTTGGGGAGATGACTATGACCAAGAAGAATCTTCCAAAACCCATGCTTTTGCCACTTAATTCATTCTAATACTCATCTTTATAGACCCAATCCATCAAAACTCATCCTGTCATTTGAAAATATTCCAAAAGTCTAATTTCAAATGTTGATTCAAGATTCATTACTATATTATTCAAGGTTGGACCATATACGCATACAATTCTCTCTAAAAATACTCAAATTTCTTATGTTCTCTCTACATCTTTCAATCTTGATTCTTTCTTTCCTTACCTCATAGCACAACACATAGCCTTGCTTATTCCTCGTTCAGAAACTATGACAACATTGAGACTTAGTTCATATTCAGAATATAATCACCATGTCTTTATAACTCATTGTACTTGATAGTTAACAATCTTCTCCTATTGGAAACTCATCATTCTAACAAGAAGTGCTTGCTTGGCCTCTTATTTATCTACTATGGAAGACCTCTTTCATTTATACTTATATTTCTAAACGTGTTCCCCTAATCTTTTTCCCTACTTCTATAAGCATCTTAAGAGATCCTACAGGTTTGCTATATCAGAGAACATAGATGGATTGTATTCCTGGAATCCACTAATCTTTATAAATTCCCTTTTTTTCCATAGAACTTACATAAGTTGGGCTTCAGAAAGGGATGAAACACAAAAGGAAAGGAGAATACATCCTATCGGGCCTTTGGTAGAGCCATCGGGTACAAAACAATATAGGAGGACCCACTAAGGTTATCTTATTCTGTAATAGATAGGAGACCTAATCCCATTGCTCTAATATCAACTTTGTCATGACCCTAAACTAGGTGCGTGACTAGTGCGAATAGTGCTTAACCTGCACCGCCGCAAGCCTAACTTTTACTTAAAAGCTTTGTACTTCCACTTACTTACTTATTCTTTGATTTAAAACAACTTAAATTTCAATTGAGATTAATCAAAATCTTTTCTCATTCATAATCTATCATACATAATCACTCTTTTAAATAAAACTTCAACACTTAGCTTTTCGTAAACTCAATTATAATTCATAATCTTTGTGCTAGTTCCTATCTTTTACATGAGTACACATCTTAGCATGGTCTACCTGATTACAGAGCTTAATATAACATGACTTCTAAGGTACTTTACCTTACCCCAATCAATGGGAAGGCTTTCTTGACACAAACATTGTTGGGATACAGTCTTCTATACCTAAAACTATGAGGGAGTGAGTCCAACCACTTCACTCACCAAAACGCTCCTACTATAGCACTTACATATATATATATATATATATATATATATATATATATAATCATGCATGCAACAGGAAAAAAAGACAACAAATTTTTTGGGATACTAACATAAACACAAATATTTAAAACACTTTTGAATATCTACACTCTATCAAGCATAAGGCAATCTATTATACAATAATGTAGTAAATAGTGAAACTAAATGCACATATATACGTACCACTTCCTTTATATTTCCTTGAGCCTCTTGTAGTATTGTTAAGAAACTATACTGAGGAAATAATGCCATAGTGGTCAACTAGCTACCAGTACCCATCATATTATCTCATCATAAGCAAGAATTCAACTAGCAATTTACTAATATTATATTCATACTCGTAAACACATCAAATATGAGAACTTAATAGCAAACCATTACATTATACTCATCATCATCACATAACACACACACACACACACACACATACACACACACACACACGCACACACACACACTTGCACGCACACAAGCGCTCGCGCGCGCTCGCACACACACACACACACACACACACACACACACACACACACACACACACACACACACACACACACACACACACACACACATATATATATATATCAAACATACTTACTCAATTGGGTCGCTATGAGCTGTCACCGTAACCGACTCCGATGATCTACTAAGCCCTCTCGAAAACTCAGGGTCACTATGGAAGTCGCCCCACCAAACCTTTCGCTAAATGTGACGTTATGGACTGAAGGTCTGGCGAACCACTTTTGCTACCAGGGTCATTATAAGTCCTTATCAACCTAGCCCCTCACCTCACCATGGCCATGGATGTGGGAAATGAATCAATTGCAACATGAAAATTTAGCAGCACTTTCGTGCGCAACATCAACAACATATACATATACATAATGCACATTAATGATACATATGCTTAATCTGATTTCATAACTCAATAGCTCAACTTGTATACTTTCAATAATCAGGTGCATTTCATATCATGACAAAATCACAATATTATCATCATGCATCATAACTTTATACATGTCAAAATTGACCTTTACATTATCCATTCATGTACATGAGGATTTCTAGATGATTTAAGATGGTTTCTCATGCATTAAGGTGGCCTACACTTCTAACTTATATAATTACATGTTCATTTCCATATAATTAATTACCATTTCACCACACATGTGCATATAAATCTTCATGGAAGCATATAGCACTCAAAGTAATTCATGATCAAGTTTATGTTTGAATTACATTATTCTTGTATGTGTGGCCATCCATTAGATTGCTTTTATTCTAGCTCATTTAAAGAAATTATAATTTCTTATTAGCACATCATTACCTATAAACTCAGAGAGGCCCTAATTTAATTTAAGTAAGAACATACATACTTTTATATGTGTATGTTTGAAGCAACCAAGATAGGATAAGAATTTCCCTCACTTTTGCTCAAGCTTGTCACTCCCATTACATCTCCAAGAGGGATTTTAGGAACTAGTTACCCATGTTCTTTCACACTTTACAACATTTAGGCACTATCAAGGTTAACTATCAATTAAGCTTCTTTTCATTTCACAAATATACCTCTAAATAATTCCAAATAACATTAATCTTAGAAATTTAAAATCATACAAGATAGGACTAACTCCCTCACCTTGGTTTGAAGCACTTCAGGCTTTCAAGAAATCCCCTGGTGAAGCTTTAATCCAAAACCAAACCTACGGAACACAGACAATGTGTCTGAGCATCCAAAATCCCAAATTTCACACATGTCCAGGGTGCCATGGCCTTTCTGATGTGATTTCTGGAGGGAAAACACTTGATCGATTTTCTGGATAGGTTGAAAGAAACAAACAAATGAAACCAAATCACTCAATTGATAAGCCAAAGGGCGCCACAACTAAGAGAAATAGGTTGATCTCGCCACACTCAAGAAAGAAGAATGTGAGTGATAAGAAATCTAGTTGCTCTCGCCACTAACACAAGTTAGATAAGAGAAAGAACTCAAGAATCCTCTTGAAAGCAAAATGCCAATATCTCATATATGATTCAAAGATGGTTTACAACATATGGCAAAGACCCTTTTTATAGAGGGTCTCCAAAATAAAAAGACAAAAGACTCCAACTAATGCATTAAATGCATCAACTAAAAGTCAAGTAGTGTAGGCTAAATGTCAAAGACAATAAATGTATAGGTAGCTAAAAGTCAAAGACAAGAAATGCATAGGTAATAGACTACAACTATATTCAA
This sequence comes from Biancaea sappan, assembly GCA_037074585.1. Taxonomy (NCBI): domain Eukaryota; kingdom Viridiplantae; phylum Streptophyta; class Magnoliopsida; order Fabales; family Fabaceae; genus Biancaea; species Biancaea sappan. The sequence continues at coordinate 39,501,807 of CM073501.1, read as the reverse complement.
CAAATGTAACTAACCCACATGTAATCTTTTCACACTTCTTCCACTTTCAACAATGTGGTTAAGCCCAATCCAAGCCCTTTAGCCCTTGAACGAGTTAGAGGCTCAATTGAAGTGTTCTCCCTTTCTTGGGCTGCAATTAGTCCAAGCTCTTTAACCCTTGAACGAGTTAGAGGCCCAATTGAAGTGTTCTCCCTTTCTTGGGCTGCAATGGGGTTATCCTTGATTACATCATCCTCCCCTGGTTGAAATGGATTTGTCCTCAAATCCAAGTCCTCTTTATCTTCTAAGTACGGGGAAAGATCCCTTACATTGAAAGTAGTAGAAACAGCATAGTCTTCAGGCAAATCAATTTTGTATGCATTATCATTTACCTTGTCTATGATACGGAAAGGACCATCTGCCCCTGGCATTAATTTAGACTTCCTTTGGTTTGGAAATCTTTCTTTTCGAAGATGAACCCACACTAAATCTCCAGGACTGAATTGAACAAATTTTCTTCTCTTGTTGGCAGTCTTCTTATAGATGGAGTTCTTCTTCTCAATTTGCTGTTTAATGTTTTCATGTAACTTCTTTATCATGTCAGCCTTCATTTTTCCATCTATGCATTCTCGAGCTTCAAGTGGTAATGGTACTAAATCAAGTGGGCTCAATGGATTAAATCCATAAACTACTTCAAAAGGAGTGTTTAGTAGTACCATGTACACTTCTATTGTAAGCAAATTCAGCATAGGCCAAGCATTCATCCCAACTTTTCAAGTTTTTGCCAATGATAGTTCTTAGCAAAGTAGAAAGCGTTCTGTTCACCACTTCAGTTTGCCCATCAGTTTGTGGGTGACAGGCAGTACTAAAGAGCAACTTTGTTCCCAACTTCCTCCATAAAGTCTTCCAAAAGTAGCTAAGAAATTTGGCATCACAATCTGACACGATACTCTTTGGAATGCCATGAAGTCTCACAATTTCTTTGAAAAATAAATTGGCAATGTGCACAGCATCATCGGTCTTATGGCATGGAATAAAATGAGACATTTTTGAAAAACGATCAACAACAATCATGACCGAATCTTTACCTCTTTGTGTCCTTGGTAAGCCTAGCACGAAATCCATGCTAACATCAGTCCAAGGTTGATCTGGAACAGGTAGAGGTGTATAAAGTCCATGGGCTGCTTCCTTGCTCTTGGCTTTTTTGCAAACAATACACCTTTCAATCACATGATGCACATCTCTAATCATGTTAGGCCAATAAAAATGCTCTTTCAGCATCTCCAATGTCTTGGTTTCACCGAAATGCCCAGCCAATCCTCCTCCGTGAGCTTCTCGTGTAAGTAATTCCCTTATAGAACAATTTGGAATTACCAGCCTCCCTAAGCGAAATAAAAAACCTTCAGATCTATAAAATCCCTTATATGCCATTTTCTCACAAGCGAGATAAATTTCAGCAAGTGTTGAATCTTCCATGTAATGGTCTTTAATAGATTCAAATCCCAACAATTTAGCATTCATCATGGAAATTAAGGCATATCTCCTTGATAAGGCATCTGCAACAATGTTGGTTTCTCCCTTCTTATACTTCAACACATAGGGAAAAGCTTCAAGAAATTCCACCCACTTTGCATGTCTTCTATTCAGCTTGCTCTGACTTTTCAAGTGTTTGAGTGATTCATGGTCTGTGTGAATTACAAATTCTTTTGGTAACAAGTAGTGCTGCCATGTCTCAAGAGCTCTAATTAAAGAGTAGAACTCCTTATCATAGGTAGAGTAGTTAAGACTGGCTCCATTCAACTTCTCACTAAAATAAGCTATAGGACTCCTTTCTTGAAGAAGTACAGCTCCAATTCCCACTCCACTAGCATCACATTCAATCTCAAAAGTCTTAGAAAAATTAGGCAAAGCCAATATGGGTGCATTGCATAATTTTTCTTTGACAAGCTCAAAACTTCGTTGGGCTGCATCACTCCATTTGAACTCCTTTCCTCCCTTAACACATTCAGTTATGGGTGCGAAGATGGTGCTGAAATCCCTTACAAATCTTCTATAGAAAGAGGCAAGCCCATGAAAACTTCTTACTTCAGATATGGTTCTTGGAACGGGCCATTCTTTGATAGCTTTCACCTTTTCTTCATCAACTCCCACTCCTTGCTGAGATACTACAAAGCCAAGAAAAATCACATGGTCTTGACAAAAGTAGCATTTTTTTAGATTAGCATAGAGTTTCTCCTTTCGCAACACTTCCAAGACTTCCTTCAAATGTTGCACATGCTCCTCATAACTTTGACTGTAGATCAAAATATCATCGAAATATACCACAACGAATTTTCCAATGAAAGATCTAAGCACATGATTCATCAATCGCATAAATGTGCTAGGGGCATTAGATAGCCCAAATGGCATTACTATCCATTCGTAAAGTCCATGCTTTGTCTTGAAGGCCGTCTTCCACTCGTCTCCCTCTTTCATTCGGATTTGGTGATAGCCGCTCTTCAAGTCAATTTTTGAAAACACCTTGGAACCATTCAGCTCATCCAACATGTCATCCAATCTTGGAATTGGGTAGCGGTATTTGATGGTGATCTTATTTATAGCACGGCTATCTACACACATTCTCATAGAGCCATCCTTTTTAGGGACTAATAATGTAGGCACAGAACAAGGGCTCATGGATTCCCTTACATAACCCTTTTCAATCAACTCATCGACTTGCCTTTTTAGCTCCTTAGCCTCCTCTGGATTCATTCTGTATGCTGGCTTATTTGGTAAGGCAGCACCGGGCACCAAATCAATTTGATGCTCAATTCCTCTTAAGGGTGGCAATCCCTTAGGTAGCTCATTCGGAAAGACATCTGTAAATTCTTCTATCAACTCCCTCACAAGCTTAGGAAGCTTTTCTGCAAGTTCTGGATTTAGCTCCTTAAGAATTAGTAATAATACAAAGTTTTTCCTTCTTATTGCCTTCTTTAACTCATTCTTAGAAGCAAAACAGCTAGGCTTCTTCTCCTCGATTACATCCTCCTTCGGCTGTACTTGTATTGGCTTTAAGGGTGCCAACACAATCTTCTTTCCATCCTTCTCGAAAGCGTAGGTGTTTTTGAAGCCATCATGTAGTGCTCTTCTATCAAATTGCCAGGGCCTCCCAAGTAGAAGATGACTAGCATCCATAGGGACTATGTCACACAATACCTCATCTTTGTAATTCTTCCCTATAGAGAAAGGTACCTTTACTTGTTTGGTGACCTTCATCTCGCCATGATTATTCAACCATTGCAGCTTGTATGGACGGGGATGATTGATGATAGGTAGCTTCAATTTGCCAACCAAGGTGGTTGAAGCAACGTTAGTGCAGCTCCCACTATCAATTATCATGTTACAAACTTTGCCTCCGATAGTACACCTTGTTTGAAAAATATTCTCCCTCTGTTCTTCTTCTACTTTGGCTTGGATATTCAAGGCACGTCTAATAACCAAGGCAGCACCTTCATCAGCATATTCAACAACTTCTTCTTCGTCAAAATATTCTTCCTCTTCACATTCCTCCACAATATCTTCATCTTCACTCTCTATTTCCCCTTGTTTTTCCTTCAAGATCATCACTCTTCTATTAGGACATTCGGATGCTATATGGCCATGACCTAAGCACTTGAAGCACTTAATGTCTCGGCTTCTTTTGGAGGGTTGGTTGTCTTCTCTCTTATCCTTCCCCTTAGAACTTTCAGATTTGTTCAGCTCTTTCTTCCATGTCTCCTTATTACTCCCTTTGGTAGTGTTTGAGGTTTGGGAAAGTGTTTGGAAAGGTTTACTCCCCAATGGTTTAGACACTCCATTGTTTCTTCCATAAACTCTCTTTTTCTTTCTCTCCACCTTAATTGCCAATTTAATTACATCTTCTAAGAAGACATAATTCTGCAACTCTACTAAGTCAGCAACTTCTTTGTTCAAACCACCAAGAAATCGAGCTATGGTTTGCTCTTGGGGTTCATTCAGCTCGCACTGAATCATCAAAGTTTCAAATTCTTTGACATAATCTTCAACACACATGCCTCCTTGCCTCAAGCTTTGAAGCTTAAAATAAAGCTCTTGCTTGTAGTAATCAGGTACAAAACGCCTCTGCATGAGCCTTTTCATCAATCTCCAATTTCGAACTTCCTCCTCTCCATCTCTTCTTCGTTGATTCTTCAAATTTTCCCACCATAGATTTGCATAATCAGTGAATTCAAGGGCTGCAAGTCGGCATTTGGTAGCTTCTGAATATTCTTGATATTCAAAAATCTTCTCTACTCGTTGCACCCATTCCAAGTATTCTTCAGGAGAACTTGTTCCCTTAAATGGAGGAATCTTCATTTTGATGTTGGCATCACGCTCCCTCTGCTGCCTTCTTTGTCTAGGTTGTTCACCTTCTTCAGCTTCAGATTCTTCTCCATGGTGTTCAACATAAGCTCCTCTTCTTGGTTGTTGTTGTTGTACCTCCATAAATCTAGCCATTTGAGTGGTTAGTTGAGCTATTTGTTCCATCATTTCTTCTTGACCTCTTTGTAGGCCAACAATTTGAGCTTGTTGTAGGCTAAGCCCAAAAGGAACTTCAGAACTATTTTCTCCTGTCATAGTGATTTGTAATTTGTTGGTTTGAGTTTGGTGAAGGGTAGGTTCACTCTCTAAGTGTTTACACTCGGATTGACAATGAACAGTAGCGTTGAACAATGAACAGTAACGATGAACAATGAACAGTAACGATGAATTTTTTTTTAATAAAAAAGCTGTAATAAAATAGAACAACACAAGAATAGAAATAAAGATAAAGATGAACAGACCAGAAAATTAGCCTTCCATGTAGGTGGCAGATTACAAAATAAGGAAAACTAAGCCTTCCATATAGGTGGCAGAATACAAAATAAGGAAAACTAAGCCTTCCATGTAGGTGGCAAAACACAGAATAAAATGGAATAAAATTAAGCTTTCCACGAAGGGGCAAAACACAAAAAAAATAATAGAACCTGAATAGAAGTGGCTCTGATACCAATATGATGTGATTTCTGGAGGGAAAACACTTGATCGATTTTCTGGATAGGTTGAAAGAAACAAACAAATGAAACCAAATCACTCAATTGATAAGCCAAAGGGCGCCACAACTAAGAGAAATAGGTTGATCTCGCCACACTCAAGAAAGAAGAATGTGAGTGATAAGAAATCTAGTTGCTCTCGCCACTAACACAAGTTAGATAAGAGAAAGAACTCAAGAATCCTCTTGAAAGCAAAATGCCAATATCTCATATATGATTCAAAGATGGTTTACAACATATGGCAAGGACCCTTTTTATAGAGGGTCTCCAAAACCAAAAGACAAAAGACTCCAACTAATGCATTAAATGCATCAACTAAAAGTCAAGTAGTGTAGGCTAAATGTCAAAGACAATAAATGTATAGGTAGCTAAAAGTCAAAGACAAGAAATGCATAGGTAATAGACTACAACTATATTCAACAAATGTAACTAACCCACATGTAATCTTTTCACACTTCTTCCACTTTCAACAATGTGGTTAAGCCCAATCCAAGCCCTTTAGCCCTTGAACGAGTTAGAGGCCCAATTGAAGTGTTCTCCCTTTCTTGGGCTGCAATTAGTCCAAGCTCTTTAACCCTTGAACGAGTTAGAGGCCCAATTGAAGTGTTCTCTCTTTCTTGGGCTGCAATGGGGTTATCCTTGATTACATCACTTTCTAAGGCCAACACATTTTTCAAGCACCAACACTCTATGCACCCACTCTTTGTCTCTATTTTGTAGGGCACCAGGCACCCCGATCTGAAACGTCAAAGTATGGCTCAGTTTTGGCTTAAGAAACCTCAAATCTTCACTAATTTCTTTTATTCCTTTAGGGGGATTTCATTCCTAATGTCTTAGGATCAATTTGGCACCAATTTCCCAAGTTAAAACCAAGTATGAGCGCTTGAATCATCAATTGTTCATAATAAACCCCAACTTTCACCATTTTCATCTCATACTACATGATCATTCCTCTAATCCTTATCAACTAACATTTTAGAACAATAATCTCACACCATGCAGCCCATAGAAACACTTTACAACATTTTTCCCTAATTTTCCTCATCTAGGGTTTAATGTTCTTGAAAGAAAAAGAAGAAGAAAAGAAGAAGAAGTTATTTGGGAAGAGAAGGTTACCTTTAGAGAAGGTCAAGAAAATGATGGAAGAAGGAACAAGGAAGAATTTTTCCAAAGCTTGAGTGTGTGCTGCTGGCTGGTCAAAGGGAGAGAGATGCATAAGAAGGAAGGGAAGAAATGCTTCAAGAGAAAAATGAGTGTGTGTGTGTATAAGTAAATGTGTGTGGGGGGTCCACCACCTCCCTTTTCGATTTGGTCCTTTTAGGTGGCAAATTTTCAAGTTAAGACTTACAAGGGAATTTGGAGAAAACCTTTAATTCACAATAGGGAACCCAACTACACTTTCTCTAAAAATACACATCATCACAAAAAATTTTCATCAAAGTATCAAAATTTCACATTCATTTAATTTAGTCCCTCTCAGTATCTCAACATCCACTCTAGCCTTAATCTGGCAACTTTAAGGTACTAGATTCATAATTTCATCTTCATGAAGTTCATTTTCCCACATGGGTTTCCTATTCACCCCTTTCTCTAAAGTATTCTTTTCTTTTCACTTTAGTCCTTAAACACACTCCTTACACTCAACACATCCCTTTCCTTTCTGGTGAAAATCTTACTTGGTCCAAGATATGTTTTAATTTTCATCAAACTTTAGGATCCCTAGTTCCTCTAATCGAAACTCCTTAATGGCGAAAATTTTTCGCCTTCATAAAAATACGTACTTTTAACTATACCGTAATACTGGGGATATTACATTTCAACTTATTAGTCATTCCACAGACTTATGGTTCATTTTGCCTTTCTCGTTCCCTACCACTCACCGGATTTCCATAAGGTGCCAAACCCCCCTTCGTGTCATTTTCCTCTCATCTAAATGGAAAATTTTTCCTTTTTAAAATCTAATAAGGTACAATACCATTCCGAGCATCTCAAAACCATAAGTATTACACTTGTCCTCAAGGATGAAATAGGAAAAGAAAATAAGAAACTTATCCTACACCATTATCTTCAAGTACTAACGCTCACTATTTCTCAATACTCATTGATTGTTTCATGTTCACCCAAGATCACTAGCCTCAATTGTCAGTTAGAGTATCGATGTAAGGGATGACACCTGTTCCCACATTTGAAGTACAAGCCCTTTGTCCATTGGTCCATCAGCTCTGCATAAGTGAGATGTCAAGTGCCACTGTTCCTTTCATTATTTCCCTTACGGTTGACCTCATAAAGCTTCGTTGTCGAGTTTTGTGCCATCACCACTTTCGTTGCATTATGGAGCTCGACCCACCACTCTTATGGCTACGCACACTTGCCTAGAGAGAAAACCCACCTTTATTTGCCTGAGATTGGGTCAGTTTCAAATTGAATCCAACCTTTAAGCGTTTTGAGCTCGGGTCATAAAATGGCCTAGAATAGCTTTGGGTCAGGTTGCCCAAAGCCCATGCATTTTTTTTAATCAAGTGCCCTCTTCATTGCCTTCTGCACTCTATAATGTTGCGTATTCAACTTTGGTATGTCTTGCTAATTGCATAGCCACGTATCAATTCTTAGGCTTATGAGTTCATACCCTACTCCTTATCTCCAAGCAAAAAACACCGATGAAGTAACCCAGGAATTGGTTCTCCGGCAACCTGCCACACTGCAGAGAGAACAACTCAAACTCTTTAATGTAGTCCTCTAAGCTCCCATCATGACATAGTTCTTTTAATTCTTCAAATTGATTTTCAAGTTCCCAACTCCAAATCTCATGTCATTGCCTCTTTCAAACCCTCCCAAGTTGCTGTATCTATAGACTCCTGCCATAGATTGAACCAATGAATAGTAGTTCCCTCCACACTCAACTTGGTTAACTACAGTCGAACCTCTTATGATGTTTGTTGCACTTCTAAATATGTTTCAGCCCTTGTTATCCATGCAACAGGGTCGTTACCATCAAAGGACAGTAACTCAACCTTGGACCTTCTTAGTAGATAATTTGAATTCATCCCATTTATCTTGTGTGTGAACCCAGGTTGTGTTTCACTACTACCCTCTAGATTGGTTGTCTCACCCACAGGTCTCTTCCCTAACAAATGACCAATTTCTTCCAAAATAGTTTGTTTATATCTTCCACGCCCCCTCCCTTTAGTCTCTTAATGTGGGTTTCCAAAGCATCAATTCTATTTGACATCTTTAATGGCATGGATGATATTCACTGGCTCTCCTCTTGGTAATCTGGCACGTCATACCAATTGATAGGAACCAGAATTTAATCCAAAGGAAGAACTAAGTTTTTTTACCAAAGATGGATGAAATACAAAACATAAAATGGAAATTACGAAACAAGAAAGAAGACAACCAAAGACCAAGGCCTTTTACCAGAGCTAATGCTCCTCCAAAGCTACAAGGCTCCTTCTAGTATGTAAAACAAAAGATTCCTCATGTCTAACGTTCTCTCCTCCTCCCCTCCTTATTTAACTAATTCTGACCCTATAAAATTCCCTTTCTACCTCTCGAACATAATAGCCTATTCGATACCTATCAATTTAGGTGTTTGAAATGAATGACTTTTTGGACAACCTCAATTTGCTCTGATGAATCTTAAAGAATTAGGTGTTGTTGTGTTGATGTTACTGTAAATAGGAGTCTCCAACAAATTTGACATAAACTAAACATGAGAATGTTAATCGAGTGCTTTGAGGTTTACCTGTTAACACTTTAGGGCTTGGTGGTTAACTTTTGTTAAGTTTTTAATGGAAAAGTTTTGTGATACGCACATCATTTTGAAAGAATCTATTGAATAGCATAAGCAAATTAGTATTTAAATTTTATTTATTTGGTGTAAATAACCTCCAATTTGCCTCTTTGAACTCTAATTTTACAAATTTCCTCATCTTTTTAACATTGAAGTAACTTAGTACCCAAATCTTATTTATTTGATATGAATAACCCCCATTTTGTGTAATTTGAACCATAATTTTTTTTTTTACAAATTTTCTCCTTTTTTGGACACTTGAAGCATATTAACACTTATATCTTACATATTTGACATCAACAACCCCCAATTTGCCAATTTTGAACTATAAAATAAGGGTTCAAAGGAGAATTTGCAAAATTAAAGTTCAAAATGGATAGATTGAGGGTTACTTACATCAAATAAATAAGATTTAGGGATTAATTTGCTTCAGTGTTCAAAAGAGGAGAAATTTGCAAAATTAGGATTTAAATGGGCAAATTGATGGTTATTTGCATTAAATAAATAAGATTTAAATGCTAATAACGTTAGAAAATGAAAAAAAAATGCAAAATAGAGATTCATAATGGATAAATTGAGATTTATTTACATCAAATAAATAAGATTTAGGCACTAATATGCTTTAGTGTTCAAATAAGGAGGAAATTTGTAAAATTATAATTCAAAATAGAAAATTGTCGGTTATTAACATGAAATAAAAAATATTTATGTGTTAACGGCGTTAGATGAGGAAATCTGTAAAATTAAGATTCATAATGAATAAATTGAGAATTATTTACATCAAATAAATAAGATTTAGGTATTAATTTCTTTTAGTGTTCAAACACGGAGGAAGAAATTTGTAAAATTAGAGTTCAAAATGGGCAAATTGAGAGTTATTTACATCAAATAAATAAGATTTATGTACTAATTTGCTTCTAGTGTTCAGAAAATGGTGGAATTTGCAAAAATAGAATTTAAAAGGAAAAGACTTGAATGAAATTTTTTTTTATATCTTTGCTATAAAATTCTCTACTAAAAATAAAGCATGTGTAAAAAGTGTCTTAAATAACCTCTCATTTAATGTTGAATTGTCAAAAAAATTTATTGTTTTTCTAAAAGACTATACACATGCATGTTGTAGTCTGGTTATGTTTTAATTTGTGAAATTGATTGTAAATATAAAAAAAAAAACTGCACGTAAGTATTTTTTTTTCAATTCAAAAGAGTTAATGGAAATGGATAATGATGGAAAGCATCATTTTTGCATTGAGTTGAAATGGAAAATATCATTTTTGCGCTGAGTGAAGGTTGAAACTTGAAATGGAAAAGCAATAGGAATGCGCGGGAGCGGAGGAGAATGGATGATGATGGAGATGGAAGAGTGGGGCTCTCGCCATTCACGAATCACGCTGCCTGCTTCGAATTTCACCCTTCCCTTCATTCCCTTCCTTTTTTCCTTTCATTTAAACGCACAGTGACAGTCTCATCTCAATCTCATCCCACTCCCTGTGGGACCCACTCACCACCGATCCCACTGACGAAGTGCTTCAGTGGCCCCCACCAACCCGCCCCCTTTGTCCCCTTCATACCCTTCACGCTTTGTTCATCCCTTCTTTCTCTTTATTCACATATCTTATTTTATTCACTCTATTACATACTTACTTCCCCTCCTTTTTTTTTTTCTGTTTTTAAAATATGTACTTTTTATAATTATAAATTACTTTATATATTACTCTAATTTCATATTTTTAAAGTCGAAATTGTTATAGTATTTCTTTATATTTGAAAACTCAATATAACATGATTTTTATTAAAAGACATATTTTATTTTATTTTTTGTAAAAAAATTCAATGTGTACTTAAGTTAATGGATTGTATTTTAGTGAAGAAAAATATGTGGTATTAAGTTATTAAACTTCAAAAAATGATCTCTAACAAATTTTTCTGATCAAAAATTATAAAATTGGACTAAAGTGTGACATTTTCATAATTTTAAGGGAAAGGAGAGAATGTTTGGAAAATAAAAGGGAAAACAGGATAAATTTGAATACTTGTAAGAGGGAAGAGAATAATTTAGTTTATTTCATTTTAAAATGGAAATATAAATTGGATTGTAAAAAATATATTATTTTATTATTTAGTTTTTAAAATTTAAGTACAATCGAGTTAGTATCTATAATTTATAAGCCCAATGTGAATTTAATCTATTTGTAGGATTCAATTGTATATTTACTCATTATTGAGGAGCTAATTTAATAATAATGTATAAAGAGTTCATAATTTTTAATTTGTAAAATTAAGATAAAATAATTGATAAATATATCTTTTAGAGAATAAATTATTCATAAATTCTTTATTTTATTATTGGCCCACTATATTCATCCCTTGTATTATCTTTTTTTTTTAAATAAAAAAGGGGGACTTCTATGCTTGCTTAAAGTTTCCTATTTTGTATATCCCCTTTTGGTGCTCCTTAAGATGTTTAAATTTAGGCTTCCTAATTTATAATATTCCAAGTATTCATGATTTTTATATACAAGGGTTTAAACATAATACTTCTCATTAATTACGTACATATAATATACCCTTTAACTATTAAATCAAAATTAGCAGCTTAATACTACACAAAATTAAGTATGTATAGTACTATTGTAAAATATAAATCTAAGAACTAAAGAGGTTGTAGTATACTATCTCTAATGCACATCAAATTTTGTAATGGAACGATTTTTTGGGACAAATGTGATGTATAATTAAGTAGGTGCATAACTACGTTTATATTAATGACAACAACCACTAAACACATAAGTTGATTAGTAAGGGGTTGTCTTAATTTAATTAGAGGTCTTGAGTTTGAGTCTTGAAAATACAACTACGTTAAAACTTGATAAAAGAGCTTTATCGCTTATTGTGATCTTACATAATTCGAATTCAGATTAATCGACACAAATGTAATATTCAGACATCAAATAATTATTTATCTCAAAAAAAAAATTTATGAACAGGGAAGTTGGAATAATTAATTGAAGAGAGAAAATATGAACTGGCGAAACAGTGTGGGTGAAAGTGGTAAGTAGAAGATACAGCAAAAGGGTTGGTAGGCGAAATTATTGGTGGTTGTAGGCGTCATAACGTGGTAACCCACTCGATGGCAATGCTATATATAAGGCATGAGCCCAAGCCTCTATCTTTATTCTCTATTTTTTATTGGCTAAATTTTATTTTGACCCTCTAGGAATAGGATATTTTTCAATTTAGTCTCTTATAAATTTTTTTCCATTTAGTCCTTCATAAATGAGATATTTCTCAATTTGGTCCTTCATAAAAAATTATTTTGACCCCAATAAATAAGATATTTTTCATTTTAGTCCTTTATAAAATTTTCTTTTCCATTTAGTCCTTCAAAGATGGGATTTCTCAATTTGGTCCTTCATAAGAAATTTATTTTGACCCCAATAAATAGGATATTTTTCAATTTAGTCTCTTATAAAATTATCTTTTTTAATTTAATCCTTCATAAATGAGATATTTCTCAATTTAATACTAGTTTTCTCCAAGACTTGAGTTTGAAATCTTACTTAAGAAAAATAAGTATCAAACTATATGAATCAATCAACATTGGTAAATTAGCTTTTTTATTTGATCTCTCACATATCAAGATTTCTCAAGTCACTCACAAATAAGTATGTTAGCAATAAAAGTATTTTATGTAACATGTGCTATGACAAGCTATTGCTTATTCATCATTATATAATATGTAGATTGACAGTTAATTTTACAACAAAAAATATTATTGGTTATAATTTTATTTGTGAGATATCAAACTGAAAAATGTTATATTTGTAAGGACTTAAATTGAGAAATATCGTGTGTAAGTGAGGGACCAAAAGAAAAAGATAAATCTATAGAGGGCCAAAGTGAAAAATTTGACCGCACCACCTGACAGGCTAACAGAGATGGAACACTCTTCTTCGACCGCGTGACTATCTTGGGCCTACCATTTGCATAATAATTGCACTGTCTCTTGTAGAATTCAGCTGTAATTTTAAAAATAAAAAATAAAAAAGAAAAGAGTTCTAGGAGGGTTTTGAACGGTCAATCATTATAGGTGATGGTCTAGATTCGTGGAATAGGACTCTTGTTTTGTATAAGACGGTGAGGATCTTGTTTTGAATACTGAAACAAATTTTCTTCTATTTCATATAAGAACAAGATTTTTTCAGTCAATATTCAAAATTGACAACCTAAAATTAAACTGAAATGTATTTTTTTTTTAAAAAAAAGCCCCATAAAAGTCTTAGACCATTGACTATCATGACAATCATCAGTCCAAATTTGTGGAACATGATCCTCCTATTTCATACAAGAACAAGAGAGAATATTGTTTTGGACATTGAACCAATTTTCTCCTATTTTTTGTAGGAACAAGATCATTTCTTATTTTATATCGTCAATCTTAAAAATTGACAACCGAGAATTAAACTATAATTTTTTTAAAACAATAATAAAAAAGAAAAAGAAAAGAGTTCTAGGAGGGTTTTGAACCCTCAATCGTTATGAGCGCAAGTTTAGATTCACGAAATAAGAGGATCTTGTTTTGTACAGGAATATGAAAGGATCTTGTTTTGAATATTGAAATAAATTTTCTTCTATTTCATATAAGAACAAGATTCTCTTTTGTTTCGTGCTATCAATCCTCAAAATTGATGACTAAATTAAACTAAAATGTGTTTTTTAAAAGAAAAACTCCATGAGAGTCATGGACCATTGATTATCATGATCATCATTAATCCAAATTCATGGAACAAGACCCTCCTGTTTCATACAAGAATAAGAGAGGATCTTGTTCTGGATATTAAACCAATCTTGTTCTAGATATTGAACCAATTTTCTCCTATTTCTTATAGGAACAAAATCATTTCTTATTTCATGCCGTTAATCTTAAAAACTGACAACCTAGAATTAAATTGTAATTTTTTAAAACAATAATAAAAAAGAAAAAGAAAAGAGTTCTAGGAGGGTTTTGAATCCTCAGTCATTATGATCAATGGTCTAGATTCACAAAATAAGACCCTCTTGTTTTGTACAGGAATATGAGATGATCTTGTTTTGAATATTGAAATAAATTTTCTTTTGTTTTATATAAGAACAAGATTCTCTCTTGTTTCGAGCTGTCAATCTTTAAAATTGACAACGTAAAATTAAATTGAAATATTTTTTCAAAAGAAAAACCCATGAAAGTCATGGACCATTGATTATCATGATCATCATTAATCCAAATTCATGGAACAAGACCCTCCTGTTTCGTACAAGAATAAGAAGGGATCTTGTTCTAGATATTGAACCAATTTTCTCGTATTTTTTATAGGAACAAGATCATCTCTTATTCCCGGCCGTTAATCTTCAAAATTGACAACCAAGAATTTAACTGTAATTTAAAAAATATAAAGCTCTAGGAGGGTCCTAAATCGTTGATCATCATGATCAATGTCCAAATTTGTGGAAGAGGACTCTCTTATTCTATATAGGAAGAGGAGAATATCTTGTTTTGGATATCGAACTAATTTTTTTTTATATGTTCTATAGAAAAACAAGATTCTCTCCCATTGCACGCTATTCATCTTTAAAATTAATGGTCTAGATTTAAACTATAATTTTTTAAAATAAAAAAAAATCATAAAAGAACTCCAAGAAAGTCCTAGACTATTGATTATCACGATCGATATGTCATATTCGTGGAATAGGACTTTAAAACAATTGAGTTATTAATTACAATTTAATTTCTTTATATTTAAATTTTCTATTTAGACCGTGAGTATCCCAGTATTTGTAAAATATGGTGTATCTATATTTATGCGTGTCAATGCACGTATTTATGTGTGTGCTATAATCCGAAAATAAGAAAAAGGGAATTTTTAAATTGCATTTGGTTTGTTGATATTTTAAATTTTCCATTATAATATGTTTGTTAAAAATTTATTCCTTACTGGTCTCAACAAACTGTTTTCTATAAGAAGTAATAATTAATCATAATACCTGAAAAATTCAGATTTCCTCTTTAAATTGGTCCATCCCCAAAAATTTCAAATATATATATATATATATATATATATATATATTTCTACATTAAAGTTATGGGTAAAATTGAGTTTCCTCTGAGAAAAATCATATTCTCAAATAATTTAAGTATGCATTATCCGATATCAACTTAAATTGATTTGTTACATTTTTTTTGGAGTGTTTTCAAAAAATTAAACCTGTAATAATGAAAGGAGACCAATTATTGATACGGATTCAAATAATTTCTTATATTTTATTTTATCTTATAATTATTTTAAATAACTAACTATTGGCAATCCAATCATTATCAAAATAAGTTAGCTATAACAAGAGTATGATGAAAAGATAAAATATTGAGAATCGTGAGATTCATTTTTCTTAATTTAAGAAAAACTCCACTAAGCTAAGATCACGATTTATTTAATAGCTGTAATATTAATTATTAATTATTAATTATTATAAATATAGTTAAAGATTATAGTCTACTCAATCCAATTTTTTATTAATAAAATATCTTTCTCTTCTAATTTTTGAATAATTTTGATTATTAAAACATATTAAAATTATTTTTATAAATGTACAATACAAATTGAAATTATACAAAAATTTATAAATTAATATATATTTTTTCATTTTATAAGATCATGGATCGCAAATATTGATCTGTTTGATTTGTAAAATTTTTTTATTTTTATTTTCTAAAATATTGAAGATATTTTTTTAATATTTTTAAATTTAGGCTTATCTTAATCAGTATATTAAACTAAATACATTTTTAATTTTTAATTTTAAATAAAAATAAAAATATAAAGTGTCGAAATTAATCATGCCCTTACAATTTGAAATGAAAACTGACGTCCAGAGATTTTGTGCTTTGTGGATCAGAATGTGAGAGTGAGACCCATCACTTTAAGGAGAAATGAAAGAAATAAAAGCTGAGTGGCCCCAATCATTTTTTGTTCGCTTTTTCTCAGAGACACACACTGCCAGCAACAGAATTTAACTGTAGTTTTAAATCCATAGATGATGTTTGTTCCTATGTGTACGGGCGTGATTTGGGTAGAGTGCAGGTAAAAAATTATTCATTCTATTATTTGATTAAAATAATTTATGTAAAAATAAAAAAAAATTATGAATCAATGACCATAATATTTATGGGTAAACAAGCTGCACAAACATTATATATTATAACATCATTAAATAAATTAAACAAAATAATTTTTATTTTTCATTGTTACTTAGAAAACAGAAAATAAATATTCCTTCATTCACATATTTTTTGGCTCATGATGAAAATACAGGTTTTTTAAGCAAAAATGCAGTGATATATAACAATCACAATATTTTTTTTAGAAGGTAAAAGTAGTTCAGTTATAAAATAATGGGTGAGCTAAATGGGATATGTGTGTAATTTTTAAATTTTATGAGATTATAACGATAAAGGTTCTCATTTCCAAGAATGAGAAGCCATTTGAAAGTACAAGTAGATACTGAGAACGAGGGTTGAATTTGGTATTTGATAAATTTAGAAACATGAACAAATTTTTATTTTGAAAGACTTTGATTAAACAATTAGGTTTCTCAAATTCTGTTTATTGTAGGAACAATACCTAATTATATTAATGATTATTCAAAGAGATTTTCTTCAAGGAAAAATGCTTAATTGAAAAGGATGAAACAAGTAAGTAAAGAAGTGAACAAGGGACACAAGCGATATATAGTAGTTCGGAAATATCTACACAAGATATTTCTGCGTCCACTCCTTAAACACACAATATGAGTATTTTATTTAGGGTAAAATATAACAAGTACAACTAGCAACCTAGTTGAGGCTCAGCATATTGCTTTTATGTTGCCACAATTAACAACCTCAAACTATGGATTAGCAGGACCTTGCTTTTACACTAGACAGAACCGCTAAGTCTTACCACCTCCTTAGCAAACATATCACCGAGTAGGTCACCCTAGACCTTTTACGACCTCTCATCTGAGAGGATTAGTCATAAGCTTTTATACCCCAATACTAGAACCTCACCAGGTCCCTCACATAACGTTTACTCATTGGACAACAAGTAACAGTATAAGAAGTGTAGTTCACTCAGAACATATAAGAGATCAATCTTACTAAGAGCATAAAGCAATATTTAGAATCTCTCAAATACAAAAAGGAATATTAGTGCAAAGCTCAAGCTCTTTCTTTCTTTTCTTTTCCTTCACCAAGGCATGTAGAGAATGACAAAATTAGCTCTTTATATAGTCTTGAGAAACTAACCGTTGTATAGAGGCTACTTCATTAAATGCTTTGGACAACTCCATGAACGCCTTGAATCTTGACTTCTAATGAGGAACCTCAAATAGAAAAGTTCATTGCTCCTAATAAGGAAACAAATCATCATTAAGTTTATCATCTTCGTTTAACAAAGATCTTCCAAATTTGGCTACGATTTAATGTCTCTTGAATTGTCCATTCATTTTTTTGCAACATTCGTGTTTGTCTTTGTGTAAAACGATTTTATTCCTTACTTAGGATCCTCAGGTATTAATTACGCGATCTCTTTTTTTTTTTGTGTGATATCGGTCACCTTTCCTCTTCATAGATGATCTCTCATGATTATCACAGATAATTTCCTTTATCATTTGCAATCACTTATTCTAACTAAATTAATATGTGATTCTTTCCATTTTTGTCGAGATACTGATTATGATTTAGTACATAAAATGCTCATAACACCAGGGTCTTGAAGACTACATAAATAAAAGAATCTTCACGATGGAATCTTGCATCAACAATCTCCCCTTTTTTGATTAATGGCAATCCATATTGCTCACCCATAGTTGTGTTGTTTCTCAATCTTTGTTTTTGCTCCACCATATTGGATGACAATTTTCAAACAAACAGGGTCCTAAGACTAAAAAACTTTTCTCAAGATACAAGTGATTAGCAGTATAAAACAGATTCAATGGGAGGCAAAATATCATAATTTCATTTATAAGCGCACAATAGGAATTGGTGCACATGAACGTACATACATTGTCATAGTTGTCATAATTTTTCTCCCCCATTGTCATTAACAAAAAAGGGCACAAACAAGAGTAGTCAAAACATAAAGGAACAAGATCTTAAAAGAAACATCCAAAACAAAATAGCAAACAAGCAAACAGAACATTATCCTAACAAACTAGTGCTACTCAGGTCGGACAAACAACAAACTTTAAAACAATGTTAATTTCTTGAAGGCAACAAAGAATTGATATTGGCAACAATAGTAGTGACAGTAGCATGGGGCACAACAGACAATAGTGGTGCAGCGATAGCAAGATGTGAAATTAGAGACTGGCACGTGGATACAATAGACTCTATATGATCAACACATTTGTGGAGCTTCATAAATGATTCATCTATATGCTCTCGTAAGAGAATCATCTCCTCAGTCAAGTGTGCATGTAAAGCATCCACAAAAGCACTCAACCCTATAAGTAGGGTTGCAGCTCGATTCGCCTCAATTGTGTAGCAGTAGCAGTAGGTGGGCTAGTACTAGGTTCCTGGACATGGTTAGGCTTCATGTCCATTGGAGGAAAATGTGCTGGCAGCAGAGAAGGAGCAACTAGTGGCATTTCCACATAATATTCCAACGAGTCTTCCTTTACAGTAGGAACATGTTCATGTGGTACTTCTCTAATGCCCTCTGATAGCTCTAGGCTATCCTCCACATCAATAAGCTTGTCTGGCTTGATAGGACTTTAGTGAGTCTTTTTCTTCGACCACAGTAATAGTAGTCCTGCTTCTAGCAAGCCTTGTTGACTTTCTTGGAGGAGTTGCCTTTCTTTTGGGGGTTGTTGTAGCCTTGTGTTTTCCCTTTCTTGTGCTAGGGTCATCTCGTCCCTTTTATTGAAAGATAAAAGCCTATATTCTGAAGAAGCCTACTTCTATACGAACCTTGCACAGTTGGTGTCTCAGCAACATACATGCGCTAGTTAACATTCCTTCTTTTGGAAATCATGGTCAATACCACGCCATAGGGTAGTTCAACTTTCTTGGTCGCAAGAACCATCTTCATATGACTCAGAATAATGTACAAAAAATTGAGAGGGACACCATAGAGAATGGACCATTAATAGAAAATCTCTAAGAATATGGGTATGTTGGACTTGCCTACACGGGGAATCACCGTTTAGCTAATGGTAGAGAGGAAGAGAACACAATTAGAGACATTAAGACTTGAAACATTAATGGAATCAGTTTTTCTATCCATCAATTCCTAAAAAATGCAATCCCGAGAATAGCATTCGTAATGTACCTCCTTATGGTTGTAGTATTTCTAAATACTCTCATTTGGACACCTAAGCATATCAACCATGAACTCTTAAGAAAGTTTGATCTTTGTTCCTTTTATAAGAGATGTAGCCCTTAATCCATCAACATCAAAGATAAGATTTGAGTAGAATTCTTTTATCATCTCAGGGTAAATATTTTCAGTTAACGAGAAGAAGGAACCCTAGCCAATCTGCTCGAATTTCTTGAACTAATCAATTCCAACCTTATTGAAGAAATCGAAGTAAACTGTTCTTGTTGCATGAATGGATGGTGGCTAAAGTCAAAGGAATATCTTTGATATGCTTCATCATTGATGAATGTCTTTCCGGTAGGTGTAGCGCCAGCCACTATGTAAACAGTGGTCTCAGAACTTCTTATCTTCAAGGATGAGGCCATGACAGATATCAAAATAGAGAGAACAAAGAGAGGTGAAAAGTGATGAAGTATGAGAGGGGAGTTGATTATAGAGTAAAGAAGATGGAAAAATTGGTGAGAAAGGAATTGGGTATGAAGCAAAAATAAATAGGTGGTCCCCTAACGATAATAGTTCAAATTTAAGCCAATGGTAATTTCTATATTTATTGTGCATGACGTGATCGTGCCTCAGTTTACAGAAGATGTCTTAAGCTTTCTTATTGGAAACTGTTAGAATAGACAGGTAGAAGATGATATGAATCATTAAATGCTATAATTGCACTAATCCTTGACCCTAAGACAATCATATCCTAAACACAAAGAAATATAACTTAATCATAATTTTTATCATAAAATTTTGAAAATTCTGAAACAGGAATCCTTTATTTAAATAATTGTTCCTGATAATTCTAGAATATGCACATCATAGGAAAGAAAATATTTAAACTAGAGACATTAGCACAATAAATATAATCAATTTCACATATAAAAGAAACTCATATATATAATTTGAATCAGGGACCTACAAACCATTCATACCTAGTTCACGTCTAATTTTAACAAATTGATCCTCAACGAATGACCATGTAAAGATGTCCACAAGCTAATTTTGTGTTTCCACATATTCCACAAGAATATCCCCTTTTTAAACGTGATCCCTTAAGAAATGGTGCCGTATCTCTATATGCTTTGTCTTGGAATGTAAAACAAGGTTTTTTGAAATGTTAATTGCACTAGTGTTGTAATTACACTAGTGTTTTGGAATTTTGTCATATTTTATGCCAAAGTCTGGTAATTACAATTTTATCCAATGTACTTATGGCAGTGGGACCCTGCTGCCACATACTTAGCCTTGGCAGTAAACAAGGCAACAAGGGTCTGTTTTTTATATGCCATTAGATAAGATAGTGGTGACCTAACATTGACAAGTCCCACTTGTGTGTGTGTTTTTTTTATCTGTTCTCCATCCACCAAAGTCAACATCTAAATAGGCAAGTAAATCAAATGCACCATTCTTAGGGTACCCTATTCCGAAATTTTGAGTACCTTTCAAGCACTTGAAATCCTTTTAACCATATTGAGGTGGGATTCCCTTAGGTCAGCTTGGAATCTTGCACAAAGACATGCTAAACATTATATCAGAATGATTAGCAGTTAAATAGAGTAGAGACCTGATCATACCTCTGTAGAGTTTTTGGTCAATGCTTTTACCTGATTCATTTTTTCTAGCTTCTGTATGGTTCCCATCGGAGTCATGGTGTCTTTAGCAATATCCATCCCAAACTTCTTTAAGAGTTCTTTTATATACTTGGTCTACCTAATGAAAATGCCATCCCTGTTTTGCTTGACTTGCATTCTAAAGAAAAAATCCATCTCCTCTATCTGCTCATCTCAAATTCACTAGTTTTGAGCTTGGAAAAATTCTTGCACAAATATTCATTAGTAGCTTCAAAGATAATATCGTCCACATAAATATAAAATATCTTTATTGTCGGTCTTAGTGAATAGTATTGTGTCAATTTTACCTCTTTCACTTTCGTCCCTCTTTTCCTTTTTATTAACTCAGCTTAGTCACGTAGTGAAACAAGAGCATACCACTATCAACATATTTCCATGGTATAAAAAAATATCCTATGTCACAATCAGTGCAACACAGATGCAATAATTAATCCATACACCACAGATATATCTATATATATAAAAAGAAAATGACGGATATTATAGTGTCTTTCTTTGTGTAAAACAGTTTTAGTCCTTATTTAGGATCCTTAGATATTAATTGCGTGATCTTTCCTTTTTTCTGTGATATTAGTCACCTTTTCCTCTTCATGGATGATCTCTCTTGATTATTACAGATAATTTCCTTTATCATTTGCAATCATTTATTCTGATTGAATTAATTTGTGATTCTTTCCATTTTTGGTGAGATATTGATTATGATTTAGTAAATTAAACGCTCATAACACCAAGGTCCTAGAGATTGCATTAATAAAAAATCTTCACGATCGAATCTTGCACCAACATCATTCTATCGCATAAGCTAGAGAATTTAGATTCGTTCATTTGGGAGAATGAAGATTCCTAAAAGAATAGGATTTTATCTAAGAAAATATGCATTTTGACCATTTCATTTCTCTCTACTCTGTATGTTTATATATTTTTAGGATTTTTTTTCTAAATCCAATTAAATGCATTTGATTATTAAATGTTATGTGCTGAACATATGTATGATACACTTGTGGGTATAAGAGTATAATTAGGGGACATGATTAGTTAGAGATAACCCTTAAGATTAATATCCTAAGTTTATGTGTGGTATAGAAATGGAGTGCCTGGGATGAGGAAGCTGAGGTGGGTTTCATGATCCTCCCGAGGGGCAACATCATGAAAAAGTAAGGCCTGACTTGAGAAATGCCAAGGGTGGCTATTAAATTTCTCAAGGGGGAATTTGTCGATATGTATCCACTAGATGTAGGATTCTCCATTCTGGGGTTTCTTTTATTGTTGTTTGTTATTGTGGATGTGATTGGTAGAAGGATTAGTCTGTGGGAACATAGACTCATATGACAACTCTTAAGCAATGAACTCGTAGGAATGTAAACCCACGTTGATGAAGCTCTTGAGTACTGGATGATATCTTGGTGACGAATCTGTAGGAGTATAGACTCACGTTGATAAATTCTTGAGAAACATAAATATGGGGATGCATACCCATATAATAAAATTCTTGAGCGAAACGTCCAAGGGAACATAAATCCTCGATAACGTAGCTCTTAGTTCTCCATAGGGATGCAGACCTACATGGGGGAGATAAGTATGTGTGTGGTGGCACATGTGTTGTGCGTCATCTATGATTGAGCATGGGTATAATTTTTTTTTACTATGAATATTTTTCTATATATATATATATATATATATATATATATATATATATATATATGTATATTATTTGTTCGTGTAGATTATGGCTAGTTTGGGTGAGTCCATGGATTAGACTCATCCCCTCATAGTTACAGGTATGGAAGAACGACTAGACCAAGGACTCGTAGATCGAGGATAACGAAGGATAAGGTGATTTTTATTTTATTTTTAAGTTAATTCCTCTAGTAGCTTTGTAATTAAATAGGCCACCTAAGATATAGTGTATTGTTAGAGTTAATTTGAGAAAAGATCTAAGCTTGCGGTGGTGTGGGTGACACACTATTCACACCAATCATGATTACGATTCTGGGAGTGATAAAACTTCTAGCCCCCTGGTTCTATGTCTTGATAGCCAATTTGTTGCTTTCTTCTCCATAAGAGTTATTTCATTGAGTCTTTGAGGGGTTTACTACAATTTAAATGAGGCTTTGCTATACCCAAGGATCTCAAGTATTATTGTCACTGAGTCTCAGTGTATGTGTATCGTTATAGGGAAAATATTCCGTGATGATGGGTTGAGACTCATCATAAAGTGTGGCATCATGCATGGTTAGGCAAATGGTAATATTTGAGTCAAGAGAGGCTATATATGTGGTGAGTCCTTGGAAGGACCAAAACAAAATAAAAATGATTATGTGGTACCCTTGAGTTAAAAAGGGAAATAAAGAATTTAGGAATTTACATGTGCTCAAGAATGGAAAATGAGTGATGGAAAATATGTGTGGTGCCTTGAGTTTGTGTAACGTATCAAAGTTAGAGAGGTTCTAACTTTGCCCTTATCTATAGCTTAATTATGTGTTAAGCCAAGGGCATTTTGGTAATTGTCCTCTCTCTCATGCTCACCTTCTCCCACTTAGAAACTCACACCCACACATACACCATTAGACTTATCTCTCTTGTGCTCACCTTCTCCCATGCCTTAGCCTCATATTTTTCATCTCTCATCTCCCCCTTGCCCAAGGTTCCCTCTCAAGCCCTCTGACCACCATTCTCCAACGTGGATTTGTCTCTCTGATAACCAATCTTCACTGAAGTACCATGGATTGTAGTAAGTTTCTAAGTTTTCTCTCCTTTTCTACATATTTTTGGAACCCTAAGAGGACTAGGGTAGAATGGGTCTAAATGGGAAGGATTGAGCTTGGGTCTTGTTCTTCAACCTTCCTCTATGAAAATTGATGGTTTTGAAACAAGAGATGTAGAGAGAATGCTAAGAAAAGATAGACTTTTGTTGGGATAAAAGTTTTATCAGATTTTGAGGAAAGAAAGTTTGATTTTTAAATAGAAAAAGATATGATTGTGGGAAAAATATTTGAAATGATTGGGAAGGTTTTCTAGCAACTAGAAGTAAGATTTCAAGACAAGGATCATGAAAAAAATGACTAAGTTTTGGGTAGATCTGAGTAAAAATCAAAAGGGGGCCAATTCTCATTGTAGTAGGCATTTCCTACTACTTGCCACCATTGCGACGATTGGTAGTAGCAAACATGATACCACTACTATAGCGGCAGCTAACAGAGAGAAACTCTCTATTTTCATGCTTTGGGCGTTGCAACAAAAAATATGGTGCTACAGCAACCAAGGAACCAATGTAAACCAAAATTCTTCATCTTTTCTCACATATTTCCTTTCTCTAATCATTAGGCTACTCCCCTAAAATACCCAAGCAACAATTGCAACACGAAATATCAAGAATTGATGTAGCTTATGTAGCTCATAATAGAGGTGAGAGAACTTCTACCTTGCCTTGGTTGTTTTCTTTCTAGAATTTTCTAATAGGCACGATGCATATGAGTACATTGCTATGAAGTAATATGTGTACACATATATTTATATATGAAATCACATATGTACATAAGTATGATTGAAGGATAACAATGTGATTGCATGCTTTCAAATGTATGGTATTAATCGGCATGTACTTACATTATTGCCTGATGTAAATGTCGACTGGGCATATGAAATGGGAGAAACTCAATACATGAATTCTTAACATTAGCAAAATACAAATGTTTTCTTTGCATGAATTATGGAAATGAGTGGCTTGATATGTGTGTGTGTGTGTGTGTGTGTGTGTGTGGCTTGATATATATATATATGCGTGTGGGGGGGGGCTTGATATCATCATTGTGATGATTGTATGTGATTATGTTCATGAAAAGGAGGATGTAGCCTTCGGGCAAGGTGGAGAAGGGTGATTATTGAATTCTTGCCTCATGATTGCTACCTAAACGAATGAATAAATAATATGTGTAGGAGAAGTTACACGATCTCACATACAAAGAAACATGCAAGTGTATGAGATATGATTGTTATTTTTACAATATGAAATGCCAACATGTAAAGATACTCATACACGTGCATGTGAAATGACAATATCCAAGAGGGGCCATGACCAAGAAAGGAAGCAATTATAGAGAAAAATGCCATGGATGCTAAATACCCATACAACGGTATGAGGCACGAATGATGAATAGAAATGGAATAAGCCATGGAAATTACATGTTTTGGCAAACACATAGTTGATAATGGTAGTGTAATAAGGAAATTCATGGGATTCCCCTGTGTGATGAAATAAGGGTGGAAATGGCTCATGATGGCCAAGTGATATTGATATTGTAATTCATCCCAATGTAGATGTGCATTAAGGGCGTGTGTTGAAATAAGGGTGGATTATGAAATGATAGAAGATGCATTGAGGTGGTTACGGTTATGGGTTCAAGTCCTATAAGGTGGAGTCAATAAGGTGGAAATTTGAGAATGGGACCATGGGTCCAAGATTGACAATATTGTATACTTGCATAATGTTTGGCTTGGTAAGACCATTAAGCATGGCATTGTGCTTGACTATGTGAAATGATGATTGTACTGTGGCTTGTGCTTGAGCATTGTGTTGGGGCTATGTAATGTGGCCGATATATGTATTCATCATGGTAAATACATATGTGTATTATGGATGCATGTGATGGACTTGTTGAATCATGTGTGCACAACTAGTTGATTATGCTTGTATGTGCATGTATTTTTATAAGTACCCTTGCATGCATGATTGTATGTGATTATTGTAGGGTAGAATTTTCTCACAATGTTTGATGTACTCACTCTATTCTCCACCCCTCTAGGTACAAGGAAAGTATATCATGCCGAAGTCACCCACAAGTTTACACCCCATGGTTTGGGGTATGATACTTTTATGAAAGTGCATGTTATCTAGTTGACTATATAATCGGGTAAGGGATTCTAGGACAATGCGTATGAAAAATATATGTTTGATACATTGAGCATGATTGGTGAAAATACTTGATAGCTATGTGCTCACTTGTGTGTACTGCTAATGATGAACAATGTAAAATTTTTGTAAAAGAAATGAAATGTTATTTTCCCTTAATCCCATGAAGTGTTACATATATGTGTGAAATTAAGTATGTCTTAATACAATATGATTGGGGGGTAAACAGACAAGATAGGCTTACAGCAGTGAGGCAAGACTCACCGACAGTGCAGATCATTGGCCCAAATTTAGGGCATGACATGCTTCCCTGGATCTTACTACATTCCTCTAGTCATTAAAGAGGTTGTCTAGGTCATAAATTATGATAATTATATTGCTATAGGTGTTAAATTATTTATGTCATTGTATTTCATTACTTTAAAGGCAAAATAGTACTTCATGTCCCTAACATTTACCTCAATTTTCATTCATGCCCCAAACATTTTTTTTTGTGTCAAATATGTCCCTTATGTTTTAATTTTGTTCAAATATGCCCTTTTTTTTTTAACATCGTTAAAGAAACTAACGAAATGCTGATTGGACGTCACGTGGCAAAAAAGTATTTGCCATGTGGCAACCAGTCCATGTGGCAGTCCCATGTGGAATTTTTAAAAAAAAAATTTAAATTTTTTTTTATTTTTTTAAAAAATTTCTGTTTATTCACTTTGGTCCTTTGTCAAAATTTTCCTCTTGTCCAATTTTTAATATAAACTCATTTTCTATTTCGTATAGATCCTTAGTTTAAGAATCTATTTTTTTGTCAAAATCATCCCCTATAAACTTTTTAATTGTTTACTTTAGTCACTATTCTTCACTTGCATTCTTTTTTTCTCACAGTTTGGTCCTCCAAATCAATTCATAATTTCATTTTTAGTAATAATATGATTAAATATATTATTTATACCCAAGAAAAATACAAAAAATTAATTAAAATTCAAGTTTCAAATTTTACCTTTTATGAGAGGAAGAGATACGTAATCTTTTGAAACTTAAATTTCAACTCATTTCTTGTATTGTTCTTTGATAGAAATGATATATTTAATCATATTATGACTAAAAATGAAATTATAGATTGATTTGGAGGACCAAACCGTGAGAAAAAAGCATAAAAGTGAAAAATAGGGACTCAAGTGAACAAATTGAAAAGTTTATAGGGGATGCTTTTGACAAAGAAAAATAGATTCTTAAACTAGGGACCTAGATGAAGTAGAAAACGAGTTTATATCAAAAATTAGATAAAAGGAAAATTTTGACAAAGGACCAAAGTGAATAAATAGAAACTTTTTAAAAAAATTTAAAAAATTTCACATGAAAATCCATGTGGACTGTCACATGAACTGGTTGTCACGTGGCAGATGCTTTTTTGCCATGTGGAGCCCAGTTAGTATTTTATTAGTTTCTTTAATGGTGTTAAAAAAAAGGACATATTTGAACAAAATTAAAACGTAAGAGACATATTTGACATAAAAAAAAATTAGGGACATGAATGAAAATAAAGATAAACGTTAGGGATATGAAGTACTTTTTTGCCTACTTTAAAATATAAATGGTTTTTACTGTGTTTTGTATCTTTTGCAAAATAATCTATTTATGCATTTGGTTATAATGAGCGTACTAGCTCTTTTGAGATCCTTTTGTTCTTCCACAATGAAGCACATCAAGGACAAATTTGGTATACTAAGTATCTTGTGAATGACAAAGAATGGAAGAGTATCAAACCAATTGGCATTTAACGTCATTTTATTTATGGTGAATGCCAATGTATTGAAGGTTTTTTTGGTATGGAGTCTTGAGTTGTTCTATGATGACTATGTATTACCTCATTTGTTGTTTATTTATAATGTTTGTTCTGATAAATTTTATGAGATTTAAATACCAGATCATATAATGGATGCCAAATATAAGATGGCAACCAACAAGGACAAAATTGACATTCTCTTTTTCATAATGACAACACCACCACTTACAATATAGATTTTTGGACGTTTAATATTAAGTTAAGGAATGTTTAATCAGGTCAAAGGTATTCAGATTAACAAATGTGCCCTTCTTTTTTTTATTCTGTTTTTTGTTGATTAGTATACTATCATGGCTATTAACTCCGAGGATGACCCTATTGAATTTGAAGGGGTGGACAAGCAATTGTTGCGTTGTTACAATATTAACATCAATAAGCGAAAAAGTGAGAATAAGTTAGCTAATGATTGTTTTCATTAGTATAGATTGATAATAACTTTTGTTAAGTGTCTTTTCTAAATTATATTAACTCCTTCAACAGTTATGTAATGTATCTTACCAATAATATTATTTAGGAACATTGATAAATCAATAAGCCTTTGTAATGGTAGTCACATGATTATATCAAGAATGGGGAAGCATGCTCTTGAGACAACCATAATTTCTGGAAAATGTACTAGAAAAAAAGTCAATCCCTAAAATGTTGATTACTCCATTAGATTTCAAACTTCCTTTCAAGCTAAAAAGAAAACAATTTTCATTAACTTTAAACTTTGTCATGACAATCAATAAAAGTTAGATTAGGTCGAAGTGATTTAAAAATTTTGATATTAGATTAGGATGAGAATATTACTGCAAGTATTACAACGTAGTTTACAAAGAAATTTTCAATTTATAATAATTCAATGTCATATAAATTATTTATTTTTCTTTTCTAATTATTAGCTTTTTAAAAAAAACTTAACAACTAATATTTGATTTTTTTTTCTGTTGCAGGCATAAATAATGTAAATGTATTTTATAAAATTTTATTACTTATAATGAAGATAAAGTATGCAGTTTTATTATATTAATTACAATTCACTATAATATAATCTTTTCATTTTTTTTTCTTCTTTAACAATTCATGCATCGCACGAGACCACATACCAATTCAAGACTCATGTTGTCATATTCATAATAATGAGTGTATTTATGATGGTTGATTAAAAAATAAAAAACATAAAATAATAAACTGTGCAAAAAGACAAATCTACCCCTGACGAGCTTGATTGATGGTAACATGCGGTGAACTTTACTTTTATTCATTTATTTTTTTCTGAAAATCAAACAACAAGAAGTTCCTTTTGCAATTTTTTATAGTAAAATTCTAATTCTTTAATTTCAACTCAGTATCAATTAATTTTTATTAAAAAATTATATTACTATAATACTTAAAATTTGATTTTTTAACTTTAAAAAATATTTATTCTTCGAAAAGACTGATATTTTAAATATCATCTTAGTACCTTTAAAAACATGAAATTGGATAAAATTAAATTTGTAAATGTTAAAGTGGTACACAAATGTTTCAAAAGAATTAATTGATATCGTAGTGATAAGAACTAGTTGTCCTTTTCTTTTTCTTTTTCTTTCTCTTTCCCTTTCTCTTCTTTATTTATTACCTCCCTTCTGCTGGCAAATTGGCACAGGAATTAAAGAAAGTTAGTGATATATATATATATATATATATATATATATATATATATATATATAATATGAGAGGCAAGAAAGAAAGGGAACAAAGCTGCAAGTGGAGAAGACAACATGCAGTCATGCACAGGACACACACAAAAACTTATAGGAAAGAAACTGACACATAAAAATTTGAGTAAATTACATTTCCAGTATTCAAAATTATACTACCATTTTTCACCTTCAAAATACATTCCTATTCCTTTAACCGAACTCTTAAATTTGAGTTTAGTCAGTTTTAGGATACTAATGATTTAAATTAATACATATATATATATATATAACTATAAAAATATTATACTTTAATCTAATTTTATATTTTCTGTTAAGAAATTTATTAGAGCCTTTTTTTTTTCAGTAACCCAATATATATATATATATATATATATATATTTGGGAGTATGAGAATATTTTAAGAAAGGAAGACTCTTTAAGTCCCACGAGGCATGAACATGAGAAGGCTTTAGTCTTTATTGTCTCACAAAGAGCTAAGAGAAGTGATAGTGCAATAGACACTTATGTGTGAGATCTTATTATGAATCAACAGCAAAAAATGATATGTCAATATATAAAAATTCATGTTCTTAATTAAGCTTACAAAATGTATTATAGTCAAAATACTATGTGATATTAGATTATCAATAATTAAAAAACATATTTTGAGCGACCTCTGTGAGTAGAAGCTGTTAAATTGGATTAAAGTATATAGCATATTATAATTATAAAAAAGAGAAATATAATTTTAACAAGTTGCACGAACAAATAACATAAGAAGAAAAAAACAAAAAAAAAAAAGAAAGATCGGTGGAGAGGGAATGATGAAAAAGTTGAAGTGTAGATAGATAGGGTCCATAGAGTCACATCCATGCATCTATCACTCTGTGACACTGTCTCTCACCCACTAACATTCTTTCTGCATTATTCTCACTTCACACTTTTATATTTAATTCGCTTTCGCTCTCTCTCTCTCTCTCTCTCTCTCTCTCTCTCTCTCTCTCTCTCTCTCTCTCTCTCTCTCTCTCTCTCTCTCTCTCTCTCTCTCTCAAGATATATATATATATATATATATATTACTGGCATTTAAAACTAAACAATATTGATTAACTTGAACTAAATCGATCAAATTTGAAAATAAGTTTAAATTAATTTAATTTAATTGTAAGTTTAGTTTAGTTAAATTAAAATTAAATTAAATTAAATTGAATCAAATTAATTTTATATATAAAAAAATTATATATATATATATAATTATATTTATATATTTTTAGGTCAACAAAAATTATTTATATATTTTTAATAAATTTGGTTTCTTTCTATTTATATTTATATATATTTCATTAAAATAAAAAATTACAAATTATTGTAAATAAAACTGTTCAAAATTAAATCAAATTATCTAACTAAAACTAATTAAATTAGTCAAAAATTAAAACTGAATAAGTTCATAATTGTATAAAACCAATTAACTCAATTCAATTTGATTAAAGTTCAAAATCGAACCGAATTTATAAATACTCCTAATATATATTGTCAGCCTCAAGTTTGGATCTCAATAATTTTAAAAAAATTGCAGAATTCAAATTTTTTAAAGTTAGACTATTTATTTTAAATCAGACTTTAAAAAAAGTTACCACGTGCAGTCCATTTTTAAATTTTTTTTTATTTTGATATAGATAATTCAATTTAAAATCTGTAAATTTGCTCTTGTACAATAGTGTTTGGGGCTGGTCTTGTGTGACTCAAAAAACTCATGTCATGGACGATCGAAATCAATTTAAGACACTCCTGTTCGTCAAAGAACATGAACAAATCCGAGTTCATCTAGATTGGTTTGGTTCTCTTTATTGTTTCAAAAATAAAGTTATTTTGTGTTTTATATTGATTGAAAATTAATATTATGTGCATTTCAAGTTATAAATACTGGTAAAAATAAGAAAATAAAGTATACTTTTGCATTTCTATAGACACATATTTTAATGATTTGATACATAAAACTTTTGAAAATGCGCAATTTATATAACTCCTATAATTTTTAATTATATAATTTGTTAGTTTTTTGTCAATAAAAAATAAAGAAAAAAATGAATCACGTCCGCGTTTCAAAATATAAGGAATAACCAGTCGCACTTTTTTAAAAATTAAATTAAATTAAATATTTTTTAAAAAATTAAGAACAAAATATATTTTTTAAAAAATATAATTGCATATTTTATATGGTATCAATAGGATTTCATGTTTGTATTAGATGGTATTATACAATATTTATAAATAAGAATGGATGTGGCTGTAATTACTAATTAATGAGGTGTGTCTCAAAAAGTTTGAATTATGATTTTAGATATAATGATGCGTGAGCAAAGTGGAGAACAGAATTATGAGGGTTTGAAGAAGAGTGAAAGTGTGCCTCCATGTCACATCACCACTTTTCCTATTAGTCAAACATTCATTGTTCTTAATTTGTTTCAATTTTATCAACTATAATCACCTTACTTATAATCACCCATCAACGAATTTGTTCCAACTCACCAATTTAATTACAAAATTAGTAAATTGATACTGAACCAATAAATTGATAAGTATTTAAATCGAAAAAAAATTAATTGAATCTAAAATTTGATTTTATTTTAGCCTAAAAACTATAGAAGTGTTTAGTTACATTTGAAGTTTATGCATCAACATTTTTGTAATTAAATCTTGATTTAAGTGAGATAAATTATAATTTCCTTTTTTTAAAGTCAGAATGAAAAAATATTTTATTTTGAAATTTGTCTTTATAAGTATATTATAACATAATTATAATCATAAAACAACCAAAATACATGATCTTACTCATATGTAGAATTTAGTTAAAAACACAAATTATTTTTTATGATTATGAATTGATTATTTATAAGATTTTGATGATCAAATTGATAATAATAACAATTATAATATAAAGAATTATATAAAAGCGTACTTTGATTTATAGCAATCAATCTCTAAAGAGATTAAGTTCTTCAAAGTTAATAATGACGATTTTTCATAAATTAAATTTTACATGATGAATGTTAGTTCACACACTAACATATTTATAGACTTTTTTTAAAACATAAAAATCAAATTCTTATAGTTTTGAAAATTATAACCAACTTATCAAGCTTAATGAGTTGGCCATATTTATTAATAACATCTCATCATCGTTATTCATTTGAATAATATATTTAGGCATATTATAATATTAATTCACAAATACTCTAAACTTATTTTAATATAAGATTTGGATACGAAAAGGTCGACCTCCCCTAACTAGCACGCATCGTTTCGCATGCTGATCAAATTTTTTTTTAACCAGGGACAGGACCCCCAAATACGTGAGAGAGAGGTCGACCTTCCCATAAATAAAACATTTAATATATCAAATAACCCAAAATATATTTTACAAAAATAATAATTTAGACATAATTATAGATAACAACACATATGTCCCAATATATATACACATATACAATAATTACTATATAAATCTATCCAAATAATTACTATATAAATCTATCCAAATAATTATTAGCACTTAATATATTTATAAAAATAGATATACACGTACACACATAAATTAACGCTAATAGAGTTAACATAAATAATTTATCTGAGACTAAATGAGAAAAAACATATTGGTCTAGGTGAAGACGAACTTAGCCAAAAACCATGTGACAGCTTTTTTTTTTTTTAAAAAAAGAAACATTTTTTTTGTTGCAGTGAAATGAAAGTGGAGTGAAATACCACTAAACACGCAAGTTAATTGGTAAGAGATTGTTCTAATTTAATTAAAAATTTTTAGTTCAAATCTCTTAAAATATAACTGTATTAAAATTTAGAAATAAAAATTTTACCATCTATTATGATTCTATCTGATTTAAATTTAAATTAATGATTTAGATGTCAAATACCAAATAATTGTTTTAAAGAAAATAATAAAGTGGAGTGGAATGAATATATATAATTGAATCTGAATTGATGTTGGAAGATCACGTGCTTTCAAGGGATACCTTCTTAAAGGCCGTTCTTCACTTTTTCATTGTTTCTGTAAATTTGAGTGGGAAGTGAAAGTTACGTAACCATGCAAAATTATTAACTTTTCTTTTTTTAATTAAATATTTTTTGATAAAATAATTTTATAGCCCTACTACGAGCTTTCTTAGCCACCACACCCACCCACCTCCAAAAACGTTCCAAAAAAAAAAAGAAAATGTAAATTGTACTTATTTACTCTTGTAAATTTTCAAAATTACACTTCGTCCCTTCTTTTTTTAAAATATATACACCCATCTATCTCCTATAATTATAAATTAAATTTGATGCATTTAAGTCCAATTTTATGTTCTCCTGTTTAGGAAAATTTGTTACAGTCCATTTTTTTATATAATCAGTATAATTTAATACCACAGATATTTTAGACCAAACCATTAATTAATCTAAATACATATTTGATAACCTTTTTGCAAAGAAAGAAAATACTTATAATTATCTTCGATTAAGAGCCAAAAAAAGGCGAAAAGTAAAAATTGATATTTTAGATTAATAAAATGTATTTTAGTCAAAAGATATGTGGCATTAGTTTATCTAATGTTAAAAGCATGTTGTCTATGGAAAAAAATAAATATAAAATTGGACTAAAGTGTAGTGTATTTTATAATTAAAGGAAGAAATTTTAAATTTCGAAAGTAAAGGAGATTTATGTAATTTTACTAAAAAATAAGTTACATTCAAAATGACTGGAGTTAAAATCATGCCGGTTAAGTAATAGAAATTAAATAAAAGGAAATATGATAGATTTTTTGGCTAAACATTGATTAGTATCATGACATGAAGATTTATAAAGTGAACCAACCTTTTCGGAAAATTAAGAGTGATCCATGTGAAGAAGAAAATTTCATAGCAATGACTAATTTGAAAGCTTTAGCTTTTTTAGTTGTTGGGGGAATTTATGATACACTAGGTGAATCTATTAACCAAAGATAATATATGAGAGAATTTAAGATTAAAGGGTCCCATATGTAATCATTGCACGTCATGTTTTATTAAATGGGTTGGAATTAAAAAAGAAAAAGAAAAAAAGATGCTTTAGAACTTGAGAGCGGCTTTCTCTTGCATGCAGGAGATTTTTGTGCATAGGAGAAAATTTGGACTGTTGGATTTAATACCTCCAACGGCTTAGATTCCCTCCTGTGTGTTATTGAGACTAAGATATGCATGAGAAAGCACTGCCAGTTATTTTGAGAGTATAAATGTTCAAAATCAAATTAAATTGACCAAATCGAACGAAATCGGTAAAACTGAAAAAATGAGGTCTAAATTGATATTTGAAATATAAATTTTAATTGATTTAATTCTTTTGTCAATTAGGTTTGATTGAAACCAAACCAATTTTATATATAAAAAAATGATATCATATATATATATAATATTATAATTATATATTTTTGTGTCAACAAAATTATTTATATGTATTTTAATTACTTTGGCCTCTTTCCTTTAGTAATTTGATTTCTTTCTTGTTTATATATATATATATTATTGAAATTAAAAATTACAAAATATTGTAAATAAAATCGCTTAAAACTGAACTAAAGCGTCCAAACAAAACAAACCAAACCGTCCAAAAATTAAAACAAAATAAGTCTATATTATTACAAAACAAATAACCTTGATTAGATTTGATTAAGACTCAAAATCGAACTGAATCAAACCAAACCTATGAATATCTTATTTGAAAGTATGAGGAGATATAAGAATCAAAGGATAATAAAATGATTTAAACCTTCCAAAGTAAAGGGATAATAAGAAAAGAGGCATTGAAACATTGGAACATTGAAACATTGAAGCCAAAGTGAGAAGGCCTTTTGGGAAATTGTCCTCACATCAAGTTTCTCAACCAAGGGATTCAAAAAAAGAATGACCCCTATCTCTTGATTCTAATTATCATACTTCATCCTTCTTCTTTTACCAATTTATCCCCTTTTTTTTTTCATAGAGGTGTGAAAAGGGTATACCTGTGGGTCGGCATGTTTAGCCCATTAAATGAATAGTTTGAATTAAAAAAAAAAAAGAAAAATTGACTTAAGTAAAATGGGTAAATTTGAACTATTCTAATTAACTCGCGGGTTAAAAAAGTTTGGATAGGCCAATTTAAAAAGAAGGAGGGAGAGAGAGAGGGGTTAAAAAAGTTTGGGTAGGCCAATTTAAAAGGAGAGAGAGAGAGAGAGAGAGAGAGAGAGAGAGAGAGAGAGAGAGAGAGAGAGAGAGAGAGAGAGAGAGAGAGAGAGAGAGAGAGAGAGAGAGAGAGAGAGAGAGAGAGAGAGTCTTTCAAAACTACTTAAAAGAGAAAAATTGTCTTGTACTAATTGACATATGTGAAGTGTAAGCAAAAATATGTATATTAGTTAGTAGCAAGATCTCCATTTTCCTTCTCACTCTCATCTTAATGAGTGGCATAATGACATGTTATGGATAAATTCAAAGGTTCGTAATCATAGAAACAAAACACGTTAGATGGCTCGCAAAAGATATGTAACTTTAAAGTACATATTACATAAAGCTCAACCTTAATTATTTTCATGATTAATTTTAATTGAAATTCAACCTTTAACTTTCCTTCAGAGCTTTTAAAGGTGCTTATAAAATTTTATTATATTTAAAATTTATATATCCATATAATAATTAAGTCTTAGCTCGAAAAGTAAAATTTAACTTCTTTTAAAATTTAGAAAAATTATTCATAAGTTAAAACCTCCATCGTGTCTTATCATTTATCATGCATTCATCGCATGGTAAATATGAACATGACTTCATTGTAAAAGTATTACCATTACAAATATTTAAAAATAATGACAAAACTATTATTCATCCCCTAAATAGTAACCCATGTTTTAATTATAGTTAAGAATTTTATTTTCTCAATTATAACTCATATGTAAAATTAGTTTCAATTATACTTTTAAACCTAACGCTGTTTAAATATTTGATAGTAGATATTGACGTCATATCCTATTTTACACATGTTAGCACCTATTGTTCTACTTTGGCGTTGTCACATAAGATTGGAATTGATTATGACCAAATAATCAAATTTAATATGAAGCTAAGTAATCAAATATAAAGTAAAAAAATGATTATTTTGATCATTATCAGTTCTAATCCCATATGGCGAAATCATGGTAGGTTAGTAGGTGCTTATGTAAACATGTATAAGATGGCATGTTATGTTAGTATCTGTTGTTAAATATTTGAATGATGTTAGACTCAAGTATAATCGAAACTAATTAAAAATATGAGTTATAATTGACATAAAAAATTTTTAGATTATAATTAAAACATAAGTCAAAGTTCGAAGATATAAATAATAGTTTTGCCAAAAATTGTTGAAGAATATTTACTGGGGTTTGATTTGGGAAAATTAATCTCATCAAACAAGCATGACACCTAATTAAAGTTAGAGTGCTTTTTTCTGTGCTTGATTTCAATCTTCATATTTGGATCTTCCTTGATACAAATGTAAGTGGCAGCCTGCAATTTAAAGCAAAACGTAGTGAAGTCTCCTAAAGAATCCAATCTCTTAACAAAACTCAAAAAACACCATCATTTTGTTCTAGAAGATGGAAATCCCTTTATACTGTTTTTTTATCTTTGACATAAATTATTGATTTAATCTTTAAAAAATTATAATCGTTTCAATTTAATTATTAAAAGATCAAGTATTACAATTTAGTTCGTAAAAAAAATTATATATATCTTAATTTGATCTTTTTTATTGTTATATCACAAAATTTATCGCCACTAAATTTTAAAATTTTTGTTACTAAAAATTATTTTGACAAACAAAAAGACTGAATTAAAATAAAAATAATCTTTTCAAAAATTAAATTGAGATAATTATAATCTTTTTTAGACCAAATTAATAATTTATTTTTTTCTTTATTTGTTGGGCACATGTCCAAAACCCTAGTCCCCATCATAATCTCTCATATATATTTTTGTCCACCCATGTTCTTTCTACTTCACTTTCTCAAGTTTTCAAAGCTTATAATTACTTTTGTTGGTCATATTTAGCGACGGTAGATGCCAAGCAAAGTTTTCTTCAATATGTACGTGCTTATCGGCTTATGAGAATAATGTATTAGCATCAACCAATAAGTGAAAACTAATATTTTATTTCCTTAAGTAAATGCTTAATTATAAAATTAATACATGAATTTTAGAATATAAAAAAATCCTTTTTGAATTTGAAACCAAAATAAACATCAAATTTTAGATAAAAATAATTACAAAAGACCTTTTGTTGTTCTCAGTCTTAATTAAGAGCACATTTTCTTTTAAAATAATCTATAAGAAAAAATTAACGCAGGGATTTCTCAAGTATTGTCCTATGAATCATGCATCACCATTTTTTCTTAGTGGCCCTCTTCTTTAACAGTCATCAATATCATGATCATATTTTTTTGCTTTGGGGGTTTGAAGTTTGACTGACTCACCTCCTACCCAACAACGATCATATATATATATATATATATATAGATTTGTCGTTTTCTCCAAGATCTAATTATTACATTGATATGATTAAGAACGCTTATTACTAGGTCAAAAGTTTAAGCTAGTAATCAAAGCACAACTCATGACATATCACCATGCATCAGACGCAGACTCTTCCCTATTTAAACCGTTGGGCGTGGGCTACTATATTAAACCCAATCTACATAACCAACATGCATCCCTTCCAACCCCTGGATATATCATTCCCTCAATTTTAGAGAAAATTTGCCCTCAAATCTTGAAATAATTGGGAACAAGTCAACCTTGAGACTTGAACCCACACAAACTCTGATACTAAATTATATGACTAAGAGCGCTTACCACTAAGGTAAAAATTAAGCTATTAGCCAATGCACAACTCTTGAAATATACACCTTGCATCTAATGCATGTCATTCCCTATTTAAATAATTAGGCGTAAACCACCAAATCGAATCCGATTCACAAAACCAATATGCAGTCTTTCGTGACCCTTGAACGTGACAGTAAAAAATTATCTTTTGATTTTCTAGTTTCTCCTATTCTGACCATGATATAGAGATTTCAAATACATATAATGAGAAATTTTAAACTTATAAGATGGTTTAGATTGATTTTCCTTCTAGTGAAGGGAAAAAGTAAACTATACCTGCTTCCAATCTTTCATCTCTTATCTTTTGCACTGTAAGAGAAAATTTTTGTACAACCCGTTCATATATGCTAAATTATTAAAACAAAAACCATTTGTCATATTTTATTGGAAAATGACCAATGCAAACACCTAAAAGATATACTAGTCTAATAAAATGCAAAGATGATCTCCTTAACTTTAAAAATCGACAATGAATCTCTTTAAGCTTTCAATTTTGTACAACATAGCTCATTTTACTGTTTCATATACTAGTCTAATAAAATGCAAAGATGATCTCCTTAACTTCAAAAAATTGACAATGAATCTCCTTAAGCTTTCAATTTTGTACAACATAGCTCACTTTTGTTTTTCGTCCAAAATCCTAACATTATTTGTTCTTAAAGGCTTAAAAAATAGAGAAAAGTACATTTAATATATCATTTTAATTGGCAAAACAATGGCTTTATTTGTCTTCCTTTTTTCTGCAACAAAAAATCCTTTAATAATAAATATATATATTGCTAATTTGGCTTTTTCAACAGATAAGTAGTGTAAGGTTTTTAAAAAGATAAGTAAGAAGTTATATTACATAAATTTAAAAATTTAAGAAAATATATTGGTAACTTTTATAGTTATATTACAAGCATTTTTTTTTCCTTTAGATTCACTTTTACCCTTTAATTTTTTTTTTTATTTTGTCGGTCTCCAATATTCACTCCATTGTCCTTTATTCCCTGGAAATTTCTAATTATCTTTTTTGGTTTGTCAATCAAGAGGATTCATTTTCAGGTATTATGGATAACTAATCTAAAATACAAATATACAAGAAACAGACATAGAAACCATCTTTGATTATACAGACATAGAAAACATAAACAACATAATTGGCAGTTAACAAAAACTGACAAAGCTATTTTACTGGAGATGTGACGATTCTTGTATTTTAATTGAAATTTAAGATAGATAACGGTAATTGGTTACATATTTCTAGCAGGAATTTTGAAAGCTTGTTATAATTGGATGCTTGCATGTCAAATACAAACTATTGAGAATCCTAGATACCAGATAAAAATCACTTTCTCATAATCTCAAGAGGGTAAAAATGAATTAGCATCAAGTATATAAACACAGCTTAAATACAATTTTAAACTACATTTTAAAACAATTACAAGTATCTCGTAAATTCAAATAAAATAATAATAATAATAATAATAAACACAGCTTAAACCAGAAAGAATGCATAACCATTTCCAGTTAACCGTACCGCATACCAAAATTTTCACCAGTGAGATTAAATCTACAAGTTTTTTCTCCTTTTTTTGTTTTCCTTTTGGTTTCATTTCAATAATTCAGAATTCATAATGTTAGTTCCTAACCGCTTAACTAGATTTATGTGATATATATCCTTCCATTTCCTCAAGACAAACTATCAACCCATATATAACTGGTGACTCACCCACTTCCTCTTAACTGCACAAAATGAAACTGCCATTTGTCATCAGCATGAAGAAAGCAAAATAAATCATTTGTTTCAGAGAAACAAACTCGTCTGAAACAAACTCACCTTACAGCTAACTTGCAAATGTGTTAGTCAGAGTGAT
Organism: Biancaea sappan; assembly: GCA_037074585.1. Classification (NCBI taxonomy): domain Eukaryota; kingdom Viridiplantae; phylum Streptophyta; class Magnoliopsida; order Fabales; family Fabaceae; genus Biancaea; species Biancaea sappan. The sequence goes on along the minus strand of CM073501.1, from coordinate 39,461,759 downwards.
CACGGAAACGAATAATTCTTCTAATGAAAGGTTTCTCCCTGCAATATCTGGAAGAAAAAAAAATTGTTAATGTATATATATATATATATATATATATATATATATAGGGTAAGAAGAAATGAGTGTATTCAACTGCATATCAAAAGTCAAAAGAAATCTAGTAAAGACATACATCACATAAGATGACACGCAAAAGCAAGCCAACCCAACAGAGAAATGAATCGCAAATGTTGGCCAGAAATTTTCCCTGTCCAAAAATATCTTCTCAGAAATGAAAGTGATTACGCCTGAAAGCAACATAATAATCCATCCTGAAGGCAAGCAGCTTTGGAAAGAAAATGAGGAAGATCCCTGTGGACAACAAATATCAAGAATATATGAATGCCAAGCCAGAGTCAGAGCCAGCATGTGAATTTGAGGTCGGCAAATCAAAGTCGTACCTGGAAATAATGATTTATGAATATTGCGGAGTATGAAATCCTCAAGGCCATATCTTTAATAAAGTGAAGGAACCGAACTGAAGACAAATATATATTTTTCCCTCCTCCACAAATGATGCGGTTAAATAAGAAAATTGGATATATCATAGAATTCCTCGAATTTCAACATAGGGAACACTGAAAAGCATTTTTAAGTATCATATTGATATGCTAGTATTGGTAGAGGTAGTCACCACAATAGTTATAAGTTACTCAATAGGAAAGAAACTTTTTAAACAACTGATTTAGTCCCTGAAAAATTGAAAAATTAGTTATTTCAATTTAATCATTGAAAAATCTAGAGTCTCAATCTAGTTTCTAAAAGACTACGTTTGTCTCAATTTGGTCATTTTCTTTACAGCAAAGGCAGATTTTGTGATTTTAGTAAAGAAAATGACCAAATTGAGACAAATGTAGTCTTTTAGGGACTAGATTGAGATTCTAGATCTTTTAAGGACCAAATTGAAAAAATTGTAATATTTCGGGGACTAAACCAGTAATTTACTTTTTCTTTTTTGGCTCAAATCTAATTTCAATTCTTTTTCTTACTTTTCCTTTTTCTCTTGGTTATCAAGAGCAGCTTCACCTTCTTTAACAATTGGCCTCTTACTGTCCCACCCGACTTCCTATTTCTAAATTTTCCTTTAAACTTATCTTCTACAATAGGTTACAGATGAGACATAAAATGTCAAGCAGGCAATTATAATGTAGAAAGGATACTAAGAGAATTTGCCATAATCAAGCCAACTGCCCCAGCTAACCTTATTAGTAAAACATTCATAATTACGTAGATCATAGAGAATACAAGTAACGAATCATTTGAACGTTTGAGCTGGCTTTCTGTTGCAACAGCATGTAGAAATGCTTCAGAGGTTCCTTAAGAAAATTAGAAACAATACAATCTGAGTATAAAGATATTTGATTCATCAGGGTAACAAATCATTCACAAACAAGTAAAATAAGTACATGCATAATGGGTTTTGGATCAGCAAAAGACTTTAATTGCTTTCAGTGTATTTTGCTAATGCATCAATGGATCTAAGTTGGTAAGTATTACGCATTCAGGTAAATCAAACATATGAAAGTCACAGCAAATAGTTGAACAATCTTACTTAGAACACAAACATGTTACATGGGATACATCGGATATCAGTGCTTGGAATAGATGCATATCAAAATTATAGATGACAAAAAGCAATTTCTGCATCATATCCCTCTCCGGCTTTCATTAATTCTATACTAGCACTCTTGAGATGATTTACTCACCCTAGCCTCAGTTAGGACTAGCTGCATCTTTCAACAATCTTAATTTTTCGATGTGCAGCTACTCGTCACCCCAATATCCCCCACAGTTTCCATGATCTTCTGCTAATAGTTTTGACACTTGTGCTTATTCTTTTCTTGCCATTCAGTTCAATCTAAAGTCATACTCCACGCTGCATTTGCCACTATCATGTCCCTCATAATTCTGCACCATCATTCTTCGGATGCTTTGCTCACCCTAGCCTCAATTAGAACTAGTTGCATCTTTTCATCATATATTACTTTTTCCATGTAAAGCCACTATTCACCTCAATTCCCCACATTTTCCATTATCTTTCCATCAATGTAACTTCAATCTTATCTCAATATCTTGTGCCATAAAGCATGGCTAACCAGTGAAGATTCTTAAAGTATACACACTTTTTTTTTACCTTCTCTACTTATCCACCCATTCCTAAAGTTTTATATTATAAACCCCCATTCTGTTGGTTGTTGAAACACAAACAATAAACGGAACACTAATAATTATCATATTCTATCTTCTCGGGCCCATTACTCATTACTATCTAATTAAAGTGACATTCATTGGACATAATGCTATTAAGTCTTGAGAGTAGAACCCTAGATACAATGTGCCTGAGCAAGGAGATGAGGTGAAGGAAAATAATAAAAATTATCTACATGAGATGTTATGGGAACTACATGCATTCAGGGATGCAAAGATTCAGCAATAAATAGACAAGGTGTATAACTAACCATTCATTGCCAAAAGAATGACATAAATGCAATAACACTGAAGGGCACTTGATGCTTCTCCCTCACTCCACTTTTCACCATAAAGCAATCTAATGAGTGAATAAGAATAACTTGGACCAAATGCCATAAAAATAAGACCTGCAAAGCACATAGCTAAATAGTGATACCAACAGAGGGACAGCAGAATATGCAATTTAAGGTAAAACATGCAATCTATAGCCACATCTGTTCACAACTGCACGAGTGGCTCTATTGAAATTTAAAAGGAAAGTTTATGAAGGCCAAATCTTTAGAAGCCACATCATTGCATATTTGTGATTTTAAAATATTGTGTAAATAGCATTAATAAGGGCAACTTTGTTGATTCTCCACATTTTCTGCCACTAACTAGATCTTCTACAATGTATATCTAAAGATCACAACTTTGGCAAAGGGTTTCATACTTAAAAAGATGATTTGAAGCCCTAGGCAGGATAAACAATGCCTTAAATTGCATCCCTCAAAGGAAATCAATTTTGCTTCAATCAAATCATTGGCCAATAAATATCATTCACCAGAAGAATACAAATCCTTCACATCCTGTTTGGTATGCCTTCTGCCTCAAAATTCCGAAGCTGTTTTCCCTCATTGTAGTCCCATCCATTGTTTGGTATACACATGTACAGTAAGTCAGCCTTCCAGAATAGCTTTCCGCCTCCCTTTTTTTTTTTTTGGTACGGACAGACTCCCTCCAAATAGCAATTGAATGCGCAGACTGACTTGGGAATTCGAACCAGAAATACGCTTGTGTCCCTTTCATTTCTCTCATCCCGTGCTGCCCTAATCAAGCCAGAAATCCAAGAAATTGGAGCCCACCGCAGCTTGCCTGTGCACTACTCGAATTGGGGGAGGAAGAACATTACAGCATTTTATTTCATTTCATTCCTTCTCTTTTATAAATTACAACAATTGGGGGAGGAAGAACAGATGGAGGAAGAATAGAGACAAAGAATTGCGGTCGCCATCGATGGAGGAAGAACAGAGACAAATAATGGAGGAGGAGGAAGTCACAAACCTGCAATGGAGCCACCGTCGAAGCCACCATCCGATTCTCGCACCATCAAAGCCGTTGTTGCACTGGTCACCGTCGAAGCCACCCTCACACGCGTTCATCTAGTGAGAAGGCAGGGTTCGTTTGGGGAAAAGCAGGGTTCACGACAGAAGAAGGCTAGGGTTAACGTAAGTTGTTTGATTTCATTTTTTTTTTCTTTTTTCAAATTATGATTTTAAATCGAGGGATAATTTAGTAAATTTACCCCATATATATCCTACTTTATTCTCTTCCATCCTATACCAAACACTTTTCTTTTTTCCCTTTCCCTTTTCCTTTCCTACGTACCAAACATACTGCCAATTTGTTTTGCAATACTTATCCCCATAAAACATAGTTATGTTAGTAACTAACATCGAGCCTAAGCTAAACTTTGCTAAAAGTCAGATGCATAGTCTACTTTTTCCTTTTATTTTGGGGAGGGGAATTTCTTATTCCACAACAAAAGCACTTTTCCACTCTTTCATATATCAAGGGATTTCACTTGTAAAAAGAAAAATGTTATATACTAAGGATTCAAGTCCATGACCATGGGTAGATGACAAGGCAAGGCAAAGTAGGCATGACACATTCAGATAGTCAAAATCAGTTGGATAGTTAGGTTTCAGTTTTCTCATTTTTACATGAGAGAAAATGACGGTTCAATACAGAAAATTACAAGTAAATCCAAAATTAGGTAAAAAGGATCTCATCATAGCTGTATAATAAACATAATCAAGAAACAATATAACTCCATGTATCACCATTCTAAGGAAAACTCAACATCAAATTTCTTTCAAAAGTTATTTATCAGTCTTGCAATCTTTGCAGTGCCACGCAACATCCATAATGGACTTCTAAAGTTCTCTTTATAAAAGACCAAAATATAATGTTGTGACTGAATATAATAGGAACTAAACAATCATGAGATCCAGGAAAACAATATGGAACAAAATAAAAAGGGCATACCAATCAACAAAACTAACTTCAGGGACTCCATCAAGCATTTTCCTAGTTTCTTGCTTTTTTCTGGGTATTGTCCTGTCAGGGATGACAAACATAATACACATTGTAAAAATAAAAACAATGACTATAGCTGTATGCCCAACCAAAACAGCCAACTAAGGATTCAGCACAAGATAAATAGGGGAAAAAACTAAGAATTAATATTAAGATTAAAAACCTTATTATAATCTTAATATCATGACCATGCTCTTTATGACCAAAAGTAGTGTGGTCAATCCCACTCAGGCTCTTATATGATCTACAAGAATTTTCATACTTATAATAATTAACTAAATGATGCAACACCTTGGTACTTTATTCCAAGAAAAGAAAGAATTACACACACACAAAATATTCTCTCCTATCCAGAGTTGTTCACTCCTAAAACTCAATACAACAATTCACCTCCTAACTACTAACGTTGACTCCTTATTATATACCCAAAGATAATACACGCATATAACTCACCCCCAATGCATGTGCAACACATACCCTCATTAAACATCCCGCCTCTTCCTAGAATAAACCCTCCAAATAGGAGGCCTATGATCAGATAATAGTATCTCCTCTTTCCGAGTCCCATCACTAAATTTGTTTTACCATGAGGTTATATAACAAAGGTTGATATATGTTTAGACCCATCCCAATGTGTTTTAGGTGATATACTTTGACTTTGGATGATAAACGTCTTGATCTATAATAACACCAATAAAATAAAGAAGGATCCTCAAACCAACGTTATACAAAACTACTTAGGCAACCAAAGGAATAAAAATTTCAAGGGATACCATGATAAGTTGGCACATCAACAGCAATTTGTAATATGAGAAGATAAACAAAGGAAAGGTCCTTGTTCAAGAGCTCCATACAACTGCACGGTAAAATATTAATGCATCATAAAGTGAAAATGATAGGTTATTGGGGTGTTGGTTTGTTAGTAATGTTAGTCACCATTGTAAATGTTGCTATACTGCATATGCAGTATTCTGTTATTTGTATTTAGTTGTCTTAAGTAACCATTATAAATGCTGTTATACTGCATGTGCAGTATTCTCTTATTTGAATTTAGTTGTTTTAATTTTCATATTTATTATGTTTATTTATATTTTAATGTATTTTAGTTTAAGTGGGTAGTTACTAGGATTAGTTTTCTGCCATTCTCCCATGTTTTAAGGAAGTGGTGCTAGTTAAGGGAAGTTGTCTTTTAGATTGTATTTAAACCTTTCTAAAATTAATGGAGATACCATATTAGAATTATTATCAAAAAACCTTGTGTGTGAGCACTAGAGATCTTGGTTCTCTCTATAATTTGAACCACTATTAACATGGTGAGTTTATACTAGAGATTGGTTGGTTCTCTCTCTAATTCTGCTCCAACAAGATAGGTAGAAAGAAGAACAAACAGAAATTCTCCTCTCTTTCCTTGTCTGACTTTACTATGGCAAGACCCATAACCAGATCCATAACAAGGGACTGTAACATCTTCATATCAGAGCCAGCGGTTATGGAATAGCTTTAGCAACATATGATGACTCAACTAATGCAAATGCTACAAGAGGAAACAACGAAGAATGCAGCAGAGAGAGAGAGAGAGAGAGAGAGAGAGAGAGAGAGAGATTAACGCCGCAAAGAGAGAGAGAACTCGAGATTGGAAGCACTCTCTAAGGAGCTTGCGATACACACATCCACAGAAGGAGACACAGGGGAGCAACGGAGGTCCATAGGCAGCGAGGATAGAGGAACTCGGCCAGAAGGTGGTGAGGGAGGCCAACGGAGGTCTCCAGGCAGTGATGACAGAGGGGCTCGAACGGACAAAGGGAAGGACATCGCTCACACAGACAGTGACAACAGGGGCAGTCGAAGTGGGCCCAATCACTGACGGCCACAAATGCAGCGTGTGGAGCAATAGTTTAAGTGGTTAGTTACTAGAATTAGTTTTCTGCCACTCTCCCATGTTTTAAGGAAGTGGTGCTAGTTAAGGGAAGTTATGTCTTTTAAGTTGTATTTAAACCTTTCTAAAATTAATGGAGACATCATATTAGAATTATTATAAAAAACCTTGTGTGTGAGCACTAGAGATCTTGGTTCTCTCTCTAATTCTAAGCCAACAAGATAGGTAGAAAGAAGAACAAACAAAAATTCTCCTTTCTTTCCTTGTCTAACTTTACTGTAGTAAGACCCATAACCAGATCCATAACAATGGATAGTAACATCTTGGTATCAGAGCCTATATGGAACAGCTCCAAAAACAGATGAATCAACTGAGGCAAATGCTGCAAAAGGAGACAGCAAAGAGCGCAATATAGAGGGACATTAACGGCGCAGAGGAGAGAAGACGAACTCAAGGTTTGAAGCGCTCTCTAAGGAGCTTGTGACCTGCACATCCATGAAATAGACATAGGGGCGCAACGAAGGTCCATAGGCAGCGAAGAAAGGGGAACTCGCCCAGAAAGTGCCGATGGAGGCCAACAGAGGTCTTCAGGAAAAGACGACAAAGGAGCTCGAATGGACAAAGGGAAGGATGTCGTTCACACAGACAACGACAATAAGGGTAGTCGAAGTGGGCCCAGTCACCGAAAGCCACAAACACAGTGCATGGAGGAAGGTAGCGGTGGCACCGTTGTTCCCAAGTTGGCTAAACTAGATTTTCCGAAGTTCCGTGGGAATGCAGACACTCTTGGTTGGCTGAACAGGTGTTTCCACTTTTTCAAGAATCAGAAAACCAATGAAGAAGAGAAGGTTGGTTTGGCCTCTTATCACTTGGAAGGACATGCGTAGACATGGTTCCTTCAGTTGGAGACAGATTTTCCCCATCTCGCTTGGGCTAACTTTAAACATCACTGTAACTTAAGGTTTGGACCTCCTATATGCAACCCTAAATTAGGAGAATTATCAAAATTGCAACAAAAAGGAGCAATGGTAGAGTATGAAGAATGTGAAATTTTGATGATGATAAAATTCTTTATTATTTGAGAATGAAGCTAAGACGGATTATTTATACAAAAAGAATCCTAACTAAACTAGGAGGAAAAGATAAGAAGTAGAATTCCTCTTAAACAAGGAATGTTCACTAAACTAGGAAAGCAAATAAAAGAATCTATAGGAAATCCTAATCTATTAAATTAATTTAAATGTATCCTAACCTACTAAACTAAGTTATTTAAATATAAGGATAAATTATTTAAATATAAGGACTGACTCCTTTCAACACTCCCCCTCAAGCTAGGTTGTATATGTTATACAATCTTAGCTTGGATAAACTTGTCTACATAGAGAACTTTCTTTCAACACTGCCAATCATCTTCCTCTAATATGTTGCCTTGATGTACCAACAAGTTAGTATGTTGTTCAATAGTGGATGATGATGATTGAGATGGAGTGGAGATTTGGTCAAGTAGCTTTTGTAGTGCCTCAATTTGCTCCTTGGTGAATGGATTGATATCTGTACTTTTGTTGTCGGATGTAGTGGTAGCATTTGTATGGTTGTCCTGATCACTCCATGTACGACCAGGCTTCCAATCCCTAGGTTTCCCGTGTATTTTCCAACATGTTTCTTTAGTGTGACCAAGTTTCTTGTAATGTTCACAAAGAACAATTTGAACAACTGGCTTCAAGAGCCGGATCATTGACCCAGAACTAGAAGATTGAACTCTACATTAGTGGCCTGGAAGATTATACTGCTATAGAGGTAGAGTTGCACAATCCTACAGACCTTGCAACGGCAATGAGCCTTTCTCGATTGTATGAACGCAAGAATCATTATTCTCTTGGTTCATTAAGCCCCAAAGAACCCAAACCTCTAGATCCATTACCACAACAGTTTTCCAGACCTAAATTTATTAAGCAATTATCTAGGTCTAAAGTGGAAGAAAGAAGATTGCAAGGACTACGTTTTAATTGTGCTGAACCATTCAGTAAAGGCCATCGATGCAAGAAATTATGTCTTAGAATTGGCTGATGATGATGAATTAGAACATGACCAACACAAACTTTTGGATGCACTTCTAGCACCACACGCTTGAGGACAAGCGTTAATTCCAGGAGGGGAGTAATTTTAGTAACCATTATAAATGCTGCTATACTGCATGTGCAGTATTCTATTATTTGTATTTAGTATGTTTTAGTTTTCATATTTATTATGTCTATTTATATTTTAATGTATTTTAGTTGTGGGTAGTTAGTAGGATTAGTTTTCTGCCACTCCCATGTTTTAAGGAAGCGGTGCTAGTTAAGGGAAGTTATGTCTTTTAGATTGTATTTAAACCTTTCTAAAATTAATGGAGATATCATATTAGAATTATCATCAAAAAACCTTATGTGTGAGCACAAGAGATCTTGGTTCTCTCTATAATATGAACCACTATTAACTTGGTGAGTTTACACTAGAGATTGGTTGGTTCCCTCTCTAATTCTGAGCCAACAAGATAGGTAGAAGGAAGAACAAACAGAAATTCTCCTCTCTTTCCTTGTCTAACTTTACTGTAGCAAGACCCATAACCAGATCTATAATAGTTTGTTATACAGTTACAGGATAATTAAAGAATTATTAGAGGAGTGAGTTAGTTATAAATAGGAGAGTAGGGGTGTGAGAAAGGGGGTGTGTAGCAAGTTTTGCTCTGGGGAGAGTCTTGTGGCTTTAAAAGATTTAGTCTCTGTTTTTATCTTTTCTTGTTGTTCTTGTTAGTCGTGTACTGTTCTTCCATTTTCTGAATAATAAAATCTTAATTCTTTTCTTTAATTCAAGTCAGGTTCTTATCAGAAAATGTTAAAAAAATAGTATCAATCTTCTACCAATTATTTTCTGGAATCTTTACAAGATTTTCCCATAAACATATTCTTCAACTCAAATAAATTATAAATCTCATGTATCTCAATTTTATATTTTATCTTTTGTTAGAACAGAAAAAGAAATTGTTTGAGACGAAAAAGGAACATATACTAGGCAGGGAACAAAACAGAGAGGAAAACAGAAAAACAGGCTCATAAATACAATAAAGTTTTCCAATCTTTCTGCATACTTGCTATGGAGACTCCCTTGAGTAGACTACATATGGGCTGAGTACCAAAGGGAGGTCACAAACAAAAACAACGCTACTACCCCATGACAAATCCAAGGACAGAGATGAGTTCTCAAAAATGCAAGCATCTTAATTCATAACATATTTAACTTAACTAAGTCCATGAGTTAACCATCCTTTTACAGGTAAAACTTAATTTCCCTTCACAGTATCAATTAGAAAAATTATCTAATCTGAGCTTTGGGACAACAAAGGAGCATGTACTTCCATCAAGTACTACCAAACTGATAACTTTCTTCATGAGGACAAAGAAGTATCAGTACTAGCACTTCTCTGACCATGTAAGAGCAAAATAGAAGTACAAGCACAGAAAAGATATTAGCCTGTAAATTGTATTCATTGAGTGAATCAAAAAAGAATCAACCTTTAGAAAAACTTCATTTTTTCTCATCTTCAATGCTGTTTTACTATCCTTTAACATGTCCCTGGGGGGCTCTGTTGTATATAGTCCATGCAAGGAATCTATCAATTTGTTATTCATTTCCCATTCCCATGAATGCAATTCTTTGTTTAACTCTCTGATTCTCGTATTTATGGAAGAGAGCAAACCCAATAGAATTTGCAGTGAACTTATTTGTAGTTTCTTTAATCATGAATAAAACTTCAACCATCCTAGCGACCTTTTTTAACAAATGGACCACCCAAGAGGCCAGCAACAGAGTAGAAGTAAATACAAATACAGAATGAAAGATACGCTGATTTTTAGGGTCCAAACATAAAGAGAACAAGAAAGAAATAGAACCTGAAGCAGACCTTGCAAATGTTGCATATGAACTTTCTTCAAAAGGTAAAAAGACCAGCCTCACCACTAAGCTACCTGAAAGTTGATATTTACAAATGATTCATGTTTAGAATGTTGCAACTGGGAAAATTCCTGTATCCTCATCAAAACCAGAAACATTCTGAAATATTAAACAAGACAACACACATACTGACCCAATTTGTCCACAAGACCATATACAGCTTGATTATATGGTGTATCCAACCACACAAGCACCATTTTTTCTCCTTCCTGTAGGATCAACTTTCGAAAGGATTGAAAGGTAAACAACATACACATCTTCGAAAGCTGTTGATCGAAGTCAATCACTTGCCCTTTCCTGCAATTTTTTAATATATAAGAATTTTATAAGAGAGAAAAGAAATTAGAACTTAAACATGAGGATGAGTTATACTCAGACCAGAAAGAAAAATAAAATTCTCAAAATAGAACGAAGTAACCCTACAAAACTTAAAAACTGTCCAATCTCTTTGCATATCAAATAGTGATTCTGATGTAATAGACTCTATTAAGGGAAGTGAGCTTAGGACACATACCAGAACAAACAAGGATACTAAGGGGGGACCAGATGGTAAATTACAAGCTGCATAACTAATTAGAGACAGATGTCTTTTTGTACTGGAGAGAGAATGAGTGGAGGGAAATTCAGTGAGTAGTTTTGGGAAAGACTAGCCTCTTGAAAGGTAGAGTGTCTGTGTGTTATCGTGCCTTCTTCCTTGTCGTGTGTTTCTTGTGTTTTCCTTTGTAGTGTGTTGCTGTTGTAATTCCTTTACCTATTTTTCTTCTAAGCCATTGAAAGTTGCAGGTATGGGGACAATCTCTATAAATATTATTAAAGGGTGTTCCAGTTACATCAATTAGTATTAGAGTGGTGACGTTTTAGGGAATGGTCAGTACAAGAATGGAGGGAAGAATAGATGGTCTGAAATTGAGGATGACAAATCTGCAAAAGGGAATAGCCCACATGGAGTGATGAGATCCAGCCACCTAGCTTGGAGCTAGAGCTAGAAGAAAAGGAGCTAATTACACCATCCAAAGCTGAAAATGATGTGCCAAAAGGGCCAATTACAAGAGCCAAAGCCAAATAGATCCAGCAAGTTGTGAATGGCATCCTGATGCAATTGCAACGTGGAAATCACCTAGAGGAAGAGCTGGAGCATTCCTACAACGTTTCGCACTTTCAGATCCAAGAAGAACCAAGCATTAAAGGATGAAGAAACTTCAAGCATCAAGAATGTGTTATTTGGGCTTAAAATAGCTTATTTAGCCATTTTAATCATTTTGGACATCTTGGATAAACTTAAGCCCAAAACTGATGTTAAAAGGCTTAAAATACCTTGTTTAAGCTTATTTAGACTATGAGGACTTCTTTTGTTAAGTTTATTTTCAGTCTTTTGTAAAAGGCCCAAATAGTGTGTTTAGAGTGTTTAGTTCTTGGCTCAATTTGATTTATGTTTCATTTCTAGCTTGTTGGCTAAGACCAAGAGGCGATGGGCCCTTCCAAATACTTCAGAAAATCAATGACAATGCCTATGTCGTTGATCTTCCAGGTGAGTATCAAGTTAGTCCTACATTTAATGTTTCTGACCTTTCTCCTTATCATGCAGATACAGATTCGAGGACGAATCCTTTTGAGGAAGGAGGGAATGATGAGATCCAGCCACCTAGCTTGGAGCTAGAGCTAGAAGAAAAGGAACTAATTACACCATCCAAAGCTGAAAATGATGTGCCAAAAGGGCCAATTACAAGAGCTAAAGCCAAACAGATCCAGCAAACTGTGAATGGCATCCTGATGCAATTGCAACGTGGAAATCACCTAGAGGAAGAGCTGGAGCATTCCTACAACATTTCCAACTTTCAGATCCAAGAAGAACCAAGCATTAAAGGATGAAGAAATTTCAAGCATCCAGAATGTGTTATTTGGGCTTAAAACAGCTTATTTAGCCATTTTAATCATTTTGGATATCTTGGATAAACTTAAGCCCAAAACTGATGTTAAAAGGCTTAAAAATTTTTTTTTTTTGATAGAAATTAAAAGGCTTAAAATACTTTGTTTAAGCTTATTAAGCTATGTGGACTTCTTTTGTTAAGTTTATTTTTAGTCTTTTGTAAAAGGACCAAATAGTGTATTTAGAGTGTTTAGATCTTGGCCCAATTTGATTTAGGTTTCCTTTATGACTTTTAGTCTTTCATTTCTAGCTTGTTGGCTAAGACCTTTAGGTTTCCTTCATAACTTTTGGTCTTTCATTTCTAGCTTGTTGGCTAAGAACAACCTTTAGGTTTCTTCATGACTTTTAGTCTTCCATTTCCAGCCTATAAATAAGCTTCATGGTATATGCTTTGTACACAACTTGAGTTTGATAAATATAAGTGAGATTTGTTCTCCTTTGTGCTGTTCTACAGCTTTCATACCGAAAGTCCCAAGCGGATAACTTGAGATTTGTCGTTTGATTCTATTATTGGTTTCAGGTTGTTAATAACCTTGGGGTCAACAATCTCATATCCATTGATAATATTGGTTTCTAGCTCTTCATAGCCACGGGGTCAATATTTCTATCCTTGTTTTCCTTGTTGTTTCATTGTTAAGAACCTAATATAATTTGGTTTTTCAATCTAAGAAGTTCAACATCTTGACGTTGGGTTTCACATAACTTTGCTTGTGAAGTTTACTTCAGTTGAACTCTCGTGGGATCGTATCATGGAGAGTGAGTTCACTTCCATCCGAGACATCATGTTAGAAGTGGTAAATGAGGTGAGGGGTGATAGGAGAGCTGAAGAGACTAGGGAAGATTTCGATGACTAGAGTTACCTTTGTTTTCCAGAGAGGACCCGATGGGGTGGGTCTTTAGAGCATAGAGATACTTCCACATTAATGGCTTGGACGAAGACGAGAAGCTAGACGTAGCCACAATATACATGGAGAATTCTTTGCATATGAAAAGAAAAATTCCTGTAAGAAAATTTATCAAATATTTAAAAAATGAGTCTGACAAATCAAGTGGATGCTTTAAAGGATTAGGAGTTTATTATTATCTAGGAGTTTCCGTTGTGGATTTATTTGGAAAGCTCTTTGGAGCTAACGAGTCTGTAATTTTTTAATTTAACTCATGTCCTTGTTTTTGTACTACTCTTCTCTCCTTTTTAATAAGTTCTTTTATTTTTATAAAAAAATATTATTTAGGACTTAGGAGCCTCTTAATTATACCTTACCTATATCTCTAGATTAAGAATTGAGACGGATATTTCTGCCAATCAATTTGGATTTATGTCAGGATGGTCTACTATAGAAGCTATTTATCTACTAAGAGGGTCGATGGAAAAGTATTAGAGTAAACAAAAAGACTTGCATATAACTTTTATTGATCTGGAAAAAGCTTATGATCGAGTATTAAGAGAAGTGCTGTGGAAAGTCATGGAAAAGAAAGGTGTCCGTGTTGCATATATTAGAGCTATAAAAGATATGTATGAGGGGGCAACAACTAGTGAGAACGTCTGAAGGGAAGACAAAAGACTTTCCTATTAAGATTGGCCTGCATCAAGAATCATCTTTGAGCCTTTATTTGTTTGATATGGTTTTTAGACGTTCTGACAAAGCACAACAAAGAAAAAATCCCCAAATGCATGCTTTTTACAGATGATATAGTTCTCATGACAGAATCAAGGGAAAAGATTAACTCTAAACTCGTGTTATGAAGATATACTTTGAAATCGAAGGGTTTTCGCCAGAGCAGGAGTAAGATATAATATAAGCATTGCAAGTTTAACAAGCGGCATAGCAATGAGTTGGAGGTCAAAATTGGAGACCAGGTTATACTATAATTATCAAAGTTCAAGTATCTAGGATCGGTAATACAAGATGACGGTGAAATAAATGGAGATATTACACATAGGATACAATCGGGGTGGTTGAAATAAAGAAAGACATCAGAAGTTGTTTGTAACTGAAAAATACCTGATAAGCTCAAAAAGAAGTTTTATTGTACTGTTACAAGACCGTCAATTTTATATGGGAGTGAATGTTGGGCATTGAAAGAACAACAAGAACAAAAAGTTGGGATAACAAAGATGAGGATGTTGAGATAGATGCGTGATTATACAAAATGAGATATGATCCATAATAATTGTATACGAAGTAGAGTTGGATTGTGACCTATTGAGGAGAAAATGGTAGAAAATAGTTTAAGGTGATTTGAATAAATTCAAAGAAGACAGTTGGAAGCGCTAGTAAGGAGGGTTAAACAGATGATATGGAATCCAATAAAAAAGGCCGAGGAAGACTGAGAAAGACACTGAGAAAAGTCATTGAACGAGATCTTTTAGTAAATGAGATACCTAAAGAGTTAGTCATTGATAGAGCTCAATGACGTTATGCGATCCATATAGCCAACCCCCTAGTGGAATAAGGCGTTGTTGTATATCTCTAGGAGTTGTCATCCTCTTGAAGGATTTTGTATTCAGATTTATCAAGTTTAGTGTATAAGAAGAGATAGTAAATGAGATATCTAAAGAGTTGGTCATTGATAGAGCTTAATGGCGTCGTGCGATCCATGTAGCCGACCCCACTTAGTGGGATAAGGCTATGTTGTTGTTGTAGTGTATAAGAAGAGAGGGCTACCACTGAGTATTTGTATATAATACGCATGAGCAAGCCTTCCCATTCATCATAGCTTTGCTTGAACATTAAATTTCATCACATAGGGTAAAAAAACTAAAACAAACTCATCCACATTTATCAAAGATCCTTCTCAATTGGAATTGACATGAGACTGTTTCACAAGCACCCTAGAAATTTAAAAAAAAATATAATTTACTTAGTAGCATACAGCTCTCATGTCTCAAATCAAATAATCCAAGGATCGATTGCTTTCAACAATATATGAATAATAAAGTTTCTCATACATTGTATCAAAATAAAGTAATCCCGTGAAGTTGCCTACAACAATGCCCAATTTAAATCCTAAGATACACAATCCTCTCCTCTATCTTCCTTTTCCTAATTTTAAATTTACGAACAGTCAGACCATTTATAATTCCCTTATGTTCTTGGTAAAAGAATTTATAATTGACAGAAACTAACCATCTATATATATATATATATATATATATATATATATATATTATATACCTGAAGGGGAAAATGAGATAACTTCTAAATTTGCGGAAGAGAACTAGATAACCCCAATAGCCAAGAAATAAGGAACCTCCATAAGCAAATTGTGACAGTGCAAATATAACTGGTTTTGCCTGAAAGAAGTCATTCAACTATGAATCAGATCCATTTATCAGAGACACTATGAATACAATCGATCAAACTCTATTATATAGATTATAAGCTGATGAGGACCAAAGACTTGAATAAAAGAAAACGACTAAAGATTTATTCAAGATAATGGGAAAACAAAGAAAGATTAACAAGAGTAACAAGAAGAGTAATAACACAGAGACTAAAGTCACAAGACTCCCCACAGAGAAAAGCTCCTAAATACAACAATTATATTTTCTCCTTTCCTTGTCACACAACTAATCCCTTATTTATAAGAGACTCATCCTTTAACTATTCTCTAATTGCCCCTTAACTATATAACAAACTATAACCACCCTAGTACTCCATCAATACTCCCCCCCCCCCCAAAAACTTCAGACTTGTTTGAAATTTTTTTTTTCGTTTTTTATTTATTTATTATTTTTTTTTATTTCAGCCCATTCCCTTCCTTCTTTCTTCTATATTCATCTCGAGCTCCACCCCTTTCTTCAGCTTCTTCACTGTCCACTTCATCTCATCCCTCATCTTCACCCAAAATCATCACTTGAAGATGGCAGTCGACACACTTATGAAGAGGATGAAACCTCTCCACACCGAAAGCATAGACCACAAGCCTTTCTTTCCAGTATTTCCAAATGTGTCAAGTCTCTCATCCCCCGATTCTTCTCAAACCCAGCGCGAGGGTCTTCATCATTCCTTCTCAAGGTCAATTGCATCGAAGGTGTCCCTGTCTTGGTATTCGTGGATGAAGAGCTCAAATTCGACCCGAACGCGTTACGTGCTCCACTGTCCATGCCAGAGACCTGTAAACTCACGCGACTCGAACTCGTTAGTGCCGGAGATGGGTTAGGACCCGATGGGGTAAATCCCAAACCTGTAGTGTTTCTCGAACTGGTTTGGGTGCTAAGCTGTCAACTACACGAGCCCATTCATCTTCAAACTGTTAGCACCTCTAATTTCGTCTTCTTCACATGGCCATATTTCAATCTCAATACCCCTGCCATTTGCATGGCCTAATACCTGCTCTTAGGTCTCAGCGTCCTCACCCTATTCTTAATCTCCACTCGCAGACCCCCAATAAAGTACCCCAGATACTGTGATTCCGACAACTTCCCACATTGAGAGGAATACGATTTGAATTTAGATATATACTCATCAACGGTTCCCCTCTAGTGCCTCCCTTTCAGTTCTTCATAGGGATTATCTAGTCGTCCCTTCCCAAAGCAAGCCATCAAAGAATTTTTAAAATTTTCCCAAGAATCCTCCCCAGTCGGTTCTTTCCATAAATTAAACCGGTGAATTGTCGCACTTTCCATGCTCATTTTTGCTAATTCACGCCACTGGGTTGCCTCCGTCAAACGCTAGTAATTCAACCTACTTTGCCGACAGCCTGAATTTCTCCAACTGAACGGGGTGGTTATAGTTTGTTATATAGTTAAGGGGTAATTAGGGAATAGTTAAAGGGTGAGTCCCTTATAAATAAGGGATTTGTTTTGTGAGAAGGGAAGGTGAAATTATAATTGTTGTGTTTAGGAGCTTTGCTCTGTGGAAAGTCTTGTGACTCTAGGAGGCTTTAGTCTTTGTGTTATTACTCTTCTTGTTACTCTTGTTAGTCTTTCTCTATTTTCCCATTATCTTGAATAAATCTTTGGTTCTTTTCTTTCATTCAAGTCTTGGGTCCTCATCATAAGCACATAAACATGCAATCACTTTGCAATTTGCAAAATTTATTCTCTTTTTTTTTTCTTTTCAAATGCAAGATAGGGACAAGATTAAAGATATACAAGAATAAAGATATAAGTTAATCCCATGGAACAACAGATTAAGAACCATAGATAACCCTAAAAAAAGCACTGGGAACATGGAATAAGTCAAATAAGAACCACAAATAACCCTAAAAAAAGCACTGGGAACATGGAATAAGTCAAATAAAACGGTACAGCATGGAGCACACACTGAGAGTAGAGGCACTATGGTCATTGCTAGAAACAAACTTATTGCTCAATCCATGAGTTCTCTTAATTAAATAATGTTCCTTCTTCCTCGTTCTTTTTTCTAGATTCCCAACTTTTACCATTTTCACCTAGTCTTTGGCGTGCACAAACACATTTTTACTGCACCAATACAGTCAGGAATTCCTTTTTTTTTTTCCAATAAGAAAAGAAATTTTATTAGAGAAGAAGAGAGATACAAGGAGACAAAAGCAAAGATAAAAAGGGGAGGACAAGGGATCCTCCAAGAAGAAAAAACATAGAACAAGGAGAGAACCAAACCACCAAACTAAAAAGCCTAAGACAACCAAGGCCTAATACACCAAAGCCTTAACCCCTATGAATATATACAAATGACACCCCCCTCAGAGACCATTGGCAGCCACCCAAAGAGAAGCTACGAAACAAATTATGTCCCAAAGCAAGTGTGAAGGAAGGAATTGATTTTTAAAAACTCTAGTATTCCTTTATGACCAAATACACCAAATTTCTGCAAACACAATAGCATTCCACAATACCTTACACTCTTGCCAAAACCTCTAAAATAAATATTAATAAAAGCTTCCAAATCGACCAGACAAACCCAACACTCCTCCAAGAGACCAAACAATTTACACCAAATATTCCAATACATCTCACAATGAAGAAGCAGACGGCCATTGGTCTAAGCACTTCTATAACACATCACACAAACTCCAAAGGACAAGGCCTTATTCAGCCTCCTAGTTTGAAGCAAATCATTTGTATTAATTTTGTTAAGTACTGTTGTCCAAAAAAAGACCTTAACCTTCCAAAAGGATTTTTAAAAAGAATTGCAGCATAAGGGTTTCGAATAAAAAACTTCAAAAAAAGAAGCACATGAGTATGATCCTATGAGCTCGAGGAATCCAACTTTCACAGCCTCTTATCAAGAAAGGGAGAAAAACATAAGAAAATGAAAGAATCCAGCATCACAACTTTCGCTTGCCTATCATTAAGGTTTCTAGAAAAATGGAAGTTCCAAGACCGTTGATCATCTTGAAAATGAACAAAATAGTTGGTGCATTATGAAGTGAAGATAAGAGGTAAACATGCCGAAACCTTTCCAAAAAAAGGGGCATTACCAATCCATAGATCCTCCCAAAACCGAACAATAGAACCATCCCAACACACAGAGAGTACAGGAGAGAAAGGATAATAAACCTATGAGATTGACTTCCAAGGGTTAGCACTGACAGTGCCATATCCAAGATTGGCATCCCAATCATTTTGTTGCAACCAAACTTACTCTCAATCACCCTGTGCAACAAGGAATTAGAATCTAGGGAAAAAGCCAAAACCATTTAGCCAAAAGAGATGTGTTTTAGGCCACCACATTAGTGATAGGAACCCGATCTCAAATGGAGTAAGAAACTGAAAGTTTGTTTCTCAAAGTTGCTGAAATTACAGTATTAAGAGTAGCTACCAAAAAATAAGAAATGCAAGATGATAAAAGGAAACTACCCGAGACAGTCTCCTAGAGCTAAAGCCCTTCCAGAGCAAATGCTTCTACACTGACTGAATGATTCTCCAAGATATCTCTCTCTCACACTCCCTCATCCTACATATAACCAATCTATTTCTATCAAATTCCTATTTTACCCCTTAACAAAAATGGGCCTATCTGGTACCTATCAAGACCCAAACCTGCATCCTCCCTAAATCTACAAAACAATTTCCCAGCTAACTAGATGATCCCTTTTACTCCCCCCACCGTTCAACCAAAGAAAATCCCTCATAATCTTCTCAATCCTATGAGCTACCCCAGTCGGAATCATAAACAAACAGAGATAATACAGAAGAATACTGGACGAGGCCTTTACAAGAGTAATCCTCCATCCTAATGAGAAATAAGCCCCTTTCCAGCTATCAAGCTTCTTGGAGATACGTAGAATCAATTGTTCCAAAAAAGACTCTGACCAAGGATTACCCTCTAAAGGCAATCCAAGTTAAGTAATAGGCCACTGTAAGACTCGACAACAAGACAACTCAGTTAACTCTCTGACAATTTCTTCTTGAATATTGAACCCTCCAAGGCCACTATTACAGAGGTTAATGAAAGAGATGGCTAGAGATGCTCCGAAAATGTTGGAGACGATGAGCCAATGTGAAAGCTATGGAGAGTTGAAACACACGGTGAATTTTGGGGAGATTGGGCCACTACTGAAGTTGTGGAGGAGTAAGAACCCCTTAAAGGTAATTCCAGAGACAACTGAGAGAGAGAGTGAACCCTTGAAAGCCCCCAGAGTACTTTAGTACTATCAATCATCTTCCCCAAATCTAAATCTTTGAAATTCTCATGACATGGTTTGCAATCAACCAATAAAGATGCATTTCCAGTGATGTGATCTAATGCCCCAGAATCAATGATCCAGGTAACCTCATCTGTCTTTAGATGAAGTGCATTAAGCAAAACACCCTTCTGAGCTGAGTTTCCAAAGATTGTCACAGCCATTCCAACCCAACCACACTTAAATCAGGCTGAAAAACAAAGTAAATACAGTGGACAGGACCAGTTGTTTTTTTAAAAAACTTGATTAGATGAATGACAACTGGGCTAATGAATGAGCCTAAAGAAGCTGATGAAGTACAAGGTGGACAGTATTGTCAGCGTTCAAAAAACGGGCAGAATCACAACAAATTGAGGAAGAGCAGTGTTGAAAGGTGGCAAAATAGATAAAACCTCGACTGAGCAATGCTCTACAGCGGCCGACAACCGTTTTTATGAAGATTGGTGGCGAAGGAACGTCTCCATGCGCTCCCACGTGAAAGCGTGTGGAAGACGTGGCTAAGGAAACGACGGTGGGTGTGAAGTCCAGCGATGCTCCAATTGACAAGGACGTGCCGCCAACGGTGATTTGAGACAACCCAAGGGTGGTCCAGCCAAGACAGAGACTTTGCAAGGTTGGAGGAGGTTCTAGGCATTTGCAGCAGACTAACGGAAAGGAAAAACGAAGGATCAGAATAATCCCTCTGATACCATGTAGAATTTCATTCACAATAAAATCTCAAATTGTAAAATAAAATTAGAGAGAGAGAGATAAGAACGAGAGGAGAAGAGAAAATGCAATGACTGCATTGTATTAAGTTCTGTATTAGCAAGGATTGTCCAGGAGGCTATTTATACTAGTAAAGCATGAGACAATATCCCTAAAATGTGCTAATAACATTCCTAAGAATATGGAGGAGAATAAGGATGAAATTAAGAAGGAAAGTCCTCAAATTAAAGAGGAAAATCCTGTTACAAATGAATCAAGCATAAAGGTGAAAAAGACAATCCACTCAAAAACTAATAATAAATATGATAATTCTACAAAATCCAAACCAAGCAAGCATTAAATTGGCATGCTGCATACTGAAAGCAACCAAAACAGGAACTACATTGGTTTTAAATTGCATAGAGCATCACAATTGTAGCCACAATATTGCTGTTGTACTGAATAACCACATCAGGCCACAATTGCAGTCTGGAATAGCTGCATTGCCCTGCATCTTCCCACAATCACCACAACTATAATGCGACTCCCGTATAAGACCATGGTTACTGTTATTACAAACCAATAACAGACATCCAGCAGATCTCAACCAGAAATTACTTCACTTCTATCCCCAGCAAACATAAAATGCAAGGGTAGTCTGAACAAAATACATATAAATCTGTATAGATAATGTAGCAACTGGCAAGTTTCCAGAGATTTTTAGGACTGTAATACTGGAAAATTCCCTGAATACTTTTTCTCACTCATTTAACTGCCAACTGCCAAGGTTTCAAATATAATCATATAAAGATAGACAGCAGGCTAAATCTGCAAAGATAATGTGACAACTAGCAAATATCCTGATATTCATGAAACAAATTGCTTGAAACAAACAAACAACTGAATTCTGTTCAAAATTTAGGACTGTAATAAATGAAAATTCCCTTAAGTCCTTTGCTTACTCAACTGCCAACTGCCAAGATCTCAGATATAATCATGAAAAGAGAGACAAAAGGCTGGCTACAATTCCAATGTTTCAAAAACCCTACTATAATAAGTTCTTTTTAAGGCCTCTTGCATTCGAGATTTTTTTTTTCCCTTTTAATTCTTCATAGATTATATTCAACAAATTAAAAATTAATTTGAAACTCAGAAAACCACTGTTTATATTATTCTTAATTTAACATTTTTGGTTCTTTTTTGCAACTTGTACATTTTGTAATTGCTGTTGGCCATTGGATTGCAAACTTAACACCCTTTGCTTCACAAGAATGTACTAAATGAATAATTTAAGATGGAGCAACATGCAAAGAAAAATATACACTTACTTAGCTTTGCTTATTTACTTCATTTTAGATTAATGGTAAAAAAAGAAGATCTTCAAATTTTATTTTGCTGAGAGAACCAGAATTCAGAAAATAACAAATTTGACCAAGAATCAATGCATTTTTGCTACACGACTAAGAAAAAAAAACAAGACTGACAATCTGCTTGAATATAAGGATAGTAAAGACCAAAAACAATGGCAAAGTTTCACTAAACTATTACCATTCCAGCTGGCTTGACAATTAGTATGTACATTGTCATGCATCGTGAAATTGTAGCAACAGTCTCAACCATCAAACGCAATTCTAGCAAGACCATGTTCTGTGAAAGAATATATAAAGGCTCAGCCAAAAGTTCCAAAATGCATGCGCAACCTGGCATAACAAGCGAAAAATAAACTAAAATTCATAATGTGATAGTTTGAGGAGTTATTCCAGAGTGATTGGTTTGGTGTACTTGGAAAGAGATTAAGTATTACTCAAGATAAAAGGTGAAATTCTTTTCCGCTTTTTGAACAATTAGTGTATTCCTCCAGTATAGATAGGTTTAACCTCTTGTTGCCTTCTGCTGAAATTTCCAACATAAATTTCCCCCAACCCAAAAAAGCCACAAAACAAAAACAAAAGAACTAAAAAGTACAGATAAAAATTCAGTGATTACCATTGATCAAGATAGCTTGCCCATGTGGACTGGAAAAATTTATTTCTTGCAACCAGAAGACAAACAAGCATGCTACAATTGTAATAAATATTCCAAGTGGGAGACTCATCCAGGCTACTTTCATTAGCTTCACAACATCTTCTTCCATTGAAGAGCCATCCCTATAGCATGAATTATTCATTATAAAAGGTCTTCACTCTAGAGCATAGAAACATTGGTAAATAATTCAGAACTTATCAGAAAAATAAAGCCCTAATGCTCACCCATAATATTGCTGGACTATATTCTCAACAATGAAAAAGTATAGACATGAGCAATGAAATATAGATGGCAACAATTAAGAAGTTTTTGAGACTTAATTCAACAATCTGCTATTTCTTTCACCCAAAATGAGAGATTGTAGAATATTTTCAGGGCACAGTGCATACTGTTTCTCTAACCTGCAGTAGACTTTATTCAAATCAGCAGAATTAGCACTCAACTATGATGCTGGAGATTTAACCTAACACTGAATCCACAACTTCTTTTTGGAAAGATGTCGTAAATAATGTTAATTAAAATATATCAAAGGAGCAAGGGATTTATAAAAACAAAACAACGACGGATCACTAACAGTAAAATAACCGGACAAAACAGCTTAGAGCTCAATTTTCTACTTGAATATGTTTATTCCGTAGTAACAGAATCAGAGAAAGCATAGGGGATCACCATTTCATGTCCATCCGCAAGCATGCTCGCCGGAAGCCCTCTCGACTAAGAAACAAAACACAAGTGACAAAAAGATAAAACTGCACTGCATACACCTGCATCAAAATAAAAAAGTAATATATGAGTAAATCAGCTCATTTCAAAACAGTTTATGATGCAACTCAGAGCGACAATGGAACACAAGCAAATCTATATACTAAACTAAAAATCTGGAAACAAAGCAGTCAATCATCTGACTTTAACCAAATTAACTCTTCACAATAGAACAGATGAAAAAAGTACAAGTAGTGACAGTAGTCACTTATTAAAGCCATCAAATAATCTAACCTCACTGGGATAAAGAGAAAGAGAGAGAACAATTGCCAATTTGCTGATTTCATACTAAACTAAAAATCTGGAAACAAGCAGTCAATCATCTGACTTTTACCAAATTAACTCTTCACAATAGAACAGATGAAAAAAGTACAAGTAGTGACAGTAGTCACTTATTAAAGCCATCAAATAATCTAACCTCCCTGGGATAAAGAGAAAGAGAGAGAACAATTGACAATTTGCTGATTTCAGCATAACTGGGAAACATAGCATTTTAGATGCATAAAATCAACAGACATGCAAGCAAACAAAAGATGGAAATAGGAAACCAAGTCAATCAGACTACAGAAAACACCAATAGAAAATTTCAGGAACTTTTACCGCATAGTCCTCTTGTGTGAGATGCCTAACAATCCACGTATTGAATATAAAGGGTATTCCTCTAGACAAAAATTGCGTAGCTGATATCATTATATCACAAACAAAAGGAAAGATATCAGATCCACGAAGTCACATTATACCATAGTAATTTAATAAAAAGAGTTTGCAGAAAAAGAAAACCATAAAACAATATTTGCGATCAAAATGTTTTCAAGAAGCTTACACTTTTTAGGAAGTCCAAACTCCTAGAAATTTCCAATTTAGGGACACCAATCAAGTAGATGACAAAGTTCAAAGAGTAGTAAATGCATTTATCTATAATGGGTGAATTAAAAACTCTATTAGTTAATATTCGAAAACTGGAATTTTTTGGCCAGGAGTTCCTAACTTCCTATATTCAAGTTGAGGGAAAAAGATGTGTTAACCAAGTTGATTTTTCATTCACATTTTCTAATATAAATTAATTTACTAAAACTATAATATACTCTTCCAGTTTCCCTCAACATCTTAAAAAAGGAGGAAGAAAGAAGGAGGGGCACTGAATCTTCAAATGAGATAATAACTTTCCACCTTGACTGTGCCAAGTAAGCTGGAATAATAAATATGAACTAAACACTTCACACTTCACATTTCAATTGCTTAAATTAATGGGTATAATAATGAAAAGCTTTTTTTCTTTTTCTTAAAAAACGGACCAACCTAGTAGATATTTGAAGGTGCGAGACAGATCGGTGGCGTCTTTATCCGTCGACATCCCAAAAGGAAATAATAGTTTGACCTTTTACGTATTAGAACCTACAAAAACAAAAACGCTGCAATTAGCCACTGTAATCTTCATAAGAATCCAACGAAAGCAGAACCTCTCTGCATAAGTACGGCAAAACTGTAGCCAGTACGGAAATTCTAAAATGAGTACGTCAAAAAATGATCAATATGCAGCTCGAATATGTCAAGATCAGCGACGACACAGCAAATCGGGGTCCGAGTGACAGAAACACAGACGCTGGTTCATTTGTTCGCTGGCGAAGGAGGAAGAAGAAGAGGCCGTACTGTAAACGGCCAATAAACAATATAACGACACTGCCTAAAGCATTTCACTCTGATCAAAACCTAAACGCTTTCTTTTTTTTGGGGTATCTTCGGGATTAACCATTTTGGGTGTTTACATATTACTGCGATGATTCCAGTATTTTGGATATTGGATCAGTTTTATTAAAATAAATGTTCAATATTTAATTTAATAAATATTAGATAGATTTTTAGATAGATTAGAATAATTAACACATGGCGAAAATATTACTTCCGCCCTTGAACTTTTACCTAAACCGTGAATTTTATTTTGTTTTAATTATAACTTGTGTTTCTAATTAGTTCTAATTATAACACTAAATCTATCACTACCTAAATATTTAACGACAAACGTTGACATGACATTATTAAGTGTTAGATTTAGTATTATTTTGGTGCTAAATCTTTGATCTTTTTACCTCTTACTTATCTTAGCTTGTAATTTTTTGCTAGTTTAGCTTAGGTTTTTTTTTTTTAGAATTTAGGCTGTTTTGTGTATTTTTTAACTCAGAGTTGCTATTAATCATCATTATATTGTCTCTAATGTAGGGTGAGCTGGATGAAGCTAAAGCAATTAGTCGAGCCTGTACAATGTGCTGCTGAGGATGAGAAGCCATGTTTGTCTGCCTACCACCGCTATAGCGGTTAGCCCTGGAGATGAAGTCATCTAGCAAATAGTTTCCGTCCACTACCGCTATAGCGATGGAGCCTCACCGCTATAGCGGTGAGTCGCGAATCCTGTCTTCACTGTCTCACTTAAATAGAAAAAGGAAGGGTTTTTGAGGGATTCTGAGTTCGAGACTAAGAGGGGAGCGCCGTTTCTGCTGAGGGAAGAGGAGGAATTCATTTCTAAGGCTTCGAGAGCTCGAATCTTGTCTACTAAACTTCAGTTTCATGATTTTATTTGGTTTCTGTTGTTTTCTGTGCTGTTAGGGCTATGAGTAGCTAGTTTTCCCTTTTCTAGGGTTACTATAAACCTAATCTTTAATTAGGAGTTGTATGCTCCCTAACTTGTGATTTTTCGTTCAATACATACTTTCTTTTCACTTATTCTAGTTGTGCTTACTTTGAAACTGATCACTTCATGGTATGCTTGTTGCTTCCATTAAACTTTGGCGAAGGAGGTAGCTGTAGAACACTGAATGACTAGGGCAAGTTGTTGAACTTGAGTGTTTGATTGTTAACTAATAGGGATATTAATTAACCTCGCTTAATCAAAATAGGTTGACGTTAATTCGGCTTAAATTCGCATAAGGAATTATGTTAGAATTGAGTAGCTTAACTTAGGTTCGTGAGAATCATTTTAAGCCATTAGAAAATATATGATTAAAATGTATTATTGAATTGAATCACATTTGTTAGGGAGAGTTAGCAATTCTTAGGACGAGAGAAGGGGATTAATAACCCTAGATCTTTATTCATATTAATTTCATCTGAATTTGCGTTGTCTTTGTTAATTGAGAAAATAGTCTAAAAAAAATATTTGCCTTTTGCATTTTATCTTGAAATTTTCAATTTAGAGTGACTTTCGATCCAAATTGGTTGTTTGACTAATGCATTTCAATTCCTGTAATACTTAGCACGTTAGTCCTTGTAGGACAATATTCTTATTCATTTCATCACTGTATTACTTGTGCGACTAGAGCACTTGTCAGAACATTCAACAAGTTTTTGGCGTCGTTGCCGGAGACTAATGGTTTTTAGCTAATATTCTAAGAGTTTAAAGATGCTAGATTAGGCATTTATTTTGTTTTATCTTATTTCATTTTAGTTCCTTATTTTAGCTGTCTCTATTTCAGTAGTTATTTTTACTTTTAGTGTTGTTTTTCTCAATTTTGTTTGTCATTTCTAATTAGTTATTTCTATTATGTATATGAGGTACTCTTGATTCGTCTGAGCTTCTATACGAACCTGAGATCGAGAAACTTACAAGGAAAGTTAGAAAGGAAGCGAAAGCTAGGAAAACTCAAGTGACCCAAGCTCTAGAAGAAGACATGGCAGAAAATATTGGAAACAATGGAGGAAATGGAGTTGCAAACTTGCAACAAGATGATGATAAAGCTGTTTGGGACTATGCATCACCCACTGAGGCTGGACACACATCCAGTATACTAAAACCTATACTCAGCACGTACAACTTCGAAATTAAAGCTGTCTTGATGAACTTAGTTCAACAGAATCAGTTTGGGGGAAGTCCCATATAAGACTCGAACAACCATATCACAAATTTTCTGGATATTTATGACATGGTTAAACTTAATGGAGTAAGCAATGATGCCATACGTCTCCATTTGTTTCCTTTTTCCTTGAGGGATTCGGCCAAGAGTTGGTTGAACTCTCAACCGAGAGGGAGCATCACAACTTGATATGAACTCTAGAAGAGATTCTTAGATAAATTCTTTCCTCCATCGAGGTCGGTCAAATTAAGAAATGAGATCTCGGCCTTTTATCAGCATGAAGGTGAGAGTCTTTATGAGGCTTGGGAATGGTTTAAGGATCTTCTGATGAAGTGTCCTAATCATGGTCTTCTAGAGTGGTAGCAGTTGACTATCTTTCACAGTAGTCTCACATATGAGACTTTAGATAAATTGGTTACCACAGCTGGCAGTGCTTTAATGGCAAGATCGACTACTAAAGTGAAAGAAATTATAGAGACTATTGGGGCAAGCCAAAATGCTTCAAACAGGACAAGAAATGCCTCAAGGAGAGGAGTTATGGAATTGGATACCCTTAATGCTTTTTTGGCTCAGAATGAAGCACTTACCAAGAAGGTTGATATGTTGTGCTCGAGGCAACAAGAATCTGCAAGAGTGAATGTTGTAATCACTCCGGGGCCCATTTGTAATTTTTGTGGTAGTGCCCATTCTAATGGGTGTTGTGATGAGTCAATTATGATGAAGCAACTGAACTACATGGGTATTGCTCAGAGAAATCAACAAAATTCCTATTCCAACTCATATTATCCAGGGAATAGGAATCACCCAAATTTTTCTTGGAGCAATAATCATTGTCTAAATCCTACAACATCATCATCTTTTGGTAAGCCTTCTCAGTCACCTGGTTTTGGTAATCAGAACAATTACTCTCCTCAAATTAGAGCTCCACCACCTTAAGTGAAGAAGAAACCTTCGATGGAGGCGATGTTTATGAAATTCATGGAGAGAAGCGAGTCGATGTTTCAGACTCAGAATGTGGCTATCAAGAATCTTGAAACTCAGATGGGACAGATGGCCTTTGCACTGAATAACAGGCCACAAGGTAACCTCCCTAATAATACTGAGAATAACCCAAGAAGGGAGAGCAATGAGCACTGTAAGGCCATGACTTTGAGGAGTAGCAAGGAACTTCCTAATGCTGTTAAGTCACGTGCTCAACCAAAGAAAGTGGTTACTAAAGAAGTAAAAGATAAGGTTATTCCACCTCAAGAGATTGCAACTGAGAAAGTTGATGCATCAGAGGTAAAAGATAAAGCTAAAAAGGTGGTAAAAGCTGTAACAACTGAGAATTTTATTCCACCAATACCCTATCCTCAGAGGATGAAGAAGCAAAATTTGGAGAGGCAATACAAAAAGTTTCTAGAGGTTTTGAAGCAATTGCATATAAACATTCCGTTTGTAGAGGCATTGGAGCAAATGCCTAGTTATGCCAAGTCTATGAAGGATGTCCTCTCTCGTAAAAGGCGTTTAGGAGAGTTTGAGATAGTGGCATTAACTCAGGAATGTAGTGCTATTTTGCAAAGAAAGTTGTCCACCAAGATGCAAGATCCTGGGAGTTTCGTGGTGCCATGTAACATTGGAAAGAGTTTTGCAGGCAAGGCATTGTGTGATTTAGGTGCCAGTGTAAATCTCATGCCTCTCTCCACTTTCAGGAAGTTAGGTCTAGGAGAGACTCGTCCTACTACAGTTACCCTTCAGTTGGCAGATCGTTCCATATGTTACCCAAATGGGGTGATTGAAGATGTCCTAGTGAAAGTGGATACATTAATCTTTCCTGTAGATTTTATAGTGTTGGATTTTAAAGAAGATAAGGAAATCCCTATCATTCTGGGGAGACCTTTCCTTGCAACTGGTAGAGCCTTAATTGATGTTCATAAAGGCGAGTTGATAATGAGGTTCAATGATCAGGAAGTGAAATTTAATATGAACAAGGCAATGAAAGCACTAAACGATCATGAATAGTGTAACCTTGTACGGATCTTGGAAGGAAATTTGAATGAGCAAATTCTAGATTTTGTGGAAAAAGATGAGCTAAAGGATCTCTTGGGTGACGATGAAGAAAAAGATGTGAAAGGCAAACTAGTAATGGTCAATTCTTGTACCACTTCTTCTGTGACGTTCAAGCTTAGGAACTACTTTGAGTCTCTAGATATGTCTGCTAAAGTAAGCTCACTATTGAAGCCATCCATTGAGGTACGCCCTGTACTAGAGCTGAAACCACTTCCTCCATATTTAAAATATATCTATCTTGGAGATTCTGATTCACTGCCAGTAGTGGTTTCGAGTTAGCTCACTGATGAGTAAGAAGAGCAGTTGCTGAAGGTGTTGAAAAGCCACAAGAATACAATTGGGTGGTCTATTGCGGATATAAAAGGTATCAGTCCTTCTTTCTGTATGCACAAGATTCATTTGGAGGATGAGAATAAGACATCAGTTAAACATCATAGGCGTTTCAATCCGGTGATGAAGGATGTGGTGAAAAAGGAAATTATTAAGTGGCTTGATGCTAGGATCATCTATCCTATATCTGATAGTTCATGGGTGAGCCCAGTCAAATGCATCCCTAAAAAGGGTGAAATGACTGTAGTGGCTAACACTCGTAATGAACTTATTCCTTCACGCACGGTTACGGGGTGGCGGGTGTGTATGGACTAGAGAAAGCTGAATAGTGCCACTCGTAAGGATCACTTTCCCTTGCCCATCATTGATCAGATGTTAGACAGATTAACTGAGCAAGAGTATTTCTACTTCTTGGATGGGTATAGTAGTTACAATCAGATTGCAATAGCCCCAGATCAAGAGAAAACAACCTTCACTTGTCCTTATAGCACTTTTGCCTTCAGAAGAATGCCTTTTGGGTTGTGTAATGCATTGGTCACATTTCAGAGATGTATAATGGCGATTTTCTTTGACATGGTTGAGACAAGTGTGGAGGTATTTATAGATGACTTCTCTGTCTTCTGTTCTTCATTTGAATTGTATCTTCAAAATATGGAAAAAGTGCTTCAGAGATGTGAGGAGACCAATCTTATGTTGAATTAGGAGAAATGCCATTTCATGGTCCGTGAAGGCATAGTTCTGGGCCACAGAGTTTCAAAGAGTGGGTTGGAGGTAGATCGGGCAAAAATTTCTGTTATTGAGCAATTACCTCCCCCTAATTCAGTTAAGGCCATAAGAAGTTTTCTTGGTCATGCGGGATTCTACCGACAGTTCATCAAAGACTTGCCAAAATATCTAAACCATTGTGTAAGCTGGTTGAGAAAGACATCCCATTTGTATTTGATGCTGATTGTTTGAAAGCATTTGAGGAATTGAAGAAAAGGCTTATTTCTGCTCCGATCATGGTTGCTTCAGAATTGAACAGGCCTTTCGAGCTCATGTGTGTGATGTGAGCGACTACGCCATGAGGGCTGTTTTGCGGCAACGAGCTGAGAGATTATTTCATCCTATCTACTATACTAGTAAGACACTAGCAGATGCCCAGCTGAATTACACAACCACTGAGAAGGAGCTGTTAGTAATAGTGTTTGCTTTTGACAAATTTCTGGCATATTTGTTTGGGACAAGTATCATAGTGTTTACTAATCACTCAGTCATAAAATATCTTGTAAGTAAAAAGGATTTGAAGCCTAGATTGATCCGATGGATACTTTTGCTACAAGAATTTGATCTAAAAATAGTAGACAGAAAGGGAACCAAAAATCAAGTGGCAGATCACTTGTCTCGCTTGAGTACTAATGCTCAAGATGAGAAATTGATTCAGATAAAAAAGACTTTCCCTGATGAACACTTGTACTTTGTGGAGGAACAAAAATCGCCTTGGTTTGCAGACTTTGCAAACTATCTAGTATGCGGAATATTCCCTCCTGAGTTGACATATCAGCAGAAAAAGAAGTTTCTTCATGATGTGAAAGTCTACTACTAGGATGAGCCTTATCTCTTTAGGCTTAGTGCAGATCAAGTCTTTCAAAGGTGTATACCTGAGGAAGAAATGACAAAGATATTGTGGCATTGTCATAGGTCAGAGTATGGAGGCCACTACAGCACTGTGCGCACAACCAACCGGGTATTGGATGCGGCTTCTATTGGCCGTCCTTGTTTAAAGATGCCAGAGAATTTGTGGATAGATGTGATCGGTCTTAAAGAATTGGAAATATATCCAAGCGACAAGAAATGCCTCTTAACATTATGTTAGAGGTGGAGATCTTTAATGTATGGGGAATTGACTTCATGGGTCTGTTCCTATCTTCCTTCTTAAATCAGCAGATATTGGTGGCTGTGGACTATGTGTCTAAGTGGGTAGAAGCTGTACCTACTTAGACCAATGATTCAAGAGTGGTCATCAGATTCTTGAAGAAGAATATTTTCTATCGGTTTGGTGTGCCTCGGGCTCTAATTAGTGATGGAGGCTCTCACTTCTGCAATAAGCCCCTAGAAAGTCTCTTAGCTAGATATAGAGTGAAACATCGGATAGCTACTCCATACCACCCTTAGACGAGTGGACAAGTGGAGGTGTCCAACAGAGAGATCAAGCGAATACTTGATAAAACTGTGAGTGCTTCAAGTAAGGATTGGGCCAAGAAGCTTGATGATGCTCTGTGGGCATATAGAATGACCTATAAAACTCCGATAGGCACCTCTCCATTCTAGCTTGTATATGGCAAGTCTTGCCATCTTCCTGTTGAGCTTGAGCATAAGGCATTCCGGGCCTTGAAGTTTTTGAATTTTGATCTTAAGCAAGCTGGGAAAAAGAGATTACTAGAGTTGAATGAATTAGAATACCACTATCTTCAAGCTTATGAGAATGCTAAAATCTATAAAGAAAAGGTGAAGAGGTGGCACGATAGAAAGATTACACATCATTCTTTTCATGCGGGGCAAAAAGTGCTACTCTATAACTCCAGGCTAAAACTCTTCCCAAGGAAGCTCAAATCAAGGTGGTCAGGCATGTTTGTTGTGAAAAAGGTCTTTCCAAACGGTGCCATTAAAATAGCTGATCTTGAAAATACTAGAAGCTTTAAGGTAAATGGTCAGCGATTGAAAATATACCTTGAACATGATGGTGAAAGGGATTGAACATCTCTTGATCTTTCGACACTGAATGAATAGGCGCCCTGGTAAAGTCTAGCTAAAGATTATAAACTTAGCGCTCTTGGGAGGCAACCTAAGTTTCTAGCTTTTCTAGTTTAGTTTTTATTCTTGTTTTTAGTTTTTGTTATCTGATTCTGTTGTCTAGTGCTGCTAGAAATTGCTGATGTTGGGTAAAAATCTTGCCTAACATTGACTATGAAATTGTTCTAATGGTTGTTGAGGGTTAAGCGCTTATTAAATGGTTAAAATCAGTATGTTGGACTGCTGTGACTCTTGCTGTTGAATTTTGAGTGCTGATTCTGATTTTAAATGATTAATTGTGAGAGGATCATGCTTAGAGAGATGGTTGTGAACATGGATTGATTTTGAATGATTTGTGGGGCATTTTATGGTTAAAAAGTAAAAATCTTGCTTATGAAGGGTTAAGGGTCCATTGGGGAGTTTTTCTGGATTTGATTCTGCAGTTTGGAGAGGCAATGTCTGCCTTTCGGCGTTATAGCGGTAGGACTGTACTGCTATAGCAGTGAAGCCTGGAACATGAGGTATGGTACTGTCAAGTACCACTATAGCGTTGGAATATTACTGCTATAGCGGTATATGTTTGAAAATCCCAGAAAAGAGGCTTACCTCTCTGTCAAGTACCGCTATAGCGGTGGAATTTTAACACTATAGCAGTAGGTAGAAAATTTTTTTAAAAAAAGGGGGAGGGCATTCTGTCTCTTGCTGCTATAGCGGCATGTACTTCCCGCTATAGCTGCGTGTCAGGCTATAAAACTTTTCTAAGCCCTAATCCACACATTGCATGCTGTCGATACCCTTCTCCCTGTGATTCCTCTTGAGCGACTGACCTACTAGGACCATTTTCGACCCATCCCCACCACTTTCTTCCTTCTTACTCACTGATTGGACTGACTTTGGGTGTTTTGGGTGTGTTTCACAGATTGCAAAACCCTTGAAAGTGTTCTTGCTTGCTGGAGTTCTCTTTTGTTGGGTCATCATGCTTGGTAAGTGTTTATTCCCCTTTTTCTTTTAGTTTCCGTCGTAGTTTGTTAATTTCAAGCAATTTTGATTGAAGTTTTTGAAGTGTTGTTGGTTCCACCGATTGTTGATTTTTGGAGCAGTAGTGTTTTTAGTTTTGGTTTTAGGTATGGTTGTTCTTTGAGTTCTGAAGGTTGAATTCTTACATTCCTCAATTGTTGTTGTTGTTTCTGTTGCTCAAATGCTTAAGGATGAAATTTAGGGCTCACAGTTGCTATGACCACATTTTTAGATGATTTCTGCACATAAGGTGTTCGATGAAATTCCCAAATGAATTTTAGTTTAAATTTTGTGCATGAATTGGATGGTTTTGCTGCCAAAGTGATATATTATGAAGTATGTAGTTGAAATTTGATGGTTGATGCACAAGAAAGGTGAGATTTCATAAGCACTTAGGGTGTTTGATAGAATGCCACAATGAATTCCCCTGTTGTTGTGCACAATTTGGATGAACATGTAGTCATTGAATGTTGAAGAAAGCTTAATGTTTAGGGGATTTATTGTTAGTATACACTAAATTTGGGAATCGTATTTATGCTTAATGTGTGGCTTAAAGTAAGATTGATTGTGTTTGGATTGGATCCTTTTTAAAATGAGAATTGCCATGCCTATAGTGAGTCTTATTGAGTCATTTTGTTTCTAAGTTCGGGGGATATTCAAGTTACCATTTTTATAAATAGGGAATTCATGCATTTTAAGTGAATTTTAATGGACTTTAGCTAAACTTGATTGTTGGCACTGAAATATATGTTTATGAATGCAGGATTTCTGATTGTTCTAGCATTCCTTATGGCACCACCGGCTCTTAAAAGGAAGAAGCTTCCAACTAAGAGGAAGGAAACGCTGGGTGCTTCATCATCTTTAGACAATTCCTCACATTCAGGACTCTAGACCATGGAGTCAGATTTGATAAGGAAATAAGTAGAAGAAAAGTTCTGCCTGAAAAAGTTTTCAATTTAAAGGAGGATAAATACCTAGAGATTTAAGAGCAAATCATTGACAGGAGTTGGGATAAGATATGCAACTTGCCTGAATATGCATATGTGGACATGGTCAAAGAATTTTATGCCATTGCATTCAGAACCCCTAATGACACTATGAAGAAATACACAACTAAAGTCAGAGGCAAACTTATTAGCTTCTTCGAAGGGGTTATTGATGAGGCGTTTGATTTGTCGAACCTAAGAGAACAAGATTATCATGGTTTGCAATTATAAAAAACTTGGGATCCTGAAGATGTGTGCCAAACCATTTGTAAACCTGAGGCACGTTGGGAGCTTAATTCAAGGGGAGAACCATACAGGGTGCAGAGGATGGATCTATTGCCAATTGCCAAGGCATGGTATAGCTTTGTGCAATACACTATGTTGCCTTCATTGAACTTCTCTGATGTCTTTGCCGAGAGAGCCTTATTAATCTACTACATTATAAAGGGAATTACAATTAATTTTGGGCAGTTAATAGCTGAAAAGGTAAATGAGTTGGCTCAAGTGAAGATGGGAGTTATAGGATACCCCTTCATTCTGACAGCATTTTTGCTTAAGAAGGAAGTTCCTACTGACGATATGAAGATAAAGAGGTCTCCAAGAATTACATAAATTTGCACTGACAGTTTATTCCTTGTGAGGGAAGACCAGCACCACTTCATCCAGTTGGCTACCTTTGATGCACGGTACCTTAAGCTCGAGCTAATGTGACTCTAGCAGACATTAGCAAAGAGCTAGGAGAGGTCAAGCAGTCAATGACATATTTTAGAATAGAATTGGGACAAAGCAGCAGGATGTGCGTTACACAATGAAGTATGTGATTGTTTTGGGCTCCTTGATGGATGAGAAGTTCAGCGTTGACACATTGAGGCTGCCGGTTAGAGGAGAGGCATCAAGCATGGGTGCTGAAGCTAAAGTAGAAGAAAATGAGGGAGCTGATGATAATGAACATATGATGGATTAGAATCGGGCACCACCATTATTTTTCTGTCTTTAATTTTTAGTCTTTGTGTGTATTTATTCTCTGAGCTGCTGATGATTTGTATAATTGCTATATTCATATGATCTGACTATGTGAGCTTGATGTATGGCTGATTTGATGTGAATGGCAATGTTATAGTGTTATTAGCAGTTTTTGTAGTTTACATTGTATTATTAGTTTTGTGATTTCTTTCTCTCTGTTGGGCAGACATAGGATAGTGGGGGCACTGTCAAATTTTAGTTTGGGGGAGAAGAATCTTTGTTTTTGTGTGGTGTGTTGGTTTTAGCAGACAATTGTGTAAAACAAATATGCTTATTGCTTCCACTAAACTAAGGCAAGGGAGGTGGCTGTATGATATGCTTATTGCTTCCACCAAACTTTGGCAAGGGAGGTGGCTGTAGAACACTGAGTGACTAGGGCGAGTTGTTGAACTTGAGTGTTTACTTATTAATTAATAGGGATATTAATTAACCTTGCTTAATCAAAATAGGTTGACATAAGGAATTATGTTAGAATTGAGTAGCTTAACTTAGGTTCGTGAGAATCATTTTAAGCCATTAGAAAATATATGATTAAAATGTATTATTGAATTGAATCACATTTGTTAGGGAGAGTTAGCAATTCTTAGGACGAGAGAAGGGGATTAATAACCCTAGATCTTTATTCATATTAATTTCATCTGAATTTGCGTTGTCTTTGTTAATTGAGAAAATAGTCTAAAAAAAATATTTACCATATGCATTTTATCTTGAAATTTTCAATTTAGAGTGACCTTCGATCCAAATTGATTGTCTGACTAATTCATTTCAATTCCTAGAATACTTAGCACGTTAGTACTCGTGGGACGATATTCTTACTCATTTCATCACTGTATTACTTGTGCGACTGGTGCACTTGCCAGAATGCTCAATAATGGCATCCTATTTTGTTCATATTAGCATTAAATAATTTAGTTTGAACTTGTCATATCACCTTCAGACATAAAAAGACCAAATTATCCATCCACACTCTTCCAATCTTATCTCTCTCTCAAACTCAAAGTACACTTCCATGAAAACTGAAAGTTCTCAACCAACACACTCCTTCATTTCCTTCCATCTCTTTCAGCCTCTAAATTCACCCTCACATCCTCACTATTTAAGCCCAAATGAGAGGAGAGAGAGACCTAGGAAGAGGGGAGAACAAAAAATAGAGCAACACTTTGTTTGCCTTCTCTCTCGACTAAGCATGCCACACTCACACCTAGCATTGGCAAAACAGACTAGGTTGAAGTACTGGCCTGTAAAAAAAAATAATGACTTTGATATTGGCATTTGTTGGAAAACATTAAATGACAATGGAATCTATTACCGTGTAATTAGCAAGCAAAATCCCAATCTTTAGATAATAATAAATGATACAGAAGATCCATGGAGGCATGTTTATATTGAGCTCAATTTGTTGTAATGAAACTTCAAGTTAGGAGATAAAGATTCTAATATCATATTAAAAACCGCTTCAACTCAAAAACTTTAAGAGAACTCAGTTGATTTTATGAATTCCTCTAACACATACATGAAACTTTACACATATTTGGGTGGATAGAAACA
The DNA here is from genome assembly GCA_037074585.1 of Biancaea sappan. Lineage (NCBI taxonomy): Eukaryota > Viridiplantae > Streptophyta > Magnoliopsida > Fabales > Fabaceae > Biancaea > Biancaea sappan. Next base: position 39,424,721 of record CM073501.1, on the reverse strand, counting down.
TTCCTGTAATTTTTATGAGCAATTCAGAGCATACAAAAAATGCAAATAACAAAACAAACTGTACACAACTGATCAAGGAATAAATAACAAATTTTTACACATTTGGATTCTGTTAGCCCTAATGTATTATGCTATAAGTTTTGATGATGACAAATATGTGAGAATTATAGTATGATTTAATCTTCTTGGCCCAATGTATGATTTAATCTTTCTTAGCCCAAATAGTTTGATTTAATTTTCTTGGCCCAAATGTATGATTTAATCTTATTGGCCCAAATGCATGATTCAATTTTTCTTGGCCCAAATATATTTAATGCTTTATATATTTATATATAGTAATATAAATTGATTTTTGATAAAGTTTATTGGGTGTTGTAATATAATTTGAAAAAGAATATCTTTTACTGTAGCACTTTTGAAAAAGAAATTTGATTGTTGAAAAAGTATGATAAAGTTTATTGGGTGTTGTAATATAATTTGAAAAAGAATATCTTTTACTGTAGCACTTTTGAAAAAGAAATTTGATTGTTGAAAAAGTATGATAAAGTTTATTGGGTGTTGTAATATAATTTGAAAAAGAATATCTTTTACTGTAGCACTTTTGAAAAAAAAATTTGATTGTTGAAAAAGTATGATAAAGTTTATTGGTTGTTGTAATAAACTTTGAAAAAGAATACTTTTTACTGTAGCAAATTTGAAAAAGAATATTGATTGTTGAAAAAGATTGATAAAGTTTTTTTGGTTGTTGTAGAAAGGTTGAAAAATGATGATGAAGCTTACTGTAGCAATTTTGACTAAAGCAGTCACTGTAGCAGCAAGTTTCACTATATAAAGGGGACTTCACAACACCATTTACATCAAGCTTCAATTGTTCATTTCTCATATTATCTTGAGTTTCATTCTCTCTAAATTGCTAGAGAAATATTCTGAGCTTAATTTTTGCGTTATCTACACTTTGAGAGTGTCCACCATTATTTTGCTTAAGCCTTCAAATTTAGTTGCTCAAGGATTGGTTCCTTGAGTTAGTGTTTGAGAGAAAACACATTGTAAGGGGGAGAGACACCCTTGAGGAAGAAAAGATCTCTATGTTGTAGTGGCTTACAAGTGCCCAATTGCATAAACTTGTGGTCTATAGTGAAACACTCAAGAAGTTATCTTGAGGACTGGATGTAGGCTTGGTTTAAGCCGAACCAGTATAAATCTCGCTGTTTGATTTTCTCTTCCCTTGCTCTTTAATTATTTATATGTTCTTTACTTTCTTGCATTTTATATTCATTCATCTCTTTAATTGTTTTTGATTAATTGTACTCTATATTAATTCATCTTGATCATACTTATTTTACTTTCATAAAAAGCTTGGCATTGTTTTTAAAACTTCTTAAACTTCCATCAAGTCTTCGTAATTTTTTTTTAAAACCCAATTCACCCCCCTCTTGGGTGCTAGCCATTTCTATCAATTGGTATCAGAGCTTGGGCTCTTGATCAAAGACTTAATCGTCTAAGAGTTGAAATATGGCTGACTTTGGTGATTGTGTTTTACCTGAAGGAAGTTCCTTTACAAAACCCCCTGGTTTTAATGGAAACCATTACACTTATTGGAAGTCTAAGATGAGAATGTTTTTCGATGCTGTAGACCTTGATCTTTGGGATGTTGTGGAAAAAGGTCCTTATACTCCTACTAAGGAGGTTGAAGGGAATGTTATTCCAAAACCCAAAAGTGAATGGAATGATACCGAAAAGAAACTTGTCCATCTTAATGCCAAAGCAAAAATGATCATAGTTAGTGCTTTAAACCAAGATGAATATTTTAGAGTTTCTAGCTGTGCAAGTGCTAAAGAAATGTGGGATACTTTAGAAATTGCACATGAAGGAACTCTTGGAGTCAAAGAGTAAAAAATAAGTACTCTCACCAATGAATATGAAAATTTCAAAATGAAAAGTGATGAGAGTATTAGTGAAATGCAATTAAGATTCACTCATATTACTAACCATTTGAAAGCTCTTGGTGTTTCTTATTCAGAAAAATCACAAACCACCAAGATTCTAAGATGTCTTACCCCGGAATGGGAGGCAAAGAGGACTGCGATTATGGAAGTAAGAGGAGAGTCAATGAATTCCCTCACAGCCTTGTTTGGGAACCTCCAAAACTATGAGTCCAAAATAATAGAGATGAGGCAAGAGGAAGAAACCAAGAAAAAGAAGACTCTCTCCCTTAAATCATCTTCTTCCAAGAGGGTGGAAATCGATAGTGATGAGGGAGAAGAGGAACTTGAAATCAATGATGAAGACATTGGTCTCTTGGTCAAAAAATTTAGTAAATTCCTAAAAAGGAAGAATACAAGAAGATGGCGAAGAGACTAAGATAGCAACAAGGAAGGTCCCACTTGTTATGAATGCAAAAAGGTTGGACACATCAAATGGGATTGTCCACAATTCATCAAGAAGCAAGAAGGAAAGAAAAGCTATGACAAAGTGAAAAAGAAAGCACATATTTCTTCTGTATGGGGAGAAAGTGAATCCGATGAAGAAGAAAATGAAGAAGCCAACCTTTGCCTTATGGCAAGAAAAGATGAAGAGGTAAACATTCTTAAACCTTTACACTCTTTTGATGAATTACAAGATGCTTTTGAAGAACTACACAATGAATCTTTAAAGCTTGCTAAAAAGTTAAGTTTTTCAAAGCAAAAAATTTCCTTACTTGAGGATGAAATTTCAAAATTGAAAGATGATCTTATTGCACTTAAAAAGGAAAGCCTTGTTTTTGAAGATCAAAACAAAATTTTGCAAGAAGAAAATGCAAGCTTAAAAGAATTGATTATCTCTCCAAAAGAAAATTGTCCTTGTTGTGAATGCATTGAATTAGAAAGGGAAAATAAAGATTTAAAAAATACCCTTGCAAAATTTACACTAGGAAGAGACAATTTGAACATATTGCTTGGAAAACAAAGATGTGTATTTGACAAAGCCGGCTTAGGATATAAGCCCAAAGCTAGTCAAAAATACTACAAGAATTTCTTTGTTCATGCAACTATGTCAAGTAGTCCCTTCACTACTTGTTTTTATTATGGTTTAAAAGGACATAATTCCTATTCTTGTTGGTATAGAAAGAATATTTCCTATGAAAATAAAATGAAATGGGTTCCCAAGGGAACAACTAACAAAGAAGGACCCAAACAAATTTGGGTACCTAAAAAGAAAACTTGATTTTGTGAGTTAGGTGTGCCTCAAGACAAAGAGTGAAAAATGGTACTTAGATAGTGGTTCCTCAAAGCACATGACCGGCGACCAATCAAAATTTCTCTCTTTGACACCAAGAGGAGGCAAAGTGACCTTTGGAGGAAATAACAAAGGTCTAATCAAGGGAATAGGTAAAGTGGGTAAAAATTTCTCAACTTCTATTGAAAATGTCTTATTTGTTGAAGGCCTCAATCATAATTTGCTTAGCATTAGTCAACTATGTGACAAAGGCAATAGAGTGATTTTTGATTCAAATCGTTGCATAGTTGAAAATATTAATGATAAGCAAGTTAAGATTGTCGGTCAAAGGATCAATAATGTTTACGTTATAAATCTCGATGAAGATCCTTCTATAGACTCTACATGTTTAATTAGTGTTAGTAATGAAAGTTGGTTATGGCATAGAAGACTAGCTCATGCTAGTATGAATCTTTTGGATAAACTAGTCAAGAAAGAACTTGTAATTGGCTTACCCAAAATTAATTTTGAAAAAGATAAGCTTTGCGGTACTTGTCAAATGGCAAAGCAAGTTAAAAGATCTTTCAAGACTAAGGATATTGTTTCTACAACTAAGCCTTTGCAATTACTTCATATGGACCTTGTAGGACCATCTAGGACAAAAAGCCTTGGAGGTAACTCCTATGTACTAGTTGTTGTAGATGACTACTCAAGGTACACATGGACTCTCTTTCTAGCTCATAAAGATCAAGCTTTTAAATCTTTTCTAAAACTTGCAAAGTTTATTCAAAAAGAGCAAAGCTTGACCATTGTGAGGATTAGGAGTGATCATGGTGGAGAATTTGATAACCATGACTTTATGGAATTCTGTGATGAAAATGGCATTGAGCATACCTTCTCATCTCCTAGAACTCCTCAACAAAATGGTGTTGTTGAGAGGAAAAATAGAACTTTAGAGGAGATGGCTAGAGCTATGCTTAATGAAGGGAAACTTCCTCAATATTTTTGGGCGGATGCGGTTAATACTGCTTGTTATGTAATGAATAGAGCCTTGATAAGGCCAATTTTAAATAAAACCCCATATGAGCTATATAGAGGAAGAAAGCCCAACATTTCTCATCTCCATGTGTTTGGTTGCAAATGCTTTGTTTTAAACAATGGAAAAGATAATTTGGGAAAATTTGATGCCAAAGCCGATGAAGCCATTTTTCTTGGATATTCTAGTACTAGTAAAGCATATAGAGTCTATAACAAAAGAACTTTACTTGTTGAAGAATCTATGCATGTTGTTTTTGATGAATCTAACAATTCCCTTAAAGATTGTGATGATCAACATGAAGTGTTGATTACTTCAAAGACCTTTCATTAGATGATGAAATGAGGAAGAAGCAAGAAATAATACCAAAAAATGATGATGATCATGATGAGGGTGCTAAATTGCCACAAGAAGAGGAGAAGCCTCAAGAAAAAGAAAAGCAACAAGAAGAAGAGAAACCACAAGAGGAACCAACAAGAAACAATGATGATCTTCCAAAGGATTGGAGGTATGCAAAAAGTCATCCTAAGGAGCTCATCATTGGAGATGCCTCTCAAAAGGTAATAACACGAAATTCTCTTAGGAATGTTTGTAACCACTTAGCCTTCCTTTCTCAAGTTGAACCAAAAAATATTGATGATGCAATTATAGATGAACATTGGATCTTAGCTATGCAAGAAGAACTAAATCAATTTGAAAGAAACCAAGTTTGGGAATTAGTTCCTAGACCCAATGATCATCCAATAATTGACACAAAATGGGTTTTTAGAAACAAACTTGATGAAAATGGAATAGTGGTTAGAAATAAGGCTAGACTTGTCGCAAAAGGTTACAACCAAGAAGAAGGCATTGATTATGATGAAACTTTTGCACCCGTAGCTAGACTTGAAGCTATTAGAATGTTATTGGCATTTGCATGCATAAATGATTTTAAACTATTTCAAATGGATGTGAAAAGTGCCTTTCTAAATGGCTATATCATGGAGGAAGTTTATGTTGAACAACCTCCCGGTTTTGAAAATCATGATAAGCCAAATGATGTTTTTAAATTGAAAAAGGCTTTATATGGTCTCAAACAAGCTCCTAGAGCTTGGTATGAGAGATTGAGTTCATTTCTTTTAAATAATGGATTTTCAAGAGGAAAGGTCGATACAGCCTTGTTCTTCAAAAATAAAAAGCATGATTTAATTATAGTGCAAATATATGTTGACGATATAATATTTGGTGCTACTAATGAAAGTTTGTGTAAAGAGTTTGCTAAGATCATGCAAGGTGAGTTTGAAATGTCAATGATGGGAGAACTCAACTTCTTCCTTGGGCTCCAAATCAAACAAATGGATAATGGAATATTTGTTAGCCAAACCAAGTATGCAAAAGAGTTGCTCAAAAAGTTTGACATGGAGAATGCAAAACCAATTGCTACTCCCATGAGTACCTCAACAAACTTGGACAAGGATGAAAGAGGTCAACCATTTGATGTGACAAAATATAGAGGTATGATTGGCTCTCTACTATACTTAACCACTAGTAGACCCGATATTATGTTTAGTGTATGCATGTGTGCACGATTTCAAACTAACCCCAAGGAATCTCATTTTAAGGCTGTGAAAAGAATTTTTAGATACTTGGTTGGCACATCTCAAATGGGTTTATGGTATCCTAAAGGATCCTCTAATTTTTTAATTGGCTACTCTGATGCGGATTTTGCAGGTAGCAAAACAGATAGAAAAAGTACAAGTGGAACTTGCCAATTCTTTGGTAGTTCTCTTGTCTCTTGGTTTAGTAAAAAGCAAAATAGTGTTGCTTTATCCACAGCTGAAGCTGAATACATTTCAGCTGGGAGTTGTTGTGCCCAAATCTTGTGGATGAAACAACAACTAGAGGATCTTGGTGTATTTCTTAAAAACATACCCATTAGATGTGATAACACAAGTGCCATATGCTTATCTAAAAATCCTGTCATGCACTCAAGAACCAAACATATTGAAATAAGACATCATTTTATAAGAGATCATGTTCAAAAGAAAGATGTCTCTCTTGAATTTGTGCAAACGGATTTTCAGTTAGCTGACATTTTCACGAAGCCTCTTGCTGAAGATAGATTCAACTTTATTAGGAGAAAACTTGGGATGGCAAATCCAAATGAACTTTAAAAATTATTTTTTTTAATTGCATGATTTTTAAATCATTCCTTTAATCTTTGATTTACATTACTAACTTAAGCATCGGAGTGGTTGTCAAAATTTTTGCAGGTACTCATCCTCAAGATACATATATGAATACATCTTGAAAATTACATTTGTTTAATATGCATTGATTGAGGGGGAGCCTAACCTATAATTAAATCCTCTATATCTTTAAGGTCACTTTATCTGAGATGCAATGTTTTCCTTAATTATATATTTTTGGCATATCAATGATAAGTTTTGATGAAATTTTACCCCATGACGTCATATGATATTCTTGCTTAAAGAAGGAATACGCTTTAGCCTTTATATATTGCCTTCCTTATACATTTTTGTTGATGTCAAATAGGGGGAGAAGGATATGGAAAGAAAAATATGTGTATATTGTATAATGATTATTACATTGTAACAAATTTTTCTTTGGTGATTTGTCATCATCAAAAAGGGGGAGATTGTTAGCCCTAATGTATTATGCTATAAGTTTTGATGATGACAAATATGTGAGAATTATAGTATGATTTAATCTTCTTGGCCCAATGTATGATTTAATCTTTCTTAGCCCAAATAGTATGATTTAATTTTCTTGGCCCAAATGTATGATTTAATCTTATTGGCCCAAATGCATGATTCAATTTTTCTTGGCCCAAATATATTTAATGCTTTATATATTTATATATAGTAATATAAATTGATTTTTGATAAAGTTTATTGGGTGTTGTAATATAATTTGAAAAAGAATATCTTTTACTGTAGCACTTTTGAAAAAGAAATTTGATTGTTGAAAAAGTATGATAAAGTTTATTGGGTGTTCTAATATAATTTGAAAAAGAATATCTTTTATTGTAGCACTTTTGAAAAAGAAATTTGATTGTTGAAAAAGTATGATAAAGTTTATTGGGTGTTGTAATATAATTTGAAAAAGAATATCTTTTACTGTAGCACTTTTGAAAAAAAAATTTGATTGTTGAAAAAGTATGATAAAGTTTATTGGTTGTTGTAATAAACTTTGAAAAAGAATACTTTTTACTGTAGCAAATTTGAAAAAGAATATTGATTGTTGAAAAAGATTGATAAAGTTTTTTTGGTTGTTGTAGAAAGGTTGAAAAATGATGATGAAGCTTACTGTAGCAATTTTGACTAAAGCAGTCACTGTAGCAGCAAGTTTCACTATATAAAGGGGACTTCACAACACCATTTACATCAAGCTTCAATTGTTCATTTCTCATATTATCTTGAGTTTCATTCTCTCTAAATTGCTAGAGAAATATTCTGAGCTTAATTTTTGCGTTATCTACACTTTGAGAGTGTCCACCATTATTTTGCTTAAGCCTTCAAATTTAGTTGCTCAAGGATTGGTTCCTTGAGTTAGTGTTTGAGAGAAAACACATTGTAAGGGGGAGAGACACCCTTGAGGAAGAAAAGATCTCTATGTTGTAGTGGCTTACAAGTGCCCAATTGCATAAACTTGTGGTCTATAGTGAAACACTCAAGAAGTTATCTTGAGGACTGGATGTAGGCTTGGTTTAAGCCGAACCAGTATAAATCTCGCTGTTTGATTTTCTCTTCCCTTGCTCTTTAATTATTTATATGTTCTTTACTTTCTTGCATTTTATATTCATTCATCTCTTTAATTGTTTTTGATTAATTGTACTCTATATTTATTCATCTTGATCATACTTATTTTACTTTCATAAAAAGCTTGGCATTGTTTTTAAAACTTCTTAAACTTCCATCAAGTCTTCGCAATTTTTTTTTAAAACCCAATTCACCCCCCTCTTGGGTGCTAGCCATTTCTATCAGATTCTAGAAGCCAGAACTGCCTTAGTACCATACAGACACAACCAATATTGCTAAAAATTATTGAAATGAAATCAAGAAAAAATAAATAAATACAGACCTGAAGGCATAACTAATCTAAAGGAAGGAAATCACGTGCTTCCTAATCTGAAACCCAGAGCCAAAGGAGGGAAAGTCGAGAATGGATAAAGTTGAAGGATGATGAGAGACAAGAACAAGAAGAGAAAGGAAATGAGAAGCCAAAGGAGGGGAAGACCCACATGAGAGATGACAATGAGAAGTTGAGAAATGGATGAAATGATGAAGGCAAATTAGAAATAGTAGCAACGACCGGTTGGCTGAGGGCTCACTACTTAGGGAAGGGAAGGGAAAGTCGAGAATTATTCACTTTGTGTTGTGAATCAATGATAGTGGAGAGTGGACAAAGTGAATTCGATTTTGTGGGTGTGGCTTAGGGGCAATAGATTGCCTTTGGTTATCAAAACAATATATTAAACTTCAAAAAAAAGATTACTGGCCCGCTGACAAGCCAAACAGACCGACCCGTTTATGCTCGTTTTTAAATGAACCTAATTCTAAATATATAGACATGTCTAAATAATGGCTGGTCAAAGCCCATTTTGCTAGTGCTAGTCACACCCTTTCTTGTTTTCCTGCTTCAAACAAAATATGCAAGCCTTCTTTTGTATTCTAAAACATGCCTAATCATAGATAAAAAGAGATACCAAGAAGAGGGAGGGAGAAGAGCAAAAGAAATAGCCATCTTTATTCTTTTTTCAAATTTGACCCGCTTTAATATATATAATATAGAAGCTATTTTTTTTTCTTCTATAAATTGCTTGACTGAGTGTTACCGGAGGCTTGCATGTTGTATAAATTCAAACAAGGAATAATAGTGATATGAAAAATGAGATTCCACAATGATTGTAATTGTGCTACTCCTCGATTCCCCTCTTTTCCACAAGTTTGGGGTGGTTTTGAGTGTATGAAAGGTTGAAGCACAGTGAGTGAGGGAAGAATAAAAACAATGGGTGAGAGAGAGATTTGCTGAAAGAGAATGTGCTTGCGAGTATTACTCTATTTTTGTTTTGTCTTTGTCTCTCTATGTGCTTGCAAGTGTTATTATGTTTTTGTTGTTGCCTTTCTCTTTCTAGCATTAGAGACACTGAGACTGTGTGTGCAAGCTTGTGCAATAAGTGTATTTGAAGATGGGAAACGAAGAGGATGGTTAGATTTGGTAAGGCCAAGAAAGGTTTTTTGTATGCTGCAGTGCATTTGTTTTTCTTTGTGAGCTGAGGGAGGAAAAAAAGATGAGGATAATGGTTTTTTGGTCTAAGAATGGGAAGCCAAGGGTTGTGGTTGTTGTGTGAGATGAGGGAATAGATAAGAGTATGAATATGTGTGGATATGTTAGGTTATGATGAGAGGACAAGTGGAGTCGAACAAAAGAAATTATGTGCATTGTATGAAATTAGATACTATTTTCGAGGTGAAAAACATATAAATATTAATTTTTTTAACCTAGAAAACTTCACACATGCTTATATATGGTTACAAACTTCATATACAAAAAAAAAATTGAAATCATTAAAAGATTGGATTATATATATGGGGCTTATATAATCAATGCCTGTGATTATATATTTAGAACTTGGAATCAAGTCATGCACAACCATTAAAGTGTGGCATAGAAAGATACCAAAAATAAAAAAATAGTAAAAAATAAAAAGAAAACTAGAGTTGATACATTGCCTTCGTTTTTTTTTCCCATTCTACAATAGTATAACTACAAGTTGTACATAGTTCTACAAATAAATGAGTATACGTTGCCTCAACCCTCTCATTTTTGTGTTTTAAAAATTATTGTCTTTAAGTTATATTTAGAAAAAGGCAAGTATATTGCATTTTAAATTAACCTACTGGTCAAGAGAAAGGGCAAACAAGGTGTTTCACATCCCTCAACCGGGCATGTGACCGACACAAATGGTGAGTCTTACCTCACATTTGTAAGCCTGACTCATATGAATTATCCTCCTAATTCTTTTTCATTCACAACATCAATATGGATATGCACAATGGTTAAACCAACAATTTCACATTTCATTAACATATCAATATTTTACATGGTTAATGATTTATTGGTTCATTGTTCAAATAAATTCCATAATATCATTTCATAGAAATACATCATCGATTAAACAGTCTTTTCTCATCCTAGGACAACCTACTTGGTTACAGAGCCAACTAGATCACATGGAAAGAAAAAAACAAAAGGTACCATACCCCAAACAATAGGGAGTCGATCTCGATAATCAATTTGGCAAGCTACAATTTCTTCTGTACTTGGAGGGTAACATTAGGGTGAGTCTAGCGACCCTGAGAAAAAATTGTCCCTACCATAACCACACAAACATATATATATACATGTGCAAAATCGAACAAAATATTTATATGTAAGTAACCACAAATACAATCCACATTGCATCACAAGAATCATGCTAAATCAAGAATTTGACTGAAAGGTTTGAAAGATACATAGAGAGGGTAATATGAACAGTATGTGTATTTCTTCACATGAAACAAGAAGCAAAGGGCACTATATATGCCATTACAACATACAACAATGACCAACAACTACCCATAAAAAAAAAACCAACTACCTCCACATTAACAACTACCAAGACCTTTACAAACAAGAACAACAAATAAGAAAAACTCCATACAAAATAACATAACCAAGTTACAATAGTAAAAACAACGTCATATTAAATGATGCTAATGTCAAAGCTATAATGCTCAAAATAGAGTAACCCAATACAAACTTTTAAACTAATCTCCTTTAACATCCCCTCTCAAATGAGAGAGGGTGTGGCAAACAACCTGAGTTTGCTCCAAAGAACATAAAATCAAGTACTAGGAGAAGCATTAGTGAAAATATCAACTGTCTGATCCATAGACAGCATATATCTAACTCTGATTTCTCTCTTTCTCTCTCTTTCACAGACACATGCACACACAAAATGAACATCGATATCCATGTGTTTTGTCACACCCCCCAAAACTAAGCACATGACCAGCACAAAAGTCAGGGACAAGCCATCCCTAGACTGTAAGCCTTCTACGCAATTACTACAACTTCTCTAATATTTAAAGTCATATATAACACAACAGATATAACTATATTAGAACCTAGGTGACCTATGTAGCTATAGAGTACAATACACTGACATAACCCAAGGCTAAGAACTCACCAAGATTAGGGTCACACCAAACCCGCTGTCCCTCAAAGGGGGTACTCCTCTGCTAAGCTGTATCTAAAAGGTGAAAATTGCATAAGTGAGATTTGATAATTTAGTAAATAAATAATCCTATCGAAAAAAGAACATGAATGTATGAACTTATATGTTTATCCATAATGGATTGCTCACATTAGACCTTTTGCATAAATCTGCGAATCATTAAACTCAAGCACTCCCATGATAAGTCTCAAAATCGCATGTCTCCTTAACAAGAACCCTTTAGACACATGGCATAATCATTTAAGCCATAAGCAACATACATTTACTTAGAATTATTACACAAGAGTATACATACCTTACATAGGCCCTATTTGGGTAAATAACTTATTTAAGTGCTTATATTCCGCTTATCATATAAGCACTTATATATAAGTTACTTCTACAATTGAGGAGTTTCTAAAGACAAACTTCACATAAGCTATTTTTAGCTTATTTTCATAAGCTATTTTGGCGAGCTTATGAAAATAAGCTGAAAACAGCTTATTGGCATGTCATAAGCTATTTCTATAAGCTCTTCCAAACACGTGTATAAATACTTATGCCATAAAATAAGTTAGATAAGCTCAAAATAAGTTCTTCCAGATGGGCCCATACTTGGACTCGAATGCCAGAATAATGGGGAACACTGTGATTTCTATAAATGTATAAAAATATTGTTGCATACATTAGGCGATAGCATATTATTATTCCACATAACATATATATTGTGCTATCTTTAGCTTAAGGCAATAAATATAATTACTTGGCATAATCAAGAGTACATGCATCTTATATCTAACATCAGAAAGCATACCCACATAGTCCATCAGGCTACTCAGGAGACTCACTCGACCAAGGCCTTCTCTATACACAAATACATCCATTCACAACACATATATACTTGGTTATATATGCAGACAAAAGTATGGCAAGTAGATATCACATAATCCAATTCATGGCCACCCAGTAATTCATGGCAACTGATCACATCATGGACAAAAGTCAATACAACTCAACATAAGTTATTCATTTCCTCAAAGCATCAAGGACCTTTCACACTATATGAGAATCATTGTCTTTAACACATGGCACACAATAGCAGTAAGCAAAACCACAAGTAATCATGCACGCAAATTCCCATCATGGGTTTCATAGATATCATACATACCCAATGGTCCAACATCTTTCCAAAAGACCAATTGACCTGAAGTACCTTATAACCATAAAAGCAAGGGACTTCCCATGTCCTTATTCATGCTTACAACAACATCAGACTAAGAACAACAATTATCAATCCTTCTTGACCAATTGACCCCAAGTAACTCATGATCGTAAAAGCATGGGACTTTCCATGTCCCCATTCATGCTTATAGTAGCATGAGACTAGGAGCAATGATCGCCAATCCTTCCTTATTCTCTATTTCACAAACATGCTTACAAGGAACATAAATACAAGCATGGCATCCATTACATTACATACCATGCAATTTTGCAATATTCATCACATAATAAGCACAATTCCAAAATCACACCACATTGTATCAAGTCAAAATCATCTCAATTATTCGATCAATCACAATTACATTGACATTAAAAACTATTACAAGATTTCCTGTAATACCCGCTAATCTTAGATCAAGTGATTGGCGGTATTACGGTTTTTATAATAAAAATTTTATTTATTTTAATGACATTATTTTATAGCGTTATTTTTATGACATTACTTTTAATGCATTATTTTAAATGGAATTAATTTATCATTTTAATTTCTATATTTATTTTATTCTTTTAGAAATATTATCTATGGGAATTGAGATAAATAACTGGATTGGGTAATTTATTTCGAGTGGTACTTTTGAGATTTGAGAAAAGACAAGAGAAAAAGAAGGTTATATGAAATTAACATAATTATTGAAAAATAATTATATTGGGATCATTTGAGTTTGAGGTATCTAGGTATGGGTACCCATGGGTCACCAAATGACCCACCTCCCTTTAAGGCATCTCTTTTCTCTCTTCTTTCTTTTCTTCTTCACGCAGAGGAAGGGCTTAGGAGCTTGGAGGAGAAAGTTGAGTTTCTCAACTTCTCTAACCTTGATCTCTTATTTCTTCCAATAAATCTCCATTTTCAGGTTGTTTTACGATTCCTTGGACTTGTTAAAGCTAGACGTAAGCTTGCTTTTTCTCTTTTTCTTCCATTTCCTCCATTGATGTCTATGTGGAAGAAAATGGGTTTTTAGTTGGGTTGTGCTGAAATCTTGATTCCTTTGCTTCTTTCTTTTGGTTCTTGCTTGGAAATGGTGAAATACAACTAATTTGGAAGAATAAAAGTGGTTTCATGGATAGAAGAGGTGAAAATCCATTTTTAAGAGAATACGTTGAATTTTCAATAAATCCATGGAATCACTTTTAATTTGGTTTGTTGGAGGGGTTTTGATCACCATAACTCACTCTTGAAAATCCATATGAGAGCAAGAATCAAAGGAAAAAAGAAAGGGATGAAAAAGCAAGATTTTTGGTGGGATTGGAGTTCAAAACTGAGGCTGTAATGGAGGTTGCAGAACTTGGCACTCAAGCGCCTGGGTATGAGTGTGGAGTAGAAGTTCTGGCACCTAGGAGTTGGGCACCAGGCTTTATATCCAAACCTACATTTCTGGCACCCAGGGCTAGGTATTGGGCAAAAAAGGGATAATGTTTCAGGTGATTTTAAGGGGTTTCGTGGCTACGTTTCTGGAACATTTTCCACAGTAAATCATGGGTAAGTGGATGACCTTACCATTTAATTTTTTAATAAATTGTTTGACGAAGTTCAATATAAATCTCATTTACACTATAGTTAGAAATAAATTAAGAAAATTTCCTAGTTAGTGGTAATAACTATATTAAGGAATTTCTTTGATTGGTTGTGGAAGTGGTAATTTAATGTTTATCTAAATTTAAGTTGTGAGTTAATGTAGTATGTGTTATATGGTGTTTATGCAAATGTATTTGGTGTTTATGTGAATGAATTTAATAAACAAAGAAAAGAAAAGGAATGAGTGGAAACAAAAAGGTGGACCTTTGGAATAAACTCGTTGAGAAATTATAGTCCAAGGGGAAATTTTGGACGGTCTCAAAGAGGAAGAGTGGGAAAAACATTGCATATTATATTTGTATACCTATATCATAAGAGGGGACAGAGGAGTGGAGCTCTAAATCAACCCATTGAGGGTAGGTCTTTAATCTGGTAAGCGCAGGAAGATGTGAAAAATACATAGCATATGTTTGTTGCATAATGTATTTTAGTGTGAATGTTGACTTATGTTTTTATGTGTTGAGAATTGTTTTATGAATTGGTTTGTGAGAATGTAGACTCGCATTAGATTGCGGGTTTTGGTGGTGTGATACGGTACGTCATATATATTTTATTTCGTACTGATATGCGTTGGTAGTATTTATTCTGATTATGGTAGTGAGGCTAATATTTGTACTTGTGCTTTATTTTACTACACAGTCACCTGCTCACTAAGTTTTCATAAACTCATGCTCTCTTTTGCTGTTTTCAGATTTAGCAGCTGAGAAGGATGGAAAAACCGTTGGAAGTTAGCAGCTTATAGAGATGAACTCTATTTTTGTTGGAGGGTTCATGGAACCAATTTTTGGGCTTTAAGCCTTGTAGAATGCTCTGTAATCCCTTAGGCCTCCTAGGTCCTACTGTATACTAGAGGTTTAATTATTTGGCTGCATTTTGCTTTTCTATTTAATTGTATATATATATATATATATATATATATATTTTCTGATGTTGTGGGAAATAAGAGAAAGTATTTTGTAAATTTATTTTGTTGTAAATTTATGCTTTCTTAGTTGTGGATATTAGAGCTGTTCAAGGAAATTATGGGCTACAACTGAGGTGCATCCCAATGTGCATGTTAAATCATGTGACATTTTTTGGGGCGTTACATTGCTGACCCACGCTCAAGTATTACATTAATCATTTAAGGTTACAATCTCCACGATTCATTTTAACATAAATCACCCTACTTTGTCAAGGCAACAACACAAATAGTACTTATAGAAATGAAAGTTTATATATTTATTTATTTTATTTACAAGGTTCTAGTAAGGTCAACCCCTTTGTATTTAACCCCTTTCAATTCACAAATGGAGGACATAATCAAAGTCCTTGCTTTGGTTTACTAAGATAAGGTTTCACCTTTATCTTCCTTGTAATTTCACCCTTCTTTATATATCAAGCATATGGTCTGTTATATTAACAACTTTATATATTCTTAAGTAAAGTTAGCTACTTACCTCAATATCGAGCTATAATTACCATTTCCTTATGATGTGCTTGGAGAGAGGGTGCTCAAAGAGGAATTAGAAGCAATTCCTACAAGAAATATAAAAGGAAAAGTTTCCCAACAACTCAACTCTAGGTCCTTAGTTTCATTGGATAAGAATCATCTAACAAAAATACACGAAAACTATATCTTGGGTCATGATTACATTCATAAAAGTATAATTCATAAAATAGAGGTACATCCCTCTTAATACCATTTAAGTCCCTCGAAAAGACCATGCATGTTTTGTTTAGGACTGAATTTTAGACTCCCAACTTTAAGAATTTTCTGGGCAAAATCTACGACTCCAAAATTTTTGAATTTTGGTAGAAAATATCAATAACATGTCCAAAATCTTGGATAAAAATTTCAAAGAGAAATAATATAATTTTCCCTTTCAAAACCTTCTTTTGCAACTACTGTCTAGACTATCTCTACAGCCTCAGGGTCTTTATTTTGCAAACTTTTGAATAGTACTATTTCAACTCCAATTTCCATGAAACTTGGTAAACTTATACTTTAGTGTTATGACATCCTTCCATAAAATTTTTGGAGCATAATAGGACCAATTGGCTAGTCTAACATAACATTAAGTAAAACTAGTGAGATTATTCCAAATTTTGAGATTGTTTATGTTTATCTAATAATTGGCCTAGCAATGATTTCCCAAACACTATGAAACTATCCAATTCATGTCTACACATGTCAAGAAATACCTCACAAAAATTTTCAAGCTAAAAGGATTTGATTTAGATATGTTTTTATCTTAAAAAGTATACCAACAATAATGTTGTCTTATTTTGGTCAACCAAGCTAATTAAGTGATATTGAGAAATCTAATGAAGTTGGATTCTAATAAATTTTTGTAAGCATCTTCGAGGATATCAATACAAGTGGCATACCAAATTTCATGACTATTAGAGCTCATTTTACACTGTAAAACAGTCCAAACATCCACAATAAAAAAAGGAGAAGTAAACTCATTTAGTCATGTAAATTCCAACCCAAATCTTCATACTTACAAAGAAGAGTCACACCATACTTCTAAAATATGACTAACGCATCTCTTAAAATCAATCTTAAACAGTTTATATTCATCAAGAATACCTCCAACAATTCATGGAAATTACTCAAATGATCCCAATCGCAACAATAATCGAAACATTTCATAATAGCAGCAAAAACATTCAAGAAATCAACCTAAAACTCTTGATTCACTCATGCCAATCTTGTTCTGTTCTTCTCTCAGCCATAACCCAAAGATCCAACAGTTGAAATCATTCTTCCAAACTTATATATTCAGATTTATTTCACATTATCCAACAAATAACTAGAAACTCAACACAGAAGAGAAATTTCAACTCGAATTCTGTAGAAAGATGAATCACATATAGTGCCTTACCTCTCGGTCTCTTTGTTTTAGCTTAGTCATTGACTCCCATTCTAACTCTTCTAGCTATACCATCACTGACGGCCTCATTTATCATTCTCATTTGCTGCCACTTTGCTTTGCCACTGTGGACCACCATTTTGATGGCACGCCTGAAGAAGAAATGCTGCAATGATGGTGGCACGATAGAGAGACGAGACAAAGCTCAAAGAAAGGGACATTGATGGCGAGGGATTTATCGATGATGGGTGGACAGAGGTTGAGACGATGATTCAATAAGGTGGTGGAGCATGGGTCATAGGAGAAGATGCTAGAACATGTGTATGAGCATGGATGGAAGCTGAAATTGGCAGAGGAAGAAGATGAAAAAGAAAAAAGAAAGAAAAATTGCACTTTACCCCCAAACTTTTTTATGTACAAAAAACTCCCTAAAGTTCCAAACTCAGGAAAAGACCCTCTCAACTTTCATCTTGTGCAGAAAACCCCCTAAAATTAGTTGACCGTTATTTAAATGTTGATGTGGACTGAAGCTCCTGCCATGTCATCTTTTTTTTTTTACAGTTCAGCTTTCTTAGTCAGCCATATTTTTACTAATCACTTGCCACATCATCTCCACCACGTCACCTTTCTTTTATTTCCTTACTCGAGTCCCTCCCCTTCTCTTCTACCTCCCTCACCATCATCCGAGTGTGGTAGTCTCCATCGATTTGGTTCAATTTTTCCCTCTTTGAATCTCCACCAATATTAATCATCTACACCTTGTGACTGTCGTCCAATTTTTTGCCAAAAGCAGAGGATTTCGAAGAAAGATGAAGAAATGACCAAAACCCATGCCTTTTTCTAAGACTGAAATCCTTCATGAATATAGCCTTGTTTGGGTTGTCCAACAACTTCCCTCTCCGAATGATAATGGCTTAAGGGTTGGCTCAAGCTAGGCACAGAAACAGAAGAGAAGAGAATGGAAAAGGTCAAGAAAAAGAATGAAGTGAGAGCAGAGATGATCTTCTTTGGCCAGTGATAAAGAAGACAAACAGTCAGAATAAAAAAGAGTGACATTATTATTGTGGAAGAAGACGACTCCATTTGGAAAGTTTTGAGATCCAGATCTGTCGGGTGTAGAAGCAAAAGCTTCTCTGACGACTTGTTCGAGAGAATTTCTACTAGATTTGGGGATTACACTCTCAGGAGGGTTGAATCCCAGTGCGAAGGCAAGCCAAAGGTCACCACTTATGGCGACGGCGACAACCACTACCACTCATGAAGGAAATAGTCAAGTGCGCTGGATTATTCAATGGGTTCATGATGATTTCATTATCGTGTGATAGATATCAGAGATTGAGCTCTTCGCCAGGAAGTTAGTACCTGAAGGTGACTTCAACGATGTCACCATAGAGTTCTGAGTTAAAAGGGCAGGGGATAGACTTGGGTAGGGAAATAAAAGAAAGGTGATATGGCGGGGATGATATGGCAAGTGATTAGTAAAAATATGGCTGACTAGGAAAGCTGAGCTATAAAAAAAGATGACATGGTAGAAGCTTTAGTCCACTTCAGCATTTAAATAATGGTCAATTAACTTTAGGGTTTTTCTACATAAGATGAAAGTTGAAGGGGTCTTTTGCTGAGCTTGGAACTTTAAGGGTTTTTCTGCATATAGAAGAAAGTTTAAGGGGTAAAGTGCAATTTTTTCAAAAAAGAATAAAGAAAATGAGATGGACCTTAGCTCCTGAAAACTTTTATTAAGGTGTGTAGAGGAGAAGGTGCCATATGTCCCACTCTCCATCAGATACTTGCACTATTTAAGTTTTAATTCCATAAAACTCCTCTTTTTTAAATTCAATTTTCACTCAGGTCCCTCCTTTTTATTTCTCTAAAACTTCATACAAGATCAACATTTTTCTTCTTGATTCAAGAGAATTTATTCATAAAATATAATATTTATTGGGAGTTTAGATAAATCCCAAATTTTAATTTAGTCCCAAAATTTCTCAATTTAAATTATCAGAATTAACTGTAGGCTCTTATTAGATTCCTTGGGTATTACAGTCTACCTCCATTATGAAATTCAATCTCAGATTTAAACAACCTATTAAGCTCTATCTTTTTGGGCATCTAAGTCTCGTAACCTTTCTTACCCCCTCTTGCATAAGAGTCACATGAGATACATTTTGGGTACCTCAAATTTCTTGGCTTTACCTTGTTAAGGACTTTCTCTTTCTTTCCATCACATGTTCCTCGTTGATGCCTTATCTTGCTTTTAAAGTTACTCATGTTTACCTTTTGTTTACTACCCCCTTTAGACTGAGCTATACCACTAAATTAGAGTCATTGTAGCTTAGGAAACCCTCATTTCTTAGCTTTATCTTAGTTTTGTGCCTTTACCCACTAGGGGTCATCTTGGTGGCATACATCTTTCACCTTAATCCTACTAGAACACATCAAGCCCTACATACTTCTACCAGTTGCCCCAAGACCTTCTTGGACTTACGTTCACATCAAAGAGATAGGACTTTAAACTTACAAAACTCTATACTCTAGTTCTAGTGGTACCTTGGAGCCATCAAAAGGAGGAGTAAGGCATGATCCTGATAATTCAAGCAATCCTAAGACCTTGCTCTGTAGCTCATAGAATACTTAATGAACCAGGATTTAATACCAACTTGTCACACCCCTAAAACTGAGCACATAATTGGCACGGAAGCTAAGGACAAGTCATCCCTAGATCATAAGCCTTCTACAAATTACTACAATTTCCCTAATTCTCTAACATTTAAAGTCATATAACACAATAGACATAACTATACCAGTACCTAGGTGACCTATCTAGCTACAGAGCACACTACACTGACATAACCCAAGGCTAAGAACTCACTAAGAATGGGGTCGCACTGAACCTACTATCCTTCGAAGGGGTTACTCCTCCATTAGGCTACATCTAAAATGTGGAAACTATAGTAACGAAATTGGATAATTCAGTAAATAGATAATCCTACTGAAAAAAGAACATGCATGTATAAACTTATATGTTCATCCATAATGGATTGCTCATATTAGACCTTTTACATAAATTTATGAATCACTAAACTCAAATGTGATAAGTCTCATAATCGCCTGTCTCCTTAACAAGAACCCTTCAAACACATGGCATAATCATTAAGCCATGAGCAACATACATATACTTAGAATTACACAAGAGTACATATGCCTTTCATACTTAGACTAGAATGCCAAAATAATGGAGAACACTATAGTTTCTATAAATTTATAAAATTACTGTTGCATACATTAGGTATGCATACTATTATTCCACAAAACACATGTATTGTGTTATCTTTAGCTTATAGCAATAAATAGAATTACTGTGCATAATCAAGAGTATATGAATCTTATATCTAACGTGGGAAAACATACATGCACAGTCCATCAGGTTACTTGGGAGACTCACTTGACCAAGGCCCTCACTATGCACAAATACATCCATTCACAGCATATACATACTTGGTTATATGCGCAGACAAATACATGGCAAGTAGATATCACATAATCCAAGTCATGGCTACCTAGTAATTCATGGCAACCAATCACATCATGGACAAAAGTCAACATAAGTTATTCATTTCCTCAAAACTTTAAGGAGTTCTTACATACTGTCTGAGAGTCATCATCTTTAACACATTGCACACAATAGTAGCAAGCAAACCACAAGAAATCATGCATGCAAATTCGCATCATGGGTTTCATAGATGTCATACATACTTAATAGGCCAACATCCATCTAAAAGACTAATCGACCTCAAGAAACTCATGACTGCAAAAGCATGGGACTTCCCATGTCCCTATTCATGCTTACAGCAGCATGAGACTAGGAGCAATGATCGTCAATCTTTCCTAACCAATCGACCCTAAGCAACTCATGAGCACAAAAGCACGGGACTTCCCATGTTCCTATTCGTGCTTATGACAACATGAGACTAGGTGTAACGATAGTCAATCCTTCTTTATTCTTGATTTCACAAACATACTCACTTGGAACATAAATACAAGCATGGCATCTATTACACTATATATCATGGCAATTTTGCAATATTCATCACATAATCAGCACAATTCTAATATCAAACCACATGCACTCATATAATTGTATCAAGTCAAAACCATCTCAATTATTTCATCAACCATAATTGGATTGACATTAAAAACCACTAGAAGCTTCTCGAGCCACACTTAAGTATTACATTAATCATCTAAGGTTACAATCTCCATAGTTCATTTTAACAAAAATCACTTTACTTTATCAAGGCAACAACACATGTAGTATTTATAGAAATGAAAGTTTACATATTTATTTATTTTATTTACAGGGTTCTAGTAAAGCCAACCCCTTTGTATTTAACCTCTTTCAATTCACAAATGGAAGACATAATCAAAGTCCTTGCTTTGGTTTACTAGGATAAGGTTTCACCCTATCTTCCTTTTAATTTCAACCTTTTTTATTTATCAAGCATATAATGTGTTATATTAACAACTCTATATAATCTGAAGTGGTGTTAGCTACAAACCTCAACGTCAAGCTATAATTACCGTTTCCTTGTGGTGTGCTTGGAAAGAAGGTGCTTAAAGAGGAATTAGAAGCAATTCCTACAAGAAATATAAAAGGAAAATTTTCCCAACAACTCAACTCTAGGTCCTCAATTTCATTAGATAAGAATCATCTAACAAAAATACACGAAAACTATATCTTAGGCCATGATTACATTCATAAAAGTATAATTCATAAAGTACTTAACTTAGAGGTAAATCCCTCTTAATACCATTTGAGTCCCTCGAAAAGACCATGCATGTTCTATTTAGGACTAAATTTTAGACTGCCAATTTCAAGACTTTTCTAGACAAAAACTACAACACTAAAATTTATGGATTTTTGTAGAAAAAATCCATAACATGTCTAGAATCTTAAATAAAAAGTTCAGAGAGAAATAATACAATTTGCCACTTTAAAATCTTGCTTTTACAACTACTGCCCGACTGTCTCTACAGTCTTAGGGTCTCGATTTTGCAAGCTTGTGACCCACTATTTCAACTCCAATTTCCATGAAACTTGGTAGACTTATACTTTAGTGCTATGACATCCTTCTATAAAATTTTCAAAGCATAATAGGACCAATTGGCTAGTCTAACATAGATTAAGTAAAACTGGTGAGATTATTCCAAAATTTGAGATAAGTTCTATTTCTTTAATAATTGACCTAGTATTGATTTTCCAAACACTATGAAATTGCAATCCTTATAAAAATTTTAAACTAAAAGGACTTGATTTAGGTATGTTTTTATCTTAAAAATTATACCAATAGTAAAGTTGTCTTGTTTTGGTCAACCAAGCTAATTAAGTGAGATTGAGATATCAAAACAAGTGACATACCAAATTTCATGATTGTTGGAGCTCATTTTACACTGCAAAAATGTCCAAAACATCCACAACAGAAAAAGGAGAAGTGAACTCATTTTAGTTCTGCAAAAAGCTTCAAAATTCCAACCTGAATCTTTATACTAACAAACAAGAGTTAGACCTTACTTATAAAATATGACTAACACATCTTTAAAATCAATCTAAAATAGTTTATATTCATAAAAAATACCTCCAATAGTTCACGAAAATTACTCAAATAATCCTAATTGCAACAATAATCAAAACATTTTGCAATAGTAGCAAAAACATTTAAGAAATCAACCTAAAACTCTTAGTTCACTCATTCCAATCTTGTTATGTTCTTCTCTCAGCTATAACCCAAAGATCTAACATTTGAAATCATTCTTCCAAACTTATATAATTCAAATTTATTTTACATTACCCAACACTTAAATAGAAACTCAACATAAAAGAGAATTTCAACTCGAATTCTACAGAAAGATGAATCACGTGTAGTGCCTTACCTCTCTATTTCTTTGTTTTAGCTTAGTTGTCGACTCTCGTTCTAACTCTTCTAGCTATACCATCGTCTTCTCATTCTCATATGCTGCCACTTTGCTTTGCCACTGTGGACCAACATTCTGAATGACATGCATGAAGAAGAAATGCTGCGAATGGTAGTGGCACGACAAAGAGACATGACGAAGCTCAAAGGAAGGTGCCTCAGTGAGAAAAAAAGAAGTTGGTGGTAAGGGATTTATTGGTGATAGGAGGACAGAGGCTGAGACGACGATGCAATAGGGTCGAGGAGTGTGGGTTATGGGAAAAGATGGTGGAACATGTGTATGAGCATGGATGGAAGCTGAAATTAATTGAGGAAGATTACGAAAAAGAAAAAAGAAAATGGGTTGGACCCTAACTCCTGAAAACTTTTATTAAGGTGTGTGGAGGAGAGGGTGCCACATGTCCTACTCTCTATCACACACTTGCACTATTTTAGCTTTAATTCCATGAAACTCCTCATCTTTAAATTTGGTTTTCACTCGGGGTCCCTTTTTTCTCTCTCTCTAAAACTTCATACATGATCAAAAATTTTCTTCTTGATTCAAAGGAATACCCTTTATCCTTACTCATAAAATATAATATTTATTGGGACTTTAGGTAAATCCCAAAATTTTAATTTAGTCCCAAAATTTCTCAATTCTAAGAATTAACTGCAAGCTCTTATTAGAATCCTTAGGTATTACATATTTCATCAGGGCATGAAACATGAGTTTATTTTCTAAAGCCCCTGCACCCATTTTGTCACATTGCAACATTGATTTTTACACCATAGGAAACTGAATTTCCTGCAGAAGTGAATTTATTCATTTAACCTCAACTGCTAGGTTGGCTAGAGACTGATACTCTGACTCTATGCTTGAACGCAAGACAATTCCTTGTTTCTTGGATGACCAAGACAAAAGAGACTCTCCTAAAAAAATGCAATAACCAATAACTAACCTTCTATTTCTGGATCTACAGCCCAATCTACATGAGTAGCCAACCAAACTTAAACTCAGCGAAGGTTTTATGTGTAGACTAAGATCAGAGGTCCCTTTCAAATACCCCAAAACCCTCTTTACTGCCTTTAGGTGATTATTTGTTGATTTACTTAATAAGAGTGTTTACTGAGAAGGCTTTGGCTAGCCAAGTGTTAGCTAGGTTTTGCAAACCCCTATAGTGCTTCTATACAGAGTGAGGTTCTCTAGCAAACTTCCTTGAGTAGCAGAAAAATGACTCCCTAAAAACATAGGTAGGGCTTTGTACTCAACATGTTACACTTTCTAGCAACTCCATTATATATATATATATATATATATATATATATATATATATATATATATATATTTTTTGACTTAAATAGATTCCTGTCTCATCTCTGTTCACTTCTAACCTAAGAAAGTAATATAGGTTACCCAGGTCTTTTAGTGAAAACCCCTCTTTTAATTTTTGAGTAAACTTTTGAACAAGCCCATGATCATTACCCACGACTAATATATCATCAACGTACACCAACATAATCAGAACTATGTTTTAAATTCTGCAAAAGAAGAATGAATTGTCCCTTTAGTGTGTACAAAACCCCAGCACAATATGATGTTTCTTAGCTTGTCATACCAAGCCCTAAGGGCTTGTTTAAGTCCATAGATGGCTTTAATTAACCTGCAAATGTGACTAAGATGGTGTCTACTCACAAACCTTTCTAGTTGAACCATTAATATCTCCTTTTTTTGTTTACCATTCAAAAAGGCATTATCCACATCAACTTGTACTATTTTCCAATTCAAGGACACAATAATCGCAAGGACAATCCTGATAGTTGTCATTTTTAACATAGAGCTAAAGGTCTCTCCTACATTAACTCCATGATCTTTTTGAAAACCTTTCGCCATAAGGTGACATTTATATCTCTCCACTGTCTCATATGCTCTTAACTTCGTTTTGAATAACCACTTGCATTAAATTAGAGATTGGCCTTTATAGGGAACAAGTTCCCAAGTATTGTTGTATGTTAGTGCCTCAAATTCCTGACACATTACTTTCTTTCATTCTTTTGACTATAAGGCATCTTGCTCTGTCATTGGTTTGTGGTGTTAGTAGTGATTCCAGCAAATGGGGTCCTTGTCTTGAGTGCAGCAATCTAGGATCTAGTTATCATAGGATGTCTATTTTCTAACCTCTTTTCTATTTCCTTAGTATAGTGTTTATTAATTTCAACATCCACATTTCAACTGTTGCTCCTTCTTCTCCAGTTGGCTGCAAACTATTTTCACACTGAGTCTCAATTGAATCTATCACCCTATCATTTTCTTGTAATACTTGTTGTAATTCTGCAGCTCTAATTTTCTGTTCATTACAAACATTGTTATGGCATTTAAATTATCACAGTAGGGAAAAAGAGGAAAGAAATTGACAGTTTCACTTGATAATTTTTCTAGAGCCTTTGTGTTTAAGAACCCTTGCTCAAAGGAAAATTCAACCTCATTAAAACCACATGACTTGATATATATATATATATATATATATATATCTCTCTCTTTATTGAGGATAAGTATTTAAACCCTTTATGTGATGACTATACCCCAAGGAAACATACTTCATTGAGTGGAAGCTCATCTTGTGTTGATTGTAAGGCCTTAGGTAGAGGTAGCATGCACATCCAAATGTCTTGAGACTACTATAATTTGGTTGCCTACCATGAATAATTGAATAAAGGATTTTTCCATGTAAAGCAATAAAAGGTAACCTATTAATAAAAAAGGTAGTTGTTTGAAAGGATTCTAGCCAATATTGTAGGGGCATTTTAGCTTGGGCTAACAAGGTTAACCCCCTACCTTATGATTTCTCTCCACTCTCCCATTTTGGATAGATGTGGAAGGACAAAAGTGTCTGAAAACTATTCCTTCTTTTTGAACCAAATCTTTAAAGGCCCTAAACTCCCCTCCCCAATCACTTTGGAGGGTTTTAATTTTCCTTTCCATTTATCTTTTCAATCATTGATTTAAATTGAATAAATGCTTGAAGGGCTTCACCTTCTTTCCTCAAGGGATAAATCCATAAGAATCTAATATGATCATCTAGGAAAGAAATATAATATTTATACCCTGATATAGACTATATAGATGTTGGTCCTCAAAGATCAGTGTGTATAAGGTCAAGGGGATAGGATGCATAAGATAAGGACTGTTTAAAAGGTAGATTATAAGCCTTGCCAATTTGACATGCTTCATAGAACTATAACTTTTCATTAATATCAAAAGAAATATTACAATTTCTTAAGACTTAGTATAAGACCTTTTCTGATAGATGGCCAAGTTTCTTGTGCCACATCATTTTTATTGATTCTTCTTTCTTTTCTATATTGAAACATCTTGGCCTTGTTTGGCAAAGCTCATATAGCCCTTCTTTCTAAACTTTATGTGCCACAATTTGCCTGTTTGCTTGTCCCTTACATGACAACCACAAGCATCAAATTTAACCACAACATTATTATTTGTAGTCAACTTAGATATATTAACAAGGTTTCTTGATATTTTAGGAACACATAAGGTGTAATTCAACTTTAGGTGAAAACTTCCCTTTTTCCAAGCAATAGTAGTATTATAAACCTTCTTAATATGGAGTTCTTGTCCACTACTTACCATTAGTTTTCTCATACTTGGGTTTGCAGTCTCTTGGTCAACTTTGGTAGGGTCATTAGTGACATGGTGTGTGGCTTCACTATCAAGGAACTAATCTTGATTTGTATTGTTAGGAGAGACCAAATAGGTAGAATAAGGATTTATTATCTGGTTCTTGATTGATTCAATGGAGGGACTAGTGTAGGCTTGATCAAACTTGAAGTAGCAATTTAGAGTTATATGAACAACCTTAGAACAAACTTGACATATAGGCCGGCTATTAAAACCTCTTCCGAATCTTCCTCCTTAACCTCTATTTTACTTTTTCATGCCAATTTCTATTTTCATTAGAGTTGTTGCCTTTGCCTCCAGGTTTACTTAAGGCAAGATTAACATTAGGCTAGTTCAAATTGAGGTTGTTCATGGTGTTTAACAACTCTAACCTATTTTTGAATGTTAATAGAGTAGCCTGAAGTTTTGTCCATGTTAGACCTATTTTGTCTGACAATTGCACAATGATAGGATTGTATTCTCCATCCAATCCTGCAAGTGCTTGAATGATTAGTTCTTCTTAGATACCAGGCTCCTTGCCATGTAGAGATTGTTAGAAAAAGACTTCAATATAATAACGTACTCCTCCATCTTGAGGTTCCCCTTTCTTAGCCTCTACAACTCGCTCTTTTACATTGTGACCCAAGACCTTGTGTTTGCTCTAGCAAGGTCCTTGACAGTACGCCATAGCTCAGCAAACTTATGGCAACCTATAACTTGCAAAGTCATAGTCAATTGTTGTATAACCTACCCAATAGTAGTTGATCAATCTTGAGGTTCCCCTTTCTCAGCCTCTACAACTCGCTCTTTTACATTGTGACCCAAGACCTTGTGTTTGCTCTAGCAAGGTCCTTGACAGTACGCCATAGCTCAGCAAACTTATGGCAACCTATAACTTGCAAAGTCATAGTTAATTGTTGTATAACCTACCCAATAGCAGTTGATCAATTGTCGTCCAGTCTTTTAACGCTAGATTTAGCTGTTCTTTGTCTCCTTCACTGATAAACATCTTTGGACACTCTTTAGTCCCAAAGATAAACCTATCTGATTTATTTCCTCTGATAGTAGGCAACACCATCGAAGACTAGAGGAGGTAATTATTTCTATCTAATTTCATGGAACACATTTGATTACGAGTGGTGATGAGAGGTGTTACTTTATTTTGATTACTAACCAAGATAGCATATTTCTTAAGGACTCAGCTACTAACTTGTTCTAAAGTAGCAGAAGATACAGGGTTGCATGACTCCATGGAGAAGACCCAAATTTGGCTCTGATACTAAATCAAGAATTTGACATAAAGGTTTGAAAGATACACAAAGAGACTAATATGAACAGTACATGTATCTCTTCACATGAAACAAAAAGCAAAGGGCACTATATATGTCGTCTCAACATACAACAACGACAAGCAACTACCCACAACAAAAAACCAACTACCTACACATTAACAACTGCCAAGACCATTACAAACAAGAATGACCAACAAGAAAAATTCCAAACAAAATAACATAACCAAGTTACATGCCACATCCCATATAAGACATGTGACTGACACGAGAGTGAGCTATCCTTCCCTCGAAACCTAATCCATTTAATCAAACCGGCATAAACAACAATCTAAAATAGACAAGTGAAAGTAAATAATTATTTAAAGAAGCTTTTGATAGACGAATACATAAAATTGTATCATTCTTTGCTTTTATTGGATTCCATCACAACTAGTAAATTAAATGAAATATTTAGAAACATATTCAGTAATATGATTATTTCAATTATGTACATAATTCCTCAACTTATAATGATAGTAATCTAAATTCCAGGCTACCTATACAATCACAGAGTGACTCTAGAGTAACAAAATAAAAGATACAAGAATGAGAATTAAATATTTATCCCCGAATTCAAGTGAGGTCTTGAATTGAGAATCTATTTCTCCTTGCGCAAATATTTGCCTTTATTTGTTTAAATATCTCACCATTCCATTCAAGAGATATCATCAACATGAATTCAAATATACTCCTATGTATCAAACATCATTACCCCTTAAATTGGATATGCTACTTGTTTTCACTATGATGCAAGAATCATTAAAAAAAAAACCACTTAGTCATAGGAAGCATCAACCTATTCACCTTAACTACAAGCTAAAGTCTCTACACTTTGAATTGGAGAAGGATATCAAAGATCTTATTGAAGGCCTAGAGAACAAGTAAAGTAAGAAACAACACTAAATCAGAACAAAGATTACCAAACACTCAACCTTGTTCTATTTTGAGGCCACTTTTAGGTCCAAATTTTAGAAAATTAATGGTATTAATCTGTGGCTCCAAAAATCGTGAGATTTGACATAGAACCATATTTATATGTTGGTAAGTTAGGATAAAAGTTTCATATTAAAATGATATCGTTTGGACCCTCTAAAGACCTTATTAGTGACCATAGGTCAGAACTGTCTAATTCTGATAAGTTGCTATTTTATGATTTTTTTTGACCTAGCTAACCATGTCCAAATGAAATGAATTAACTAAGTTCCATAAAATTTGCAAATTAAAACAAGGTCTTTAGCTACTATAACAGAGGCAGATTTTCAGACTATTCAGGTTTGTTTCTAAACTGATTAAAGGGTTGTTTCCATAATTCTTTGACCAGACGAATCATTTCCAATAACTTTGAAACTTTCTAGATCAGATTGTTACTATATCAAGAGTTCTTCACAAAAATTTCATGATTTAAAGACCTCATTTGTTCATCCAAAAATACATGTGAATTTTAGTTTACCAAAATAGCTCTGTTTTGTTTGCTGTTAAACTTCAGTTGCTATTTTGGGGCTTTTTGAATAGTAAATCAACCCATAAAATTTCAAAGTAGGTTATCCATGTTCTTGGACACCATTTCTATTGATATAGTAAAATTCATAGCAAGAATAGAGAGAAGATTACAGTAAAAGTCAAATTGGACAGCCCCAATAACCATAGATTTTCCTTTATAAAATATGAACACCTACATACTTTCTTATTCTTTTCTTCTTCTTTTTTTAAATAGCTCTCAGCCAGCAACACCCAGAAATTCATTTGACTCCACAATTCTATTTAATTAAATTATAATACTAAATTTAATGAGCTTTACCTATTTACAAAATGAGAAGGGGCCTTTATTAGAAAACAGAGCAACCATAGGAAATTTACTTACCTTTCACATCGTCCAACTCTGTTCTTCTACAATTTCACGATCCCTCATGGTTTTCCTTCCTAACCAG
This sequence comes from Biancaea sappan, assembly GCA_037074585.1. Lineage (NCBI taxonomy): Eukaryota > Viridiplantae > Streptophyta > Magnoliopsida > Fabales > Fabaceae > Biancaea > Biancaea sappan. The sequence goes on along the minus strand of CM073501.1, from coordinate 39,394,640 downwards.
TCCCAAACTTCAATTAAAACCAAATTATAATGCATTAAACCAGTTCTTCCTCATGAAAGGTGAGAAAGAGATTTGTTTCAGAAAAATAGAGCACCACAAGACTCTCTTACCTCTTGTTATCCTACTCTATTTCTGCACTTTACATTTCTTCTCGATTTCCCCCCTTTTTTTTTGTTTCCAGGCTTTAATTTCAGATAGATTTAAGCTGAATCCTTGTCTGGGTTGCTGTCGAATAGACAGTTACTCACACACCCAAAACCAAAAATTTTTCTACTATATACTCTCTTCAATATATGCCTAGCTTCACTGAGAAGGGTTCACAAATTCAAACCAGTATGCAGGGAAAATCTAATGCATCTCTCTCTCAGATTCTTACATGGAAATGACAAGAATGTTCTACAAGAGCCAAATATGAGAAACAAAGTGCTCTTTCCTTCTCTAATAAGTTCTTCACGGCTAAGAGAGATAGTGGGATCCATGTGTAAAATGTCTATGCTGCCACCACAACTTATTTAGGCTAGAATATTATAAAACCCTCGTCAAAACTTTTTATTTTCAATTTGGTCCATACTCAAATAGGTAATATTCTTTTACGCCCCTAAAATTATTTTCTTGGCCTTCTATGCCTATTAAATTTTATTATTTATTTATATTCATTTTTTAACTTTGAAAGTTCACCATACTATTTTAAAATTTGAGATATTACATTACAATAGTAAAAACAAGGTCACATTAAAAGTCACTAATGTAAAATCTACAGTGCTCAAAATAGAGTAACTTGATACAAACTTATAAACTAATCTCCTTTAACAGACATCCAATAGAAATAATAGGACGGACAGAGGAAAACATTATTCCACAAGTATCACATGCACACAAGCTCTCCTCTATTGCACCACACCATCCAACATCCTGGACAACTCAAATATCACATTTACTCATTTCCACACATCAAATTTCATATACACATATGTGATGTACATCATCCTCTTTTGGATCATAAGTGTAGGACATGTATGTACCTATATATGTATATATATATATATATATACACCTATATCTGTATCTTGGAATAAAAGCTCGTGAGATAGTTATATATATATGTGTGTGTGTGTGTGTGTGTGTGTGTGTGTGTATGTCTGTGTGCATCCTTTCCACATATAATTAATTATTTGGTACATGCATATATACATGTGTGCCACCTTGGGTTTAATCTGTGGGAATACATGTATATATGTATGTAATTCACACCCCCTATTTGGGATAGTGATCAGCATGGAGTGGTACTGCTACCACAACTGTAAGTCTAAAATGTAGCATAAGCCACAGTACAATATGAATGTAAAGATAAATGAAAAATCAAGATTTCCAGCAAATTGTCATTTAATAATAATTCTCATTTATACACAAAGGTCCAAAACAACACCAAATAATGTTTCCAAACCTTCCCTCCCTTAGCCTGCCAAAATAGTAAGATAGGAGTGTTCTAAAACATGATTTATCAAAATAGAAGTTAAGTTTACAAAATGAACCATTCAATCACAAATTAGTACAGTTCATCTCCTAGGAGTTCTAGCTAATTATAGAGCTTGTCGTGTTCCCAAAATATTTCCCAAGACAAAAGCACCAACCCCACTAAAAAGGGATTGAAGATGGGGTTCCGCTACTCCTCGTGCGGAGACTCACTGGCTACTGAGGAATCAGCAAGAAGTATATAGAAAGCATGAGTAAAACATACTCATTGAGGAACATAAAACATTATAAAGATGATAATGACTGTATAGGTGTTACAATTTCCTACACCTAAGTCCCTACACTAGGGTCTTTTTGACATAAATTAGAATCCACATTGTCACAATTTATTCATTTACTACCTTTTTCACAAGGTACCACTTAACAAATTTTCATTTTGTTTTAGGGACTCAGATGAACATAGCTTTTCTCTAGATACACGCGACCCATCACCTCCTTACACTTCTTTCTAACCATGCATAGTCATATGCGTTCTCATGGAAATCACCTATTATTAAGGAAAATTTTCTCTCCTACCAGTCCTAACAATATTAACATCCCAGGGTTGTAGGATGTTACAATGTTGCTCTTTTTTTTATTATTCCTTCTTCTTCTCTCTCTCCTCTCCACAAGTTATCTCCCTCCTTTGGGCTTAAGTGGTGAGTTTGTGTGGGTGAATTTGAAGGCTAGAGAAGATGGGAGAAGGTTAAAGAGTGTGTTGATTGAGAATTTTGGGTCTTTGTTTTGGGAGTGTATTCTAAGAGAGAGAAGATGACATTGGATGAGTGTGAAAAGGTACTTTGGTCCTTTATGTTCAAAGCTACCATGACAAGTTCAATTTAGATTATTTGGCACTGACATGGATAAAATGGGATGTCACATTAGTGTTGGCCAGTAAGTATTTGGATGTAATACTCATCAATTTTCTTGTATGTTCTTAGTGCATCCTATTCCGTGTAATGGTGATGTTTTATGTATGAACCATGATGTAGATTAATAAAATTGATTTTTGATGAGTATTTGTTGAGTTTAAATGTGTGCCTGGGTGAATATTCATTTTCGGCCTGTTTTTGTGTAGATGTGTTAGTAGCCTTAGAGGAGGTCCACCCAGTGTTTCATGTATCCATGTTGAAAAAATATCTTCCCTTTATCCTATGTGATACAATCTCAAGAGGTACACCTTGATGAGGCCCTTTCATATAAGGAAGCTCTCGTAACTATTTTGGAATCACAAGTTAAGTAGCTTCACTTAAGAGATTCCTTCCGTCAAGGCTTTATGGTGGAACCACTCCCACAAAGAGGCGACATGGGAAGCCAAAGAGGAAATAGGATCCAACTACCCCTGATTATTCGAGTCCTTAAAGGTTATGTAATGTAGAAATTTAGAGGACCGAATTTCTTAAGGGGGAAAATGTAATACGCTTCATTTTTCTTGTATGTTCTTAGCATGTCATGTTCTATATAATGGTGATGTTTTATGTATGAACCATGATGTGGATTAATAAAATTAATTTTTGATTGGTATTTGTTGAGTTTGAATATGTGCATATGTGAATATTCATGTTTGGCCTGCTTTTGTGTGGATGTGTTGCCTTGAAATGTTGTGGGTGCTTGTGTGGGTGTGGAGATCCTTGTAAGGGATTAAAGTGAACAAAAATGGTATTTTTGGATCTTAGTGGTAACGTGGGGTAAGATGGGAGATTGGTTGTGTAACAGTGTGGTGAACTTGTCTGTGAGGTGGTAATTATGGAATGTTATGAGAGTAATGTCCCCAACATTCATATTTAAAGTTTTCCCAAAAATGCCCTCAAGCCCATGGGGTTTCTTAATAGACCATGAGGGGCAAAAGAGTAAAAAGAAAAGGACACTTATATAACACAAGGGACAACTCATTAGCAAGTTTCATGCCACTGCGCCTTACTTTCTCGTGTTCCATCCTTCCTACACCATTTCCACTTCATTTCTTCACCAAATTCATACTCCCACTTTGGCCAAAGAATCACACATTTAAGGTAAGCATTATAGGGCTCTTCATGTTTTCTTGATATGGAAACCCAAGGTTAGAAATGGGCAATTTCTTGAGTGAGTGATCATGGGTCTTGTTCCAAAACTTTTTCTATGTTTGGGTATGCTTAAGAAACTTGAATCTTGGAATTGCTAGGGAAATTTGGGTTTGATGGCTTTTAAGTTAAATTAGAAAAAATTGGATAAAATGTGTTCTTATAATGTATGATTGGGATGAACTTTCTTATATTTGAGTTTGGGATGATTTTTGGAAGTTTGGGAGTATTGGATTGGTTCAAAACATTAGAGAGAGCTTTGGAATGCTTGGGGGCCAAGAGAGCCATTAAATCGAAGTGCAAAGAAAAGCTCTCTACGACTTGCCACTTAAGCATGCAAATGCACTCTTAAGCGCACATCTACCAGATAGTATACTCTGTCTGAATGCCTAGGCATGTAGTGGATAGAGTGTTAGCACACTCTACACACCTAGGCATGTCACAGTCTTCCACCCGCTTACTTGTAACCCTCTTTTCTAATCTTTTGCACCATCCTTCCATAAGAATCACTTCGTAATTGCATTTCTTCCATCAAGTGAGCAAAGATAAGATAGATAAGTGTAGCTTGGACCTTAGGTGATTACTAACCTACTCTAGCATGTTTTCAAAGATGAAATGGCATGTAAGCATCTCATACTACATAACATAATGATGATTTATGTTTAACTTGCTCTCGTGGAATTGTATGATAATAGGGTCACCTTTTAATTTGATATCTAACACAAGCAGCAAATAAGAACATGAGATCGTAGAATAGAGACACGATCTAGAGAAATTTAGCTATGGTAGGCATAAGATGTTAAGATCATAGAATGAAAGCATGATCTAGAACCTGAAATGAGAAAAGCATGAGGTTAAACAATCATAGAGTTTGAAGATGATCTAGAAGCCAAAAGGAGGCAAGTATGAGATATGATGGTCATAGAATGATGAAGATGACTCGAAATTAAGATGATATGACTGATGTTTATTTATGTTGTATTCCTACATGTACTGATAAATTATGTATTGGTTAGGACAGATTGTTTGGAGGTGTACACCATTGCTATAGTTGATGAGTTAGAGGTTTGGTGGTCACTTGAGTTTAGAGGGCTTTGTGATCATAGAAACCAATGATGCATGACTATCCATAGAGGCCGTGGGGCTCGATGGAATACAAAGTTAATGTGTACCTATCCATAGAGGCTGTGGGGCTTGATGGGCTAGTAAATTAAAGAGGCTCTCTGATTCATAGAGACCTATAAGGTTCAATGAATCCTAGAAGTCCAAAGGTTCGTTGATACATAGAGGTCATGAGGCTCGACGAGTCACAGAGACCTAAATTATAGGGCTCGTTGAGCCTAATCCACCCACGGGGTGAGTGTTCATGGAGGCTTAGATGTTTGTATGAGTTATTAATAGATTGAATGTACTCATGACTTATGTAGATAAGCTAATCGATTGCATGTAAGCATCTCATACTACATAACATGTGCTGAATAACTTGTGTTAAGTTATGTTTAACTTGTTCTAGAGGAAGTGTATGATCATAGGGTCACTTTATGATTTGGTATTTGAGACAAGCAATAAAAAAGAACATGAGATCGTAGAATAAAGACACAACCTAGAGATGGAACTGAGATGTGTATGAGAACATAAGATCGTAGGATAGAAACATGATCCAAGAAACTTAGCTATGGTAAGCATAAGACATTAAGATCATAGAATGAAAGCACAATCTAGAACCTGAAATGAGAAAAGCATGAGGTTAAATGATCATAGAGTATGAAGATGATCTAGAAGCCAAGAGGAGCCATGTATGAGATATGATGGTCATAAAATGATGAAGATGACTCGGAATTAAGATGATATGAATGATGTTTATTTATGTTGCACTCCTACATGTATTGATAAATTATGTATTGGTTAGGAGCGATTGTTTGAAGGTGCACCTCATTGGTACGATTGATGAGTTAGAGGTTTTCTGGTCACCCGACCTTAGAGGACTTGGTGATCATGGACCTATAATGCATGCTATCCATAGAGAAATATGATGCATGACTATCCATGACTATCACTGAGAAACATCTTCTTGATAAGTAGCGAAAGTTCAAAGTCATAATCCTCTTTTGTCTTCTTGGGTTGGTGTTTTGATGCACCCTCTTTTGGGAGTCTAGATGTGCTCTGTGGTCTGGTAGGACATCCAATGTGTATGGACAATGATTGTAACTGAACACATATGCATATGATCTAATGTATTATTATTTATTAGACATTCTTTTTGGGTCATGTTTCTTGGTATTCCCTTAATGTCTTGTGTATGGCGGGAATGGCTAGAAACATGGATATGACTGAAAATGTAATTGATTTATATTTGATGTAATGACAAGAATGAGATATTGCATGTAGCATGTGTATTGTTATGAGGTTTGTTGAGCATTAATCAGATTAGCCTTATCTGTTTTTTTTCCAAATTCTTGTTACACTATCCAAGATAATTTGATTTTTGTTTTCAATTTGGAGACATTTTTCTCTACTTTATAGACATAAGTCTTGCTAGGTTGTTCAAATTTCTATCATGTACGCATGGATTAAGAATTTTGTGTCCAAAATTGACTTCTATTTTGAACTGAAGTGCCTCCAATCATGACATTTTTTGTAGGCTTCACATATATAAATGATTAGTCCTTGCGTTGTGATTTATGAGTTAATTTGGTTTGTGAATAATGGCTTTTAACAAGTTTGCTATTGTATTTGTAAGGCAGGTTCTCATCCTTCTTGTACATCACTTCTATTGGCATTCGCAATGGCAAGAAGGCGTCCCACTCCCCCACTTTGTAAGTGTTCTGTGAGCGTTTTTTTTTTAAAAAAACTATATTAATAAATTAATCCTTATAAAATACATAAATCAATTGATTAGTCCCTAAAAATTTAGCACTATTTGATTTAGTTCTTGATCATGTTATAAACTCGTTTAATATTATTATTGAATCAATTTCTCAAAGATAAGTAAACATACAGTTTAGTCCTACAAAAAAACTCTTTTGTACAGACTTTGTAATATATAGAATATGGAGAATATAGCTTCTTTAACATTTAAATTTTAAAGACTAAATGATAAAAATTTTATTTTTTAAGTACCAATTGTATGTTTACTCTTTTTTTTAAAAAAAATATTAGATTGGCTTTAGAAGGATTCGAATATAAATTTTGGATCATATTATTTATTTAGCCCCTAAAATATTGTAATTGTCTCAATTTAAACATTAAAATATCAAGTGTTTCAATTTGAACTATTTAAACATAAGCCAAAAATTTTAATCCAAGCCAACCCTTAAAGCCGAGCTTTTCCTTTTTAAAATGGACATTATATTTTATAATACCTATTTGGAGTTAGTTAGTACCATATAGATTTTTGTATGTGCGCACGCGTATCAAATAACACTTATATAATTGTCTTTAAAGTCCAGAAATTAAGTAATTAACAAATCAAATATTTAAAAAAACAAATCAATGAAAGTCAACTTTATTTTCACTCACTGTTCCAAACACATTGTCTTTTCTTTATGTATTCTTTTTATTACAGTTTTCAATTGTATCTTCATCTGCAATATGTATTCATTCTTTCTTCTTCTTTCTAAAAATTTATACATTAATTAAGGCCATCTTTAAAAAATAGAAAATAAAAAAGATCTTATTAGTGTACAACCCAATTCAATCCTATTTGGCTCTAAGATCAAACAAGGTGGGCTAAAAAGGACCAAGTTTATTTGCTTAGCTGCTTGGCTTTGCTAGCTATAAGATCTTGCATCAACGGCTATGATTGAAACTCCTTCTTTTATTTATTTATTTTTCATTTTTAACCAACTCAAGGATCTTTTTGAAAGATTAAATCACATAAATGCCTAAAAACATCCCTAGCTCCCTTGGGCTTCTTTTAAATTTTAAAAACACTATGAACCCCTCTCTTTTCTTTTAAAAATGTCCCTAGCCCCCTTCTGTTTTTTTTCAAATTTTAAAAATACCCTCAATCCCTCTATTTTATTTCCAAAATATCCCCAAGAAGAGCACCTAAGAGAGAGAGAGAGAGAGAGAGAGAGAGAGAGAGAGAGAGAGAGAGAGAGAGAGAGAGAGAGAGAGAGAGAGAGAGAAGCTTGGTCTAGTAAAAAGACCCCGAATTAAAAATGGGTCATGTATTTCAACTAGTTCTATTTTCTTTTTTTAAGATAAACAAGACAAGTCATTGAGTTTGGCCTATTTTAAAACCTCTAATTAATACCTATGTAGTCAGTTTATGTTTTGTTTATGGCTTAAAAAAATTTGTTAGTTTTAATATTTATTTATTATTCACAATATAAATTTCAATATCATTTGTATGTATGTATTGTACTGACACAGTTTCCCTTACATGTAGATGAGAAAGACAGAGAAGCTGTTGATACTTTGGGTTATGTCAATTCTGAACAACCTTGATATTATAGTTATCGCATCCTGAATCTACAACCACAGCAATTATGGATAAAGTAAGATGATAATAAAATGGCTGGCTTTAGCAAAGAAAGCTTTGGTGTGTGTACGACTATAAACATCAAGATGATAATAAATTACAATTGGCCTTTTTTAAACTATTACATGCCATGAAATCTTACTTTTTCATACTCACAAAAACATTTATTTTGAATTTTTGAACTTAAGATATTGGAATTAGAAGAATTTTTATGAATTTATGGAAAGGATATATTTTTAAGAAACTAAAACTTTCTCAATTTTAATTCGTTAAAGAGTTTTTCTTTTAAAAAAAAAATGAATTTCAAAAGCTCCGTACATGCGCAAATTTGATATCTCTCACGGTGACACCTCGCTTATATGTAGAAACTTATTGGTTCTCACAACAAATTTTAAAAATCACTTTTTATAAGTAAAATTGGAGAAGAATTTTATCAAAAGATTACAAAGTAAATTAGATGTGGGTCATTGAAACCTAAAGTTTTTGCATAATATTATTGTGCAGCCCTAATTGACATTGGGCCTCCAAAGATTCTAGGTCTTTCATGGCCCATTAGTAGACACCCTTTATGTCTACATAGATTCGTGATCCCTCACGACGACTCTAAAAACAAAAATAAAATTGAAAATTACTCAATATCATTACAAACATGTGCCTTTTGTGCTAGTGCGTGTCTATGCGCTATTAAACAAGTATGATCTTATTAATAAACATAAGAAAGATACAAAAAAAAAAAGAAGAAGAAGAAATCGTAATGCCATCCTTGAGGGCGTTTCCTCTACAAATGGCCATGGTAAATGGCTTGCGAATAGAAGATTTATGTTGAATTAGGTTGAAAAAATTTTAAAAACCAAATCAATTGAAAAGGAGTAGGTTAAATTGATTCGGGTTGAAATAATTTTACCCATTCAACTCAAATCAAAATAATTCATTGGTGAGTTGAATTTTTTTTTAAAATAGTAGATTCAACTTAAAATACTAGAATTGAAAATGAAAAAAAGAATAATGAAATTAGGCCTTACACAATTATACATTTTTAAAAGAAAATTTCATCTATAATTTGATACGTTTTTCTTTTGATGTTTATTAGAACCGAGATGAAAGGTAGAATAACAAACTTTTAAATGAAAGAGCTAATGGTTTTATAAATAGTTAAAATGGTAAATATTGTATTTGGTAGTATACTTTATTATTGAGAGAAAAAAAATGTTGCAAAGGAAACTAAATAGTATGTTAAATAAATTATAAATATTTTACACATAACATAAGTGCATAGCATATAAATACTACAATTAAAAAGAAAAAATGGGCAGATTCGTGAGTTGGTTCAGGTTCGACAAATTAAAAATTTATAAATCAATTACTCAAACTAATAGTGGACAGGTTAAAAAAATAAAATTGAACCAACTTGCTAATTTCAATCTTACAGATTGGTCTGGGTTAAGCGAATTAACGAGTTAACTCGATCCAATACACGTTCCTACTTGCAAATGATTATGCTCTCACAACACATGTTCATTGATTCATGCCAACCCCAAAAGAAATGAAGCAAATAGCATTTGGGGCCCAAATTAGAAGAGTTGAATCCCAAAATGTTGCATAATCAACATCTCTCACATTTTCCTTAATTTCATGCCAAACATACCACGATACTTGAATATGATCAATGCAACTTAACATGAATCATAACATTAAATTGATTAGAATCCAAACATGTGTCAATAAACCAATCCAAACAAAGAAAACAAAACCCAAACCAAAGTGAATTATTGGGCAGCGCTTAAGCATAACAAGAAAAGGACTAAAGAAAATTAAAAGTGTTCAAAAATCATGGAATAAGCACAACAAGACATGAGGCATACCTAAACCAATCTTGAGCCCAAGAGGACAACGTAATCACACTCAAAATCAAACATACTGGGCAACAAACACCTTTTAAAAAAATATTCAAAGCCTTTTGAACAACTTAAACGCTGCCACAAACATTTCAAACCATATAGGACAAAAGCCTACCAACTTTGACCCAAAATCAAACATTGAAAGCCATGATGCTTATTTTCACAATAAAAATAGTTCTCACCTTCTAAGTCAGCCAAACTGAGAGTGAAATTATAACTTCTTTCACTCGCATTTCACAATAACTAGGGCTATGATAGATGCAGTTGCAAGAGGCTCATTAAATAATAAAGCACCTGAAGAAGCCTAGGAGATAATAGACATTATGGCGGCAAATAACTATTTAACTCGAGATTGGACTGTAGTGAAAATGGTGTAATGGACTTATTAGATGCACCAGATGTTGCAAAATAAGGCCCCATTCCAACAAATAGCAAATCTATCCAAGCAGATAAAAGCCAAACCTAGAAATTAATATGCTAGATTGATAGATATGTTTAGGAAACTACACATAAATATTCCTTTCGCGGAGACGTTAGAACAAATGCCTACCTACATGTAATTTATTAAGGAATTACTATCTAAGAAAAGAAGACTTCAAGAAAACGGAACATTTCTTTTTGAATGCAGAGTGTAGTGCAATTCTGCAAAGAAAGCCACCTCTTAAACTAAAAGACCCTAGAAGTTTTCACATTCCTTGTTCCATGGGAGACCTTTCCTTTGGAAAAGCATTGTGCGATTTAGGAGTTAGCATAAATCTAATGCCTCTATCAATTTTTAAGAGATTATTGACAGAAGAGGCCAAACCGACTATGATCTCTCTGCAATTAGCTGATAGATCAATTAAGTATCCTTATGGATTAGTATAGATAGCTTAGTGAAAGTAGACAAATTTATCTTCTAAGCAGACTTTGTAGTATAAGACATGGAGGAATTCGTAGAAACATAGCTCTAATATTAGGAAGACCATTTCTAGCAACTGTTAGAGCCATTATAGATATGTACAACAAGGAGAGTTGAAACTTAGAATAGATACAGCCAACGTAACCTTTTATTGTATTCAAGGAACTTAGATCTCCTGAAGAAAGATGTCTCAAAGTTAATACTAACAACTAGAACCAAATAAATAATATTAAAACTAATCTCAAAGATATCATAGAACCAAACGTCTCACCAAGGACAAGAAAGAAGAGTATGAACCGAAGTTAGATAATTATGAAAAAAATCTTAGAGGGACCACCAAATATTCCTTTCCTGAAGTTTGAAGATTTAAAGAAATTAGACGAATTTAAAGATCAATCATATAAATGGGAACTTAACTTCTACTGCTTGCTCGTAGGTTATGACCATACCAAGGGAAGGAAACAAAGAAAGTTACAAGTGCCTTTAATCTAGGTGAACCTAGTTGGGCAAGGAAAGTTACAAATGTGTTGTTATAGTTAAGTAGCACAGCATTTGATCAGTACAATTTTGTAGATAGAATGGGTGTATGAAAGAAAGGTACATCAAAGCAATCATGAATAAACTTGCAAGCATGTCATATGCAAATCGTACTAAAAAAAATTATCTGATGTGCATATATATATATATATATGTTTATTCATAAGCAACTTGGTCTACATAATCTTAATCGAATTTAGCAAAAAATTTCTCAAGAATCACACCTTAACCAAATGTTCATGTGAAACAAAATTTATTTTTGGATGTGACAAATTTTTGTTGTCATAAAATCATAAAACAAACAACAAGTATTTGGTTTATTTTTAGCATCGTTTCTTATATTAATTTTGTTCAGCTTTAAACAAACTATTAGAACTTCCAAAAGCTAATAACATTGAGGCCCTTCATTACTATAAATTAGTTAGATTCTTCACTTGTTTGTTTATGCTTTATTGGCAGCAACTGGTGGAGCCATTTCTTCTAGTTACCTGTAAACTAAAAATAACCTAAAGACATGAACAATTAGATTTTTAGTTCCTCGTATATAATACTTATTTATGTAAGGGAATTGAAAATATTCACCATCAAGGTTTCTTCCAAATTCAAGAAGAGGTGGCGAGAGGGTTCACATTGTTTTTGCTTGTTTCCCTATTTATAGCCCACCAAGTTTTCATTGCCAATGCCAAAGCATTGGTTCGGTGATTCAATAATAATAATTTAAATACCAAAGGCAAACAAGTGGCCTTATGCTGTTGATCTTAATAACATACATGGTAGATTCACCATTGGCTAAAATGGAGCAGATTTTAGTGGTATGTTAATTTGCCAAAAATATGTATTAGGATAATTTCACATAGAGTTGCTTTTAAGAAGTTAAAGTTTTCTTTGTCAGATGTACCTTGACATTCTCATATTTAAAATTTATTAATTAAATTGAAAAATAGAAATTTAAATGCCAATTTTGAGATGCATCTGACAATGAAAAATTTATTCTCTTGAAAGGTCTTGCTTTTTATAATACACTTTAATGCAAGATCACTCCACTTTTCTAGAAATAATAGAAGTTAAGGCATGTTTGGTCGTGTTGTGTTTTTGTTTTGAAAAGAAGATTCGTAAAATTGTTTCAGAAACTCGTTTGAAAATAAAGAAAATAAAATGCATTTAAACTTAATAAATTAGAAAAAATAGTTTTGCGTACATTTTTTTAATAAACTTGTTATTAAATAAACACCATTGGAGAACCTACTTATTTACAACAATGCTACAGCATTTTTTAAGAATATTGTTTTCAAAAACATGTAAAATATGTTCTGGTTTTTTTTTTAAAAAAAATTTCAGAAATAAATTTTAAAACATATTTTTTAAAAAATACACCAAATAAGATTTTTTTTTGTTTTTTCTTATTTTTAAAAACAGAAAATTGAGTTTTATAAATAATAACCAAACAAGCCATAAATTTCTTTTCTCTTTTGCCAATAATTAGTTAAATAATCATTACAAATGATATGATTTTTTTTTGGTATTTTTATAGCTATTTTTCTAGGCTTGCCAATGCCTCTAGCATACTTGAACCTCTGAGTCTGAAAGAAGCACAATAAACACGGGAATAAATTATGAATGGGGATCATGTGGAATCTTAAACACAACTAGAGAAGTAATCTTGGGTGTCTTTAATTATTTCAACGTTGCATTATGTTAATCTCTAACATTTTTTTTCCCATTTTATGTTGAAGGGAGAATGTTTGTCACTTGGGAAACAAATTGAATACTTCACATCAACTACAACAGTAGATCTTCCAAAGGCAATAAGGAATTCAAAAGAACTAAAACGCCATTTAGCCAAATCTATGTATCTACTTCTTATCGGCTTAAATGATTATAACCCCCGTGTAAATAATGGAACATGGTCATGGACAAATTTAAGGGAGAAAGCTTTGCAGAATACCTCCTTGACAAAATGACAAAACATATACAGGTTTTTTTTCCCCCCATCTTCTCAATTTGATTTGGCATATATTAGAATTTAGGGCAAATGAGTTGAGTAGCTTGGGTATCTAAGCTATGATTTTTAGATAAACAAATAAAATTATAGTCTTAGCAAGCCTAAATATATATTTTACTTATAGAATTTATATTATTTCACTTTCAAACAAACAATATATGAATTAAACAAGCGTAATATTAAGTAATACTCAAGCACACTCATTTGATAAATGAGCAAATCTAACTCGAGTCTGAGCAATTTGCAAGGTACATGATTCACTTGGGTTTGACCTAATTTGAACCAAAATAGTCAAAATTCGATGGGTTTCTAGACATTGGTCTTTCTAACAAAAACAAAAAAGCTGTGAAAGTTGATATGTTATTTTGTTTTTAAATTTCTATAGAAACTCTACAATCTTGGAGGTATAAACTTTTTGGTGTTTGCATTTCCCTTTTGTGAGGCACATAATTATACCTCAGGTTGTGAGATAAATTGCAATGCAAATAAGCTTCCTAGGAGACTACAAGGGTTGTGATCCAAACTCTCTGGTCCATTATTGTCATGACCCATATTCGAGCATATGACCAGCATAGAGGGTGTGTTTCCCCACACCATTGCAGGTCTCATTTTTACCAAATTAAACCAAACAACACACACACACACACATACACACATATATGAAATCTTAAATATTCATTTGTTCTAGCACAAATTTTAATGAAATAAGGAGAATACCGAGGTCATTTAACATTTGGGCGACATAGGATTACCCAAGAGTGTCACCATCTCAAGACACCCTCTACCAAATGTGTTTTATTAATTTATCATCGTCTATCCTTCACTTAAATGACAATCTCGAGTGTTAAAGGATTTTTCATCCATAAATTTGCATAAGTCTACCATCTTAGGACCTTCTCCCATGCTTTTCCTTCCCTAAGTAGGAGAGGTAAAAGTATTCCTTCACATCATTTTTCACTTAGACAAAATTTGATTCATACACAAAGTGATATTCACAAGTGAGCAATCTATCGCAATTTTACTTCCATTCTTTCTTCCTAAAGTATTATGGTGAGGTAACCATATGGCTCAACATTAGCCAACATGCATAAATTGTTATATGTGAGTAAAATAATCTTAGTACCATCTTAATAGTAATAACTAACAAAATAAAGCATTATTTCATTTCTACAACAATCCAATTTCTAAGAGAACTATGTGACGAAAATCCCTCATCTGAGTAAAGGAGCATGACAAACATAAGGCAAGAGACTCGACACCATGTATAAGCAACCAACAAAGGAACCTAGGGACAAAACAATAAGGTTTAAGGCCAAAAAAAAAGAATTTATAAGAGACCGTAGCCCATGGCACCTAGGAGCCACAACCTCTCTTCAACCCCTCAAACTTCTAAAACGTTACTGCCAAGGGCCCCTGGGCACCATCTCCCCCTTAGAGAATCCCTCTGTCTTGTTGGCACCTAAAGACCCCTTAGTCGAGTTGGCGCCCCGACGCCTGCTTCTGACGCAAAACCAGTAGCTTCGAAAATGAGACCCCCTTCAACCAAAACACATCCTCTTGCACCCCAATGCTTCCATGTTCAAGCAAAAGCCAAGTTTGCGCGACTAGGCATCATAGAAACCAAGTTCAAACCTCAATCAAAGCCAAGAGAAATGTTTTGTCATTCAAATCCCAAATCTTTCATCACATTTCGATCAATGACCACAAACTCTCTTTCTTTGCTCATAAATGCTGCTCAACTACCCAAATTGCTCATTTAAAACATTTTAACACTCAAGGATGACATGGAAGACAAGTGGAAGCACAAAACAGTCCCAAAACTTTAGAAAACCCAAATCTCTACACTATGGTTTAAGCCACACAGAAATAAAGAGGAGGAAAGGGAAAGAAGGATTTAGAACTTAATTGGATTCTTTATCTAACTCAGCAAGAACAAGTTTTCCTCTCCCAAATATGCACCCTAGGTCAACAACAAAGGAAAAGACTCAAGAGATAAGATGAGAGGTATTGGGAAGCATACACACACATCACACAGATGGAAGAAAAGAAAAGGAAAGGGAAGGAGAGCACAAGAGGTATGGGGCCTACTAAATAGATATTTGTAATTTACACCCTTGTCCTCATTTTCTCTTATACTCCTTCCCATACTACATTTCCTCACTAAGGAATTTTATTAAATCCCACATTAATAGACAATTGGCTCACATATTAAATTTATAACCTTATGATAATTTAATTCATCAGTTCCTTCTCATGGGTCTTACATCGATACCATTTAAAAGAAATCATGGAATTTCCAAAATTCACACAATTATCACAACATTCAAGAATTTTCAACAATTAAGCAAAAAAAATAAATTATGAAAATAATTTGAAGAGGTAAAATAAATAACTAGGAAATTCATGGGTATTACAATATTAGTGAGAAAGGACAAAAAAATTTGAAGGTGTCATTGCAGTGAGAAGGGTTGATAGAGAGGTAAACCTTTACCTCTATGTCCTTTGTCACTGCAGTGACCAAACTGGTTACTGTAACCACCTAATGAGCTACCATTTTGTTAGCCATTGTTGTAGCACTAGCTAACAATGTACCAAGTTCTGCTATAGCAAAGAAAATATTTCTCTGCACAATCTCGGCTTAGCAACCTTTTAACTAGAAATAAAGCTTACTCTAGCCTTCCCCTATGATTTGGTTTCGGTAAAACATTTCTAAAACTTAGAAAATCTTCTAATCCATTAGAATTAAGAGTAATTTAATGCTTATCTCAAAAACCCCTTCCCATTTTGAAATTCCAACATTCCTTCCTCAAAAACTCACCAAATTTGATTTTTTCCTCATTACAACTTCAAAAATGGTTTTCCAACAACAACAACACATAAAGGAAGCTAAAATTAAATAGAGAAATCCAACTCTATTCAAGAATATAATGTTTTTCCCCCACCCATACAGCCAAGGCTTGACAAATACAAAGTGTGAAGAAGAAGCAGAAGAAGAAGAAGAAGAGAAATTTTGAACTTACCTCGACCAAGCTAGTCTGATGAAGGAGGTTGTTCATTGGAAGCCCAAGTCAAGTCCAAGGATTCATATATGGGAGAAATACATGGATGCTTACGGGAAAGAAAAGAGAAGGGTTGAGAGTGTTGTGGACGAGTATGTGTCCATGAGCCGAAGTAAGGGACTGATTGTGTGTGCATGTATGACATTATTGGACTGCCTATGACTGTAATACACTTCAGTAACAAGGTGGTTAAGCTAAGGTCAAGGGGTACAATAGGAAATTCCTAAAAGTAATAAGATATCTCTCTTACAACTTCAATCCACATACAAAATTAATTAATTTCCATACTGGAGAATAATTATATTCAAATTTTCACACTTCTATCCACTTATTCAAATCTCTCAACTTATTATATATTTCAGTATAGTCCCTGTGAGGTTCCCAACATACTTATATTTAACTTCAACAATTGTATATCAATAGAACTAAATATTTACACACATAAACACATTCACACATCATTAATATAAGCTCTAAGTATTCTAAAACATGAATTTATTAGCAAGGGAGGAATAATATTCCCTACACACATCACACATATAAGAAGTACAAGTGTTACAATTTCCTACACCTAAGTCCCTGCACAAAGGTCTTTTTGACATGAATCACAATCCATATTGTCACAATTTATTCATTTACTACCTTTTTCAAAAGGTACTACCTAACACATTTTCATTTTGTTTTAGTGTTTACAAGGACTCACCACACATATAACCTCTCTATAGACACATGTGCCCTATCATCTCCTTACACTTCCTTCTAACCATGCATAGTTTCTCATGGAAATCACCTATTATTAAGGCCTCATACCATTATATACATGTCAAAGCCTAACAATATTAACATCCCAGGGAGCATAGGATGTTAGAATGTTGCTCTTTTTTTTTTGTTCTTTCTCCTCTTTTCCCTTTCAACAAGGTATCTCCTTCCTTTGGGATTAAGTAGTGAGGTTGTGTGGGTGAGTTTAAAGGCCAGAGGAGATTAAGGAGTGTGTTGACTGAGAATTTTAGGTCTTTGTGTTGGGAGTGTATTCTAAGAGAGAGAATATGACATTGGGTGTGTGTGAAAGGAGGGGTATAATGGTCCTTTAATGTTCGAAGCTGGCATGACAAGTTCAAGCTAGATTATCTGGCGCAACATGGATGAAATGGGATGTCACATTAGTGTTGGTCATTAAGTATTTATATTTAATACTTGTCAATTTTTTTTTATGTGCTTAGTGCATCTTGTTCCATGTAATGGTGATGTTTTATGTATGAACCATGATTTGGATTAATAAAATTGATTTTTGATGGATGTTTGTTGAGTTTTAATGTGTTCCTGGGTGAATATTTTTGTTCAGCTTGTTTTTGTGTGGATGTGTTGCCTTGAAATGTTATGAGTGCTTGTGTGGGTGTGGAGATCTTTATGAGGGATCAAAGCGAACAAAAATGGTATTTTCAGATCTTAGTGGTAATGCAGGGTAAGATAGGAGTTTGGTTATGTAATAGTGTGGTAAACTTGCTTGTGAGGTGGTAATTATGGTGTGTTATAGGAGTAGTGTCCCTAGCATTCACATTTAAAGTTTTCCAAAGAATCCCTTAAGCCTGTGTGATTTCTTAATAGACCATGAGGGGCAAAAGAGTAAAAAGAAAATGACACTTATATCACACAAAGGACAACTTATCAGTAAGTTTAAGTTTCACACCGTTGCACCCTACTCTATTGTATTCCATCCTTCCCACACCATTTCCACTTTATTTCTTCTCCAAATCCATACTCCCATTGATTCCACAAGCGGGTTCATTTTACTTCAACAATAGAGCTCATTTTGGCATATTTAATGTAATACCTAAGGTTTAAGAAAGGTTCAGTTGGCAAAAATAAATACGAATTTTAGTGGGTAAAAAATCATATATATATATATATATATATGGTTCATTGTATGTTGCTATAATGGATTTGCGTGATTTGCTATATATATATATGTTGTGTTATATGTGTGATGAGTCAGAGAAATTTGGTTATAGTTGAATAATCAAAGAAAGGGACCTTTTTGTGAGAATCTAGAGTTTTGGGGCAAAATTTCAATTTCTAGAAAATAAGGGTGTAGGGGAGTAAATGGAATGTGGAGATGATATGTGACTAAGTATGGGGATTTTTTTTTTCGAGAAAGACAAGTTAATTGAATTTTTTTTTGAGTAAATGGCTTAATTGCACTTAAGTCCTCACCTAAAATTCAAGAAGCAATTAAAGGAGGACTTATTGGCAATTTTTTTGGAAGTGGCTTTTCCCAATACTTAAGAAAAATATCAGCCCATCCCTCCCCCTCATTATTTTTTTGTCTACCACTCTGTTTCTCTTTCTCATGGAGCATTTAAGCTTCATTCACCAAGAACTTCGAAACCTTGGCTTTCTCTTCGTTGGTTTGCTCATTTCTGGTCACCGGCGGCTCATCTTTACAGTGGGAAGCTTGAAAAACTAAGGTATCTTAGCCCTTATGCATTATGCTATAAGTTTTGATGATAACAAATATGTAAGAAATATAGCATTGATATATAAAGATTTATCATATATGCTACGTATATCTAAGCATGATCATATTATTTGGAATGAAATAATTTATATTCAAATCATGCTCTTTATTCTAAATTGACCTAATCTTTTGATTTGCATGTAAGTTATTTTTTATAGATTGGTTCAAAACAAGAAAAGTGAGCACTAGATTGAAGAGAAGGAAAAACAACAACATGCTTCACTCAGGAAAACAACATGAATATGAAAAATACATGGATCAAGCCAAGGCACCAAGACAAAGAGCAAGAAAAGAGTAAAATAGCTTTTAGTATCTTGAGTCTTAGAATTCATGTAAAGTATTTGATGACAAGAAAATAAGGTTTAAGAGTTTATTAAAAATGTTTTTAAAACCTTATTTTAGTTGAAAAATCTTTTTACAAAAACTAGCATAAGGTTATTGTATCTTAGAATTATTTTTCTATTATTGTATCTTAGAATTATTTTTCTAAGTCCTAATAGCTACTAGTCGACTGATACATAGAGACCAGTCGACTAATTACTCTCTAGTTTGAACTTCAGCTAAGGGTCAATAATCTTGTTAATCGACTACCTGGTATTAAGCAGTTGACTGGTGCACTTTGTCTAAATTTAAATTTTAGTTATAGTACTTGCTAGTCAACTGGTACATCTGTAGCAGTCGACTACTAAATTTTGGAACAGCTTAATTTTGGGTAACAGAGAGTTATTAGTCGACTGCTAATCGTATGCTAGTCGACTGCTACCTCATTAAAGTGTATCAATCGACTATCATGGTCCTATAAGTCGATTTCCAGCAGTCTGACATCAGCAATAAAGGCTAGTTCTTATAAAAATCAGCTGATATCTTTTGTAAAACATCTCCAACGACAATATCTCGGCTTGGGGTATAAATATAACATATATTTAGTCTGAAACTTAAGAGAAGAGGCTAAAAATTCCTACCATTAATCTGCCAAATTATCTTGTTCATTTACTCTTAAGTGAGCTTTATTTGTAATATCTATTCTTTGAAGATAGTGTATCTTGGTATTGTTCATCTATTATCCTTTTGAGTTGTAATCCTAAGATGGTTAAAATTCCTTAGAAGAGTAATTGAGTGTATCACTGGTTTGGGTAGTTAAGAAGCCCAATTTCATAAATTCTTTGTAGTTGTTTCAATAAGTACCCTATTTGAACTTGTTGTGGTTTGCAAACACTAACCGTTTACAAAATTGTTAGTGAAATACTCAAGTGGTTTGCTTGAGGACTGGATGTAGACTTGGGATTAGCCGAATTAGTATAAATCTCTTGTGTCAATTCTCTTATCCCTTACTCTTTTACTTGTTGAATTCATTTGCTCTTTAATTCCTTGCTCCTTACAATTATTCATCTTGATAGGACTTTGATTTTCTGAATTGGATTTATTGTATTAGCTTGGCATATTTCAGAAAATCATTTTAACTTCTAATAAAGTTTTGTGAAAAAATTTATAAAACCCAATTCACCCCCATTCTTGGGATCCAACCATTCCTATCAAGTTAAGATTTAGATTCTTGAACCTTTCCCCCTATTTTCAAATTTTATGCCCTAGGTGTTAAAAGTTTGGGTTTCGGAGAGATTTTGGTACAATCTTGGAATGTTTTTACTAGATTATGGTTTCTTAATCTTCCTTTCTCAATCCTAGATGTTTTGGTTGTCCAAAATAGGTTGGATGCTTGATTTTCATGGTGAATCCGTACCCATATTAGAAAAATGAAAATGGTAGAGTTTTAAATGATTTTGGGTTTAATTCTTGAAATGCAAGATGGAAATAAGTTTTGAAATGTGTTTCTATGGATTCAAAGCTCTTTTGGGTGGCCAAAACAATGTAAAAATGTTTGATTTTGGTTTGGGATTGATGAGAAAAGTTTAGAGGAAGAAGACGACCCAAAGAATTGTGTTTTTGAAGTCCTAGGATTTGTCATCTATCTTGCAGCGGTACTTGACAAAAAGAAAACGTTTTCTACAACGGTGGAAATTGCTACTGTAGCACTGGTTTGCAGTGTGTCTTCTAGTTGGTTTTCAAATAGTCATAACTTTCCCATCTGAATTTGGTTTTTAGCAAATCTTATATCTTTGGAAAGTATTTTAAGTCTAGTTTCTAATGATATAAGTTTCATTTGAAAATGATTTATGATTTAGGAGTTATGATCAAAAGAGTGACCAAAGGTTAGTGTTGGTGCTAACCATTTTTCTCCCTTATGTCCTTGACATGTATTTTATGTAGTTCTCATATAGGATTGGATTCTTTGATGCATTTTCCACACTTTTTGGGATGTAATGGTTAGCTTGGACTAGAGGTGAGGGATTTAAGCAACTTCATTTAGTTTAAGTCATGTAATTAATTTATATGTCAGTGAAATTGCATGATTCTATTGTACTAAGAATGGAATAACCTAAATGGCTTGGAGATGATCTCTCTCCTTATGTGATAATTTAATATATGGATATAATGTACATATTAGTAAAAGAGACAATCATAAGTCAAACATAATTGGAAAAAATTAACTCTACTATTGTCTTGTTGCATAATTAGTAGCTATATGTCCTGTTGAATTGAAGGTTTCTTCTCTTGACTAGGTTGAGCTAGAATATTTTTATATACTAATCTTGTCATACTACTTGAGTATGAATTAGAAGTATTTAGTGGATCAGAAGAAGAGCTTATGTAACTTCCTCAGTAATATATCGTGAATGTCTTACCTCACTCAAGTAAAGTTAAGAATTTTATTCATGCTTGATATTTCCTCTTATATGTATGGCTATTATGAGGAACAATAAGAGTACTTATAAGTATGGGAAATTGGTTTGGTGGTGGCCTTATGGTAATTAGATTTACTAAACATATTGCTATGCTTGAACATAAGTTGTATATAAATATCTTAAGAAAGAAAAAGGGAAGTTCTGTAGCATTTGTAGTGACACTATGGATGACCATAATTACTAGAAGTAGTGCAATGTGGAAGAGTCCAAGAGTTATCATAGGAATGACATTTGGCTACCTCAAAGTTTTGAATGAAACACACGCTAAGCTTTTACATTGCTATTAAGTATTGTGTAATGGGTTACATAACGTGGATGAATAATTCTCTACCATATTGCATTTGAATTTTCTATTCCTATTATATGAGTTATAATATTCCTTGTGCTGCATCCATTATTAGTTGTGTATGACATGGATGAGTATTGTATGTTAAAATGATCGCCTATATGGCGTATTGATATGACTAGGTTAGTGGTAGTACAAAGGGCATCGTAGCCCTCTTGCACTATGACTAAGGACATTATGGAAAACTTGTGGTTTCTCCCAAAGGTGATTAATGATGATATTACAAGAAACCTGTGCGGTTCTCCCAGAGGTGATTAATGATGATATTATGGAAAGCCTGTGTGGTGTTAGGCAATTTCGCAAGCGCACCAGTCGCACAAGTAATATAGTGATTTGAGAGTAAAAGTATCATTCCCACGAGGACTAAGCGACTAAGTACCCAAGAAATTTAATTGAATTAGTTGGACGAAACAATTGGATTGAAGATAGCTCTAGCCAATGAATGACAAAATAAAATCAATAACAGTAAATATTTATGAGTTTTCTTTTAATAACAGTAAACAATGCAAAAACTGATGAAATTGGTCTAATTAAAGCCTAGGGTCACTAATCCCTCTCCTCCATCCTAGAAATTACAAAACCCCTCTCACGCACTCGCAACTTATTCAACCCTATAAGTTAATCCTAGGTTATTCTAATAACTTAAAAGAATCCTCTCGAATCTCAATTAAGTTACTCAACTCCTACGCAATTCCTTGTGTAGGTTAAGCCTAATACAACCAATCTAGCTTTGATTAAATGAGATTAACTAACATTCCTATTAGCTAACAAGCGAAAACACTTAGTAAGGTTCACACACTCGTCCTTCCTATTCAGTGTTCTACTCTCACCTCCCTCTCCCGAGTTCGAAGACAGTAATAACATATAGATTGATCAAGTCCATATAACGCAGCAATAAAATGAATAGAAAGACTTATATTAATTGAAATAAGGTTGCAAATACATGAGAGAATGTAAAATCTATTCAAGAGTCAAGTTCATAGTAACCCTAGATAGAAAATCTAGCTACTCACAGAAAATAAACAATAGAAAGCAGAAAAAGGGATAAAGATGGCCATGATTCTAAGGTGGGATGATGGATTGAGCTCTCCAAGCCTTGATAATCAGGTTCCCCTTACTCTTCTCAGCCAAAACGGTGCTTCCTCGTCTCCCTCGGATCAGAATCCCCTTTGAAAATAAACTAGGAAGCTATTTAAAGCCTTTCTGAAAAGCTGACTTTTTGGTTCCGCCACTGCAGTGGTGTGTCCTCACCGCTGTAGTGGTGGAAGACAGAAAATGAAGCCAATAAAATGATGCAGCGGACTGCAACAGAGAGCAGCGGAGGTACTTATGATGCAGCGGTGCGAATTCACCACTGTAGCGGTAGAAGACAGAAACTCCCAGCTGAAAATTCACTCCAGCGCCCAACGCTGGGTGGCTGGCGCTGGGCACCGGCACTGCAGCGGGAATCAAATGGCGCTGCAGCGGGAAGGGTCAGATTTGCTTCCCATGCTCTTTTGCTGCTTCATCTTTCCTTACTCCCGAAGTGTATTCTTTTGTACTCTGCAATGCAAGGTCAAATGTCAATTACTAGCATGAAATTGAAGATAAAAATATAGATAATTGCTGGAGCTTAGGAAAAATCAACATCAACATATCTTGAGGCCAGAAGGTCATAATTCAGTACAAATCAAGCAGCAGTAAGGTTCATATGTCAAGAATAATGCACAAAAATCATGTTAATTGTGAAATTAACACTCCCCCAAACTTGAACCTTTGCTTGTCCTCAAGCAAAAACTTCCTATGAGAGAAACTCTGATATGAAAATGTGCAACCAAGAATATATGCAACTAGGAGGAGGATCTGAAAATATGTGACTTAAATCAAGCCAAGCCTCATCAAACCATTACTCATAAGATTTAATTCAAGAGTTTGCAATATTAAAGTTTCAAATAATAAGTGCTAACCAAATCACAAGAAAACTTGAAATCAAAGTACTACATCTGAGAACAGTTTATAAAACCAAATTCACAAAAAATTCCAAAACTCAATTACCTCATTGTTCTCAAAGGCATCGTTTTATTTCGATTCTCAAGGGCTTCGTTATTTTGTTCTCAAGGATAAAGCTTCCTTACTTTCCTTATTTCCTTGGAAATTTGCAAATTGCTCATTTTATTTTTATTATAGGAGCCTACCCCTTATTGAAACTTTTAGCTATCCCCTTATTGAATCCTTTTTTCGCTAGCCCCTTATTGAACACTTATATATATATATATATATATATATATATATATATATATTCAAAGAGACATGAACATGATTACTGGAATTTTGAAGTAATTAGGCTAACACTCAAAAATATGTAAAACTTAAAGATTTGCAAACTCAAGAGGTAAATCTTATATGCTTTTGTTTGAACTGGCTTAACTTGCAGAAAAATTTTCAAATTTTCAAATTTTCCTCCTGCAACCAATAATCATAAGGACAGCACAAAACCAATCAGAATTTCTCAGTAAAGGACCCCACATACATGCTAAACCACTCCCCCAGACCTGAATCTGACATGCCCTCAATGAACTAAGGAGGGCTCAAAACATGAGAGTGCAATCATCAATTTTTCTATGAAATACACAAACAACTGAAAAGTGCTATGTACAGCAGAAATATGTAACATGACAGCCCATTATTAACAACCAAGCATAGTCATAAGCTCAATACAATCTCAAAATCCTCCACAACAACATCAAGTCCCAAGGAAATAAAGTTCACACCAACACAACCTCAAATTCACAGCAAAGTAATAAAGACTACTAAAAACTAAGAAACAACACAACAAAAACAAAAAAAACAATTAAAACTCAGAAAGCAAGGAAACTTGGGTTGCCTCCCAAGAGCGCTAATTTTATAGTCTTCAGCCAGACTTTACCGATGCTTGTTCAAGGTGGCTCATCCAATGTCGGCTGCTTCTTAAATGCTTTTGACTGAGTCACAACCATTTTTGCAATGTCAGGCTGTTTGAATTCATGGGGATCATCACAAAGCTTTGCATATGCCTCCGAAGTTCCAAGAACTCCCCTTGTTCTTTCTCCCACATCGTCAGCATCCTTCAGACAATTTTTATCCATTCCATCATGAAAATAACCATGAGATTCTTTATCAATTATCTTCACAAAGTAGCACTCCTCCGGCTTATCAGAAGCTTTCATTGCCTTATTCATGTTGAAGGTGACTTCTTGATCATTAACCCTCATGGTTAACTCGCCTTTTTGAACATTAATTAAATTTTTTCCAGTTACTAGAAAAGGTCTTCCCAAAATAATCAGGATTTCCTTATCTTCCTCATAGTCCATGATGATAAAATCAGCCGAAAAATCAACTTGTCCACCTTGACAAGTATGTCCTCAATGATTCCGTTCGAATAGCACATCGAATGGTCAGCTAACTGTAGAGTCACTGAGGTAGGCCGAGCATTACCCAAACCCAATTTCTTGAAAATAGAGAGCAGCATCAGATTCATACTCGCTCCCAGATCACACAATGCTTTTCCAGAAAAGTTGCTCCCAATGTGGCATGGAATGACGAAGCTACCCGGATCTTTCATTTTGCTAGGCAACTTCTTTTGGAGAATGGCGCTGCATTCTTGAGTCATAGCTACAGTTTCAAACTCACTCACATGCCTTTTCTTTGACAACACATCCCTTATGAACTTTGCATAACTAGGTATTTGTTCCAATGACTCCACGAATGGGATGTTGATGTGAAGTTGTTTCAGGATCTCCAAGAATTTCCTATACTGCCAGTCCAGATTAAACTTTTTCTGCCTCTGAGGGAAAGGTAATGGTGGAATAAAATTTTTAGTCCTAATGTCTTGCTTTGTATTGTCCCTTTTACCTTGATCACCTGAAGCATCAATTTTCTCAGTTGTCTTCTGTTGAGGCTTGATAACTTCTTCATTCTCTTCTGCACTGATCATCCCTTGCCTCTTATCATGTGACTTAACAACATTAGGGAGCTCCTTACCACTCCTTAATGTAATGGCCTTACAATGCTCTATGTTATCTCTTCTTGGATTATTTTCTGTATTACTTAGGAGGCTGCCTTGTTCCCTTTTGTTCAAAGCACTTGCCAATTGGCCCATTTGAATTTTTAGATTTTTAATGGCTGCACTCTGGGTCTGACTTATAGCCTCAGTCCTCTCCATAAATTTCATGAACATTTCCTCCATTGATGATTTACTCCCCACCTAAAGTGGTGGAGCTCTATTTTGGGGAGAAAAGTTATTCTGACTATTAAAATCAAGAGGATGAGATGGCTTACCAGAAGATGAAGTTGAGGGATTAAGGCAGTGATTATTACTCCAGGAGAAATTAGGGTGATTTCTAGAATTCAGATGATATGTGTTGGAGTACTGGTTGTTCTAGTCATTCTGTAAATTACCCATATAGTTTAACTGTTCCACTGATGGAAATTCCTCACAACACCCATTAACGTGAGCCCCTCCACAGAAATCACATTTTGCACCCGGCATAATTATCGTATTCACCTTCGTTCATTCATTCTGTCTTGAGCATAACAAGTCCACTTTCCTAGTTAATGCTTCATTCTGAGCTAACAAAGCATTTAGGGTGTCTAATTCCATGATTCCCCTTTATGAAGCATTCTTGGATCGGCTAGATGCATTTTGGCTCGCCCCCAAAGTCTCTATTATCTCTCTTACTTGCACTATAGATCTTGCCATCAAAGCACCACCCGCTGCAGTATCCAACTTATCTTGAGTCTCATATGTGAGACCACTGTGAAAAATAGTGAGCTGTTGCCACTCCGGGAGACCATGATTAGGACATCTCACCAGTAAGTCTTTGAACCTCTCCCAGGCCTCATATAGGCTTTCGCCTTCATGTTGATAAAATGCAGTGATTTCATTCCTCAGTTTGACTGATCTTGATGGAGGAAAGAACTTGCCCAAGAATCTTTTCTGTAGCTCATCCCACGTTGTTATACTTCCTCTTGGATGAGCATTCAACCAACTTTTAGCCATATCCCTCGAGGAAAAGGGAAACAAATATAAATGGATAGCATCATCACTGGCTCCATTAATCTTAACCATATCACAAATATCCAGAAAATTTGTGATATGGTTGTTCGGGTCTTCCATCGGGCTACCCCCAAACTGGTTCTGCTGGACCAAATTCATCAAGACTGCTTTTATTTCGAAGTTGTTTGCATCAAGTGGAGGTTTCACTATGCTCGATGCGTGTCCAGCATTGTTGGGTGAGGCATAATCCTACACAGCTCTATTTTCATCTTGATTCAAATTTTTCGCTCCATTTCCTCCATTGTTTTCAATACCACCTAGATTTATATTATCATTTGCCATTTCTTCTTGAGAACTTTGTCCCTCTTGGGTTCTTCTAATTCTAGCTTCTTTTCGAGTTCTCCTTGCAAACTTCTCGATTTCGGGACCAAAAAGAAGATCAGCTTGATTAATGGCACCTTGCATGCACAAGAGGAGAATACCAATTAGCAATGACAGCAATTCAACAGCAAAAATCAACACAGTAAAAACTAAAAATGACTCTATAATAAAAAAGAACAAAAGCAAAAGAAAACAAAACAAACAAGATAAAGCATCTAAGCTAACCCTTTCAAATTCCTTTGAATATTAGCACAAATCTTAGTCTCCGGCAACGGCGCCAAAAACTTGTTAGGCGATTTGGCAAGCGCACCAGTCGCACAAGTAATATAGTGATTTGAGAGTAAAAGTATCGTTCCCACAAGGACTAAGCGACTAAGTACCCAAGAAATTTAATTGAATTAGTTGGACGAAATAATTGGATTGAAGATAGCTCTAGCCAATGAATGACAAAATAAAATCAATAACAGTAAATATTTATGAGTTTTCTTTTAATAACAGTAAACAATGCAAAAACTGATGAAATTGGTCTAATTAAAGCCTAGGGTCACTAATCCCTCTCCTCCATCCTAGAAATTACAAAACCCCTCTCATGCACTCGCAACTTATTCAACCCTATAAGTTAATCCTAGGTTATTCTAATAACTTAAAAGAATCCTCCCGTATCTCAATTAAGTTACTCAACTCCTACGCAATTCCTTGTGTGGGTTAAGCCTAATACAACCAATCTAGCTTTGATTAAACGAGATTAACTAACATTCCTATTAGCTAACAAGCGAAAACACTTAGTAAGGTTCACACACTCGTCCTTCCTATTTAGTGTTCTACTCTCACCTCATTCTCCCGAGTTTGAAGATAGCAATAAGCATACATATAGATTGATCAAGTCCATATAACGCAGTAATAAAATGAATAGAAAGACTTATATTAAT
Organism: Biancaea sappan; assembly: GCA_037074585.1. Lineage (NCBI taxonomy): Eukaryota > Viridiplantae > Streptophyta > Magnoliopsida > Fabales > Fabaceae > Biancaea > Biancaea sappan. The sequence continues at coordinate 39,366,199 of CM073501.1, read as the reverse complement.
TGAAATAAGGTTGCAAATACATGAGAGAATGTAAAATCTATTCAGGAGTCAAGTTCATAGTAACCCTAGATAGAAAATCTACCTACTCATAGAAAATAAACAGCAAAAAGCAGAAAAAGGGATAAGGATGGCCATGACTCTAAGGTGGGATAATGGATTGAGCTCTCCAAGCCTTGAAAATCAGGTTCCCCTTGCTCTTCTCAGCCAAAACGGCGCTTCCCCATCTCCCTCGGATCAGAATCCCCTTTGAAAATAACCTAGGAAGCTATTTAAAGCCTTTCTGAAAAGCTAACTTTTTGGTTCCACCACTGTCGCGGTGCATCCTCACCGCTACAGGGTGGAAGACAAAAAATGAAGCCAATAAAATGATGCAGCAGACCGCTACAGAGAGCAGCGAAGGTACTTATGCTGCAACGGTGCGAATTCACCACTGCAGCAGTAGAAGACAAAAACTCCCAGCTGAAAATTCACTCCAGCACCCAACGCTGGGTGGCTGGAGCTGGGCGCCGGCGCTGCAGCGGGAATCAAATGGCGCTGCAGCAGGAAGGGTCAGATTTACTTCCCATGCTCTTTTGCTGATTCATCTTTCCTTACTCCCAAAGTGTATTCTTTTGTACTCTGCAATGCAAAGTCAAATGTCAATTACTAGCATGAAATTGAAGATGAAAATATAGATAATTGTAGGAGCTTAGGAAAAATCAACATCAGCATATCTTGAGGCTAGAAGGTCATAATTCAGTACAAATCAAGCAGCAATAAGGTTCATATGTCAAGAATATTGCACAAAAATCATGTTAATTGGGAAATTAACATGTGGCACTCTCTATTATAGTGTAGGATGAAAGGAGCTGGTAAGAGCCCTCTCAGATTGAGACCTATGTACATATGGTAAACAATGAAAAACCCTTGTGTAGGGCAATGTGGAAGCCTATGTGACCCAAATTTAAAACCTTTGTGTAGGGTAATATGAAGGCCTATGTGGCCTAGATGAAAACCCTTATGTAGGGTGATAAGGAAGTCTGTGTGGCCTTCCTACCTATACTTTATGATGATGAAATGATGTGAATGCCCAGGTGGTAAATTTCAATTTACTGATATGATTCTATCATGTATTTTCTCTCTTCTATATTGATGGCTCGATTCTATAATTGTTTAGATGGTAATGTGTTGTAGACTTTAGTGAATGGTGGATGGCGGTAATATTTATATTTATATGAATACTTTTATATGAGTGCTAAGATACCCCTTTGGCATATTTGTGGTAGTTTAGTGTCCTACGAGTTGTACACTAGTTACATGTGTAAGGCAGGCCTTTGGAGAAGGGTAGAACTAATCAATTTCCTATTCCTACAGGTTGCATACTATTTGCCTTTCTTTTCAACTATTTTCTTTAGTTCTCACTAAGTATTTTCTACTCACACACATTCTCTCTCTTTGTGTATACTTGCAGGTCTTCAATGCATTCGGCGAACCTTCTTACAAAGAGTTGTGGGGCTTCCAAGTCCTCAAACCCTTCTGGTGTCAGAGGGGTAGATGTAGTGGTGGTATTACTGGTGGAGTTGCTCTGTAGTATAATAGAACAACTAGGATTGTTATGGATGGACATGTATGACTTGGTGTTGATTTGTTTAGCTTTTAAAACTTTGTTTCAAATTGTATGAAGGGAAAGATTACTTATTTGTGTGTATATAGATATATATTACCTTTTTTTAGTAATTGGTACTCAGATGATTATTTGGGATTGTTTGGTCTATTTAGAGCAATGTTTGATAAGGCTTATAGTGGTAGTGTGGGATCCACCTTTGTACTGGTCATGTTCCCGAATAGGGGCATGACATTTAATGTAAGCATTCTAGGGCTCTTCATGTTTTCTCTAAATTTTTCTGATATAGCAAACACTAGGATAGAAATGGACAATTTCTTGAGTGAGTGATCATGGGGTCTTGTTCCAAAACCTTTTTCAATGTTTGAGCATGCTTAAGAAACTTGAATCTTGGAGGAATTGCTAGAGAAATTTGGTCTTATGGTTTTTAAGTTAAATCATAAAATTTTGGGTAAAATGAGTTCTTATGATGTATAATTAGAATGAACTTGCTTATCTTTGAGTTTGGGATGATTTCTGAAAGGTTTGGGGAGCATTTGATTGGTTCAAAATGTTAGAGTGAGCTTTGAAATGATCTGGGGCTAAGAGAGGCATTAAATCGAAATGCAAAGAAAGAGCTCTTTGCCACTTGTCCTCCTAAGCGTGCAAATGCACACTTAAGCATAAATTTGGGAAAGAGTATACCTTGTTTGCATACTTAGACACAAAATGATAGAGTGTTAACTTATACTACATGTCTAGGAATGCTGAATAATTTTTGTTATGTTTAACTTGTTCTTGTGGAAGTGTTTGTCACTTTATGATTTGGTATTTGAGACGAGCAATGAATAAGAACATGAGATCATAGAATAGAGACATGATCTAGAGATGAAATTGAGATGTGTACTGTTAGTGATATGGTAAGTACACCAGTCGCACAAGTAATAAAGAGTGAGTGAGATATCGTTCCCTTGAGGATTAAGTGACTAACTACCCAAGAAATTTAATTGAATTAGTTCGACGAAAACGTTGGATTGAAGATAACTCTAATCAAGAATTGATAAAGTAAAAATCAAAGGACAATAAATTTTTATGAAGCCTTTCTCAATTGATAGTAAGCAAACACTCAGATTGAAGAAATTAATCTATTTAAAAGCCTAGAGTTACTAATCCCTCTCTTTCGTCCTAGAAATTGTAAAACCCCTCTCACACACTTATAACTCTATCAACTGTATAAGTTAACCATAGGTTATTCTAATAACTTAAAAGAATTCTCCCCGAATCTTAATTAAGACACTTAATGCCTACTCAATTCCTTAATGAGTTAAGTCTATACTAACCAACGTAGCTTTGGTTAAATGAGATTAACTAATATTCCTATTAGCTAACAAGCATAAACACTTAAGTTAAGGTTCACGCACTAGTCCTCCCTATTCAGTGTTATACTCTTACATCCCTCTCTCGAGATCGATGACAACAATAAGCAGAAATATAGATTGATCAAGTCCATATAATGCAATAGTAAAATGAATGAAAAGACTTATATTAATTGAATAAAAGTTGTAGATATATGAAAGAAGACAAAATTCTAATTTAGAGTTGAGTTAATAGTAACCTTAGAAGGAAAATCTAGCTACTCATGGAATAAAAACGATAGAAAGTAGAAATAGGGATAGATATAGCATGAATCTGATGTTGGATGATGGATTTGAGCACCAAAGCCTTGAAAGTCGAGTTCCCCCTTCTTTTCTTAGCAAAAATGACATTTTCTAGCTTCCTTCGGATCAGAATTACCCTAAAAAATAACCTCTGCAACTATTTAAAACATTCCTGATGTGGTAGAAAATTCGTTTCACCGCTGCATGTAACGTCCTTATTTTACTATACTAAAATCTGAAATTTTTTTTTTCAACTTCTAATGCTTAATACTCATACCTTCAAAAAGAACATTCTACAATTGTTCTCAGTACAAATCATAATTGGTTATACATAATAATTGAAATTCTAAACATAAGATAATTTTACATTCGTTTGAAATAAATTACAAATCTGTCGTACATAGTAATTTGATATCTAAACTTAAAAAAAATAATCTATAATTCTAATACTTAATAAACTTGAGTGCTCTAAAAGTGTTCAATCAATCTTTACACCTTTTCCCTTATAGTCAGCCCCTGAAATGGTCAGTTGGAAAAGCACAAAAAGGTGAGATAAGGGTATCTCAGTAGCTAGCATAATTTTATAAACATTTATAAATATACCATTTCAGTCATAAAAGCACTTATATCATAAAAATCAGTCCATGTAATATAAATTCTCAGTTTAGTGCAATAAGTTAATGAAAAATTAGCAAGCTGATATATGAATAAATCATGGAATCAAGAATAGTTGGTGGCACACTCAACAACATGGAAAAGATAGTCTGCAGAACTATTTTTCCAAGCTAAACATGAGAAAAAGGCTACTGCAGTCCTTTAACTCAAGCTAGAAAGATTCCAAACTAAAACATGGAAATATACTTTCCAAGCTGACATGGAAATAGAATTTCCAAGCTGACATGGAAGCAGAACTCCCAAGCTAAACATGGAAGTAAACTTCCAAGCTGATATCATGCTAATTTCATCATGAAAAACATATTTCACTTTAAATAAAACTTCATGGACATAAAATATTCAAGTAGTGAAACAAGCTTTTATGAATTGCTAAGCTACGCTACCTGTACTTTGTAGTCTGACTTTTTAGCTCAAATAGCTATTCAATCTGTCTTGAAATTCATTTCATGATTTTTGACCGTTGACCGTAGGGTAGTCTGCACTGGTTTTGGTTCTGATTTTTGCTTCCTATTCACTGCCACTTCTCCCTTAACACTTGTGTGGGTTAGTAATAGAATAATCTCCTCAAAGTAGCTCAGAAAAATTGAGTTTAACGTTGCTATTTTCTTCTTCCAAAAACCTCTATTTATTGGTTGAAAAAAACAGAGGAAATTTTTTCTACTTCTGTCCAAGCTGCTGGATTCTCTTTTTCTCACTCTCTCTCGGCTGTGAATGGTGCAAGGAAAGGGGAGGAAGATGTTGCTATTTATAGCTAAAAATTTCTTTTGTATAAAAATTCCTTTTGAAAATTCAAATATCTCTAGAAATGTTTAGAAAACTCAAGATAACTCAAGATAAACCTAGACTAACCTAGAATTCTCTAGAATTATCTATACCATTTTACAACATTTTACACTTATCTAGGAAATTCAAGAATATACAAGATATCTGTAGAACATACAAGATTCCACTAGAACAATCTAGATTCATCAAGGACATTCAAGAGATTTCTAGAGTCTCAAAATAAAAAAAAATATTAAATATTTAATCCATAATAATTTGGGATGTTATCTCTAGAATTATCTAAACCATTCTACAACATTCTACACTTATCTAGGAAATTCAAGAATATACAAGATATCTGTAGAACATACAAGATTCCTTTAGAACAATCTAGATTCATCAAGGACATTCAAGAGATTTCTAGAGTCTCAAAATAAAAAAAATATTAAATATTTAATCCATAATAATTTGGGATGTTACACTGCAGCAGCATGTCTTCACTGCTACAGTTGTGGAGCACAGAGAATCAAGGCAGCAGCAGAGGGCTACCACTGTAGCTATGCGAACTCACCGCTGCAGCGATGGATGGCAAAAACAATTACTGTCAAGTCTATTACCCTAGCACCAGGTACTGGATAGCCAGCACTAGGCGTTATGCTATTGGTAAGCTCACGCTGCAATGCCATGTTCTCAACACTGCAACAGTGGAAGGCAGAGCAACTGCTCTAAATCTGCTACTCCAGCACTTGGTGCTGGGTAGCTAGCGCCTGGCGTTGGGCTATTTCTTCCATATTAGTCTTCTAATTACTTACTCCCAATATAATTTCCTTTCCTCTATTTGGTGGTCCTTCTTTGTATCTTGAAATGCAAGAACAAACACCAATTATCAACATAAAAATGAGGGTAAATCAAGAAAGTAACATTGAGCCTAAAGAATTCCAAATTAGAAAATATTAAGGCCAAAAGAATTACATTAGTAAAATTCAAGCAAAATCAAGGTTCATATGTCAAGAAAAAGTGTACAAAAATCATGTTAATTGGGAAATTAACACTGCCCCAAACCTGAACCTTGCTTGTCCTCAAGCAAAAGCTTCATATGAGAAAAATTCTGATTAAGATATGTGCAACTAGGAGGAGTATATATCTAAAAATAAGTGAATTAAAGCAAGCCAAGCCTCATCAAACCATTGTTCGTAAGATTAAACTCAAGAGTTTGCAATATTAGAAATTCCAATGATAAGTGTTGACCAAACCACAAGAAAACTTGAATAACAGATTTTCAAAAACATCCAATCATCTCCTCTATGAACAAATTATAGTATCAAATTCAAAAATTCCTAAACTGAGTCACATCGTTGTTTTCAAGGGCATCGTTTTATTTCGATTCTCAATGGCTTTACTGTTTTCTTCTCAAAGGTATAGCTTCCTTAATTTTCTTATTTCCTTTAGAAATTTGGTATATTGTTCATTTTGTTTTAATTACAAGAGCCTACCTCTTATTAAAACTTTTAGCTATCCCCTTATTGAACCCTTTTTTCACAAGCCCCTTATTAAACATTTTTTTAATAAAAGAATATGATCTATAAACCATTCACAAAGAGACAAGAACACCTTTTTTGTTATTTTGAACTAGTTGGGCTAACACTCATAAACAAATATATAAAACTTAAGATTTGCAAAATCAAGAGGTAAATCTTAAATATTTTTTATGACTTGATTTGACTTGCTAAAGAATTTTAAGCTTTTTAGATTTCCCAAAAAAAAAATGTCAACAAATTTCCTCCTATAACACATATGCATATGAATAGCACAAAACCAACTAGAATTTCCTCATTGAAGGAACCTAAAAACATGATAAACCTCTCCCCTAAACCTAAATCTAACATTGTCCTCAATGAGCAAAGGAGGGTTTGAAACATGAGAATGCAGAAAAAGGTTGTGCACAGCAGGAATATTCAACATTGACTGCACAATATCAACAACCAAGCATAGTCATAAGCGCAATACTATATCATAATCCACCACAGCAACATCAAGCCCAAGGAAACAAAGTTCACACCAAAACAACATCATATTCACAGTATTACTAGAAATCAAAAATACAACACAACAAGAACAAAACAAAACAAATAAAACTAAGAAAGTAAGGAAACTTAGGTTACCTCCAAAGAGTGCTAAGTTTATAGTCTTCATCCAGACTTTACCCATTTTATCCTGGATCAAAAGAGCTCATGGAGGAGTCTTAAACTTGAATTGCTTTCCCCTAAACCCACCACTATTTTGTTTTTTCATCAATTGGTTCTTTGGCTTTGCATAGAGGAAATGAAAATTGTTTAACAATCATTGTTTCTTCTTTATGATCATAAGCTTCCTTTTCCACCAGTGATTCAACAACGTCAAACACATTAAAAGTCTCCCTCTCCTTCTAGACTGTCAGAATTAATGTCCTTTGAGCCACATCAATTACCGCTCTTGAAGTAGCCAAGAATGGCCTACCTAGAATGAGAGGGATTTCCTTGTCTTCCGCCATGTCTAAGACCACAAAATCTATAGGAAAGAAAGATTTTTCCACTTTGACTAGCACATCTTCTACAACTCCATATAGATGTCTCAATGATCGGTCGGCAAGCTAAAGGGTCATCATAGTTGGTTTCACCTAACCAATCCCGAGTTTCTTCAAAACTGACAAAGTGTAACATCCCAAATTATTATGGATTAAATATTTAATATTTTTTTATTTTGAGACTCTAGAAATCTCTTGAATGTCCTTGATGAATCTAGATTGTTATAGAGGAATCTTGTATGTTCTAGAGATATCTTGTATATTCTTGAATTTCCTAGATAAGTGTAGAATGTTGTAGAATGGTATAGATAATTCTAGAGAATTCCAGGTTAGTCTAGGTTTATCTTGAGTTATCTTGAGTTTTCTAAACATTTCTAGGCTTTAGAGACAAAAGAAATTTTTAGCTATAAATAGCAACATCTTCCCCCCCCCCTTTCCTTGCACCATTCGTAGCCAAGAGAGAGTGAGAAAAAGAGAGTACAGCAGCTTGGACAGTAGCAGAAAAACATTCTCTGTTTTTCAACCATAAAATAGATATTTTTGGAAGAAGCAAATAGCAACGTTAAACTCAATTTTTCTGAGCTACTTTGAGGAGATTCTTCTATTACTAACCCACACAAGTGTTAAGGGAGAAGTGGCAGTGAATAGGAAGCAAAAATCAGAACCAAAACCAGTGCAGACTACCCCACGATCAACGGTCAAAAATAGTGAAACGAATTTCAAGACAGATTGAATAGCTATTTAAGCTAAAAAGTCAAACTACAAATTGATGACCCTAAGGCTTTATGCCATAAGTTTTGATGATGACAAATGTAGCATTGATATATATAAAGGTTAATTATCATGTATATATGCTACAAGTATTTAAGCATGACTATGTTATTTAATGTGTAATGTCTTATACATTAATCATGCTATTTATCATGAATTGAACTAACAATTTGGTTTGCAAGTAAGATATATTTTATAGGTTGGTTCAAAACAAGAAGAGTGAGCATTGGATTGAAGAACAAGGAAAAGTAACATCATGCCTCACTCAAGGAAAGCAACATACAAGGACAAAGCTCCAAGAAATGAAGAATTAGAAGATTTGAAGTCTTGGAAGCTTGGATGCATCAAGATAGCCTATGTGTTTACATTAGGTATATTTTATATAGGCTAGTATACTTGTGCAACTCAATGATTTAGATTTGCATATATTGGCTCAAGCATTTTAAACAAAAAAGATAATGAGATATGAAGCTTTACAAAAGTTAGTTTTTGACCTTTGGTCACTCCTTATATCATATCTCATAAATGAAAAATCGGTTTTTCAAGTATCTTAATCTCATTTGATAGTAGACTCAAAGATCTTTTCAACGGTATATTATTTATTCAAAACGGAGTCCAAATGAGAAATATATGACTATTTAAAATATAGTTTGAAAAACTGAAAGTTGATTTTACTGTACTCAAAAATTATTCTATTCTGACCTATAGTCAGTTTTTTGATTATATCTTTTAAACAAAAAATAATTTTTGAGTAAAACTTAGCTCATTTGAAACTAGACTCTAAGAGCTTTCCAATGGTATATTATTTGTTTAAAACGGAGTTCAAATGAGGGAGCTATGAATTTTTAAAGAAAGCTCAAAATCTGTATTTCGCTACTGTCAGCCGGTGGTCGACCACCCCATCTACACTGGTCGACCAACGTGACTGATAAATCACTTCTGGACTACACTGGTCGACCAACGTGCCACACTGGTCGACCAATGGATACCTGGACTGCACTATAAGTGCTGTAACGGCTATATAACGGCTAGTTTTGTAAAATCTTATATATATGACCTTAGATACACGATTTTGAGCCAGAACAAAGTCCTACAATGTGATATTAACTTCTTCTATCATCTTTGAGAGAAAGGAAAGCATTCTTGAGCCAAATCTTGCATATTCTCTATCATTAGAGTTATTAGAGCTTCATTTGTATTCATCTACTCTTTAGAGAGAGTTTCTTTGTATTGTTGATTTTGATCAACACCAATATTATTCTGAGTTGAGGTTCGCAAGTACCGGTGTTGGAAGAACTTGCTTTGGGTTGAGGAGGAGCCCGGATTCATAAATTCTCTATTGTGGTTTGGCAAATACCCGGATCGAATTTGCGTGGTTGTAGTGGTTTGCAAGTACCCGGATTAAACTTAAAATTATAGTGGAAATACTCAAGTGGTCTCTTGAGGACTGGATATAGGCTTCGATTAACCGAACCAGTATAAATCTCCGAGTTTGCTTTCTCTATCCCTTACTTTTTAATTTGTGCATATTGATATCTATTCTTTAATTCCTTGATATTTATAATTATTTATCTTGACAGCACATTGATTTTCTGTATTGTATTTATTATCCTAAGCATTGTACTTTTACAGAAAATCATTTTAACTTCCAATTAATTCTTGTGAAAAATTTATAAAACCCAATTCACCCCCCCTCTTGGGTTCCAACCATTACTTTCAATTGGTATCAAAATTGGTATCAAAGCTTGGGCTCTTGATTTGATACTTAACTGTCTAAGAGTAAACATGGTTGGATTTAGTGAATGGTTTATATTTGAAAATTGTTCTTTCACAGAACCTCCAATTTTTGATGCTAATCATTTTCAATATTGGAAGTATGAAATGAAAATATTTTTAATTTCAGTAGACCATAAACTCTGGGAAGTTATAGAAAATGGTTTTGATATGCCTGTCAAGGAAGAACAAGGAAAATGCATTCCAAAACCCAAGAGTGAATGGAATGATACTGAAAGAAGTTTAATGCAACTCAATGCTAAGGCAAAATTGATTATTTCTTGTGCATTGAATCAAGATGAATTTTTCAAAATCTCCAACTGTGCAACTGCAAAAGAAATGTGGGAAATTCTTGATGTTGCACATGAGAAAGATCTTATTGCTGAGGAATTAAGGTATAGAAGTTTCATTAATGAACTTGAAATTGCTCAAATGAACAATTGCAAAACCATTAATGAGATACAACTTGTGCTTAATCAATTGCAAGCTCTTGGTGTTGAACTTACAGGAAAATCTCAAATCACCAAGGTGGCAGACGAAGAAGAAAAAGGAGAAGAAGAGAAACCACAACCAAAAGCAGAATCGTCAAAGAAATCTTACATATCTTCCATTTGGGGAAATGACAATTCTGATAAGGAGGACACAAATGAAGAAACCAACATCTGTCTTGTGGCCAGAGATGAAGATGGGGCAAATTCATTTGACTATTCTTTTGATGAATTACAAGATGCCTTTGATGATTTACATGAAGAATCTCTAAAACTTGCAAAGAAATTAAATGCTTCAAAACAGAAAAACTCTTCTCTTGAAAATGAATTAGAAAAATTGAAAATTGAATTTTCTATTTCCAAGGAAGAGAATTTTGGTTTCAAAAATCAAAACAAAACTTTGCAAGAAGAGAATTTGATTTTGAAAGGAAGTATCTCTACCAATAAAAGCTGCTTTTGCACCAAGTGTGATTCTTTGAAAAAGGAAAATGATGATCTTAAAAACACACTTGCAAAATTTTCTCAAGGTAGAGAAATTTTAAATACTTCAGTTTTGAAACAAAGAAGAAGGTTTAACAAAGTTGGTCTTGCTTCTAAAAGTAAATCAAACCAAAAGCATTCTAAAAACTTCTTTGTTTCTGCAAAGATGTCCAATAGTCCAACTTGCACTTGTTTTTATTGTGGACTGAAAAGACACAAATCTTACTCCTGCTTTTATAAGAAAAATCTTATTCATGGAGTAAAAATGAAATGGGTTCAAAAAGGAACTCATGACCCAGGCGGACCCAAAGAAATTTGGGTACCAAAAACAAAAGATTAATTTGCAGATTCGCCTCGAAGCAAGGAGCGGAAATGACTTTTCAGTAGCTACATCATTCAAACTCCACTCTCTTGCATTAAAAGGAGGCAATGAACAAGTAAACATATAAGCTGAAATGTATCGTAAGAAATTTGATTGATATGTTTACTGTATCAAATGATTATGCTTGTTTTCTAGCATGCCTTTCATCTATCTTTGATATTCATGCATGCTATATCTAAAAACAATTCTTATGTATGTGACCTATAGATTCAAATCTTGTTTTGAGCCAAAATCTTTCTTTTAAATTTTGCTCAAACTATCCTTTTTACCGCATCACGAAAACTTGCTTCCATTACATGCATATTTCTCTTGCTTTCACAACAATAAGATTACTCTTGCCTATAGTATTTATCCTTATTGTAATCTTATTCAAATATTTTCAATGAAATCAAATTTCTTGCAAAATTGCATTTCATGGAAGCATAGCACTTTTATTAATATGGCATATCTTGAACATAATGTTGCTCCTAGTGCTCGAGATTTATTTGAACATTACTGATTTGAACATCAAAGTGCTCCACCAAAAGTGTTTTGCAGGAGTTAATCCTCAAATTTATCCTCTAAGGCACATTCTTTCCTCTGCTCTCCAAAATCAGTAAGATTTATAGTTTGAAGTTGGTTGGTCGACCAACGCTCCTATCAGTGGTCGACCAATGAAGGCTATAATGAACTAACACCCAGCGCCAAGAGAAGAATGCTGAAAGCTGAGACAAGTGGTCGACCAAGGTCTTCAGACTGGTCGACCAACTCGAGGCAGTGAGTAAATAAGACTATTATGGTAAGGAGTGGTCGACCAGTTCATTCACAATGGTCGACCAATGCTTGACAGTAAGCTTCTCGCACTTTCGCATCCCTATGATGGTCGACCAGTGTGGACACGTTGGTCGACCAGTGGATGACAGCAAATGAAGAATTTAAATTTTACTGATATGTACTTAATGATCTCTTCAAAGCTTCTTAGATGATCTTATAAGAGATTATTTTTTAGAGGATCCGGCAAATAATCAATCAATAAAGATCATTACAATTGCAAGAAGAAAGGATCAAAAGAAGGGCAATGAGGAAAACAAGGATATCAAAATCTTAAGGAGGAACTTCAAGAAACAATAAGAGTTTGCCAAAATTGATGAGTATCTCTATCCTTTACCACTTTACTATTTAATTGAGTGATACTCCCTGATCATAATTGGCTATGTTCATAATTTTTTTTTATTGACTTACTTTCATTGCAATAATATATTATTCTCTGATATCTTACATACTTGATCATATCATTGTATATAAAGATATTATCTTTATACCATTCTTCATGGTTTGAGCATTATACATGTCATATCTTTTCAAAGCTATGGTTTATGGACCATTGGTTATGGATTATAGTTTATATCCAATTATATTTTATTAATCCTTATCACCTCAATTTCACTACTACATACTCAGGTTATAATATGTTTTATCTTGAGTAAGTATGTAACTTGCTTTTGCTTTGAAATGATGATATATATATCCATGTCAGAAAATTCTTTCTATCTTTAAAATGGATATATATTTTTCAAAATATATATATCCTTCTATTGTGCTAAATTTGTGCGGCTGATTTTCTTTATCTTTCTTTATTATTATTATAATTTTTTTAAGTACCGTCATCTGAAAGAAACCACTTGCATTAAAAACACAAACTGAAGGATTACATTGCAAAAAAAAAAGGATTTACTCATGCATGAGTAATCTACAGGCGAGGTGGTCTTGGATTAGGAGGGTTGTATTGTATCATCACCCCTCGGGCATTCCTTGGAGCAAGAGACTGAGCAATGTCACGAAGGGTAGTGTAAATCCCATTCATATAATGAACACTTCTTTGTTGTTGATTGCAGAAGCATTGGGTAGACCAATAGAAGAACCTATCTATTCTTGAATTCATTGCCGCATTGTTACGTTTTGCTAACTTTTCCAGGTCCTCTATCATCTTCTTGAGTTTCTTCACCTCCTGCTCCAAACAAGCAATTTTGTCTTCTGGCGTATGGCCTGTACTAATCTCCTCAGCTTCTTCGATCTTCATCTTCTTCTTTCAGTTCTCTTGAGATTCCTCCAAAGGTCTTTTGCCTTTGTCCTTGCCTTGACTCAAGTTTAAGTCAAGCTCTTCCTCCCTTGCCTCTACTGTGAGATCAATGATCTTTCTTGTGGCCATGGTTTGAAAATTCAAAAATTTTTGTAGGTGTATGAAGAGAGAGGAATGTCAGAAAGTTGTAGGCTCAGAGATGAATACTCTTTGTGGTGTGGTAATTGAAAACTCTGGGGCAGTCTTTATAGAGAGAAAATTATGACTTGAGTCAAAGAACATATCTCTTCGCCATACCCCTACACGCTCATCCTATGGATATCTGCAAGCTGGAAGCCAGAAGTCTAAGGTAGGCATGCACACCAACAGCGCTGTCACATCCCAAAAATTGAGTATGTGAAAAGATACTACTCATTTGATATAATTTTCAAACATACGTTATATACATATATTCTGTAAGGTTTTACATTCAACCTTAATCATTCATTCCACACTACAGAATTATATTCATCTGATAAGCAAATATAGACATACATAGTCTGATATTTCTATCTCATCGCAAGCCTAGGAGACCTATAAAAAGTACAGAGCGTTTCTAATATCCACATTAATAAGTACTGGTGTCCCACCAGACAGAAATAGAGAATAATCCCAAGGGGCTTCTAATCTTCAAACAGATTCTCTTCTTCTCTGTTTTCTGTATCTGAAAAAAAATAATCATAGGGAGTGTGAGTTTATTTAAAAACTCAGTAAGTAAATAATTGTACTATATAAAATATCAAAAGTACAAATACCACATTTACTCATATAATTAATTGTCTTATACATCGAGTAGTATGGGACTCTAACCCTTTCAAACTCATGAATAAGATTTCATAGGTATACACCGAGTAGTATGGGACTTTAACCCTTTCAACTCGTGTATAGATTTCATAGATATGCACTGAGTAGTATGGGACTTTAACCCTTTCACACTCGTGTATAAGATTTCTTAGATATACACCGAGTAGTATGGGACTTTAACCCTTTCACACTCGTGTATTAGATCCCGTAGATCTTTACTCATTAATAAAATAGTGAGAATTCATCACATAGTACAATTGTCATGAAATAAATAGTTTCTTCATACTCTTATTTCTACTGATCATCATATACTCCCATATGAAAAATTAATTGCTTATTATCCAAATAATATTGTAAATGGGACTTATATTGTACTTTGACTAGTAATATCAAATTAGCTGAGCAAGGTTATTCACTCACCTTGATGTTTGTCCAAGTTTACCTTGTTCCACACTAGAATTTGTGTAGGAAAATTTCCTAGTAAAATATATTACAAAGAATCATAAGAAAGGAAACAAAATCACGAAAATACGTAAAATTTTCTGACTGCTACAGTAACGGGTTGCTACAGTACGGTTTGCTACAGTAACGGTTTGCTACAGTGTCGGTTCGCTACAGTACCGGTTCACTACAGTACCGGTTCGCTACAGTAACGTTGACTGCTACAGTACCGTTGACTGCCGACACTACAGTACTGCTACAGTAACCCGAAGAAAATTTTCCAGATTTTGTTTCGAAATCCCTGGTCGCTACAGTAACTCGGTTTTTGCAGAAATTCTAACAATTTCATCCTTTCCCTTTCTTGTTTCAAAACCAGAATTTCAACTCCTTTAACTGATTATAACTCAAATATAACTTCTAAAACAACTGAGATTCATGAATTATCATCAAAATCTTCAAGAACAAAACCTCCTCTGATCTTCTACATAAACTGAAATTTAAGGAAAATAATCGGATTAAAGCTTACCTTTGATCCTTACAAAGGTTTTGAACCGAACAAATAATCGAAATTCTGAAGATCAAGGAAAGGATTTGAGAAGAGGGTGAGGAAATGAGAGAAAACCCTTTCAGCCTGCTTCGGTTGCGTGAGAAAATGAGGGGGGTACTATTGAAGCTTTATATTAAATATTTCTAATGGGTTATTGAATAACCCATTTGTATCCATAACACAACATCCAAACCCATCCAGTCAATTTACAATAAATGGACTAATTGACCATTCTTAAACCACTTTTCCATGAATTTCACCATTCTTAGAATATATCCCACATAGTGCAAATATTTAGTCCAGTCATTTAACTCAATTTTCATAAATAATATTCAAAGAGAACAATTAAATATGAAAATTAAAAATGACCAAAATAAATAACTAAAGTAACGTTGTAGAATTCTAAAATACTCTTAAGCGAATTATATTCTGAAATTAACGGGTATTACATTCTACCCCCCTTAAAAGAATTCGGTCCTCCGAATTAAAATCTTACCTCAAGTTTCAAATAAATGTGGATAGTTTTTCCACATCTCATCTTCTGCCTCCCACGTAGCTTCCTCGCGAGAATGATTTCTCCAAAGAACCTTGACAGTAGGAATTTCTTTGGTACGCAATTTCTTGACTTTTCTATCAAGGATAGCTACTGGTACCTCTTCGTAGGTGAGAGTTTCATCAAAATGAACTTCTTGGGGTTGAATGACATGAGAAGGATCAGGAAGATACTTCCGTAGCATGGACACATGAAATATTGGATGAACTCCCTCTAGGTTGGAAGGTAGGTCTAGGCGATATGCCACATTACCCACTCTGTCTACAACCTCATATGGGCCAACATACCTCGGACTAAGCTTGCCTTTCTTCCCGAATCTCATTACTCCCTTCATAGGTGAGATTCGTAAGAAAACCATATCACCTATTGCAAATTCAAGGTCACGTCGTCGGTTGTCCGCATAAGACTTTTGTCTACTCTGAGCAGTTAACAACTTTTCTCTGATCAGTTTAACTTTATTTATATATTCCTGAATCATCTCAGGTCCAAATATTTTGGTTTCACCAAGTTCAAACCAACCTATAGGAGATCGACACCGTCTCCCATATAAAGCCTCAAAAGGTGCCATCTGTATACTGGCTTGGTAACTGTTGTTATAAGCAAATTCAATAAGAGACAAATGATCTTCCCAACTTCCACTGAAATCCATCACACAAGCTCTTAGCATATCCTCTAAAGTCTGAATTGTCCTTTCGGACTGTCCATCAGTCTGAGGATGGAATGCTGTGCTAAGATTCACTTTGGTACCCAAAGCCTCTTGAAAGACTTTCCAGAACCGAGAAGTAAACTGAGGTCCTCGGTCTGATATAATGGATATTGGTACACCATGAAGTTTCACTATTTCTTTAACATAAAGTCGAGCAAGTTTTGCTACACTGAAAGTGGTATGAACAGGAAGAAAATGTGCTGACTTAGTAAGTCGATCCACTATGACCCATATTGAATCATTTCCTTTTGTTGACCGAGGTAAACCTACTACAAAATCCATGGTGATCCTTTCCCACTTCCATTCGGGAATATCTAGTTTTTGCATCAATCCAGGTGGTCGTCGATGTTCAGCTTTAACTTGCTGACAAGTCAAACATCGAGCTACAAAGTCAGTCACGTCTCGCTTCATGCCCTCCCACCAATAAACTTGTTTCAAGTCCTGATACATTTTCACAGCACCAGGATGTACAACGTAGGGTGAACCATGAGCTTCCATTAAGATTTCATGTTTCAAAGATTCAATGTTGGGGACACAGAGTCTACCATTAAACCATAAGACTCCTTCTTCATCTACCAAGAAACTTGGTGCTAGACCTTGCCTTGCCTTATCTCTTATTTTGACCATATCAATGTCACCTTCTAAAGTTGCTTTTACTTTTTCAACAAGGGATGATCTAACTGTTAAATGAGCCAGAAATGTACCTGACTCAGTGATCTCGAAGAATACTCCATCAGCTTCCAATTCTTGTAGTTCATGTATTAGAGACCTCCTTATAGTGGCAATGTGAGCTAAACTTCCCATAGACTTTCGACTTAGAGCATCAGCCACTACATTTGCTTTACCTGGATGGTAAAGGATGGTACAATCATAATCTTTCAGAAGTTCCATCCACCTTCGTTGCCTTAGATTGAGATCTCTCTGCTCAAAAATGTACTTAAGGCTTTTGTGATCTGTAAAAATTTTACAAGTTTCCCCATACAAGTAATGTCTCCATATCTTTAGGGCAAACACTACAGCTGCCATTTCCAAATCATGAGTGGGGTAATTCAATTCATGCTTTTTAAGCTGACGTGAGCCATAAGCTATGACTTTACCATGTTGCATCAACACACACCCTAAGCCTATCTTTGAGGCATCACAGAATACAGAGTAACCCCCTGGTCCTGATGGTAGAATTAAGACTGGTGCAGAAGTTAAACACTCTTTCAATTGGGTGAAACTTTGTTCACATGAATCATCCCAAATGTATTTAACATTCTTTCGGGTTAACTTATTTAATGGAAGAGCCGTCTTAGAGAAATCTTTGACAAAGCGACAGTAATACCCTGCTAAGCCAAGAAAACTACGTACTTCAGACACAGTTGTTGGTCGAGGCCATTGTTTTACTGCTTCAATTTTACTTGGATCTACATGAATACCTTCTTGGGAAATAACATGTCCCAAAAATGTTACATGACTCATCCAGAATTCACATTTTGAGAGCTTTGCGTACAACTGATGCTCTCTCAAAGTCTGAAGCACTATTCTCAAATGTTCAGTATGTTCTTCATGACTCTTTGAATACACCAAAATATCATCAATAAATACAATTACAAATTTATCAAGGAATGATTTGAACACTCTGTTCATTAAATCCATAAATGCTGCTGGTGCATTTGTCAACCCAAAAGACATCACAAGAAACTCATAATGTCCATACCGTGTACGAAAAGCAGTCTTAGGTATATCATCACTCTTAATTCGTAACTGATGATATCCAGACCTTAGATCAATCTTTGAGAAGTATTTTGCTCCTTGAAGCTGATCAAACAAATCATCTATCCTTGGTAAAGGATACTTATTCTTCACTGTGACTTTATTCAGTTGACGATAATCTATACATAATCTCATAGAACCATCTTTCTTTTTCACAAAAAGAACAGGAGCACCCCAAGGTGAAAAACTTGGGCGAATGAACCCTTTGTTTAACAAATCTTCCAATTGTTCTTTAAGTTCTTTTAGCTCAACAGGAGCCATACGATAAGGTGGAATAGAAATTGGTCTTGTGTCTGGGACTAAATCAATACTGAACTCAATATCTCTTTCTGGCGGTAATCCAGGTAAATCTTCTGGGAACACATCTGGGAATTCATTAACCACATGAATGTCTTCTAACTTCTGTTCTTTCTTTTCTAAATCTTTGATAAAAGCTAGAAATCCCTGACATCCCTTTCGCAACATACGCTGGGCACTTAACATAGATATCATGTTGCAAGGTACATCACTTCGATCTCCTTGAAACACAAAATTACTCCTCCCCGGTATATTAAAGGAAATAACTTTGTCACGACAATTTATAGTAGCATGACAAGAAGATAGCCAGTCCATCCCTAGAATCACATCAAAATCTAACATATTGAGAACCATAAGATCTATCTCAGTTTCCATGCCTCCAACGATTATTTTACAAGAACGATAACATGTTTTAACCATCAAAGTCTCTCTCATCGGTGTGGAAACCAAGAATGGTTCTTTAAGAATAATCGAATCAATTGCAAATCTCTTGGCAAATAGGGGTGACACATATGAGTGAGTAGAACCGGGGTCAAACAAAATACGTGCAGCAAAAGTATTAACAGATAATATACCTGTAACTACAGCATTGGATGTTTGAGCATCCTGTCGGGTTAGAGCATATATTCTTGCATTTCCTCTGCCAGCAGCTTGTTTTCCACGGTCACCTTGGCCTCTTCCAGAACCTCTTCCCATACTACCCCCTGTTGAAGGGGTTGGTGTTTGAGTAATAGATTGTGGTCGAGGTGGCAAAGTAGACCCTTGACCTGGTTTTGTCATGAGCTGAGGGCACTCCCTTATAAAATGTCCTTTTTGTCCACAGTGAAAACAGCCTGTACCAACAGTGTTTAACCTGCATTCTCCGAAGTGAAACTTTCCACATTCAGGACATTGAGGTTTTTCCCTTCTACCTTGAGTACCTCCTCTACTAGAAGAGCTAAAACCACCCCTGCTCTCTGAACGAGGCTTAGCCACACTGGCTATAGAATAAGATGACTTAGTAGGAGTGGCTGGAGCATGTTGTGGTGCAGTAAAAGTCCCTGAGTCTTCCCCTTGATTAAAAGATCTCCTATATCTGGCCTTCTTCTTTTGACGATATTCTTCTTTATTCTTTGACCTCCTTTCCATTCTTCGGGCCACATCAACAGCTTCTGAGTACGAAGAGTAATCATTCATATTAGAACCCACTTGATCATATAAGGCATCACGAAGCCCTTCCACAAACTTTTCTATTTTCTTCCTTTCAGAAGGAATGATTTCAGGGGCATATTCAGATAATTTAACAAACTGAGCTGAATACTCGTCAACAGTCATGGTTCCCTGCCGTAGATACAGAAAATCTCTGGCCCTGGATGATCGTTCACTTGCCGGAAGGAATTCATCCATAACCAATCTGTAAAATTCTGTCCACATAACTGGCGGTGCGCCTTGAATTCTAGCTTTCTTCCAGTTCCTCCACCATTTACCAGCCCTACCTTTTAACTGAAAGGAAGTGAATTCTACCTTTTGAGTAGGAGAACACCCTATAGCATCACAGATTGCTTCACAATCTTCAAGGAAACATTGTGGGTCCTCTTTGGGATCTTCCCCTGAAAAAGTAGGAGGCCTCATTTTCTGGAATTCAGACATTCTTACCTCTCTTACATTAACTCCTCCCGCTAACGGAGCTGGTGGTACATTTTCAGCTTCAACAATAGGAGGATCCACTGGCAGGTTAGCTTGTGCAGCTCGACCTCTCATTTCAGCCTCAAATCGGTCAAATCGTTCATTCATCAAATGAATCACATGTGCAATAGTTGCATTACCGACATGAGCATCAGGTTCGACTCTTCTTGCTTGCTCACTAGTTGCGCCCTCAGTACTTTGAGCATGTAAACTATCACCACGGTTAGGATCATCTTGCACATGTACTGGTGGATTTATGGCCCTCCTTGGACCCATATGCTCATTATTATTAGAAGATCCTTCTGACATTGATCTGTCACAGATCTACACACATAACAAACAATTTTCAGACATAAACAAAATATCACTTACTAGCCCCACTGAGAAGTTATCTATAAAATGACGTTATACTCTACAAGGTCTTTTATGGAACCTAATCCTATGGTCATGCCGCGGCTCATGACAATAGGGAAGGGCCCACAAAGATCACTTTGCTCTGTACTCTATAGGGGACCTATAAAACCTTTCCTCTGATACCAAATTTGTCACATCCCAAAAATTGAGTATGTGAAAAGATACTACTCATTTGATATAATTTTCAAACATACGTTATATACATATATTCTGTAAGGTTTTACATTCAACCTTAATCATTCATTCCACACTACAGAATTATATTCATCTGATAAGCAAATATAGACATACATAGTCTGATATTTCTATCTCATCGCAAGCCTAGGAGACCTATAAAAAGTACAGAGCGTTTCTAATATCCACATTAATAAGTACTGGTGTCCCACCAGACAGAAATAGAGAATAATCCCAAGGGGCTTCTAATCTTCAAACAGATTCTCTTCTTCTCTGTTTTCTGTATCTGAAAAAAAATAATCATAGGGAGTGTGAGTTTATTTAAAAACTCAGTAAGTAAATAATTGTACTATATAAAATATCAAAAGTACAAATACCACATTTACTCATATAATTAATTGTCTTATACATCGAGTAGTATGGGACTCTAACCCTTTCAAACTCATGAATAAGATTTCATAGGTATACACCGAGTAGTATGGGACTTTAACCCTTTCAACTCGTGTATAGATTTCATAGATATGCACTGAGTAGTATGGGACTTTAACCCTTTCACACTCGTGTATAAGATTTCTTAGATATACACCGAGTAGTATGGGACTTTAACCCTTTCACACTCGTGTATTAGATCCCGTAGATCTTTACTCATTAATAAAATAGTGAGAATTCATCACATAGTACAATTGTCATGAAATAAATAGTTTCTTCATACTCTTATTTCTACTGATCATCATATACTCCCATATGAAAAATTAATTGCTTATTATCCAAATAATATTGTAAATGGGACTTATATTGTACTTTGACTAGTAATATCAAATTAGCTGAGCAAGGTTATTCACTCACCTTGATGTTTGTCCAAGTTTACCTTGTTCCACACTAGAATTTGTGTAGGAAAATTTCCTAGTAAAATATATTACAAAGAATCATAAGAAAGGAAACAAAATCACGAAAATACGTAAAATTTTCTGACTGCTACAGTAACGGGTTGCTACAGTACGGTTTGCTACAGTAACGGTTTGCTACAGTGTCGGTTCGCTACAGTAACGGTTCACTACAGTACCGGTTCGCTACAGTAACGTTGACTGCTACAGTACCGTTGACTGCCGACACTACAGTACTGCTACAGTAACCCGAAGAAAATTTTCCAGATTTTGTTTCGAAATCCCTGGTCGCTACAGTAACTCGGTTTTTGCAGAAATTCTAACAATTTCATCCTTTCCCTTTCTTGTTTCAAAACCAGAATTTCAACTCCTTTAACTGATTATAACTCAAATATAACTTCTAAAACAACTGAGATTCATGAATTATCATCAAAATCTTCAAGAACAAAACCTCCTCTGATCTTCTACATAAACTGAAATTTAAGGAAAATAATCGGATTAAAGCTTACCTTTGATCCTTACAAAGGTTTTGAACCGAACAAATAATCGAAATTCTGAAGATCAAGGAAAGGATTTGAGAAGAGGGTGAGGAAATGAGAGAAAACCCTTTCAGCCTGCTTCGGTTGCG
Organism: Biancaea sappan; assembly: GCA_037074585.1. Lineage (NCBI taxonomy): Eukaryota > Viridiplantae > Streptophyta > Magnoliopsida > Fabales > Fabaceae > Biancaea > Biancaea sappan. The sequence continues at coordinate 39,344,096 of CM073501.1, read as the reverse complement.
TGAGAAAATGAGGGGGGTACTATTGAAGCTTTATATTAAATATTTCTAATGGGTTATTGAATAACCCATGGGTATCCATAACACAACATCCAAACCCATCCAGTCAATTTACAATAAATGGACTAATTGACCATTCTTAAACCACTTTTCCATGAATTTCACCATTCTTAGAATATATCCCACATAGTGCAAATATTTAGTCCAGTCATTTAACTCAATTTTCATAAATAATATTCAAAGAGAACAATTAAATATGAAAATTAAAAATGACCAAAATAAATAACTAAAGTAACGTTGTAGAATTCTAAAATACTCTTAAGCGAATTATATTCTGAAATTAACGGGTATTACAAGCGCGTCACATTAATGGTAAAACCACGAAAGTCAATTTTCGGTGGATTTGCGGCTGATTTAATTTGTTTTGATTAGAAATTTTAAGGATTAATAAAATGGTGATAAACAGAACCGTATTTCTCTGCTTTGTTGTGTTGTTCTTGAGAGCTTTCAGTATAATATACATGATTGATTGCATCATGCTATGATTATATGTATCTAAGAACATATGTTGTGTATGCTATTCATGCATCATGAGCGAAGGCTACGGCCAAGAATAATATTTCATGATTCCACATGCACTCATACAAAATGAGAAGTCAAAAATTTTAAAATGACTTGAATAAAATGAAATGTGTAGAGGCTGATACATCTTCATAGATACACATACTTGCATATAATGCTTTTGTGGGTAAATGAAAGGCAATAATTTGCTTGCATCATGATAATGCTTGATGCATACGATCGTAAGCAGTTAATTTTGCCTTTAATCTTTGATTTACATTATTAACTTAAGCATTAGAGTGGCTGTCAAAATTTTTACATGTACTCATCCTCAAGATACATATATAAATTCATTTTGAATGGGTATATAAATTGCTTCCGTTGTGCTAAAATCTATCTTATCCTTTATGAAGCAAATTTATTTTGAAAAAGGACTTTAAAAATGCTTCCGCAATGCAAATATGTTTTATCATATGAAGCAATATTCTTCTTGAAAAAGAAGAGATTTTACAGATCTCTTTTGTTGTTGATGACAAAGGGGATGAAAAACATTGATGTTTGATGTATGGATTATGAAATGTACCCTTGATTATATCTTGTTACACTAATCCATATATATTGCTTCCTTAGATGAAATGTTTCTAAATTCCTTTCAAAGCAAAATGTTTTAGAAAAATATCGTGAAACTCTTGAATTGCTTCCACTATGCTGAAATTGCTTTGCCTTATTGAAGCAAAATCTGTTTTGAAAAGAAAAGGATTTGAATATCCTTATTTCAAATTACTTATGCTATATGCTGAAATGTTTTTATACATATAAGCAGAAATTGTTTTCAAATATCTTGAAAATTATTAGTATTCGATTTATGGATTATGATTAATATTCTTGTTTATATCATGCTTTGCTAATCCATATATCATACTTCTGCTGTGTGCTGCAAATATTTCTATCATATGACAGCAAATGATGTTTATTTTTCTATTTCAACGAGTTCAATTTTTCTGCTATTTACTAAAAATGCCTTTTCATAAACAAGCAGAAATCATTTTCAATGAAAATATTGCAGAAATTTCTTCAAAAATCTTACTTCAAAATTCTGCAATCAACAACTGAATTTCCTTTATAATGATTTGGACAATTTTTTTCAAAGGAAAAGGGTTGTGAAATTCAGGGGGAGCTTTATCTCTCTTGAAAATATATAGATGACCTTGAAAAAGAATATATCTTGAAAAATTGGATATTCATTATTCATTATTCTTTTTCAAATTATGCAAGATTTAAGGGGGAGCCTAAAACTCTTTCAAGTTTTATCTTTTTGGCTTATTTCATTTGACATGCGAAATTTTTTTGAAAATTATTTTTACATGTCAATGAATTCAATGATAAGTTTTGATGTATCCTCACCCCATGCTATATTGACATCTTTTGACATCTTGGCTTAAAGAAGGTATGTGCTTTAACTTCTATATATTGTGTTCCTTATACCTTTTTGTTGATGTCAAATAGGGGGAGAAGAAACAATAGAAAAATATGTGTATGTGCTTATAACATTGCATTCATTATCTTGTGATACATATTTTTCTGTGGTGATTTGTCATCATCAAAAAGGGGGAGATTGATGACCCTAAGGCTTTATGCCATAAGTTTTGATGATGACAAATGCAGCATTGATATATATAAAGGTTAATTATCATGTATACATGCTACAAGTATTTAAGCATGACTATGTTATTTAATGTGTAATGTCTTATACATTAATCATGCTATTTATCATGAATTGAACTAACCATTTGGTTTGCAAGTAAGATATATTTTATAGGTTGGTTCAAAACAAGAAGAGTGAGCATTGGATTGAAGAACAAGGAAAAGTAACATCATGCCTCACTCAAGGAAAGCAACATACAAGGACAAAGCTCCAAGAAATGAAGAATTAGAAGATTTGAAGTCTTGGAAGCTTGGATGCATCAAGATAGCCTATGTGTTTACATTAGGTATATTTTATATAGGCTAGTATACTTGTGCAACTCAATGATTTAGATTTGCATACATTGGCTCAAGCATTTTAAACAAAAAAGATAATGAGATATGAAGTTTTACAAAAGTTAGTTTTTGACCTTTGGTCACTCCTTATATCATATCTCATAAATGAAAAATCGGTTTTTCAAGTATCTTAATCTCATTTGATAGTAGACTCAAATATCTTTTCAACGGTATATTATTTATTCAAAACGGAGTCCAAATGAGAAATATATGACTATTTAAAATATAGTTTAAAAAACTGAAAGTTGATTTTACTGTACTCAAAAATTATTCTGTTCTGACCTATAGTCAGTATTTTGATTATATCTTTTAAACAAAAAATAAGTTTTGAGTAAAACTTAGCTCATTTGAAACTAGACTCCAAGAGCTTTCAATGGTATATTATTTGTTTAAAACGGAGTTCAAATGAGGGAGTTATGAATTTTTAAAGAAAGCTCAAAATCTGTATTTAGCTACTGCCAGCCGGTGGTCGACCACCCCATCTACACTGGTCGACCAATGTGACTGATAAATCACTTCTGGACTACACTGGTCGACCAACGTGCCATACTGGTCGACCAATGGACACCTGGACTGCACTGTAAGTGCTGTAACGGCTATATAACGGCTAGTTTTATAAAATCTTATATATATGACCTTAGATACACGATTTTGAGCCAGAACAAAGTCCTACAATGTGATATTAACTTCTTCTATCATCTTTGAGAGAAAGGAAAGCATTCTTGAGCCAAATCTTGCATATTCTCTATCATTAGAGTTATTAGAGCTTCATTTGTATTCATCTACTCTTTAGAGAGAGTTTCTTTGTATTGTTGATTTTGATCAACACCAATATTATTCTGAGTTGAGGTTCGCAAGTACTGGTGTTGGAAGAACTTGCTTTGGGTTGAGGAGGAGCCCGGATTCATAAATTCTCCATTGTGGTTTCGCAAATACCCGGATCGAATTTGCGTGGTTGTAGTGGTTTGCAAGTACCCGGATTAAACTTGCAATTATAGTGGAAATACTCAAGTGGTCTCTTGAGGACTGGATATAGGCTTGGATTAGCCAAACCAGTATAAATCTCCGAGTTTGCTTTCTCTATCCCTTACTTTTTAATTTGTGCATATTGATATCTATTCTTTAATTCCTTGATCTTTATAATTATTTATCTTGACAGCACATTGATTTTCTGTATTGTATTTATTATCCTGAGCATTGTACTTTTACAAAAAATCATTTTAACTTCCAATTAATTCTTGTGAAAAATTTATAAAACCCAATTCACCCCCCCCTCTTGGGTTCCAACCATTACTTTCACAAATTACAGGTAGCGTAGCTTAGCAATTCATAAAAGCTTGTTTTACTACTTGAATATTTTATGTCCATGAAGTTTTATTTAAAGTGAAATATGTTTTTCATGATGAAATTAGCATGATATCAGCTTGAAAGTTTACTTCCATGTTCAGCTTAGGAGTTATGCTTCCATGTCAGCTTGGAAATTGTATTTCCATGTCAGCTTGGAAATTATATTTCCATGTTTTAGTTTGGAATCTTTCTAGCTTGAGTTAAAGGACTGCAGTAGCCTTTTTCTCATGTCAGCTTGGAAATTATATTTCCATGTTGTTGAGTGTGCCACCAACTATTCTTGATTCCATGATTTATTCATATACTAGCTTGCTAATTTTTCATCAACCTATTACACTGAACTGAGAATTTATATTACATGGACTGATTTTTATGATATAAGTGCTTTTATGACTGAAATGGTATATTTATAAATGTTTATAAAATTATGCTAGCTACTGAAATACCCTTATCTCACCTTTTTGTGCTTTTCCAACTGACCATTTCAGGGGCTGACTATAAGGGAAAAGGTGTAAAGATTGATTGAACACTTTTAGAACACTCAAGTTTATTAAGTATTAGAATTATAGATTATGTACGACAGATTTGTAATTTATTTCAAACGAATGTAAAATTATCTTATGTTTAGAATTTCAATTATTATGTATAACCAATTATGATTTGTACTGAGAACAATTGTAAAATGTTCTTTTTGAAGATATGAGTATTAAGCATTAGAATTTAAAAAAAAATTTCAGATTTTAGTATAGTAAAATAAAGACGTTACACAACGGCATTAGATTAATTCTAGCCTTGAGAACACACAAGGTCCTCTCAAATGTAATTCTTCCAATAGCACAAGGGATGGAGAAATTCCCTAAATCCTTGAGTTTCAGAGGTAACTTCTTATGTATAATCACACTACACTCTTTGCTCAATGTAACTTTTTCATAATTCCCTATCTTCCTTTTTTTCAACAACATCTCTTTCATGAACTTTGCATAAATAGGCATTTGTTCCAGAGCTTCAGCAAAAGGTATGTTTATTTGCAACTTTCTGAATACCTTCAAAAATCTACTGAACTACTTCTCATTATTCTATTTACGAAGCCTTTAAGGAAAGGGCACCTTGATGTGCGGTGTAGCAATACAATGTTTGTCAACTTTCTCAATGTTCTCCTTACTTCCTGAATCATGTGGGGAAGTGCTATGACTCAATAATCAAAAAGAACAGAAAACAAAGAAAACAAAACAAAACAAAACACAAAGAAAAGAAGCATCTAAGCTAGCACTTTCAAATTTCTTTGAATATTAGCACAAAAACTTAGTCCCCAGCAACGGCGCCAAAAACTTGTTAGTGATATGGCAAGCGTACCAGTGGCAAAAGTAATAAAGAGTGAGTAAAATATCGTTCCCTCGAAGACTAAGTGGCTAACTACATGAGAAATTTAATCGAATTAGTTAGACGAAAACGTTAGATTAAAGATAGCTCTAATCAAGAACTGACAAAGTAAAAATCAAAGGACAATAAATTTTTATGAAGCTTTACTAAATTGACAGCAAGCAAACAGTCAGATTGAAGAAATTAATCTATTTAAAAGCCTAGAGTTACTAATCCCTCTCCTCCATCCTAGAAATTATAAAACCCTCTTACGCACTTACAACTCTATCAATTGCATTAGTTAATCCTAGGTTATTCTAATAACTCAAAACAATTCTCCTGAATCTCAATTAAAATACTTAACACCTACTCAATTCCTTAAGTGTACTAACCAACCTAGCTTTGGCTAAATGAGATTAACTAATATTTCGATTAGCTAATAAGCATAAACACTTAAGGTTCACGCACTCATCCTCCCTATTCAGTGTTCTACTCTCACCTCCCTCTCCCAAGATCGATGACAGCAATGAGCAGAAATATAGATTGATCAAGTGTATATAATGTAATAGTAAAATGAATAAAAAGACTTATATTAATTGAATAAAAGTTGTAGATACATGAATTTCTAATTTGGAGTTGAGTTCATAGCAATCCTAGAAGGAAAATCTAACTACTCATGGAATAAAAATGATAGAAAGCAGAAATAGGGATAGATATAGCCATGACTCTGATGTTGGATGATGGATTTGAGCCCCAAAGCCTTGAAAGTCGAGTTCCCTTTTTTTTTTCTCAACAAAAAGGCATTTCCTAGCTTCCTTCGGATCAGAATTACCCTAGAAAATAACCTCTGCAACTAATTAAAACATTTCTGATGTGGCAAAAAATTCATTTCACCGTTGCAATGGCATGTCTTCACCACTGCCACGGTGAAGCACAGAGAATTAAGGCAGCAGCGGAGGGCTACTGCTACAGTGGTGTGAACTCACTGCTACATCTATGGATGGCAAAAACAATTGCTATCAAGTCTGCTACCCTAGAGCTGGGCACTGGGCTATTGGTAAGCTTATGCTGCAGAGCCACATCCTCAGTGCTGTAGCGATAGAAGGCAGAGTAGCTACTCTAAATTTGGTACTCCAGCGTCGGGCACTGAGCTGTTTCTTCCATATTAGTCTTCTAATTCCTTGCTCCCAATATGATTTTCTTTCCTCTATTTGGTGGTCCTTCTTTGTATCTTGAAATGGAAGATCAAACACCAATTATTAGCATAAAAATGAGAATAAATCAAGAAAGTAACATTGAGCTTAAGGAATTCCAACCCTCTTTTGTATTATTGGGTTGGAGTTTTGTTTTGATGCACCCTTTTTTGGGAGTCTAGATGTGCTCTATGGTCTAGTAGGACACCCAGGATGTATAGAAAATGATTGTAACTGTACATATGCATATGATGTAATGTATTATTATGGATTAGATATTCTTTTTGGGTCATGTTTCTTGGTATTCCCTTAATGTCTTGTGTATGCCGAGAATGGCTAGAAACATGGATATGACTGAAGATGTAATTGATTTATGTTTAATGTAATGACAAGAATGCATGTAGCATGTGTATGGTAGTTATGAGGTTTGTTGAGCATTAGCCTTATCCCTTTTTTTTTCCAATTCTTACTACATTATCCAAGATAATTTGATTTTTGTTTTCAATTTGGAGACATTTTTCTCTACTTTATACATAGAAGTCTTGCTAGGCTATTCAAATTTCTATCATGTACGCAAGGATTAAGAATTTTGTGTCCAAAATTGACTTCTATTTTGAACTGAAGTGCCTCCAATCATGACATTTTTTTGTAGGCTTCACAGTATATATATGATCACTCCTTGCTTTGTGATTCATGAGTTAATTTGGTTTGTGAACATTAATGGCTTTTAACAAGTTTGCTATTGTATTTGTAAGGCCGGTTCTCGTGCTTCTTGTTCTTCTATTTGCATTCGCAATGGCAAGAAGGCGTCCCACTCCCCCACTTTGTGTTATATAAGCGTTTTTCTTTTAAAGTATATTAATAAATTAATCCTTATAAAATACATAAGTCAATTGTTTAGTAAGTAAAAATTTAACTCTATTTGATTTAGCTCTTGATCATGTTATAAACTCATTTATTATTATTATTGAATCAGTTTTTTAAAGATAAGTAAACATACAATTTAGTCTTACAAAAAAACTACTTTGTACAGATTTTGTAACATATAGAATATGGAGAATAGCTTCTTCAACATTTAAATTTTAGAGACTAAATGATTAAAAAAATTATTTTTTAATTAAGTACCAATTGTATGTTTACTCTCTCTCTCTCTTTTTTAAATATTATATTGGGTTTACCAGAATTTGAATATAAATTTTAGAGCAAATAATTTATTTAATTTCTGAAATATTATAATTGTCCCATTTTAATTATTAAAATATCAAGTGTTTTAATTTGGACAATTTAAACATAAGCCAAAAAATTTTAACCCAAGCCAACCTTTGAGGTTGAGCTTTTTCTTTTTAAAATGAACATTATATTTTACAATACCTACTTGGAGTTAATTAGTACCATATATATATATATATATATATATATATATATATGAGTGTGTATATCAAATAACACTTATATAATTGTCTTTAAAGTCAAGAAATTAAGCTATTAACAAATCAAATATTTAAAATAACAAATCAATGAAAGTCAACTTTATTTCACTCACTGTTCCCAACACATGGTCTTTTCTTTATGTATTCTTTTTATTACAGTTTTCAATTTTATCTTCATCTGCAATATGTTTTCTTTCTTTCTTCTTATTTCTGAAAATTTATACATTAATTAAGGCCATCTTTAAAAAAGAAAAACTTATTAATGTCTAGCCCAACTCAACCCTATTCGGCCCCTAAGACCAAACAAACTAGAGACCTTGAATTAAAAATGGGTCATTTTTTTTCAACTAGTTCTATATTTTCTTTAGGATAAACAAGCCTATCCATTGAGTTTGGCTTATTTTAAAACCTCTAATTATACTTATGTAGTCTGTTTATGTTTTGTTTTATGGCTTAAAAAAATTTATCAGATTTAATATTTATTTATTTTTTATTCACAACATAAATTTCAATATCATTTGTATGTACTTTACTAACACATTTTTCCTTACATGTAGATGAGGAAGATAGAGCAGCTGTTGATACTTTGGGTTATGTGAATTCTAAACAACCTTGAGGTAAAACAAGTCTATAAAAAGTTTAACTTCTAAACAGGTTGAGTGTTTCTTTTATTAGATCATCTTGAAATTTGTATGCTAATTATTTTTTTATTAATATAGATACAGATCTCAAGATGATCCAATGATAGATACTCTCAACTTCTTTAATTTGAAGCCGAGTTTTCTATATACTTATCTTGTTAGTTATCTCATCCTGAGTCTACAACTGCAGTAATTATGGATAAAGAGATAAAGTAACATGATAATAAAATTTGCTGGCTTTAGCATAGAAAGCTTTGGTGTGTGTATGACTATAAAAATCAAGATGATACTAAATTGCAAATGGCATTTTTGAAAATATTACATGTATGCCATGGAATCTCACATTTTCCTACCGACAACATTTATTTTGAATTTTTGACCTTAAGATAATGGAATTAGAGGAATTTTTTTGAATTTTTTAATTTAAAAAAAGGATTTACTAAATCTTTCTCGAATTTTTTAATTCGTTGTAGAGTTTTTCTTTTAAAAAATGAATTTCAAAAACTCTGTACATACGAAAAATTGATATCTCTCACGGTGCTATCTCACTTATCTGTAGAAACTTATTGTTTCTCACAACAAATTTTAAAAATAACTTTTTATAAGTAAAATTGGAAAAGAATTTTATCAAAAGATTACCAAGTAAATTGTGGGTCATTGAAAGCTAAAGTTTTTGCATAATATTATTGCGCAGCCTTAACTGACATTAGGCCTACGAAAATTCAAGGTTTTCATGGCCCATTAGCAGACACCCTATGTGTCTACATAGATCGTGATCCCTCACGACGACTCTAAAAACAAAAGTAAAAATGAAAATTACACTTATGACGTTCAATATCATTACAAACATGTGCCTTTTATGCTATCGTGTGTCTATGTGCTATTAAACAAGTATGATCTTATTAATAAATATAAAAAAGATAAAAAGAAAAAAGAAGAAGAAAAGAAATCGTAATGCCATCCTTGGCAGCTTTTCTTCTACAAATTGCAATGGTAAATAGCTTGCAAATAGACGGTTTAGGCTGAGTTAGGTTGAGAAGATTTTAAGAATCGAACCAAGTGAAAAGAGGCATGTTGGATTGATTCAAGTTGAGATAATTTTACTCATTTAACTCAAATAAAATCAACTTGACGAGTCAAATTTTTTTAATGAATGGTAAACTCAATTTAAAAATGCTAGAATTAAAAATAATAAAATTAGGCCTTACATAGTTTTATGTTCTTTAAAAGAAAATATTATCTATAATTTGATATCGAGTTAATTTTTTCTTTTGATGTTTATTAAAACCGAGATGAAAGATGGAATAACAAAATTTTAAATAAATAATTAAAATGATAGACATTATATTTGGTAGTATACATTATTATTGAAACAAAATATTGCAAAGAAAACTAATAGTATGCTAAATAAATCCTAAATATTTTTACACACAACATAAGTGTATAGCATATGAGTACTACAATTAAAAAAAATTGGAAAAATGACGATGACAATGGTATATTTTCTAGCAGAGGAACCTCAACTTGAGACAATGACGATGGATGGAGTTCCTCAGAGACTATGATTGTACAATCTTGTACCACCTTGGAAAGGCCAATGTTGTGGCCGATGCATTGAGCTGGAAGTCCATAGGGAGCCTCGCACACATAGCCAAGGCAAGGAGACCATTAATATATGAGCTACATGAGTAAGAAGCTAGTGGAGTCCAATTAGAGATTTCAAAAAATGGGAGTACTCTTTGCACATGTTCAAGCCTGTTCTTCCCTTACAGATAGTATGAAGAGGGCTCAAGTAAAAGACTCCAAGATGCATAAGATGAAGCATGAGGTGGAAGAAGGAAAGATGCTTGGATTTTCCTTGGATGTTAAGGGAATATTGTGATTTGAGAATCATTTATATGTGCTTGATATTGAACCTTTGAAAAGAGAAATTCATGATGAGGCAGACAAGTCAACATACTCTATACATCTTGGAGCCACCAAGATGTATCAAGACTTGGAGCAGATCTATTGGTGGGAGGGTATGAAGCGGGACATAGCGGATTGAGATACTCAAATGGAAATGGAAGAGAATAACCATGGACTTTGTGGTTCGATTATCTCATTCCCATAAAGGGTACGACTCTACATTAATAAAATAGTGAGGCTCCATGGCATTCCCTTATCAATTATTTCAGATTGAGGTCCTCAATTCACCTCCCGGTTTAGGGGGCATTTTAGGAGGCTATGGGCATGAGGGTGGACTTGAGTTCAACATTCCACCCCAAAACAGATGACCAATTAGAAAGAATGATTTAGACCATGGAGGATATGCTACAATCCCATGTTATGGATTTCAAAGGTAGTTGGGAGGCTCACTTACCCCTGATTAATTTGCTTTTAATAATAGCTACCAGACTAGTATCCAGATAGCCCAATTTGAGGCCATATATGAGAGAAGATACAGATCACCAATAGGGTGGTTTGAGATTAGGGAATCCAATGCCATAGGGCCAAACTTGGTCCAAGATGCCATGAGCAAGGGTAAGACCATCCGAGAGAGATTTCTTACTGCTCATAGTAGACAAAAGGAATATGCAGATAATAGACGGCGTGACCTTGAGTTCACGATTAGAGATATGGTGTTTCTCAAGGTGTCACCCATGAAAGGTACTATAAGATTCGGGAGGAGAAGAAAGCTAAGCTCTAGATACATTGGGCCTTATGAGATCATTGAGAGGGTTGGCAATGTGGCATATCCGTAGCCCTAAAAGAGGTCCACCTAGTGTTTCATGTATCTATGTTGAGAAAATATCTTCTCAATCAATCCCACGTGATAAAACCTAAGGAGATGCACCTTGATGAGGCCCTTTCTTATGAGAAAGCTCTCGTAGCTATATTGGACCGGCAAGTTAAGAAGCTCTGCTTAAGAGATTCCTTTAGTTAATGTATAGTGGTGGAACCACTCTCACAAAGATGTGACATGGGAAGCTGAAGAGGAAATGTGATCCAAGTACCCCTGATTATTTGAGTCTTTAAAGGTTGTGTAATGTAGAAATTTGAGGGATCGAATTTCTTAAAGGGGGAGAATATAATACTCGTTATTTTTCTTGTATGTGCTTAGTGTGTAAGTTTCCATCTAATGATGATGTTTTATGTACGAACCATGATGTGGATTAATAAAATTGATTTTTGATGGGTATTTGTTGAGTTTGAATGTGTGCCTATGTGAATATTTATGTTTGGCCTATTTTTATGTGGATGTGTTGCCTTGAAATGTTGTGGGTGCTTGTGTGGGTGTGGAGATCCTTGTGAGGGATCATAGTAAACAAAAATGGTATTTTCATATCTTAGTGGTAACATGGGGTAAGATGGGAGATTGGTTGTGTAACAACGTGGTGAACTTGTCTGTGAGGTGGTAATTATGGTGTGTTATGAAAGTAGTGTCCCCAACATTCATATTTAAAGTTTTCCCAAAAATCCCATTAAGCCCATGGGGTTTCTTAATAGACCATGAGGGGCAAAAGAGTAAAAGGAAAAGGACACTTATATCAAACAAGGGATAACTTATTAGCAAGTTTCACGCCACTACACCTTACTCTCCGTGTTCCATCCTTCCCACACCATTTCCACTTCATTTCTTCACCAAAGTCATACTCCCACTGATTCCACAAGCTCCCATTCAGTTTCTTGCAGTAATAGAGCTCCCCTTGGCCAAAGAATCACACATTTAAGGTAAGCATTCTAGGGCTCTTCATGTTTTCTCCTAATTTTCCTGATATGGCAAACCCTAGGTTAGAAATGGCCAATTTCTCGAGTGAGTGATCATGGGTCTTGTTCAAAAACCTTTTTCATGTTTGGGCATGCTTAAGAAACTTGAATCTTGGAGGAATTGCTAAGGAAATTTGGGTTTGATGTCCTTTAAGTTAAATTAGAAAAATTTGGGTAAAATGATTTTTTATGATGTATGATTGGAATGAACTTGCTTATCTTTGAGTTTGCGATGATTTCTAGAAGATTTAGGAAGTACTTGATTGGTTCAAAATGTTAGAGTGAGTTTTGGAATGATTGGGGGCTAAGAGAGACGATAAGTCGAAGTGTAGAGAAAGAGCTCTCTGCCACTTACTCGCCTAAGCGCACATCTGGTAGAGAATATACTCTCTCTGCACACCTAGGTACACAATGGATAGAGTGTTAGCACACACTGCATGTTTAGGCATGCTGCCATCTTCCTCCCCCTTTATTGTAACCCTCTTTTATGATCTTTTGCTTTATCCTTCCATAGGAATCACTCCGTAGTTGCATTTCTTCCATCAAATGAGCAAAAATTGTTGGAAATAATTGATTGAAAGTGGTAGAACCCGTAAGAAGAAAATTTGCAATGTGAAGGTGGTTTGATGGAAGTCCCACATCGGTGGGTTTTCAAAAAATTGCTTGGCAACTAGGCTATATATGGAAGCTTTACCTCATTGTATTTCTTGTACCAATATAAGACACATTAGCTTGTATTTAATTCTTTCTTTCTTTATATTCTTGTTCTAGAGTGATGAGAGATGTAAGTTAAATACATGCTTGAGAGTGTGTGGGTATATTTGCGTATTAGTTGGTATCTAGTATTGGATACCAGGTATTTAACAGAAGTTTCTATGTGTTGTAAAAATTTGCACATAGTGTTTTCTCTGGTTGTCTTTGACAACGGTTGTGGTTTTTTCTCCAATTTTGGAGTTTCCACGTTATTTTCTTGTATTATGATTGTGAGTATTGTTTCCTGTTATTTCTCTGGTTTATTTGTGCCAAGGTATTTTTCAAGGGGGAAAGGTGTTTTTTTCCAACAAAAATAAGCTAGATAAGTGTAGCTTGGACCTCAGGTGAATAGTTAACCTTGCTCTAGTATGTTTTCAAAGATGAATTAGCATGTAAGCATCTCATACTACATAACATATGCTAAATAACTTGTGTTAAGTTATGTTTAACTTGTTCTTGTCGAAATTTATGATCAGGGTCACTTTATGATTTGGTATTCGAGACGAGTAACAAATAAGAACATGAGATCATAGATTAGAGACACGATCAATAGATGAAACTGAGATGTGTATGAGAACAGAAGATTGTCAAATAGAAACACAATCTAACAATAGCTATAGTAAGCATAAGACATTAAGATCATAGAACGAAAGCACGATCTAGAACCTGAAATGATAAAAGCATGAGGTTAAATGATCAAAGAGTTTGAAGATGATCTAAAAGCCAAGAGGAGGCAAGTATGAGATATGATGGTCGTAGAATGATGAATATGACCCAAAATTACGATGATATGAATTATGTTTATTTATGTTGTACTCTTACATGTATTGATAAATTATGTATTGGTTAGGAGTAATTCTTTGGAGGTGCACCCCGTTGGTATGATTGATGAGTTAGAGGTTCAGTGGTCACCGGAGCTTAGAGGGCTTGGTGATCATAGAGACCTATGATGCATGACTATTTATAGAGGCTGTGGGGCTTGATGGAATACAAAGTGAAGGTGTACCTATCCATAGAGGCCTTGTGGCATGCTGGGGTAGTAAATTAAAGAGTTCCTTTGATTCTTAGAAACCTATGAGGTTCAGTGAATCCTAAAAGTCCAAAGGTCTGTTGATACATAGAGGCCATGATGAGGCTCGATGAGTCAAGGAGACCTAGATTACGGGGTTCGTTGAGCCTAATCCACCCACAGGATGAGGATTCATGGAGGCTTAGATGTTTGTATGAGTTAGTAATAGATTGAATGTACTCATAACTTGTGTAGATAAGCTAGTGGATTGTTTGTTGATGAATGCATGAGGATATGTAAATCCTACTTCTCAGTGTCAAGTTGAATATAGTCATGTATGCGTATTATGTGATGCTTGATGATCACTTTATTTTTTTGAGTAAGTTATCTGCTCACTGAAACATTATTCTCACCCTTTCTTATGTTTATCATTTTCAGATATGGCCTTCGCTGAGAAACATCTGCTTGAGGAGTAGTGGAAGTTTAGAGTCTTAATCCTCTTTTGTCTTCTTGGGTTGGTGTTTGGTTTTGATGTACCCTCTTTTGAGAGTCTAGATGTGCTCAGTGGTCTGGTAGAACATCAAAGGTGTATAGACAATGATTTTAACTAAACACATATGCATATGATCTAATTTATTATTATGATTAGATATTCTTTTTGGGTCATGTTTCTTGGTATTCCCTTAATGTCTTGTGTATGCCGGGAATGGCTAGAAACATGGATACGACTGACCATGTAATTGATTTATGTTTAATGTAATGACAAGAATGAGATATTTTTTGTTGCTTGTAGCATGTGTATGGTTATGAGGTTTGTTGAGCATTAATCAGGTTAGCCTTATCAGTTTTTTTTTTTCCCAATTCTTACTACACTATCCAAGATAATTTGATTTTTGTTTTCAATTTGGAGACATTTTTCTCTACTTTATAGATAAAGTCTTGCTAGGTTCTTCAAATTTCTATCATGTACGCAAGGATTAAGAATTGTGTGTCCAAAATTGACTTCCATTTTGAACGGGAGTGCCTCCAATCATGACATTTTTTGTAGGCTTCACAGTATATAAATGATCACTCCTTGCTTTGTGATTCATGAGTTAATTTGGTTTGTGAATAATGGCTTTTAACAAGTTTGCTATTGTTTTTGTAAGGCAGGTTCTCATGCTTGTTGTACTTTTATTTGCATTCGCAATGGCAAGAAGGCGTCCCGCTCCCCCACTTTGTAAGTGTTCTGTGAGCGTTTTTTTCTTTCGATAAACTATATTAATAAATTAATCCTCATACAATACATGAGTCAATTGTTTAGTCCCTAAAAATTTAGTTCTATTTGATTTAGCTCTTGAATGTTATAAACTCATTTAATATTATTATTGAATCAATTTCATAAAGATAAGTAAATATACAGTTTAGTCTTATAAAAAACTACTTTGTACAGACTTTGTAATATATAGAATATGAAGAATAACTTCTTTAACATTTAAATTTTAGAGACTAAATAATAAAAAAATTATTTTTTAATTAAGTACCAATTGTATGCAATTGTATGTTTACCCTCTTTTTTTTTTTTAAATATTAGATTCGCTTTACCAGAATTTGAATATAAATTTTAGAGCAAATTACTTAATTAGTTCTTAAATATTATAATTGTCTAAATTTAATTATTAAAATATCAAGCATTTTAATTTGAGCTGTTTAACTATAAGCAAAAAAAATTTTAATCCAAGCCAACTTTTAAGGTAGAGCTTTTCCTTTTTAAAATGGACATTATATTTTATAATACATGGAGTTAATTAGTACCATATATTTACCTGAGTGTGTATATCAAATAACAGTTATATAATTGTCTTTAAATTCAAGAAATTAAGCAATTAACAAATCAAATATTTAAAATAACAAATCAATGAAAGTCAACTTTATTTTCACTCACTATTCCCAACACATGGTCTTTTCTGTATCCATTCTTTTTATTACAGTTTTCAATTTTATCTTCATCTGCAATATGTATTCTTTCTTTCTTATTCTTTCTGAAAATTTATACATTAATTAAGGCCATCTTTAAAAGAGAAAAAAACTTGTTAATGTCCAGCCCAACTTAATCCTATTTGGCCAAACAAAGTGGACTAAAAGACCCCGAATTAAAAATGGGTCATTTTTTTTGAACTAGTTCTATTTTTTCTTTAAGATAAACAAGCCAACCCATTGAGTTTGGCTTATTTTAAAACCTCTAATTATACCTATGTAGTCTTCTTATGTTTTGTCTTATGGCTTAAAAATTTTTTTGTCAGTTTTAATATTTATTTACTTTTTATTCACAACATAAATATCAATATCATTTGTATGTTCTGTACTAACACAGTTTTCCTTACATGTAGATGAGGAAGATAGAGCAGCTATTGATACTTTGGGTTATGTGAATTCTAAACAACCTTGAGGTTGAGTGTGAAAGTAAGTCTATAGAAAGTTTAACCTCTAAATAAGTTGAGTGTTTTTATCATTGAATCATTTTGAGATCTGTCTGGTAATTATTTTTTTATTTTCATATACACAGATTTTAAGATGATTTAATTGTAGAAACATTCAATTTCTTTAATTAAAAGTTGAGCTTTCAATAAACTTACTCTATTAGTTTTCCCATCCTGAGTCTACAACTACAGCAATTATGGATACAGACATAAAGTAACATGATAATAAAATTTGGTGGCTTTAGCATAGAAAGCTTTGGTGTGTGTATGACTATAAACATCAAGATGCTAATAAATTGCAAATGGCCTTTTTGAAACTATTACATATATGCCATGGAATCTTACATTTTCCTACTGACAAGAACATTTATTTTGAATTTTTGAACTTAAGACAATGGAATTAGAAGAATTTTTTTAATTTTTTTAATTTATGAAAAGGATATATTTTTTAGAAACTAGAACTTTCTCAAATTTTTAATTCGTTGAAGAGTTTTTCTTTTAAAAAAATGAATTTCAAAAACTCTACATGCGAAAATTTGATATCTCTCACGGTGCTACCTCACTTATCTGTAGAAACTTATTGTTTCTCACAACAAATTTTAAAACAAACTTTTTATAAGTAAAATTGGAAAAGGATTTTATCAGTAGATTACAAAGTAAATTAGATGTGGGTCATTGAAACCTAAAGTTTTTGCGTAATATTATTGCGCAGCCCTGACTGACATTGGGCCTAAGAAGATTCAAGGTCTTTCATGACCTATTAGTAGACACCCTATGTGTTTACATAGATTTGCGCTCCCTCACCCTCACGATGACTTTAAAAACAAAAGTAAAAATAAGAATTATACATATGGACGTTCAATATCATTACAAATATGTGCCTTTTGTGCTAGTGTGTGTCTAAGCGACATTAAACAAGTATAATCTTATTAATAAACATAAGAAAGATAAAAAAGAAAAGAAATCGTAATGCCATCCTCGGCGGATTTTCCTGTACAAATTGCCATAGTAAATAGAAATATTCACAATTTATTTGGATTATATTGGGTTAAGAAGATTTTAGGAATTAAACCAATTAAAAAAAGACATGTTTGGTTTATTCGAGACGAGATAATTTTACTCACTCAATTCAAACTAACCCAACCCATTGTCAAATGGGTTAATTTGATTATGGTCAATGATTTGAACTTTTTTTTTAAAGAATTGTAGGCTCAATTTAAAATGCTAGAATTAAAAATGAAAAAAAAAGAATAATAGAATTAGTTCTTACATAGTTATATGTTTTTGGAAAAAAAAAATCTTATCTATAATTTGATATCAAGTTAATTTTTTTCTTTTAGTGTTTATTAGAAATGGGATGAAAGGTGGAATAACAAGTTTTTAAATGAAGGGGCCAGTGGTTTAATAAATAATTAAAATGGTAGATATTATATGTGATACTTGAGAGAGAAAAATATTGCAAAGGAAACTAAATAGTACACTAATTAAATCCTAAATACTTTACACACAACATAAGTGTATAACATAAGAGTACTACAATAAAAAAACAAAAATTGGGCGGGTTCGTGGGTTAGTTCAAATTCGGCAGGTTGAAAATTTATAAACATATTACCCAAACCAATAGTCGACAAGTTGAGAAAAATAAAACTGAACCGACCCATCAATCTCAACTTTGCAGGTTGGTTTGGGTTGAGCTGGTTGGCGGATTAACTCGATCCAATACACATCCCTACTTGCAAATGACTGTGCTCCTCACAACACATGTTCCATTGATTCATGCCAATCCCAAAAGAAAATGAAGCAAATAGCATTTGGGGCTCAAATTAGAGAATCCCAAAATGTTACATAATCAACATCTCTCACATTTTCCTTAATTTCATGCCAAACATACCACGACACCTGAATAAGATTAATGCAACTTAACATGAATCATAACATTAAATTCACATAACACAAGCATGTGTCAATAAACCAAGCCAAACAAAGAAAACAAAACCCAAACCAAGGCGAATCATTGGGCAGCACTTAAGCATAACAAGAAAAGGACTAAAGCAAACTAAGTGTGCCAAAATCATGGAATAAGCACAAGAAGACATGAGGTATACCTAAACCAATCTTAGAGCCCAAGAGCACAATGTAGTCACACTTAAAAATCAAACAAATTGGGCAACAAACACCTTTTAAACAAATTTTCATAGCCTTTTGGACAACTTAAACTCTGCCACAAACATTTCAAACCATATAGGACAAAAGCCTAACAAGTACCAACTTTGACCCAAAATCAAACATTGAAGCCATGATGTTCATTTGCACAATAAAAAATACTTCTCACCTTCTAAGTCAATTAAACTGAGAGTCAAATTATAAACTTCTTTCACTCACCTTGCAATAATGGACTTAACCCAATAACTAGGGCTATTATAGATGCAATCGTAAGAGGCTCATTAAATAATAGAACACCTGAAGAAGCCTAGGAGGTAATAGACATTATGGCAGCAAATAACTATTTAACTCAAGATTGGACTATAATGAAAAGGTGTAGTGGACTTAAATGCACCAGATGTTGTTCTAGAGCAAAATAAGGCCCTCTCCCAACAAATAGCAAATCTAACCAAGCATATAGGTCATATTCAGGCAGTTGCTATAAACACCACTAATCTGAGTTGTGATTACTGTGGGGGAAGGTGGGAATCACATAACAAGGGCATGTAAATTAAATATTGATCAGTACAAACAAGTAAACTATCTAGATAATTAAAGACTCAAAATAATTTGTATTCCAATTCTTATAACCCAGGGTGGAGGAATCACCCTATATTCTCTAAACCCCAAGTCGCACATCTCAAGGAAAAGTTTTGGGAAATTTGGAGGGGTTAGTTAGAGGAATTCCACTAGAGGAGAAGATTTTTATCGGGGAGGGGGGGACCTTAACGGCCAGGTAGGTAAAGAAGCAAGATAATATGCGAGGGCTGGTGGTTTTGGTTTGGGAGAGGTTAATGAGGAAGGACAATCTATACTTGATTTTTCAATGGCTTATAATTTCAAGATTGTCAACACTTACTTTAAGAAGCATGAGGAGCATTTAGTCACATATAAGAATGAAGTCTCAAGGTTACATATTGACTTCTTTTTGGTAAGGAATCCAGATAGAAAAATCTGTAAAAATTGTAAAGTGATCCCTAGGGAACCTGTGGCAACTCAACATAGGGTTCTGGTCCTTAACATGCTTATTAAAGGTCAAAAACAAAAGTATCAGCATGTGATGAACCCTAGGATTAAGTGGTGGCAGCTAAAGGGGGAGAAACAACAGACTTTCAAGAGAAAACTGCTGGAGGAAGGAGCCTGGGAGTCGAAAGAAAGTGCTAACATCATGTGTAATGATATGGCCAAGAGGGTTATGAAGGTTTCTAAAGCACTTTTAGGAGAATCAAAAGATTTTGGACAAAGAAATAAGAAATCTTGGTAGTGTAATGAGAGCGTTCAAGAGAAGGTCAAATATAAAAGAGAATGCTTCAAAGCTATACATTTTTGCAATAACACAAAAAATTAGGAAAGGTATCGGAAGGCTAACAAAGAGGCTAAAAAAGCAGTAAGTGAAGCTTGAACTAAATTGTTTGAAAAGTTTTACAAGAACTTTGGAACAAAAAATAAGGAACGAAAGATTTATAAAATTACAAAGAACAAAGAAAGGAAATCTAAAAATTTGGATCAAGTAAGATGTGTTAAGGATCAAGAAGGAAAATTTTTTGTTACAGATGGAGATATTAAAAATAGATAGGAAGGTTACTTTCACAAGCTTTTTAATGACAGAGTAGGGTCAACTAGTGATACAGATAATTAAAAAACCCAAAAGGGAGAACAAAATTTGGCTTATTATCACAAGATTAGGGTTAGCCAGGTCAACGAAGTTCTTAGGAGAATGGATAATGGTAAAGCAGTTGGTCTTGATAATATTCCTATCAAAGTTTGAAAGTATTTAGGGAAGGAGAGTACTATCTAGCTAACTAAGCTATTTAATGAGATTTTAAGGTCCAAGAAAATGCCTGAGGAATGGAGAAGAAGCACTTTAGTGCCTATATATAAAAATAAAGGGGATATCCATAACTGCGCAAACTATCAAGGGATTTAGCTTACACTATGAAATTATGGGAAAGAGTTATCGAATGTAGGCTAAAAACTGAGGCAAGTATCTCTGAGAATCAATTTGGTTTTATACCAGGATGATCTACTATGAAAAGCTATTTATCTACTAAGGGGGTTGATGAAAAAGTATCAAAATAAATAAAAAGACTTGCATATAGTTTTTTATTAATCTGGAAAAAACTTATGATCGAGTACTAAGAGAAGTTTTTTGGAAAGCCATGGAAAATAAAGGTGTAAGTGTTGCTTATATTATAACTATAAAAAATACGTATGATGGGGCAATAACTAGTGTGAGAACATCTAGAGGGGAGACTAGAACTTTCCCATTATGATTGGCCTACATCAGGGATTATCTTTGATCTCTTATTTGTTTGCTCTGGTTTTAGATGTTCTAACAGAACACATTCAAGAAGAAATCCTCAAATGCATGCTTTTTACAGATGATATAGTCCTCATGGCAGAGTTAAGAGAAGAGATTAACTATAAAATCGAGTTATAGAGGTGTACTCTGGAATCAAAGGGTTTCTGTCTGAGCAAGAGTAAGACAGAATATATGCATTGCAAGTTTAACAAGCAGTAAGCTAAAAAAGAGTTGGAGGTTAAAATTGAAGACCAGGTTATATCACAAGTGTCAAAGTTCAGGTATATAGGATTAGTTATACAAGATGATGCTGAAATTAATGGGGATGTTACACATAGGATACAAGCTAGGTGGGTGAAATAGAGAAAAGTATCAGGAGTTGTTTGTAACTGGAAAGTACCTAATAAGCTCAAAGGGAAGTTTTATCGTATAGCTATAAGACCGACAATATTATATAGGAGTGAATGTTGGGCAGTAAAAGGATAGCAAGAACATAAAATTGGGGTAGTAGAGATGAGGATGTTGAGATAGATGTGTTGTCATACAAGACAAGATATAATTCGTAATGATTGTATACAGAGTAGAGTCAGAGTGGCACCTATTGAGGAGAAAATGGTAGAAAATCATTTAAGGTGGTATGGTCATATTCAAAGAACGTGGCAATTAGAAGCGCTAGTAAGAAGAGTTGAGTAGATGGTATGAAGTCTTGTGAAAAAAAGCCAAGGAAGACCAAGAAGGACACTTGGAGAAGTCATTGAACGAGATCTTTTGATAAATGAGATACCTAAAGAGTGGATCATTGATAGAACTCAATGGTGTCATGCGATTCATGTAGCCGACGCCATTTAATGGGATAAGGCTTTGTTATTGTTTGATATCTAGAATTTTTATATACATTTCTACTCCTATCTTGGTCTATTTACATTTTCATCTATGGGAATTCTCCAATTTTATTACACTTTGTGATTTATTAGGTCTAAATCAATTTTAGATGAAAAATGAATTATTTTCATATTTTAGAACTTAAATTATAAAAGACTCAATTTAGTCCATCTTGTGTACTTTGCAGAAATTAATATTAGAGATTTCTTGATGATGTGGCATTGACATAGCACTTCTACTGACATGGATGCTGATGTAGCACTTTTTTGATGAGTAGGATGTTGACTGGGCACTTCTTTTCTGCTGACTTGATGACATGGATGTGTGGGCCTCATCTCAGAATTTTTCAGCCCTTTTTGCATGCAGTCCTACTTTTGCATCTTCCCCAAACTTTGTTAAAAATGGAAACAAAAACATATCAGCCTTCTGCATGGAAAAAGAGTCTCTTTACTGTACCTTATTTATGTCATCCCTTCACATTTTAGACCTCCTTTTGTAGCTGTAGAACAGCCACACCTCAGCCCTTTTTAAAAGTCAACTGAAGGCATCTAAGGCAGAATATTCCTTAGGTTTAGTGGGGCATCAGTTTTGTATCTCATATCACTCTTTCATTCTGTAACTTAGTAATTTCGTATGTCTTCTTCTTTCTATTTTTCTCTCCATTATTCTTCTGGTTTTGCTCTCGTGGAGAGATAAACTTCTATTGTAATCAGTCATTAGGACCTTGGGATGTTGTAACTTGAACTTTCAGTGCAAGATAAGTGTTTTATTCTCCATTTCATCTTATTTTCATTTTCTGTTCTGTTCTTGTGTTTATGTTGATACCAAAATTCTGATATGAACTTGTATAAGCATAAACTGATTTCTATTTGAGATATAACCTTGCTTAACTGATTGGGAAAGTAAGTAAAATGAAATGGCTAGGTTAGATGATATCTAACTTGATTTGGTTGAGGTCTTTTAAAGTTGTATCTAGCTATAGATTAATGAAGTTCTTTTTAACTATGGTTAGAAGCATTACAGTTCCAGAAGCTCTTCTAGATTTCTTTTCCTAAAATCAAATGGTGAAGTGAGAATAAGACTAAACCAATGAGTTAAGTAGTGATAGTTGCACTCTCATAAATCCTAGTTACTGGTTACATATTCTCCTCCACTGTCAAATATTTGTGCTGTTTACTACTACTGTTTGCTACTGCTATTTATTGCTTGATTTATATTCTGTTTATGCATTGTCACAGCCAAACCCCTCGTGTTAATTAGGTCTTAATAAGTGTAATTAATGCTAGGAACAATTAATTAGTAGTTAGAAGTGAGGCTCCTTAAGTGAATACGACCTAAGGATCATTATACTGCAAGATTGCCACAAATTCAATTCTGTGCAATTCTGCATCTTAATGGCGTGAACCAGAATTTTTGGCTCCATTGCCAGGGAGCCATTTCACTTTTGAGTTATTAATTTAGTTGTTGCATTGTTTCTTTGTTTGATTTTCAGTTATTTAGCGTTGTTGAAATGATTTACAAGTTTTGAGTTTTTTCTCGGAAACTAGTCATTTTCCAAGTCGGCAAAAGTCTGACTATCTCTGATTGAACTCAAACTTGGTATACCACTATTTTTTGACATTTTAAGCAAGTTCTGACCCCTATTCATTTGGCCCAGTATGGGGTGGCCATTTTTCTAAATTCCATCATTTAGGCCCTCTTTTCTATTTTTTAATTTTTTTTATTTTTCTAATTAATTGTGATTTTTGGTGTGATTTTTGTAGATTGAATTTTTAAGTTCTGTTTTTTCTATTTGTCCTCCAAGTTGTGAAGGATTTTTCCAAGAAAAATCAAATTTTTCTGAGATACTTCATTTTTTGGTGATTTTCATCAGTTGGAGCTTATTATAGTGATTTTGCTGTTTTCTGTGTTTCTTTTGTTTTCTTGTGAATTTCACGCTTCCTAGTGTATAAGAAGGTCTCTTTATGTGGACTTATACACCTTTGATCCAGAAATAGATAGGACCTTCCATAGGCTAATAAGAAGCGATAGCATTAGATGTAGCATAGTTTATGAACTTCTTTTTGAAATTATTGATCTTACTATCAATAGTGTAGAAGTAGAGTCAGATTCTGAATCTGATATTGTGTTGGAGCCAACTAATTTTGAGTCAGCTGGGACAACTAAGATGGATAATCAAAATGCATAAGTGCCTCAAAATAGGCAAGAACAATCCATTAAAGAGTTGACTGCACCTTATGTGTATTATCAACCATTGTGCATAAATTATCCTGAGTTGGATGCTAATTTTGAACTGAAATCTGGTCTAATCCACTTGCTGTCAAAGTTTCATGGTCTTGCAGGTGAGGACCCATATAAGCACTTGAAGGACTTGCATGTTGTTTGCTCCACCATAAGACCACATGGAGTGGAAGAAGAACAGATCAAATTGATAGCCTTTCCTTTCCCTTTGGATGGGGCAGCCGAGGATTGGCTTTATTACTTGCCAACTGCTGTAATAACAAGATAGGATGACTGAAAAAAGATATTCTTAGAAAAATTCTTTCCAACCTCTAGAACAGCAGCAATCAGAAAAGACATCAGTGGGATTAGACAAGCAATTGGTGAATCATTGCATGAGTATTGGGAGAGATTTAAAAAGTTGTGTTCAAGTTGCCCAAACCACCAAATTTTAGAGCAGCTTCTCATCCAGTATTTTTATGAGGGATTGTTGCCAATGGACAAATATATAGTTGATGCAGCTGCTGGTGGGACATGGTTGATAAAACCCCTACTGCAGCAAACGAATTATACAACATATGTAACAATTGGGGTCACCTATATTTACAATATATATGTATATATCATGGGACCTCTCATAGGTCACATATACAACCTACAAGGAATAGTTACCATATGTAACAATTTTATCATGTAAGCATCACATCATACTTTCTATAAACCATCCAACACCTAAGAGTTATCTACGCACATTCATACTTTATATGATATAACCATGGGTGGGTGTAACACGAATAAGGGTAACATAACTCACCCGTAATTAGTTTACCACATTAGCAAATACATATGACACAAGAACCTTTTATCTCATATGATGGAAATGGAATATAAAGTGCAATATGATGGAGAGCTATTCATCCACATTATGCAACACAAATTGCATTTAACCAAAGAAAGTACGTATAAATAGGTGTATATATATATATATATATATATCCATCACACTTGTATAAACCAACTAATGGCTTCCGTCCAATAGTATGGACTCATATGCATAGATTATTATCATAAGAGAATCGTTGATGCAATTAAGAATAGAAGGAGCATATACCAATGTTTAGAAACAAGAATGTTTTATCATCACTCCGCATACCCATACACAACTGTTACAAAGTTCAAATAAAAGTGCTACACTCCTGGGTGTCCCACAATCCAAGCATGCCATTAACTTATGTAATAAAAGTCCAACATGTGAGAATTTATTAGAGCACTCTAGCCTCAAGGAAAAGGAACGTGGTTATTATTAACCTTAATTATTATAACATGACCAATACTAGAGAATTTAAAATTTCGTCCCATGATATCGCCATTGTAAATCTCATCGCCATAGTTAATTTAAATGAGTAAAGAATACACCTCCAGGACCACTTGGACTATCTCCTTCTAATGGTAAAGGATGGATAATATTTCATTTCCTCACAAATCATTTACAAGATTTAAGTTGTATAAGGTAGAATGATCTCCTCGCACGACCATAGTCTCTAGTTTCAACTAAAAGAATATTATTAACCAAAAGTATATTTCCATCCATGGGTTCATCATTACATTGTAGCAATTAAAGGGATGAACCAAGCCTTAATAACATATATACTTAAATTGTACAATCATTAAAGAGATAAGAAAGGTCCCTCACCATTGCTTAAACTTCTCAATGAATTCATCTCCTTGAAAGTTTTTTTACAAGCCCCAAAGATGACCTAATAATGCTCAACACATCATCTAAACTAAGGATTAGGGATGCATGAGAAAAGAGTCAAAACTCCACAATTCAACATACATCAGAAGGGTGACGCCTAAGGCGCCAGCCCCTCAAGTCTCTATGGTCTTGGCCCCTAAGGCACTATGGCTGGTGTCTTGAGCACAAGTCTTAGGTTTACCTTTCCCATCTCGAGCACCAAGTTAAAAACTTGCGTTCTAATTGTGGGTTCACGCATTTCTAGCCCAAAGTCACCACTTTCTCCCAAATTTCTTCATGTGTTTTCACTCCTAGAGTCTTAGCATGATTTTGGCACAAGAATCCCAAACCAAAACCAAGAATGGAGACTCGAGTCATGAATTCCTAATTTAGAACCTTAATTTTCTTTCTACCACCTACAAGTCTTGAAATCCATTCTTAATCTTGCCACATTCATGAATTTACTCGTCTAATCTCATCCTCAATCATCCTAGAGTATTTTAAACATAATAAGGGAAAGGTTCATGGTGGCATGGTAGAGGAGCACAACGTGAGGGGGAAGAGGAAAAAAAATGGAAAAGGAAGGATGATGAATATAAGATAGGGTGTATGTGAGGCCCACTTGTTCTCTCTCAACTTGGTCCTTTCTTGCCTACAATTGTGACTAACATTTAATAAGGAAACAAAATAACTTGATCATCACTGGGGCACCCAAACACATTCCATAAAATAATCATCATCACAACTTTTTTTATAAAAAATCCAAATTTCTTATCTGTTCACTTTAGTCCCTATCTGACTTTATAACTTTCCACGTCTCTTAATCTTGTGCTTAGTTCCTCTCAAGAGTTACTTTATCAGCTTATACGCCTTGCCATTTAAGACCTTGAATTTTAAAGAAAGCAGAAAATGTTTCCAGCACCCAAAATACTCCTTAGGAAGTTCCAATATATTAATATCCAAAAATAGCGAATATTACAGCATGCATGTGATTAAAGATGATGAATGGCAGATTGAGAGGAATGGCATGAAGAATACACCAGCAAAAAAATATTTCACTATAGGTGGGCACATTGGTCTTACTTGCTTTTGGACCATCTAAGTAAGGATAGAGAGAAGCATCCTGTTGTGACATCTATCTTTGAAACATCCATAGTGCCAGATTTATCATCCATTAACTCCTAAATGGCTCAATTATGAATGTATCCTTCGAAAAAAGGTTCCTTATGGCTCACATAGCATTGCACCCCTTCATTCGAGCAACCAATAACATTAGCAATGAATGCAATAGTGATGTGAATCATTTGATTATGAATGTATCCTTCAAAAAAAGGTTCCTTATGGCTCACATAGCATTGCACCCCTTTATTCGGGTAACCAATAACATTAACGATGAATGCGGTAGTGATGTAATCTTTCTTCCTTTAATCATAGAATCTCTAATATCTTCATCAAACTCAAGATTTGCATAGAATCCCTTGATCATTTTCAGATAGACTGGCTCATTGATTATGAAGAATGGTCCCCAACTTATTTTTTCAAACATTCAAAACGTAGTAATGCCAATGTTAATGAAGAAACTAAAATCAATGGTGTGAGGAACAAAATACTGCTTATGGCAGAAATCTAAAAGATAGTGTTGTTTTACCTTCTTGTCAATAAAGGTTTTTCTAGCCCTAGGGGTTACCATGGTGGTGACAGTAGCATCAGAACCCTTCTTTATTGGTGAAGTCATCGAAAAATTAAGAGTGAAGGAAGAGGAAGAAGATTATGGAAAAACTTTGATGTTTAATGAAATTGCAGAGGGATTGATAGCGTGAAGCAACAAAGGCACCAGGTCAGGTTTTTAAAAGTGGTCCCTAACAGTAAAAAAATGGAATGGTAAGAATTTATGGCAGAAATGACGTGCAGTGTGAATCTTAAAGGGTGTGATAGACGTGATACATGTTCAGAGAGTTGTGCCATGTAAAGATAGGGGTAATGGGAGAGAGAAGATGAAATAATGACTATTTTCAAAGGATTTGTATTTATCCAAAAAAAGGCAACAAGTTTAAATTTAAAATGGGATTCATATGTTGAAAACGACAATAATATAATCAAATAAGTACAATTTGGTAAAGGGATATGCAAATATTTTAAATATATTAGTAACTACAGGCATATGCAGGGACCAAAAAACATGCAAGGTCCATAAAAGTTCAAACATCTGTATCCTTTAGATCAAGCATTCTTAGGTCTCTTTTTAACTTGACAAACCAATCTTCAGCCAATGGCTTTGTGAAGATATCAGCAATCTGACTATGTGTTCCCACATATTCCATAAGAATGTCCTTTTTTTGTACATGGTCCCTAATAAAGTGATGCCTTATTTCAATGTGTTTTGTTTTGGAGTGTAAAATATGATTTTTTTAAATGTTAATATCACTGGTATTGTCACAAAAGATTGGTATTTTATCACATTCTACACCAAAGTTTTGTAATTGTTGTTTTATCCAAAGCACTTGTGCATAGCATGACCCTGCTGCCACATACTCGGCCTCGACAGTAGACAAGGCAATAGAAGACTGTTTCTTGCTATACCAAGATACAAGACATTAGCCTAGAAACTGATAAGTACCATTAGTGCTTTTCCTATCAGTTCTACATCCCCTAAAATCCACATCAGAAAATGAAATTAGTTCAAAAAAATTATTTTTCGGGTACCATAAACTGAGATTCTATGTACATTTTAGGTACCTAAAAATTCCTTTTACAAAAATTAAATGGAACTCCTTCAGATCAGATTGGAATTTAACTCAAAGACAAACGTTGAACATTATCAGGCTACTAGCAGTTAAATATAGCAAGGATTCAATCATACCTCTGTAGAGCTTTTGATCAATACTTTTTCTAGAATCATCTTTTTCTAATTTCTGTGATGCACCCATTGGGGTCTTCATTTCTTTTGAACTCTCCAAACCAAATTTTTTTCATGAGATCTTTGATATACTTGGCTTGATTTATAAAGATTCCTTCCTTGGTCTGTTTGACTTGTAATACGAGGAAAAAGGACAGTTCCCCCATCATGCTCATCTTGAATTCACTAGTTATTAACATCTTTGCACAAATTTTCATTAGTAGCATCGAATATAATGTCATTAACATAAAATCTGTACAATTAAAATGTCTTTATTTTTTGCTTTGGTAAATAAAGTTGAATTAATTTTCTTTCTAGAAAAATCATTTTCCAAAAGAAAGTTACCCAATCTTTCATACCAAACATAAGGGTCCTACTTTAAACCATATGGGGCCTTAGAGAGTTTGAAAACATGATTATTATTATAGGGTCCTCAAACCTAGGTGGTTGCTTTACAAAAAAAAAACTTCATTAATAAAACCATTTAGGAAAGTGCTTTTAACATCCATTTGATATAGCTTAAAATTTTTCTAACAAGCAAAAGATAAAAGAATTCTAATTGACTCTAACCTTGCTATCGAAGTAAAATTTCTTTAAAATCGATTCTTTCTTGTTGGTTGTATCCCTGAGTAACCAATCTTGCTTTATTCCTTACCACTTATCCTTGCTCATCCATTTTATTCTTCAATACCCATTTTGTGCCAATAGACTTACCACTTAGTGCAGGGACCAGAAACCATACTTTCTTTCTTTTAAATTGGTTTAACGCTTCTTGCATGGCAATAATTCAAGAGTCATCTATCAAAGCCTCATCAACATTCTTAGGCTCAATTTTGATACAAATGCCATTTGTGAATAGATTATCTTGTATGCCTTTCTTCCAAAGGATCCTCTATTACAAAATTATAGGGATAATTTGGTGTTCCTTTCCATTCTCTAGGAATTCTTTGATGGTCTCAATGAGATACTTCCATACTTTGTTGAGATTCAGGGCCCTAGTATTCTTCTTGTAGTTCTTGTTCAAGGCCCTCTTTTTCATTTGCAATGGTCTGATCTGATTCTTCTTTTGTAGAAACCTTCTAGGGAATTATCAATTCCTGTTCATCTGTACAATTCATTATCTCATAAGAAATTTTAGTATCATCAAACTTAATATGAATTGATTCCTCAATTGTTCTTATTCATTTATTGAAAATTCTATAAGCTTTGTTGTTATATGAATAACCTACAAAAAATGCCTTCATCTGATTTAGCATCAAATTTACCTAGATTATCCTTTTGGTTTAGTATATAACATTTACAGCCAAAAGGATGAAAATAACTAATGTTGGGTCTCTTGCCTTTCCAAAGTTCATGGAGTATTATTGAGAAAAGGCCTTATCAGACACCTATTTAAAAAATAGCAAGATCTGTTGATTACTTCTACCCAAAGATTTTTAGGGAGATTGTTTTCATATAACAGAGTCCTGGCCATGTCTAGCAGGGACCTGTTTTTCCTTTCTGCAACACCATTTTATTGATGTGTTCTAGGGGCAGAGAAGTTATGATCTATTCCTTATTCATCACAAAAATTTTCAAAATGCATATTTTCAAACTCTGTTCCATGATCACTTCTCAATTTTGAAATTTGAAGATTTTTTTTTTATTTTAGACTCTTTTGAAAAATGTTTTAAAAGAAGCAAGCAATCACTTTTACTTGATAAAAAGTAAAACCAAGTAAATCTAGAATAGTCATCAACTAGTACATACCCATACAACTTTCCTCCAAGGCTTTGTGTCCTAATAGGGCCAAACAAATCCATATGAATAAGTTCCAGGAGCCTTGTAGTTGATACATATTCTTCTGATGAAAAGGAAGACTTAATTTGTTTCCCTTTCTGACATGCTTCACATACATGGTCCTTTTCGAACTTTACCTTTGGAAGACCAACAACTAGATCCCTATTGGAAAGTTTTGAAATAAGTCTCATATTTAAATGGCCCAAATTCTTGTGCCATAGCTAGCTTTGGTCACTGGTTCTTGAGAGACATTTATTTGGAAAATAATTTTTGTCAGGTAAGATATAAAGATTTTCAAATCTTTGTCCCTCAATGAGAGTCATATTTTCATCTTTCATTTTTGTAAAACATTTCTCAACTGTAAAGGTTACAACATGACCTTTATCACATAATTGACTTATGCTTATTAAATTGTATCCCAAATCAACAACAAGTGAAACTTTTTCAATGAAAAATGATTCATTAATGCATGCTTTACCTAAACCAAGTATTTTTCCTTTTTGGTTATTTGCAAAAGATACCTACCCAAATTTGATCTTTCTTCATAGTGGACGAACCTCTGTTTGTCACTTGACATGTATCGGGAGCATCCTGAAGCTAGAAACCAGCTTTCTTTCTTTTGCTTCGTCCGTAAGCATACCTTAATTAACCAATTTTAGGTCCCTAAGTATTTTGGGTCATGATCATGTCAATAGGGAGCACAATTATGCCTTTTGGAATCCACATTCTTTTTACAACAACATGTTTTTATTATGATAATATTGAGAAGATATGTAACCTCTTTTTTCACAGGTGTAGCATGTTTTCAAAGTAGTTGATAAACCTCTTTTGAAAATTGTTTTGTTCCTTCTGTCACTTTTAATATAGCCCAAGCCTTCCTTATTCAGGGTTTTCCTTTGATTGCCAAACATTCGATCTAGATTTTTTCTATCCGATGACAAATCTACTTAGATCAAACCTTGAATTTTAACTTTTGGGGCCCTATTTTCAAAAATCAAGTATGGAAGAGATCGTTCCTCTTCTAACCTTTTTATCTTAGTCTCCAAAAATTGTTTGTCATTCACATTACTTTGAAAATCTTTAATTACTTGTCTATGAGCCCGTTGTAAACAATTATATTGCTGTAAAATATTTTTTGAATCAATTAAAAGTTCATCAAATGCATGAGATAATTGATCGAATGTAAGTGGTATATTTCTTACCTCTTCAATTTCATTATCGTAATCACTATTTGCCATGAGATACAGATTTACGATTTCGGGGTCCCTCAAAGTCAAATTCTTCTTCTAGTAGATCATCATCACTCCAAGAAGCATTTGCTACTATATACTTTTGGTTTCTCTTGTTCTTTCCAAGTTATGGGCACTCAGCACGTATGTGACTAGTGCTTTCACATTCAAAACGTGTAACAAGTTCTCGATTCTATTTTGTAAGACCCTTGTACTTGTTTTGAAATTTTTGCCTATAATATTTGTAGAATTTCTTTGACATGAGTGCCATTTCTATTCTTCCAATTCACTATTCTGGTATGACGATTCTCTTTGGCATTTTCCTTTAAGACTATGCTTTTTTCTTTCTTTATAAATGTGAGTCTTTTTGTATGCAATTAACTTTCCTCATAATTCATCAGTTGTCAGAGTGGCAGTTCTCCTAGATTCTTCTATTGGCTTTAGCTTTCCAAGGTCCTGAGAGATTCTTCAGAACTTTTCTCATGATTTTTTCGTTGCTATAGATAATTCCCATCATATCTAACTCTTGTGTTATTTTGCCAAGCCTGATAAACATTTCTACAATAGTTTCTTCTTTAATCATTCTGAAAGCGTCAAAGTCTTCCTCCAAAGTGTCTGTCTATGTCTTTTTCACTTTTATAGTTCCTTCTGTATGATTTTCAATTTCTCCCACATTTCTTTGGCCGTGGTACACCTAGATAACATCTTGAATTCCTCTGCATTTATAGCATAGTGTAAGTAATTTATAGCTTTAAAATTTACTTCAACTTCATCTCTTTCTTC
Organism: Biancaea sappan; assembly: GCA_037074585.1. Lineage (NCBI taxonomy): Eukaryota > Viridiplantae > Streptophyta > Magnoliopsida > Fabales > Fabaceae > Biancaea > Biancaea sappan. The sequence goes on along the minus strand of CM073501.1, from coordinate 39,311,529 downwards.
AGCTGAAAGTTCTTTAAAGAGTTTTGGAACTTCTTTATCTCCTTCAATTTTCATTGGCACGTTTGTTCCATCTTCAATAACTATCCATACTTGGAGGTTTATTGACTTCAAGAAGATCTTCATTCTCATCTTCCAATGAGTGTAGTTCATTCCATCAAAGAATGATGGTCTACCCACACTTGACCTTAAGCTCTTGGTACATGCATCATTGTATAGATCTTTGCTCATAGTTGTTTAAACCTTTAATAGGATACCTCCTCTGATACCAATTATTAGAGTAGGAGTGAACTCAAGAGGGAGTGAATTGAGTTTTCAAAAACTTTTTAGAAATAATTTCTTTTCTTTGAAATGATTTAGGTACCTAAAAGGAGTTTCAGGGTCTTGTAAAAACTTGTGTTTAGAACATGATTTTGAGAAAAATAGTAGATTGCGAAAATTAAAGCACACTAGGAAGTATAGTGGTTCAGAAGTATCTATAAGATACTCCTATATCCACTCCTTAAAACATGCAGTATTGAGAGTTTTATTAAGGTAACAAATAATGAGTACAAGACCAATCAACTTTGATGATCAACTACATGTTTTTATGCTAAGTAACTTAACAACCTTCAAGATTGGATCAATAGGTCCCTACTTTTACGATTCTTAAAACTAAGATTTCATGGGTCCCTAGCAAACCTTTAAACTAGTAACCTTTCCTCCATAAAGGGTCAGCCCTTAACTTTTACACTTACCAACCAGGGTCCAAGCTCCAGGCCCCCACAAATAGACAGTTCATTATTAAGACAAGTTACAATATATGAAAAGTGATGGTTCATAGAACCTAAGTACACTAGAGTTGGCTCACACAGGATATATGAGTATTAGAACAAGCTCTCAGAAAAACAATGATTCGAAGGCGCAGCAGCACAAGTACAAGCAACTCAGAAGTATATGCTCTTTTCTTTTTTTCTTGGTAACTTTGAATGGTTGCTTCAACGTTTGAATGGTTGCTTCAACGTTTTCTTATAGACTCTGTATCAATGTTATTGGACCCAGACTGACCCGGGACCTAGTAACCCATGACCAAGTCTGGTCCGGGTTAAGCTATTAGACCAGATTGTAGTTGACCCAATCAAGACCCGGCCAACCCAGCCGGGTCTTCACCGACCTGGCGACCCGACACTCGGTTGACCCGCGATTCCATTAAAAAGAAAAAAGAAAAATTTACAAAGTCCAGTAAAAAAGAGAAGAAGAAGAAGAAGAAGAAGAAGAAGAAGAAGAAGAAGAAGAAGAAGAAGAAGAAAAAGAAGAAAAAGAAGAAAAAGAAGAAGAAGAAGAAGAAGAAGAAGAAAAAGAAGAAAAAGAAGAAAAAGAAGAAGAAGAAGAAGAAAAATGTTACAAGCTAATGAAATGTCATTCGTGAAGGAAAGAAAGATCTTGAACTCTGGTTCACGCCACTGCGATGCCGAATTACCCAGAATTGAATTCGTGGCAATTTTGCGGTATAGTGATCCCCATGTCATATTCACTCAAGGAGCCTCACTTCTAATCACTAATTAATTGTTCTAAACACTCAAATACTAAAAACAAACACATAAATGAGGAGTTTGGTTGTGACTGTAACAACAATAACAGAAATAAAAACTTAAAACAGTAGCAATGAACAATAGCAGCAGCTAATCAGTAGCAAATCAACTTTGACAGTAAAAGAAGACCATGCAACCAGCCACTATGATTTATGGGAGTGCAACTATCATTACTTAACTCATTGGGTTAGTCTTATTCTCATTTCACCATTTGGTTTTTTTTATGAAAAGATTTCTAGAGAACTTTCCAGAAATTTAATGCTTCTAACCATAGTTAATAAGAACTTCATTAATCTATAGTTGAATGCAAGTATAAAGACCTTAACCAAATCAAGCTAAATATCATCTAACTAACCATTTCATTTTACTTGCATTTACAATTAGTTAAGCAAGTTTATATCTTTAATAAGAATCAGTCTAAGCTCCTATAAGTTCTTATCAGAATCTAACAATAGCAAAGACATAAGAATCAAAACAAAAAACAAAATGAGATAGAATAGAGAATAAGACACTTATCTTGTACTTTCAGTTCAAGCTACAACATTCTAAGGTCCTAGTGACTGATTACAATAGGAGTTTAGCCCTCCATGAGAGCAAAACAGCAAAACAGAAAAGCGAAAATAGAGAGGAAGAGAGGTTTGTAAAATTCTAAGTTACTAAAGTGAAGAGTGTTGTCTGTGATACAAACTGATGCCTCTCAAAAACCTAAAGAATATTGTACCCTAGATGCTTAGTTGACTTTCAAAATGAGGGCTGAGGTGGCTAATTTCTTCTGCAGAGGAGGCAACCAGCAGACAGTAGCAACAAACATGAAAAAGGTACAATAAAAGAGTTCTTCTGTGCATGCAGAAGTCTGAAGTGTTTCTATTTCCATTTTCAACAAAGTTTGGGGAATATGCAAGAGCTGGACTACATGCAAAGGCTGAGCAAATCTAGATTGAGGGCCCTACATGTCCAAATCAACAAAAAAACATAGAAAAGAGTCCCAATCAGCATCCTACTCATCAGAAAGGTGCTACATCAACGCCATGTCAGCAAGAACATCCACCTCAGCACCATATCATCAAGAAATCACCAAAATTAATTTCTGCAAAATGGCCAAATAGATTAAATTGAGTCTTTAATAATTTAAGTCCTAAAATATAAAAATAATTTATTTTCCATCCAAGATTAATTTAGACCCAATAAATCACAAAAGTGTAATAAAATTGGAGAATCCCCATAGATGAAAATGCAAATAGACCAAGATAGGGGTTAAAATGTATATAAAAATGCTAGATATCAAACTCGTCAACTCTGAGACACATTGCAATGTTAAGTGTTAACCCATATGCTGATATCAGACGGGTTAAAACAAAATGAACATTTGAGTCGTAATCTCTTGATGGGTTGTTCATCTCTTCACGAAAAGTTTGAATCGATCATAGTTTGTTTGAAGATCTTTGAAGCTCTTTCAGGATGGGCTGTCTATTACATCATTGAAGCTTAGAGAGGGAAACGATATGCACTGCACTCTGGAAAAGAAAAGCCTATGATATTGGAATCTAAGAAAAAGGTGTAAAGTCTGATGTAGACTTGAAAAAAGTAAAAAGTAAATTTGAAATATGAAAAGCCTATGAAAAATAGTGTAGATCTTAGACTTGAAAATAGTACTAGTGTATAGAGATGATTGATAATTAATGACTGATTTGAGCCAAAAAAATTGAATTATATAACACTTTGATCCCTCAAATTCTTGCATTTTAATCCTTTTTGTTTTTGTTTTTTATTATTTAATTATTACTTGACTTTATGTTTAAATTATTATAAATGTTTATTATTTTATAAATATTTACATTTAATTATTTATGACTAATGATCATAATTTTAAGATTTTAAAGTATAAAATTTATATTAAATTATAAATTTTACTTGTTTTAAAATTTATTTGTAAACATATATATATATATATATATATATATATTAATTTTTAAATTTATTTATCTGGTTCAGCAATTGACCTGGTGACCTGCCGATTAAACCAGTGACCCGGAGGCCAACCTAGGTCAATAGCGGGCTGGTTCCAATAACTATTCTCTATAAAATAGCCATTGTGAATCTTCAGTTTAAAGGGCCCATGTGATTGCTATATCAATCAGGATCCCTGATTGATCTATAAATGGAAATATTTTGCTTTGAAAATATTCTCTTCTGATGTGCATATATTTGAACGCAATCTTCCTTAATTTCTGTCCATAATAGATGCGTGAATGATGCCACACATTCCTATCGTCAAATCAAAGTGTTTGTAATTAATACGAAATCAAGGAAATTGATTTGCTTTAAATAGGGTCCCGATTCTTTCCTCAAGTAACATTATGTAATACTTCAAAAAACCTATGATTTTCGGGTATTACATAAAGCTAATTTTTGTGGAATAATTCAGGTGGAGAAAGTTTTCTAGTGTGTAGCAAGGAAAATGTGAGGCTTAGAGGTGGCAAGGTTGTGGAATATTAAGTAGTAGAGAGTCGAGGAATGTATTGGTGGAACCGAAGGCACCAAGGAAGTTAAGAGACAGGTTGGATACAAAGAGGGACTAAAGTGAAATAAAAAAATTATGGGGCACCTAGGATTTAGAAACACCCGAGGTGGGATATTATGAATTTTCTTTTACCATTCTTGACTAAGGGTCAACTGGAGCGCAACGTAGTAATTTCACCCTGGGCGAGTATATATAGGTGGCCCCGCCCCTTTTTCCTCATTTCCTCCTTTCTTCTCTCTCTCTTCACTTTCTCTCTCCTCTCATTCTTTCTTCCTTCTCTCTACTCTCTCTCTCTACTCAAATCCTTCAACCGAGCTTTGGGGGATGGATCTCGGGCAATGAGGTGAGTCTCTAGGAGCCAAGCAACGTAGGGAAAGTAAGGAATCGAGGGATGGTTGTGGCGCAAGGCGGGAGTGCTGAGAACGTGAAATCCAAGTGATGGATCTGTCTAGCTCTCTTATATACGGATATATATATATGTTTATCTATATTTATATTTTTTATATACATTTAATCATTAAATGTATTATTGTGTGGGATATATAGTGGGAATTATTTGGGATATGTGTGGATTGGTTATGGTATTTATGTGGATGCATTGCATATTCATTTGCACATTTATATTATGAAATGAGAGGGAAATAGAAGTGGGAAGCTACCCATTATACCGTTGAGTGGTGTCAATGGGTATACAAGCACATTGAGGCTAGTCTTCAATGTGGCGTGGAAAAGAGCGGAATTTGCATTGCATCTCATTCATCTATATAATTTATATTTTATGTGTTTGGTTGGTTATTTGTATATGGGATATATGTAACAGTTGGGCATAATCTAAGAGACCATAAAAATGTTATGGTTATTTCTTGAGTGATAATCCGTGGAAATGTCAACCAACATTGATGAAGCTCTTGAAATGTGGTAGGAGAGCATGGACCCTTGAGTAGGGTCTCATGCATTTATTTATTGTGCGGTGTGTATGTGTGTGTTTGCGGGAGAATATGATAGGACGTGATACCATATGCGTGCCTACGAGTAGCTTGGTATCATGTGGGATGAATTCCCGATTTGGATTATGTATATATATATTCTGTATATCTGTGTAGTGCAGGGTTGGTATTGGTGAGTCCGTAGTTTAGACTTACCCCCTCACAATTGTAAGTATACAGGGCGGACAAGTCAAGGGCTCGCTAATCGAGGATGCCTCTCCATTATTCAGGGTAAGGTAATATATTTTATTATATTTCTCTAACGTTCTTTATAATCCAATAGGCCACCACTTACGATCCTGGGATAGAAATCTAGGCTTGTAGCAATGTTGGTAACACTATCTGTGCTAATCACGAGCTGGGTTCGGGTCGTGACACATTATGTCTTCATATATTCTCAGTCTAATTTTATACCATGATTTTGATTACATGAGTTTGATCTTCATTAAAGGCATACATCAATTGACTTTAGTTGATTGCATTTAATGTTCTGAGTTTCCTCAAAACATTGATCAAAACATTAATCAAAAATATATTATTTGAGAAGTTGTATCAACACAAACATTTCTTTTTATTTTTTCCATTTTATGTTGAAGGGAAAATGTTTGTCACTTGAGAAACAGATTGAATACTTCACATCAACTGCGGCAATAGATCTTCCAAAGGCAATAAGGAGTTCAAAAGAACTAAAACATCATTTAGCCAAATCTATATACATCATGGACAAATTTAAGGGAGAAAGCTTTGCAGAATACCTCCTAGACAAAATGACAAAACTTAGTCAGGTTTTATTTTATTTTATTATTATTATTTTTTTTTGCATCTTCTCAATTTGATTTGACATATAATAGAATTTAGGGACAATGAGTTGAGTAGTTTAGATATCTAAGCTATGATTCTTTCCATACATAGGGAGATAAACAAATAAAATTATAGTCTTGGCAAGCCTAAATGAGCTCAAATATATATTTTATTTATAGAATTTATATTATTTCACTTTCAAAATATGAACTAAATAAGCTCAATGAGTGATACTCAAGCACACTCATTTGATAAATGAACAAATATAACTCGAGTTTGAGTAATTTGCAAGGTACATAATTCACTTGAGTTTCATCTACGTTGAACCAAAATTGTCAAAATTCGATGAGTTTCTAGACATTGGTCTTTCTAACAAAAAAAATTGTGCAAGTTGATGTGTTATTTTGTTTTGGGAAATGATACGAGGATGTTGAGCTCCTCAATGCTCAACCTCCCCCTCACATGTTTTCTTGGGGCTCACCCTTGGAAAAAAAATTGATCAACACACATCCCAATGCATATGGTGAGGGATGGAGGTCAAATGCTGAGGAGCTTGACCTCCTGGTATCATTTCCCTTTTGTTTTTAAATTTGTACCAAAAACTCTACAATCTTGGAAGTCAAAAGTTTTGTGTCTAGTCTTACCTTTTGTAAGGCACATAATTATACCTCAAGTTGCGAGATAAATTACTATGCAAACAAGCTTCTTGGGAGACTACAAGAGCTGCCATCCAAACTCCACTGAACCAAATTAAAAAATCACCTAAAAATTTTGGTAAGAAAATTCATTTGTTCTAATAATAGAAGTTAAATAGTTTTATTAGATCTATTGTCAAACTATGACCCAATATTATTGGAACCGGCTCAGTTATTGACTCAGATTGGCCTCCGAGTCAATGGTTCAATCACTAGGTCACTACGTCAATTGCTGACTCGGGTAAATAAATTTAAAAATAAAAAAATTATATATATATATATATATATATATACCTATAGATTTTTACAAATAAATTAAAAAAGGTAAAATAAATAATTTATATACAAACTCACACATTAAAGTCAGAAACATTCATAATAATTCATAAACATCTATATTCTATAATAATTAAATATAAATATATTAATTTTATGTTGATAAATTAAAAATTAATCTTTATTTTTAATTAAAATAATTATTATATATATTTGTTTATATTAATTATTAAATATAAAAACTAAAAAAATATTTTTTTTAATGTAAAATTTCAAATAAGGTAGTCAATTTTCTTTTTCTTGGTTTCTCCACCTTGATATACACACCAACGAACTTGGATTCACTCCAGCGAGCTTCCCTCCAAGTCACCTTCCAATTGGATTTATGACAACCCCCTTTAATACTCCAGCAGCTGGAGGGAATCCTCATTCCACACCAACATCATGAGCCCTACAAATTACTAAGCCTACCACCCCTTTCTCTTCACCCAATACAAGAAAACAATAGAAGACTAGAAGTCATTTAATATTTTAATGATTTAATTCTCATCAGTGCTATATGGCATCTGCTATGCTTTCTCTCTAAGCCACTCTCCAATCTTCATCACTCAGACTTGTTGTCGGTGACTACACTCTAATGCTTTTGATTTTTGGAAGCTGAAGAATAAAGAAATGCACCAGAGAAGATGAAAAATGAATAGAAGACCCAATGCTGAAGAAGACCCACTGCGTTTCGAAGACCCAAAGGTAACGTTAATTTTTTTTTATCAGGAAGCCGAGTCACTCAGGTCGATTGTAAGCCGATCCTTATGCTTGACCCCAATTGAGTTTGGCCCTAGGTCACCAGATCTGGAGTCGACCTGTCAGACCGGTCCAGGTCCAATAACATTGCTAGGACCAAATATTAACTTGAGGGCTGCTTTTAAATGTGTAGGAATCACACATAAATATCCCATGCTATGTGAAAGGAAAACTTTGTACCAACCGATCAGAGTATAATCAATTTAATATGTGGGGTCACCCAACAGAAGTCATTTATAAGATTGCTTTAATAGATTGCTTTAATAGAACTTCTTGTACTCCTCTCAGCCTATTAGAGCTAGCTAAGGCACTACGATAAATTTGTAACATACATCAATTTCTGCAAAATTAGTTATCATATTATATAACATGATTGTTCTATGACTGCAAAGTGGTTGAATATAATTCCATTACTAAAATCATAATTAATTTTTGTGATCTCTTGTAATTTGTGAAGGCTAAGTGCCATAATGTTGCAATCAAAGGAATTTGGAAAAAATGCACTTTACCCCTGTAAAATTGTTCAATGTGCAAAAAACACTCATGAAATTTAAAACTAAGCAAAAGAGCCCTACGAACTTTCATATTGTGCCAAAAACCATCTACTATCTAGTTGACTGTTAGTCAAATGACAGTTAATGTTGACATAGACACTGAAATGATGCATCAGCCTTTTTTAAACCCTCATATGCTACATCAACAGATTATTCATGTGCCACGTCAACTCTCTTCCCCTAAATCATAACCTGCCTTCCTTGATTCGAAGCCTGCGTCTTGCTAGCGAATCAGCAAAATCTTCCAATTGCATCACCTCTGTCTTTATCCACTACTTCTTCTCCCATGTGCTCTTCACTCCGTCCTAAAACACCCTGCCATCTCCCCCCTCAATTGCTGCATCATTTGCAACAACACTGAAACACTACTTTCCTTGATCGCTTCTATGAAGACGACCTCTTAATTCGCTCGTTAATCTTGTCCTCCTCTTCTTGGTAATACCCATTTGAACCCTGTTGGACGATTATTTTAAATAAAAATATATAATATTTATATTTGTTAGACAAGTTTGCTTGATCGACAAATAATCGTCCTCAGTGTTACAACAAATTGGTGTCGATTGTCTAAGTGTCAGAGTAATAATTTGGCATACTCGACAAAGTTCAACAATTCGACAGAGATGAAGTCGACAGAAAGGATAGATAGACACCTTTATGACAACACTTGTGCACATATGTTAAAGTTGTCAAGACCTTGTAATTCAACAAGAAAGTTCATACATGGTCGATGAGCAAGTCATTCATGTTGAAAGATGAAGGTATGTTATCTGGATGTAGTTCATTTGTCGAACATCAAAGACGAGGGAATTTGTCAGGTTGAATTTGCCAAAGACAACTACCATCGGATGGCTAGGGTAGTTTTGTCGGACCTTGTAAACTGCTATGTACATGGGTTTAGGTAGTTATATTGGTGCAATAGGATTGTAAACTGTCATGTACGTGGCAAATAATTAGATGGGCAGTTACTTCGGTAATTTGCTTATAAATAATTGTTTAATCATTGTAAAAAGAGTTGGCAACTCTTGGCTAAAAATCATAACATCTCAAACGAGTAAATTAAAAGATCAACATCAAAGTATATTTTCCTCTTTACATTTCAGTTAAATTTAATTCAAAGTTGTTTATCTTTCCAGTCCTTTACTCGCTTTTATTTATCTTCCAGCAATTTAATCGCTTTCATTTACATTTTGTACTTTACATTTCTGCACTTTATATTCTATCATTTACTTTTCGCTGTTTATTTTTTGCAGTTACCTTTCCTATGTACTTTACATTCTGTAATTTACTTTTTGCTGTTTTCAGGCCTCATGATCTTTCATACAAAAAATGTCAAAGTATTAGCACTTGACACGTTTTCTCATTTAAAAAAGATTACCACATAACTTTGAAAGCACAATCGCTCTCGATAGAATCAAGTATTTGTTGTCAGATTGGCCTTCGACCAATGACCCCTTTTAAACAAATTGGCAGATAGCCAGTTTATCCTTGGATCTGGTCAGACCAAAAAACACCATAAACAAATTGGCACACCCAGTGGAACCAGTTCAGAGTAACTCATTCAGAGTAACTCGTTACATGTATACCTTTAAGAAGTGGTAAATTCATACCTTATTCTTCTCACACTCACAATTCTGAAATCATGAGTAATGCAAACGGCTCTATTCAAGTGATAAGTTCACTAAATGTCGTAACCACAGCAAATGTGCCAGCAGTTACCACAACTGGTAACCCTATAGATGTTGCACCATTATTGGAGCAAGTGTCCGGATTGACACCAGTGCCACCAAGTCCAGTAGGCAGTCAAACAACAAGGTTTGCTACTTAGTATGGGTTACCCCAAGGTATGTTCCTCCAGTGATGACCAAACTTGGGATTGGAAGTCAGTTAGCCAATCCCACTAGTCAGATGACTCAAAGCCAAGCAATAAGTTCTACATTAGCAAACATAGCAGGGATCAGTACTCACACTGTGTTCCGACAGGAAAGATTGAATTTCGGACCTATATTCCCAAATATGTCAAGGGATATGCCCAATTATGTCGCCACATCCACCATAAGTTCATTGGCTAACATTCGACGACAAATGGATGAAAGTAATCATGATAAGGTGAGTATATTGACACAGCAAATTGGTCTCGTATTGAAACCCTTAATGGAAAATACCAACAATGCATGTAATACGTTAGCATTACAAATGGGTAGATTAACTCATGCATTGGGTATTGTTGTCCCTAAAAATGCCCAACCAGAACAAGTGATTATGGCCTAAGATTAGGGCCAAAATCAACCAAATAACATAATACAAGGGCAAGACCAACTCCAGCCACAGTTGAGACATGCTCAAGTATAGATGTTGCATCAGAATGAACCACAGATAAATAATGCCGTAAGAGAGTTCCGACAAAACCTTGCAGGGAACCAAGTCAAACACAATGTAAACCAAGTCATCGAACAAGTCCTTAATAGATTTGGTTTCAATGTAGGCTATACTAGCTAGCCTTATTTCACTTCAGCGTTCCCTAATTGGGCTCAACAGGCAGAATTCCCTAGAGGAATGGTTAAGATTCCTAAATTGTCTAAGTTCATTGGGGAAAGTGGTGAATCAATCGTCGAGCACATTACGCATACACCATCGAAATGAGAGATCTAGCGACAGATGAAGGACTTAAGATGAGATTCTTTCCTAGTTCCCTCACAAAAAATGCATTTTCTGGTTCTTGACACCGAGACCAAACTCTATTAATTCATGGACAAAAATGGAGAGAAGCTTCCATGACCAATTTTTCAGAGGAGACCTAAAAGTTGGTCTGATTGATTTATTTAATGTCAAAAGACAATACAATGAATCTATCGAAGATTATCTGGTAAGATTTAGGCAAATGAAAAAAAGATATTTTACTCCAATCCCCAAAGCCAAAATTGTCAAAATGGCTATTAGGGGCCTAGATTATTACAACAAGAAAAAGTTGGTCAATCAATATCTAGTTGATCTTGCCCAACTGGGAGGCAAAGTTCGACAAATAGAATAATTGAAAGCTAAAAAAATACAAAAGCAAAAGAAATTCCTTAAAAGAGAAAAAGTAAATTATGTTGGAATGGAAGAATCTAACAAAGATGACGAGGATGAAGATTACGATGTAAATCTTGCTGAATTGAAAGTGGACCTCCTTATGTATGTCAGGCTATAAAGCCTATGATGGCCAAAGAAAAAATGAGTTATGTTAATAGAAAAGTATACACGTTAGACATTACCAAAGCTGAACAAATTTTTGACGTTTTATTGAAAGAAAAACAGATAAAATTGTCAGATAATCATAGGCTTTTAAAGCCTGATGAAATTAAAGACTGAAAGTATTGTAAATTTCATAATGTATTCAGTCATGTTACTAACAAATATGTATATTTCAAGGACTTAATCCAAAAAGCTTTGTCTAAAGGTAGATTGAATTTTGCTGACAAAAAGATAGATATGAAGATTGACACTGACCCTTTTCAGACAAATGTAGCTAAGATCGACAGCCAAATTCCCTTAAAAATTGGCATGGTCGATTTAAAAGAAAAAGGGAATACGCATGCTGAAGCAGACTCAAATAAGGCGCATGATGACGATGACCCTATGGCAGATGATTTTGATATATATCAAATGCCATGGGAAACTTATGAAGAGTTTATGTTCAGAAAGAAAGAAAAAGTAACAATCAAGATATGTTTGAAATGTGTTTTCTTAAACGAACCAGAGGCGATAAACGCACGTTGGAAGGCAATAACTCATTCTAGGTCACTAGAAGATTAGAAAAAAGATAAGCCTTCCCTTCATCAGCCAAAACCATCCCATACTCGAAAGACTCAGCCACAACAGATGGCTAAGCCGAATCTTAGTGGTCGATGGGCTGGAAACCCGAAGGAGTCGTCGAGAATAGTGATCCAAGTTCCCGAGACCACATCCAACGTGTCAGAACATGAGTGCCACCTGTAAATGTAAAGGTTGGCCAGTGGGTTAAAAACTCTGTAATGGCAAACAAAGATTATGCCAAGTAAATTCCAGAAGGAACGGCCTCTCTGGAATAAAGATTACTGACACGGCAAGATAATGCCATTTGGTCAAAGAAATCCTAAAATATCTGACCGACTGTTGTCGAAGAGCCAAAAAAGAAGGTTACAAAGATATAGACAAGCATAGAAAATATTAGCCTTGGCTGATGCACTTCAAATCAAAGAGGAACCATCAGGTTCGAGAAAAAAATGTTTGGTAGTCAAAACCAAGCCAATAGTTTAGAATACTAAGGCAACTCGACAAGAAACTTCTAAGCTGCAAGAAGAGAGTGCATGGCCACAGCAAAACCTTTTGAGTGCATGGCTTGAGGAAGAGATTGTAAAGGTTCGAAAATCAATACAGATAACGCATCTGGGATCAAAAGTTGACAAGAATATGCTTCTCTTTCTTCCTAAGAAAAGCTGGCCAGTCAGGCTGGTAGAGACTGAAAAGGCAAGACGTGATAAAGGGAAACAAGTGGCCATAGTAGAAGTACAAGGGAAAGACTTTGAAGATTGTTCATACAATGAGGTCAAGGGGATCTTGGAGGATCCCATAACTAACATGGACCAGAAGAGAGAAACCTTATCTAAGGTTAAACAAAGGGGTAACTCGTCGAGTTCAAACCTAAATGTCATGCAACTGACATGGATTTGTCAGCCGAAGAAGTTATTGAAGCCCTTAGTGATCCTAAAGACCCTTTGGGTCTCAATGATAGGGAAGAATTCAATCTAGACTTTGATATGGATAAAGATCTAGATGACGTGATCATGGCTATGGGAACTACTTCATCATAAACGGGATCCAATGACTGCCCAGTAGATAAAGATTATTTTAAACTTGGGCCTTTCACGGATAAACTTGGGCTTTTCATGGACAGAGAAGACTAGGACCCAATTCAAGGGAAATTCAAAGATATCGAGGAAGATGTCGAGAGAAAAAAAGGTGTAGATGAGCATCCTATCAATATGAGTCTTAACCTTATTTTTGTCATTCTACCAGAATATGAAGCCCATTACAAAATTTATGTGGGTAAGAATGAGGAAGATTTAGAAGATCTATCGAAAGATTGGTTATTTGTAAAGGACAATATAATTTCAAGCTTCGACAGTTTACAGGATGACTGGGATGACGAACTTGACAATTTGGATTAGTTTGGAAAGCCAACTAACGTACAGAAGGAACATTTATGCCTTTTATATATCAAGGCCTCATTAGAAGGGAAGCCTATCAATAGGGTCCTAGTGGATGGCAGAGCTGTCATCAATCTAATACCAAGAGCCACATTCAAGAGACTAGGGAAGAATGAGTCTGACTTAATTTAGATAGATATGGTTGTCAATGATTTTAGCGGCAAGTCTTCCCCATTCGATGGCGTAGTAATGTTGAATATTCGTGTCAAATCAGTCAAAAGAGCAACCATGTTCGTAGTAATTCCCTCCAAATCTAGTTATAACATTTTGTTGCGAAGAGATTGGATCTATGCCGTTGGAGCAATCCCATCGATGGTGCATTAAAAGTTGATCCTTTGGAATAATGAAGGACAAGTATAGGTGGTTGAAGCATATGATAGCGTTTGCTATCTGCAGTAGCTTCATGTCGACTTTAAAATCGACTCTCCAAACGTCAGGCCAGTCGCAACAGAGGATGAACTGATTAATAAGGAAGCTTTGGAAATTTTCCTAATGGACCAATTTGGTGTCAAACTGATGAACAAGGCCGAGAAAAATCGACCAAGTATAGAGAAAGTCGACGTGAATTGGTTAAGTGTCAACCATGAGTCTTAAGACTCAAATAGATAGGTTGTCGGGCTACCTGACCGACAAAGCAGTCAACACAATAGAAGGTATGTTGTCAGACTACATTATAGATGATGGCCCTTTGGGATTTGAAAAGGGGCCTAATGAAAAGATGTGCGTCGAAGCAGGGGATCCTTTAGAAGAAGTGAACTTGGGCATTGAAGAAAACAAAAGACCAATTTTTGTAAGTGCATTTCTGCCAAAGGATTTCAAGGAAGAACTTGTCATGTTAATCACAGAGTACAGAGACTGCTTTGCCTGGGATTATAATGAAATGCCTAGTTTAAGCAGAGATCTCATCCAACACAAACTACCACTCAAGGAATGTTGTAGGCTTGTCAAACAAGCAAATAGAAAATTCACCCCTGAAGTGGTATTAAAAATCAAAGAAAAAGTCAAACGTCCACTTTTAAAGCTAAGTTCATCAGAACTACCAATTATGTCAAATGGCTCTATAATGTAGTTCCAGTTATTAAGAAAAATGGCAAGTTAAGGGTAGGCATTGATTTTAGGAATTTAAATCTGGCAACTCCTCATCCTATGCCTATAGCGAACATGTTAGTAGATGCCACGTCTAGGCATAAAATCTTAAGTTGTATAGATGGTCATGTAGGTTACAATCAGATCTTCATAGCCAAGAAGGACAAGTCGAGAATCGCTTTCAAATGTCCAGGAGCCATTGGGACATATGAGTAAGTTGTCATGCCTTTTGGTTTAAAGAATGCAGGGGCCATCTATCTAAGGGCGATGAACGCCATCTTCCATGATGTCATAAGGAAGTCCATGGAGGTTTACAATGACGACATCATTGTCAAGTTGGAAGATAAGCAAAAGCACTTGGCATATTTGAGGCAAGCTTTTGAAAAAATACGAAAGAATAACCTTAAAATGAATATAGAGAAATGTGCTTTCAAAGTATCGGCTGTCAAATTTCTAGGATTCTTAGTCCATAAAAAAAGGCATCAAAGTGGACAAGAATAAAACCAAGGCAGTTTTGGAAGCTGCTACATCGACAAATAAAAAGGAGTTACAATCTTTTTTGGGGAAAGTGAACTTCTTAAAGAGATTCATATCTAATTTGTCGAAAAGGACCAAAGTTTTTTCACCTTTGGTCAAGTTGAAAGCTGAGCAAGAGTTCATCTGGGAGCCTTGTCACCAAGAGGCTTTTGACCAAATCAAGTAATATTTGACGAACCCTGTAGTTATGATGTCACCAGTACCACGATAGCCATTGAAGTTATATATTTTAGCTTCAAAAGAGACTATAGGATGTTTACTGGCTCAAGATGATGAAAATAGTGTTGAGAGAGCCGTTAACTACCTTAGTCAAGTTTTAAACGACGATGAGACAAGATATAGTACAATTGAGAAATTATGCTTATCATTGTATTTTTCTTGTACTAAGCTGAAATATTATATAATGCCTTGTAATGTGTTTGTCATATCAAAGACAAATATAATAAAATTCATGTTATCCAAGCCTGTTCTTAATGGACGTATTGGCAAGTAGACTATTGCATTATCAGAATTTTCCCTGTAATACGTTCTAGAAAAGCCATCAAAGGCCAAGCATTGGCTGACTTTTTAGTTGACCAAACTGGCCTAGACGTAGATAATGACATAAATTTTGTCGAATGGAGACCATGGCATTTTTATTTTGACGGATCAAGGCACAAAAAGGGAAGTGGCATTAGGGTTTTAATAATTTCCCCAAAGGGAACTCCAACCAAATTTATGTTTGAATTAAAGTACTCTTGTTCTAACCATGAGGCTGAATATGAAGCTTTAATTGTCAAATTAAAGATACTTTGTCAAATGAAAGCACAAAGGGTGTATATATTTAGAGATTCCCAGTTAGTAGTCAAACAACTTACTCAAGAATATAGATATGTTAATCAAAATTTGATTAAGTATTGTGCCGTAACGAGTAAGTTAATAAAAAAGTTTGACAAAGTAATTGTTTAACATATTCCTAGGGAATCAAATGAAGAAGCTAATGACTTATCACAAATAGCTTCTGAGTATAAAGTTTCTCAGCAAGTTCTATCGGATCTTATAGAGATTAGAAAGCTTTTATATCCTTTAGAGGAAAGGGATGTGTTACAAAATGATGTTCATACAAATAATGATTGGAGAAAAGCAATTATTGAATATTTAGAGAATCCAAGTTCTGATGTAGAATAGAAACTTAAGTATCGAGCATTAAATTTTGTAATGTCGAGTAGGCAATTATATAGGAAGACTATCAACGGACAGTTGGAAGAGTGCCTGAGTGAGTCGGAGGCATACATTGCCTTGTCAGAAGTTTACAAAGGCATTTGTGGAGCTCATCAAGTAGGTGAAAAAATGAAGTGGATCCTTCAACGACAAAGATTTATTGGCTAACACTAATTAAGGATTGTATAATGTTTGCTAAGTTTTTTGAAGAATGCTAAAGATATGGCCATGTACAAAATACTCCAGCTAGTAAGTTACATTCAATTGTTAAACCATAGCCATTTTGGGGATAGGCTTTAGACTTAATTGGCCAGATACACCCTCCTTCATCAAAAGGGCATAGATATATTTTAGTTGGGGTTGATTATTTCACCAAGTGAGTTGAAGCAATTGTGCTAAAATATGTCACCTAACAAGACGTGATCAATTTTATTGAAAATCACATCATTTGCAGGTTTGGGATACCTCAAACTTTGACAACCTATCAAGGTACTATTTTCACTGGACAGAAAGTTGTCAAATAAGCCGATTCTAGGAAGATAAAGCTAATTACGTCGACACCATACTATATGCAGGCAAATGGCCAAGTACAGGCCATTAACAAAATATTTATAAGCCTGATAAAAAAATATGTTGGTCGACAGCCTAGAAATTGGCACAACATACTTGATCAGGTTCTTTGGGCATATAGAAACTAGCCAAGAGAATCGACAGGCACATCACCATATAAATTAATCTCCAATCAATTCGTATTCAAAAACAAGACAAATTACCAATTGAATGTTATTGGGATTCAATGTTCGACGAGTTGAACAAATTGACTAATGAAAGATTAGTTGCTCTAGACAATTTAATTCAATAAAAGGAATAAATTGCAAAATTTTATGACCGTTGAGTTAAATTTAAAGCTTTCAAGTTAGACTTTAGTATGGAAAGTAATTTTGCCTATTGAGAAACATTGTCAAAAATATGGTAAACGGTTGCCAAAATGGGAAGGACCATTTATAGTTACATAAGCATTTTCAGGGAATGCTTATGCTCTCGACGAAGTTAACACTAGTTTAAAAGTAAAGTCAATCAATGGCAAATACATAAAATCATACAGGCAGACAATGTGTGAAGTAAAAATTGAATGAATCTTTATTGCAATAAGATTTGCATTACATTGTCAAATACTTAAGAAATAGAGATGAATAAAATTTGTCAAATTAAAAAAAAAACTAACAATACATCAAATAAAATATGTTAGATAAGTTTAATCGACACCACTACATTTGACGAAGTCAGTCCCAAACAGAAGCTAATGTTTCCTTTTTGGCGCAGGCCATCAGATAGTCAGCCTCTAAAAGTTTCATCTTCTCGGCAAGCGCTTGGGCTCTGACCGCAATGGTCATAGCATTTTCATTTATTTTCTCCCGTCTTGCCGAGCGTTCAGCTATATTATTGTCAATTATGTCTCTTGTCATCTCGAGTGACACCAATTCTTCTTTGTCTTCTTTGATTCTTTTTTCCAACTTGTTGAGCAATTGCCTTGATATGGCAATGTTATGATTAACGCGGTCCCAACTTTCTTTACATCTAGCTATTTTCTCATCCTGCCAGTCTCTATCAGCCTTTATGTCTCGTAACTAGCTAAGAATGATTTTTTTTCCAACATCTCCTCTTCATAAGAAGAAATGTTATGATTGAAAACAGGAGCTTTGTCAAATAAGTCGTCAATAAAACCTTTAAAATTTTAGTAAGGGTTCTGACAGGAGATAGGGAGCTGTGACCTTACTGGTTCGAGTTCATCCAAAATAACTTAAACTCTGCTTCTCAGAGACTCATCAAACGCAAGAGCTTAGAAGGAATAATCCAAGAAGTTCTTCAACTCTTTTAATAGTTCATCGATCTTCGAGTCTGTCAAAGACTTCTCTAGAGCCAAAGAAACAGAGGGAGTTGCAACACTCAACAGAAGACTTATTATTGCATCTAGGTCCAAATTACCAGTGCTCAGATGAGAAGAAGGTCCCACTTGATTTGTTAGATGGAATGGACTAGATGTGGAAGATATAAGAGGGACATTAGCCATTAAAGCCTCCATGTCGAAATCATCCCAAATCACAAATGGTATATCGCCTTGTGAAGGTAGGTCGACAGTAGCATAACTTTGATAGGACTGTTGGGAACTAGAGGAAATAAGATCCTGCCCATGTTCATCAAGAGGTGGAGGTTATAGAGGCAAAGAATGAGCAGCTGCTGATTCCTTGGCCAAAAAGGCCTCAGTGGCGTCAACAAAAGGCTTTTCTTGAAGTGTTCCGTTAGGCTATTCCAGGCCAAGTGGTACCATCAGAGCTTGCTTCTGAAGTGTGTTGACATGCGAAGCCTCAGTTTGAGGAACTTCAACAGATGTTTTGGCAGCTGGTGCATCTTAGATAGCTCTGTCTGATTCTTCAGTTGTCAGAACTGCTTCAGCAGTAAGATCTTTGTCCTCGAGAGCCTCGACAAATTCTTTGTCAATCGGGCTCAAGACCTCTTGACCCAGGTCCTGAAACAAATTTGTGTAAGATAGTATACATGCTTAATGTAAAAACAAACTTTTGTCAACTATAGTACTCTTTGGGTTTGAAGGTCTGGTTCGTTAGATGTTGCAGGCAAAGTTGAGTGTTCAGGAGTAGGCTCTTTGTCCTGCAAAAAAAATGAAGTGAGTACATTTCATTTCAATAAATCATAACACTTGAAAGATAAACATACTTAAGACTCGACAGCTAGGTCAGGTGCTACTAGGCCTTTACGTGCTTTGGATGTCTTGGCAGCATGATCAGCATCAAAAAAGACTATTTTTCTTTTAGCTGGAGCCTTTGGCTTAGTAGTGGCTTTGGGTGTGTCGGGTTGAGGAGATGCAACAGTCAGTCGATCACTCGTTACTATTGTGGATTGGTTACTCACTTTGACCAATCTTCTTCTCCTCTGTTGAAGAAGTTGACAATCCTCTTCCTCTTCCTCTAACTCGATGACGACCACTTGTTCTATTGGTCACTCGTAGCCCAAAGATTCCTTCAGGGGGAGCGCTACAAACAAAATTATATGTCAATGGTCAGAAACCATCTTTGCCTTCAAACTAAAAAGATTGAATACCTTGGGGAAACTCGCTAGCAATCGTTACAACATTAGATTGTTCAAAAGAGAGGGTAAACCAACGAGTGAAAGTAACCTCATCATTCTTTGTTTGAAAAAGATTCATGACAAACCCGTGTCTTTCGACAACTTTAAAGTTACCTACTCTTGTCAGTTCTCTAGGAAATACATTAACCAAACCAAAACGAGCTCAATGTAAGGGTACTGGGTCTAGAAAAGGATCTCTTTTAATAAACTCTTATAGGGTTTCAACGTCCAAAAATTCTAAATATTTGAACCCATGTCGGACACTACACTCTTGTTTCGTTTGGCTACAATCTTCTCTACGTTCAGAACAATCTAATGGTCATAGCGAAGATCCCATCTTGTAGTATTTCTCAAAGGCTCGAATTTCCTCTAAATGCTCCCCTTTGGTTTTCTTCGTCGGATTGTGTCCCTACACAAGAGAGTCGACAATGATGTCAAAACAGGTTTCAATACTTTGACAAAATGATTAGTACTGTTTTGACCACAATCGACAAAATATTTTGGCACTCCTTGTGAGACTGTAAAAAGGACAAACTCGAACCATTGATGACATTTGTCATTTTCCTTCACCAGTTGCCTAACATTCTTTTCTTTAGAGATATGGGCGTTGACAAAATGATCTTCTAGCACAGGTGAGTATAGAGCTAGGTGAAAGTAATGGTTGGAACCCAAGAGGGGGGTGAATTGGATTTTATAAATTTTTCACAAAACTTTATTGGAAGTTAAAATGATTTTCTGTAAAAGTACAATGTTTAGGATAATAAATACAACACAGAAAATCAATGTGCTATCAAGATGAATAATTATGAGGAGCAAGGAAATAAAGAATAGATAACAATAAGCACAAATAAAGGAGTAAGGGATAGAGAGAGCAAACTCAGAGATTTATACTGGTTCGGCTAATCCAAGCCTACATCCAGTCCTCAAGAGACCACTTGAGTATTTCCACTATAATTGCAAGTTTAATTCGGGTACTTACAAACCACTACAACCACGCAAATTTGATCCGGGTATCTGCGAAACCACAATGGAGAATTTATGAATCTGGGCTCCTCCTCAACCCAAAGCAAGTTCTTCCAACACCGGTACTTGCGAACCTCAACTCGAAATAATATATGTGTTGATCAAAATCAACAATACAAAGAAACTCTCTCTAAAGAGTAAATGAATACAAATGAAGCTCTAATAACTCTAATGATAGAGAATATGCAAGATTTGGCTCAAGAATGCTTTCCTTTCTCTCAAAGATGATAGAAGAAGTTAATATCACATTGTAGGACTTTGTTCTGGCTCAAAATCGTGTATCTAAGGTCATATATATAAGATTTTACAAAACTAGCCGTTATATAGCCGTTACAGCACTTATAGTGCAGTCCAGGTGTCAACTGGTCGACCAGTTAGGGTCACCTGGTCGACCACCCACTGACATTAGCAAAATATAGCATTTTTAGGGCAACTGGTCGACCAGTCAGAAGCTGCCTGGTCGACCACCGGCTGGCAATAGCGAAATACAGATTTTGAGCTTTCTTTAAAAATTCATAACTCCCTCATTTGAACTCTGTTTTAAACAAATAATATATCATTGGAAAGCTATTGGAGTCTAGTTTCAAATGAGCAAGTTTCACTCAAAAATTATTTTTCGTTTAAAAGATATGATTAAAACATTGACTATAGGTCAAAACAGAATAATTTTTGAGTACAGTAAAATCAACTTTCAGTTTTTCAAACTATACTTTAAATAGTCATATATTTCTCATTTGGACTCCGTTTTGAATAAATAATATTCCGTTGGAAAGATATTTGAGTCTAATATCAAATGAGATTAAGATACTTGAAAACCCGATTTTTCATTTATGAGATATGATATAAGGAGTGACCAAAGGTCAAAAACTAATTTTTGTAAAACTTCATATCTCACTATCTTTTGGTTTAAAATGCTTGAGCCAATGTATGCAAATCTAAATCATTGAGTTGCACAAGTATACTAGCCTATATAAAATATACCTAATGTAAACACATAGGCTATCTTGATGCATCCAAGCTTCCAAGACTTCAAATCTTCTAGTTCTTCATTTCTTGGAGCTTTATCCTTGTATGTTGCTTTCCTTGAGTGAGGCATGATGTTACTTTTCCTTGTTCTTCAATCCAATACTCACTCTTCTTGTTTTGAACCAACCTATAAAATATATCTTACTTGCAAACCCGATGGTTAGTTCAATAGCATGATTCAATATATGCAACAAACATATTAAATAACATAATCATGCTTAAGTACTTGTAGCATATATATGATAATTAATCTTTATATATATCAATGCTACAATTCAAATACATTTGTCATCATCAAAACTTATCGCATAAAGCCTTAGGGTCAACAATCTCCCCCTTTTTGATGATGACAAATCACCACAGAAAAATATGTATCACAAGATAATGAATGCAATGTTATAAGCATATAAACATATTTTTCTATTGTTTCTTCTCCCCCTATTTGACATCAACAAAAAGGTGTAAGGAACACAATATATGGAAGTTAAAGCACATACATTCTTTAAGCCAGGATGTCAAAAGATGTCAATATAGCATAGGGTTAGGATACATCAAAACTTATCATTGTTTTCATTGACATGTAAAAACAATTTTTAGAAAAATTTCTCATGTCAAATGAAATGAGCCAAAAGATAAAACTTGAAAGAGTTTTAGGCTCCCCCTTAAACCTTGCATAATTTGAAAAAGAATAATGAATATCCAATTTTCAAAATGTATTCTTTTTCAAGAACATTTATATATATTCAACAGAGGCAAAGCTCCCTCTGAATTTCACATCCCTTTTCCTTTGAAATTGGTTTTGAATAATCATATGGGAAATTCAATTTTTCAACATTATAACTGCAGAAGTTTGATATGAAACCTTTTGAAAATTTCTGCATTATAATATTTTGAAAGAAGGGATATTCATATCTTTTTCAAAACTTTTGAAAACAATTCTGCTTATATGTATAAAAACATTTTAGCATATAGCAGAAGTAATTTGAAATAAGGATATTCAAATCCTTTTCTTTTCAAAATAGATAATGCTTCAATATGGCAAAGCAATTTCAGTAAAGTGGAAGCAATTTCAGCAGAGTGGAAGCAATTCAAGAATTTCATGATATTTTTCTAAAATATTTTGCTTCAAAAGGAATTTAAAAACGATTCATCCAAGGAAGCAATATATATGGATTAGTGTAACAAGATATAATCAAGGATATAGTTCATAATCCATACATCAAACATCAATAGCCCTTTGTCATCAACAACAAAAGAGATCTTTAAGACCTTTTCTTTTTCAAAAAGAATATTGCTTCATATGATAAAACATGTTCGCATTGCGGAAGCATTTTTAAAGTCCTTTTTCAAAACAAATTTGCTTCATAAAGGATAAGATAGATTTCAGCACAACGGAAGCAATTTATATACCCATTCAAGATGTAAAACATTATAAGCAGGATATATATAATATATATCATCACAACAGAAGCAATATAAATCATTAAGGCCAAAGTGCAAAGGTCATATATTTAAAGAAGATCAGTCAAGCATATTCAATATAATATCCATTTTGAGATGAGTAATCATACCTCTCAAAATTCTTTTATCCAATCAACTGATCGTTCTTACCTTTCTTTTACAAGAGCTTGTTTATCCAAGAATTGTCTTGGTGTATAGACAATTTATTTTGCAATCCTTGACTATTTGATCCTTGATGAAGATTTCAAACTTGTATAGTTTGACAATCCTTTTGGAAGAGTCATTTGTACCTTTAATCTTCTTCATCAGCTAAGAAATATCCTTGCTCAAGATGTAATTAATAGATCTAAAAATCATATAATCATTTGATAGATGATAGGCAAGGAAAGTTACTTCAAAGAATTTTAGTGGCAAAAGAAATGTTTTTCTCCTTTGAAAGATGAGCCACTATAGTTCATATTTAGCTTAAGATGCAAAAGTGAAATTGAAAATAATATATGAGTTTTCAAAGTATTTTTCAATCAGTTTAAAAACTCTTTCTTGCCATTCATCTAATCTCCACATAAGGCTTGTAATACTTTAAGGATTAAAGATCGATTTCTAGCAAGGCTAGATATTACCAATTTTTGAGTGTGCACGCTTGATTAGAATCACCATCTTCGTTGTAGAGTCCTTTATCCTCAAGATTCATTTGTCGTCATTGCAAGCTTTAGTTTGAGAATACTTTTCCTCACAAAACAATGTGACTCTTAATCTTAGGTACCCAACCAATTTGGGTCCTTAACAGGTTAGTTCATAATTCTCAAACAATGAAGATGTTCAATAAGAATGCTATGCATCCATGAAATCCAAAAATTTGTAGAGAAATCGTTCTTCTTTAATGATTGATATCATAAGAAGCATACAAGATGAAATCCTTTTAAAATGAGGATTTCTAAATGCTTTTCTTTTCAAAACGAAATATGATAAAGCAATTTTTGAAACAAACTCTTTTGAAAGAATGATTTTATGACAAGATTATCTGAAAAACTTTGGCAAAAAGAATTTCCAAATTCTTTTACTTTGAAAAAAACAAATTTTGCTTCAAAAAGCATAAGATGTAGAAAAAGATGCAGCGCAATAGAAGCAACATATATATCCTTTTAACGATAATAACAGAAGATATTATAACAGGATATATATCACAACAAATGCAAATTATATACTCATATAAGATATATCATTTTGAAACTAGAGTATATAATAGCACAACAATTTTCTTGGATTAGCAAAAGATATAACCAGTGTAAGGCATAATCCATAAGCAGAAGATGATTTTGAGTAAGTACCCATTGAGATGCTTCTTCAATGATGAGTTCCTTAGGATGACTTTTGGCATACCTCAAATCCTTTGAAAAATCATCATTGTTACTTGATGGCTCCTTCTCATGAGGTAATTTTTCTTCTTGAGGCTTTTCTTCTTCTTGAGATAGTTTGGCATTCTCTTCAATGCCATTATCTTCTTTTGAAATAAGGGTACACTTTCCCTTTTCAAAAGTTTTCCCTTTTCAAAAGTTCTGAAAATAATTTTCTGCTTATGTATAGAGACATTTAAGTACATTAGCAGATGTAATTCTGAAATAAGGATTTCCAAATTCTTTTCTTTAAAAAAATGATAAAGCAATTTCAAATCCTTTTCCAACACTTTTCTAAATAATTCTTATTGAAAGAATGTCACCAGATTTAGCACAGTAGAAGAAAATATATATCCATTATCATATATAAAACATTTTATATTCAAGATATATCATATCATCTCAGTAGAGGCATAACGTATTTTGAAAAGTATACATATAGTCATTTAAGGCTAGAAAGCATTTTATCACATGAATATATATATCATCATTACATAGCAGAAGCAAGTTACATACTCATTCAAGATAAAATATATTATAATCAGAGTATGTAGTAAAATAATTGAGGTAATATGGATTAATAAGATATAATCAGATATAAACTATAATCCATAAATAATGGTTCATAAGTTACAGCTTATGCAAAAGATATGATATGTATAATGCTCAAACCATGATGTATTTTTTAAAAAAAATAATTTAAGTATTTAACATATTTTTATATGCAATGATGTGATCAAGTATGTAAGATGTCAGAAAACAATATGTCATTGCAATGAAAGTATGTCAGTAAAGAGATTTGCCAAAATGTTCAATTGAGATCAAGGAGTATTATTCAATTAAATAATAAAGAAGTAAAGGATAGAGATACTCATCAATTTTGACAAACTTTTGTTGCTTCTTGAACTTCCTCCTTAAGATGTTGATATCCTTGTCTTCCTCATTGCCCTTCTTTTGATCCTATCTTCTTGCAATTTTAATGATCTTCATTGATTGATTATTTGCAAGATTCTCTCAAAAATAATCTCTTATAAGATCACCCATGAAGCTTTGAAGAGATCATTAAGTACATAGCAGTAGAATTTAAATCCTTCATCTACTGTCATCCGCTAGTCGACCAACGTGTCCATACTGGTCGACCATCGTGGGGATGAGAAAGTGGAAGAAGCTTACTGTCAAGCATTGGTCGACCATCGTGAATGAGCTGGTCGACCACTCCTCACCAGAATAGCCTTATTTACCCACTGTCTCGAGTTGGTCGACCAGTCTTAGTACCTTGGTCGACCACTTATCTTATGTTGCAAAAGTATTTACTCAACGTTCAACATTCTTCTCCTGGCGCTGGGCGTTGGTTCAATGTAGGCTTCGTTGGTCGACCACTGATAGGAGCGTTGGTCGACCAACCAACTTCAGAACTAAAAATCTTATTGATTTCGGAGAGCAGAGGAAATAAAGTGCCTTAAAGGATAAATTTGAGAATTAACTCCTGTGAAACACTTTTAGTGGAGCACTTTGATGCTTGAATTAGCAATGTCCAAATAAATCTCAAGAATCAAGAGCAACATTGTGTTTAAGATATGCCATATTAATAAAAATGCTATGCTTCCATGAAATGCAATTTTGCAAGAAATTTAATTTCATTGAAAATATTTAAATAAGATTACAACAAGGATAAACACTATAGGTAGGAGTAATCTTATTATTGTGAAAGCAAGAGAAGTATGCATGTAATGGAAGCAAGTTTTCATCATACAGTAAAAAGTAGACTTTGAGCAGTATTTAGAAGAAAGATTTTCGCTCAAAACAAAATTTGAATCTATAAGTCACACACATAAGAATTGTTTTTAGATATAGCATGCATGAATATCAAAGATAGATGAAAGGATGCTAGAAAACAAGCATAAGCATTTGATACAGTAAACATATCAATCAAATTTCTTACAATACATTCCAGCTTATATGTTTACTTGTCTATTGCCTCCTTTTGACGCAAGAGAATGGAGTTTGAATGATGTAGCCACTGAAAAAGTCATTTCCGCTCCTTGCTTCGAGGTAAATCTACAAATTAATCTATTGTCTTTGGTACCCAAATTTCTTTGGGTTTGCCTGGGTCATGAGTTCCTTTTTGAACCCATTTCATTTTTACTCCATGAACAAGATTTTTCTTATAAAAACAGGAGTAAGATTTGTGTCCTTTCAGTCCACAATAGAAACAAGTGCAAGTTGGACTATTGGACATCTTTGCAGAAACAAAGAAGTTTTTAAAATACTTTTGGTTTGATTTCTTTTTAGAAACAAAACCAACTTTGTTAAACTTTCTTCTTTGTTTCAAAACTGAGGTATTTAAAATTTCTCTACCTTGAGAGAGTTTTTCAAGTGTGTTTTTAAGATTATCATTTTCCTTTTTCAAAGAATCACACTTGGTACAAAAGTAATTTTTGTTGGAAGAGATATTTGCTTTTAAAATTAAATTCTCTTCTTGCAAAGTTCTGTTTTGATTTTCAAAAACAAAATTCTCTTCCTTGGAAATAGAAAATTCATTTTTCAATGTTTCCAACTCATTTTCAAGAGAAGAGTTTTTCTGTTTTGAAACATTTAATTTCTTTGCAAGTTTTAGAGATTCTTCATGTAAATCATAAAAAGCATCTTGTAATTCTTCAAAAGAGTAGTCAAATGAATTCACCTCATCTTCATCTCTGGCCACAAGACAGATGTAGTTTTCTTCATTTGTGTCCTCCTTATTAGAATTAATATTTCTCCAAATGGAGGATAGGTAAGCTTTCTTTGATGATTCAGCTTTTGGTTGAGATTTTTCTTCTTCTCCTTTTTCTTTTTCTTCTATCTCCTTGGTGATTTGAGATTTTCCTGTAAGATCAACACCAAGAGCTTGCAATTGATTAAGCACAAGTTGTATCTCGTTAATGGTTTTGCAATTGTTCATTTGAGCAATTTCAAGTTCATTAATGAAACTTCTATACCTTAATTCCTCAGCAATAAGATCTTCCTCATGTGCAACTTCAAGAATTTCCCACATTTCTTTTGCAGTTGCACAATTGGAGATTTTGAAAAATTCATCTCGACTCAATGCACAAGAAATAATCAATTTTGCCTTAGCATTGAGTTGCATTAAACTTCTTTCAGTATCATTCCATTCACTCTTGGGTTTTGGAATGCATTTTCCTTGTTCTTCCTTGACAGGCATATAAAAACCATTTTCTATAACTTCCCAGAGTTTATGGTCTACTGAAATTAAAAACATTTTCATTTCATACTTCCAATATTGAAAATTATTAGCATCAAAAATTGGAGGTTTTGTGAAAGAACAATTTTCAAACATAAACCACTCATTAAATCCAACCATGTTTACTCTTAGACGGTTAAGTCTCAAATCAAGAGCCCAAGCTCTGATACCAATTGAAAGTAATGGCTGGAACCCAAGAGGGGGGTGAATTGGGTTTTATAAATTTTTCACAAAACTTTATTGGAAGTTAAAATGATTTTCTATAAAAGTACAATGTTTAGGATAATAAATACAACACAGAAAATCAATGTGCTATCAAGATGAATAATTATGAGGAGCAAGGAAATAAAGAATAGATAACAATAAGCACAAATAAAGGAGTAAGGGATAGAGAGAGCAAACTCAAAGATTTATACTGGTTCGGCTAATCCAAGCCTACATCCAGTCCTCAAGAGACCACTTGAGTATTTCTACTATAATTGCAAGTTTAATTCGGGTACTTACAAACCACTACAACCACGCAAATTCAATCCGGGTATTTGCGAAACCACAATGGAGAATTTATGAATCCGGGCTCCTCCTCAACCCAAAGCAAGTTCTTCCAGCACTGGTACTTGCGAACCTCAACTCGAAATAATATATGTGTTGATCAAAATCAACAATACAAAGAAACTCTCTCTAAAGAGTAGATGAATACAAATGAAGCTCTAATAACTCTAATGATAGAGAATATGCAAGATTTGGCTCAAGAATGCTTTCCTTTCTCTCAAAGATGATAGAAGAAGTTAATATCACATTGTAGGACTTTGTTCTGGCTCAAAATCGTGTATCTAAGGTCATATATATAAGATTTTACAAAACTAGCCGTTATATAGCCGTTACAGCACTTATAGTGCAGTCCAGGTGTCAACTGGTCGACCAGTTAGGGTCACCTGGTCGACCACCCACTGACAGTAGCAAAATATAGCATTTTCAGGGCAACTGGTCGACCAGTCAGAAGCTGCCTGGTCGACCACCGGCTGGCAGTAGCGAAATACAGATTTTAATCTTTCTTTAAAAATTCATAACTCCCTCATTTGAACTCTGTTTTAAACAAATAATATATCATTGGAAAGCTCTTGGAGTCTAGTTTCAAATGAGCCAAGTTTCACTCAAAAATTATTTTTCGTTTAAAAGATATGATTAAAACATTTACTATAGGTCAGAACAGAATAATTTTTGAGTACAGTAAAATCAACTTTCAGTTTTTCAAACTATACTTTAAATAGTCATATATTTCTCATTTGGACTCCGTTTTGAATAAATAATATTCCGTTGGAAAGATCTTTGAGTCTACTATCAAATGAGATTAAGATACTTGAAAAACCGATTTTTCATTTATGAGATATGATATAAGGAGTGACCAAAGGTCAAAAACTAATTTTTGTAAAACTTCATATCTCACTATCTTTTTGTTTAAAATGCTTGAGCCAATGTATGAAAATCTAAATCATTGAGTTGCACAAGTATACTAGCCTATATAAAATATACCTAATGTAAACACATAGGCTATCTTGATGCATCCAAGCTTCCAAGACTTCAAATCTTCTAGTTCTTCATTTCTTGGAGCTTATCCTTGTATGTTGCTTTCCTTGAGTGAGGCATGATGTTACTTTTCCTTGTTCTTCAATCCAATACTCACTCTTCTTGTTTTGAACCAACCTATAAAATATATTTTACTTGCAAACCCAATGGTTAGTTCAATAACATGATTCAATATATGCAATAAACATATTAAATAACATAATCATGCTTAAGTACTTGTAGCATATATATGATAATTAATCTTTATATATATCAATGCTACAATTCAAATACATTTGTCATCATCAAAACTTAAGGCATAAAGTCTTAGGGTCAACACTAGGATTGATTGATAGAGACCCATTTGTCGAGCGATCGTGTTAGGCAAGTACACATAAAAGCTAGCATCTTCTATGTCAGGAGCCCTCCAAAGATGAGTTGCTGATAGAGGAATTTCGACCAAATCAAGACACTTTCCTTATCAGATGTTATGGGTAGAATAAACCATCTTGGACCCTTCTGGCACTCAACGAAAGGGGCAAAGTTTATTTTTGTCAAACCCTCAACAATTGAATGAAAATTTCTAAAGAAGTAGTAAAAGTTTTGTTTTTCATTCTTGGTGAGGGAATCGCAAACAGATAGCAAAGCTTTGGTCCATATAAATCGGACATATATCCCGTCAATTCGTCGTTCACAAGCCAGGTTGATAGGTGTGGCTCTAAAATAGCATTCAACCACAGTTGTAGTAACCAGATAAGGCCTCTGACATTTTCCTTCTTCATCTGAGCCCTGACGTTATCAACTATTTGACTCATACTTTGGAAGAAATTAGCAAGGAGCCATTGGTTCAGGGCTAGTCGAGTGCCTTCATGGATGAGGTTGGCCAGGGGTTGAAGTGATTTGGCTACAGTTACAGACTTTGAGCCAAACGCATAAGCTAATAGCCAAAGTAGAAGGAAGGCAATATATTCTTCATCCAACACTTGATCTAAACTTCTATGGTGGAAATCCACAAAAGAAGAAAAAGAGGTATGTTTGGAAGAATAAACCTTGATATTTTAATGAGGTCAAAGGTATGGGTGAATGACCTTCCCATCTAGTTGAAAGCCCATGATAGCTGCTACGTTAAAGACTGTCGGACCCATCATGCCATATACGGAAAATTGAAGTTGTTGGTGGTCTTGTTCTAGAAAAAGACTGAGGCTCCCACCATGGCAAGGTCAATTTTGATGGTGTGTCAGGAAAGTTGGATGAAATCAAAATGCCCATCGAGCTAGACGTGATATCTATCAACTCGAGAAAGCAAAGTTCGGAAAATCATCTAAGCCTTCTTGAAGTAATGAATGGCTATTAATGACCCGAAGCAAGAATAACCTCATCAGGAGTTTTGCAAGGGAAAACTGATCGGAGCCTCGCTGGGAAAGCTTCTGGAGATAGCATAGGTCCCACAAAAGCGAATGGACAAGTAGAAAAAGAATCGGCGACAGGGATTATTACCTTTGATTTCAGCCACATCTCTGAAGGATCTACGATTGGGTCACGAATAATGCTTTTGTTCTTGGCAACAGCAGACTATTCAGCAGAAGAAGAAGTTTCGACTTTGGATGAAGAGGCCATTGTTGAAATTAACTTGGGAATGAAGGTTTCCAAGAATGATGAACTAAAAAGAGGAACAATGTGCAAATAGCGTGAATGCCAGAGTAAGCAGCTTGACGACTAGGGTTTAGGGTTTTAAAGGCTTGGGACACACGAAACGTCAAAAGTGCAGTGACAATTCATGTGCCAAGATAAGGCTATTGTATTAGGGATAATCATAATACTGAGCCAAATCTCTAGAAATCCGGTGTCAGTTACGAGGCCATTTAAATTTTAATTCTTTCCGTGTCTGTCAATAACAAAAATTTGGGGGGCATCTGTTGAATGATTATTTTAAATAAAAATATATAATATTTATATTTGTTAGACAAGTTTGCTTGATCGACAAATAATCGTCCTCAGTGTTGCAACAAATTGGTGCCAATTGTCTAAGTGTCAAAGCAATAATCTGGCACACTCAACAAAGATCAACGATTTGATAGAGACGAAATTGACAGAAGGGATAAATAGACAATTTTGTGATAACACTTGTATACGTATATTAAAGTTGTCAAGAGCTTGTAATTTGACAAGCAAGTTCATACATGATCGATGAGCAAGTCATTTATGTCGAAAGATGAAGGTATGTTATTTGGACGTAGTTCATTTGTCGAACGTCGAAGAGAAGGGAATTTCTCGGGTTGAAGTTACCAAAGACAACTACCATCGAATGGCTAAGGTAGTTTTGTTGGACCTTGTAAATTGCCGTGTATGTGGGTTTAAGTAGTTATGCTAATGCAATACAATTGTAAACCGTCACGTACGTGACGAATAGTTAAATGGGCAGTTACTTCGGTAGTTTGCCTATAAATACTTGTTTAATCATTGTAAAAAGGATTGGCAACTCTTAACTAAAAATCCTAACATCTCAAATGAGCATATTAATGGATCAACGTTAAAGTTTGATTTCCTTTTACATTTCAGTTAAATTGAATTCAAAGTTCTTTATCTTTGTAGTCATTTACTCACTTTCATTTATCTTCCATCAATTTAATCGCTTTCATTTACGTTATGTACTTTACATTTTTGCATTTTACATTCTGTCATTTACTTTTCACCGTTTACTTTGTGCAGTTACCTTTCCTATGAACTGTATTCTGCAATTTACTTTCCTACAATTTTGTCGTTTTCATTTAATTTCTGCATAAAGCTTGTTTTCAAGCCTCACGATCTTTCATATAAAACATGTCAAAGTATTAGCACTCGACACGTTTTCTCATTTAAACGAGATTACCGCATAATTTTAAAAATATAATCGCTCTCAATAGAATCAAGTACTTGTTGTCAAGTTGGCCTTCGACCAATGACCCCTTGTAAACAAATTGGCACATAGCCAGTTTATCATCGAATCTGGTCAGACTAAAAAACACCGGAAACAATCCCTCAAACCCCCTTCCAATGATTCATCTTCATCCTCCTCAGAAGAGGCCTCAGATTCCAAGTCATCAGAATCGAAGCCGTCATCTTCCCCTCTTCCCGCTTTCAAGAGATAGAGACTCTGCTTGGTATGCTTTACTTCAAAATATCCCAACACGTTCGCTTCATCTCTCCTCACCTTCACCTTTTCCTCTAGACTCTACTTGAAGAACCTCATCGCAGCCTCCTCGATCCTCTCCCTCTTCTCCGTAGGAACTTCATGATTCACCACCTGGAAGAACTCCCACTCCCTAAGCTTCCATGGCTTCTTCTTTGGGTTTGTGGGCTATGGGAGAGAGGATGCCTTCGACGATGAGTATCGAGGGCTTTGGCCTTTGTTCTGGAGCTTGAGCGAAAGCTAGGTCCACCTCTCCCATGGCAATTCCTAGGTCTCTGAGGAAGAATATCAGAAACAGATCATTTTATCTAGTGTTTAGGTTTCAATCAAAAAGGATGACGTGGCAAGAAATCTGAGGTGGGAGTTAGCATAATACTAACGTGGCATATGAAGTGTAAAAAGTAAAACTGACATGGCAAAGCAAAGTCCACGTCAGCATTAACTGTCAATTGACTAACAGTTAACTAGACAGCAGAGAGTTTTTGACACAATACAAAAGTTTATAAAAACCTTTTGCTTGTTTTAAGTTTCATAAGAATTTTCTACATATAAAAAAAATTTCATAAGAGTAAAGTACATTTTTTTCAAAGAATTTCCACTTGGCAGTTTGGCATTTTCAAGTTTGAATTAAAAAGGAATTAGCAATGGCTGGTGACATCTGCACCTCCCTAATATATTACAGTCGTTAATAATAAAATAATAGGGAATAAAGTCTCTTGCCAGGAAATGTTGAAAGAACGACACTTATAATAAAAAAATCAGCCAAAATGCGAAAACAATCTTTTTAACTAAAGGTTGTGCAATTCATAATTGATATTAAATTTTTAAAAAAAAGATATTATTGATAATGTGAAATTAAGTTTTTGCTGAAACAGGGCAAGATACATTTAATACGAGGCACTAAATAACTTTAATTATGTTGAAAGCCTTTCTAGCATAATTTCTCTCTCTTTCTTTCTTTCTTTCTTTTTTTTAAATGACGAGGCTCAAACCTGAACACGCTACCCCCAATACCATATACTATAAAGCTCAATGTTATCTATCACAATTTGATAAAAATGAAATGACCGTAGACAAAGCCAAGCTTGGACATTACATTCTCAACCAAACTAATTTAACAAATATATATATATATATATATATATATATATATTAAAATTATCATATTATATTTATTATGACTTATAGGAAAATATGGCCTAACTCATTAATGTTATAATGTTTTAAATATTATATATAATATTTTATAACATGCCTATATAACATTAAAATATATAATGTTTTAAATATTTTATTAATGTTAATATATAATCTATATACTATATATAAAAATAATTATAAAATGAGCTACAGTTGAAGTACAAGAGTGGGCTAGTGGAATGAGTTAGGGCCACATTTTTCTCAATTTTATTCTGATCATTTTGCATGCTTCTAGTATAAGAGATTTTTTCAAAAAACAATTACCTAAAAATTAAACATGAAAATTTTTTATTAAATAAACCATCAAGTTGATCATACATAAATATATAAAGATGTCAAAGTATCAAAAAGACTTAACAAAAATTCTGAAATTTAATAAAAAAAAAATAAATTAAAATATACAATTTTTTATCAATTAAATTGACATTACCTTTCAATAATTAAATTAAAACAACTGTAATATTTAAAATACTAAATTAGTAATTTATGCTTCCATTTTTGGAAGAGGGTGATGCAACAAGTTCAAGCACAAGATGAACATGGCCAAAATTGAGCTCATGATTGATGATACACCTGGATATTATTTTCAATGCAGATGTAGTTCTCATCATGGTAAAGATCTAGATCTTACTCATAAAATCGCACAAGATCTAGATCTTGATAACAAAAACGAACAAGATCTTATATATCTTGATAACAAAAACAAACAAGATCTTATATAAAATCTTTTTTGCATCAAAATCTCTTGAAACATCTTACAAGATCATACAAAATCTTATAAGATCTTAAGATCCTAACACTTGATTTTTTTTCTAATGTTTTGATATTCAAATTTTTTTTATAAAAATGAAATGTTTTATGAAAATATTTTGATATTTTGATAAATCATATTTATTTTTAAATATTTTTTATATTTAAAGAATTATATAAATATTTTTTATATTTATATTTTAAAATTACATAAGATCTTAAACTCCTACGATTCGATCCTGCAATTCGATCTCACTAGCCTTTCCGATCATGTACAAGATCTCGATTTTAATTACCTTGATTCTCATAATCAAATATAGAAACCATTAAATAAACCATAAAGACCGTAAGTTATCATTATGTTTAGCACTATCTTGCTCATAAAAATAATTTTTTTTTGGAAGATTCAATCTACAAAATATTAGACCAAATTAACCATAACTAATATGTCAAAAGTAAGATCCATAATAAACAATAGAGACAGACTTATAGGTTTATTCATAATTTACTTACTCTATTTATATATTTTAGATCAGATCTACTCGAGAATTCCCTCTTAAAGATTAAAATACATTCTCAAATATCATCAATCAATTCTCCTGAGTTACATGAGAAACAGGCCAACCAAGAACACAGACAACATTAATAGACTTCATTCTCTACCAGCAAGAGGCTAAGGAGTCCAGGAATGTTTCTCTACTACAGAATTTTGTACATATTAACAGCTAACATACCACTGATACCAGTGTATGACAAAAACATATTAATACATATTCAAACAATTTCCTTTACTACACAGATTGGACTTAAAGTGACAACTCGTTCTCAATTTGCTTCACAAGTGGCCATCTGAACATAAACCAGAAACACGACAGTATCTGGTTAGTGAGATTATTCATAAATGTATAGTCTTTTGACCATCTGAATCCATCAGAAGGCCATAGCCCTCCTAAAAGAACAAGTAGTTATGGCTACATAAAGTCCAAAAAGGCCCATTCAGAATATTAGACTAGAGCTTTTAGGATTGACAAAACAAGGCTATAGTCTTATTCAAGAAGAAAATAATACAAAGCGGTTTATCATCTTAAAAACTGGCTGTTTGCTAATGGATGTGAGTGGGTGGATTTGATAGGACCAAGAGTGGATGGATTCAAATGATGTTCGTAATCCAGCCATAACTATCTATAAAAAAGTTAAATCCAGATCATTTCATGTTTGGCGCCAACATGACCCTCATGTTCTCAGTCCCAACCATCCATCCTTAATTGGAACACTCCAGATTAAAGGAAAAATAATAATAAAATAAAATATGGGATTGCAAACATGAGAGCCATATTGGCGCTAGAATATGAAAGGATCCAAATTGAAAAAAGTTGGCATTATCCATTATAACCCTACTTTTATATATTGGATTGGGTGGATAATTTAGTGAATATATTGGATGAATATATGATTCACAAATATCCATTACCACCCTTAATTTTTATGATAGAAAAAAGTATAGAGTAGTTTTAAATTTTCAAATAACTATCGAGTACAGACTAACTATAACTTCATATTTTCAAGGTAAGTTTTGAATCTTCAAAAGATCGAACTGACTAAACTCAAAATTCTCTATATTATAAGTAGAGGCAAGTTATAGAAGACAAAGCAGTAACCTTAATGTATCACTTGCTCTGCTTAGCTGCAGCAGTTCGCTGAACAGTTGAGACACCATCCACAAATTTTGTCCGGAAAAGAACATTTGCATTATTGAACATGCCTTCCTTCAGTGAAACCACAATAAACTGCAAACCCAAGAACATAGAAAGATAATGTTACAGTTTCCAGAGAGGGAGAAGGGAGAGATGTTTCTGGTTACATGTAATATCACCAACATCCACAGACCTGATCGTGCATCATTGACCATTATTTCCCTGAAGATACTGAGTGAGTTTAAAGTCATACTCAAAAAGTTGCCTTTCTTTTTTTCTTTCTTTTCCCTTTTCGGCAATTTTTATGACAAAAATTGTTGATATAAATCTCAGAAGGGTTTTATTGGGATTACAATGACATATAATTGCATGAAATAAATTTTAAAACACCAGAGTGCCAAAAACAATCCTCATACCTGGGAATGTGGAAAGTGAGCCTTTATCATTCTTCCGATGTTTTGTGTGTGGCTTAAATCAAGAGCCGCATCAACCTGTCACCAATTCAATTAAAATACCTAGGCTCTCCGCATAATCATTGCTTCAAGATATGAAGGAAACAGTAATAGATGCAGAATGGCAAGTAACAGAAGAAATCAAACATAAAAGAAAAAGAATTTTGTATTGACAAACACCGGCATAGCAATCAAAAGTACTTCAAGCTGTAATATAAAAAATTCAAAACTATGTAAATTTTGATATTCAAACACCGGATGGTTGTTTACCAAAAATAAAAACTCAAAACTATGTAAATTTTTAATCTTAGGATTTAGGATCAGACCATGCAATATAATGAAAAGAAGCTAATGGTTGGAACCAAAACAGTTTTTAAACTGAGATTGTTTTATGATATGAATTGTTTTTAAATGGAAAGAGATCTGTAATTCCAAATGTTCCTGTTTATAAACTTTTTGTTCCTATGCATAATTTTTACTTTCACAACATTAAGAGTCCTCTAGGGTATCAAGTTTTGTCCTAGACTCCTAGTCCTTTTAAGGGAAAGAAAAGTGAAGCCTCTTCTACAATAAATAAATAGATAAATTTTAGATTTAAGATTTAGGTAAATGAGAATCTGAGTACTTTGGACTTAGAGGCTCAGTCTTAAGGCTCCAGTCTACTATCTTCTTCCTTCTCAGTTTAGATGGATAACCTTACGTTCTATCTATTTTAAACAATACTCAGTCTTCTTACCCTTTGATGAGCCTGAGTGGTTAGAAGGGTTGGTTATAACTAACTAACTAATTACTGGACCTTAGTTCCAAACCATTTCTACCATAACTTCCAAACCTGAGTCATCCAAAGCAGTTTTGCCCAATGAAGCACCAATACACCAATTTTCAATTCTCTTGGTGTATTGAACACTTAATGACACTTGCCC
Organism: Biancaea sappan; assembly: GCA_037074585.1. Classification (NCBI taxonomy): domain Eukaryota; kingdom Viridiplantae; phylum Streptophyta; class Magnoliopsida; order Fabales; family Fabaceae; genus Biancaea; species Biancaea sappan. Next base: position 39,274,239 of record CM073501.1, on the reverse strand, counting down.
AACATATATCCATATGTGTCAATAAATAAAGTAATTCAGATCAGACACATGCTGGACATAGCTCTAGCACAGCTTGGACTTAGCTAAGGATAAAAGGGGAAACCAAGGGCAAGCAAAAGCATAGAATGGGAGACTAGAAACCCTTCTCTTGATGACATCATAAGTTGTTTCCTAATTTTATGGGTTGTACATGAATACTTTGAAATTTAAATGTATAGTTTAGTAGATTGCTTGGAAAACAATAGTGCAAGATAGTTAGAAAATAGGATCAAATTAGTCCAATGTGAAAGATGCCGATCTATCTTAAACAAGATAATAAGATCTAGATCTTAATCATAACATTGTTCAATATCGTGATCTTGTGACCTAAAGTTTGTCAGATCATGAAAAAATTGCTTTGCTTCAAGATCATGCTAATCGTGCTTAATTATGATCATAGGACCATAAGATAGATTGAATAATCGTGATTGTCTTGGAAGCCTTGAATATATTCTTTAAACCAAAGCAACAGAGGCAAAAAGGTTTTAGGATTTGGTTGTTTCAAAAACAAAAAAGAGGCAGAGTGTTTCAAAGTGAGGCATAGAGGATAAATCTTCTTTGCCCTGCTGTTCTCTTTTGTTTTTGGACATTTTGTCTATTTGTTTTTTAATGGTTTTACAAGTAATGATGAGATTTGGAAAGTTTTGGACTTGTCTAAAATTATATATATCATAATTATCAAATCACGATTCAAATCGTGAATCACTAAACCAAGTTATAAATCGTGAATCGTGAATAATATCAAATCCTAAGATTAACAATTATAATAAAAAAAATCATAGATATGTTCTATAACATGAATAACATACTTGATTCTATAAATTTAAATCATAAATAAGCTATAAAACAAATGTCAATTTATAACAAATTAACAAGCCAATAAATCAAAAGACTTATTATAATTCATACATAACATAAGTCATAAGAAAACTATATAAATAATTATATATCTAAACTTTTGTGTATATCTTATATGGTCTGATGTTGTTCCATAATCCTTATTCATTCCTTTAGCTTCCTTTTTTTTTTTAAAAATGACTTTTACCCTAAGTAAGAAGCCCAGTAGCCCACTAACAGTCCAAAATGGCGTGGTATCGAATGAATATCACAATACTTCATCCTCAACGCTGCATCAGGTCACGATATACCCGCAGGAGTGACCCGAGAGACAGGCGTCATGAATCGCCCATCGCCAAAACTGTGTGATTTGCCAATTCCAACTTGAATAGCACGATTCCGGCTATTCGAGCGACGATTCCGACACAGGCGATACTCCCACTGATTTGTATCACCTAGGACTTCAATCATATCTAATTGATTCACATCGTGCGATTTCAATTACTATGGTATATATATATATATATATATATATATAAAGAATTTTTCATCCTCAATCCAATCTTTCGTTTTTGGTTTATTTTACCCCGAATTTGATCTTGTTTAAGATTTTGATCTTAATTACCTTAAAAGCATGTATAACTAGCTAAATATCATAGTGCATCACATGCATATCAGTGCAAGAAATCAAATGGAAAATTCAATACATGTAAACATCCTGATAAAAAAAATGCAAAATGAAACCATGCAACATGAAACAACCATGAACGACATAAAATTCAAATGACAAAGCATTTAAGGAATGTAACTACTAGGACAGGTATATAAGCTCAGTAGTACTATCCGCATATAAAATACAAAATAAGCAGCAATATGCCACAGATGAACAAATTTATATGCTGAATTCTCCTGAGTTTCCTAGATGTATTTCTGCCAAAGATTGTCTGCATGTTCCTGAACAGGCTAAAGTTTGTGACATTATCAATATGAAAGCTCAAATCCAATAAAGTTGTTGACTACAATACTAAACAACTTCCCTTTGAAACTGAATTTCTTTTCCAAACAATTCTGGCACTTGCATTCGTCTTCAGAACATCAAAATAAAGAAAGAAGTCATTATTTAAGAGAAAACTTAAATGTATGCAACTTAAACACAACACACCCCCCCCCCCCCCCAAAAAAACAAAAAAAAGAAATAAAGAAAGAACCCAGTTGGAGTAGTTTGATGAGGGTTTCAGGGAATGGAAGACTTGTTCAAGGCATATAGACATGAATGAAAACTTCATAAATCAAATAGTTTGTTGGGTTTGGCAATGGCATAATTGCCATGCATATGCAATTCTATCCTTATGGCTCAGTATAATATTCAGAAAACGTGTGCTGACTGCTGAGGCAAGCTTATATAATTCAATCATCACCAGTTCTAGAAGGGTCCCCTTCCATGTTCTAGCAACGTAGAATCTTTCGGAAAAATAGAAAAAGTAAAGCAAAAAGTATAAAACATCTGGTTAGGTCTAGTTCTAAAGTAAACATAAGTCAAAGAAGTAGTAATACAATACACAAGTGGCAGAGTATATGACAAACTAATTCCCAGGGAAAAATAGAAAAAGTAAAGCAAAAAGTATAAAACATCTGGTTAGGTCTAGTTCTAAAGTAAACATAAGTCAAAGAAGTAGTAATACAATACACAAGTGGCAGAGTATATGACAAACTAATTCCCAGGGTTATGGTCTCTTCGAATACCCTAGCAGTCCTAGATTAAATAAATTCAAATAAAGCATACCTCATCAAGGATGTAGAGTGGAGCAGGTTTGAACAGAAGAAGTGCCAGAATCAGAGAAAGTGCAAGCAGTGATCGTTGACCACCACTCAGTTCTGACAAGGATTGTTTCCACACGCTTCCAAATGCAACACGAACTTCAAGACCATCAAGAAAACTACAACCTTCGGGAGGTTCTAACTTAGCCATTGTGCCAGGTAGCAAAGTAGAAAAGATGGATCCGAAGTCACTGAATAAATAGAACAAAAACATGACAGTCAATCATTGTCATATAAAAGAGGACAATCAGAAACGAGGGTAAACAGAAACAACAATAATTTTTTTAATCAGACAAAATTACAAAGTAAGCTCACTTGTTAACTTTTATCCAGGTAACATTTAGTGTTTCCTTCTTCTTCTCATCTAGCTCTTCAATCACCTTCTTGATTTTAGACTTGTCATTCTAAGAAATATAATAACAGAATGAGAAGATATCCAAAAGACAAAGTTACAAGTTGAAATAAATTGAAAACCACCTCAATTATGTTTTTCTTAGACATCAAATCATTATACTCATCTTCTGCCTTCTCAAACATCGCCATTACTTTCTTGTTCACCCTTTTCTCAAGCCTTCATAAATGAGCACAAAATGGAGAAAAAACAATTTATTTCATAAAAGACGAGCATATGAAATTGTGCATATCAATAATAAAAACAACTAGGATAGATTCTCAAAGCCACAAACCCAGATTGTTCAGCTTGAAGATTCTCAAATTCTTCCCTTGCTTTACAAGGATCATGGGAGGAAAAATCATAATCAGTCCCACTTTTACCAAATAGCTGTTTTTCAGAAGCAATCCATGCATGTTTCTCTAACAATTTATCCACCCTGACAGAACAGTCTTTTTGTTCCATCTCCATCCGTTTTACCTAGAAGGAAAGAGAAGGATGATTGATTAGCACATGATTTTTAAAGGAGCAAACGGAAAAAATTTTCAAAAAACAATACCTCATTCTGCATTCTCTTCCTTTCAAGGTTATTCTCACTAAGTTTATGTTCAAGTTTTTGATGTTCCTTCATAATACTACTAATTTCCTTATCACATTCCTTCATTTTTAGGCGAACTGAATTCAGATCTGACAACACCTGATCATGATTATTCCTTGCAGCAGCAACCTACAACATAGAGGTGTAAGGACACAAGTCTTGCAGTAGAGAACGAGAACTAACCAAAATAAACATCTATGCTTACCCTGATTTTTTGTTCTTCTACTTCTGAGTCAAGATTATTAATCTGTGTCCTCAAAGAATCTAATTGCTTCTCCAAGGATATACGCTCCTGAATAACAGCTTCCATTTCCATTACAAGCCTCTCCTTATCATTATCATGTCCCTGCCCTCAAGCAAAACAATGTAAGTAGGCATAATAAAGTTATTAAACAACAAGACAGTTGACAAACCCATCCAATAATAACGCTGCAGTGATTATTGTGTCACTGTCAAAAAGTTATAATACAACAACAACAACAACAAACCTTACCCCACTAGGTGAGATCAGCTACAGTCAAAAAGTTATAATCAAGAAAAGAAATTTATTACATCCATTGGCATTACTTTAGACTATTAATAATTCTCAGCTTTCTAATCTTAGAATCCCATCTCAACGTCCTGTTAGATCTTCTTTAATATATTGATATGTACAAATAAACCTTACTTCTCACTCCTCTAAATGTTCAATTATGATTTATGTTCTTCCACTTCATAGTTAATTCCACAAGTATGTCAGTAGTTTCTAATCTGAAACGCAAACCAACTATAAATAGACAGTAAAATATGTTGATTATTACAAAATCTCAAAAGATTTTTTTTAAAAAAAAAAAAAAAAAAGGTGAGTTTACCATGTAAAGTTCCACCAAAGTTGCTCATTTTCTCATTAATAGTTCAATATCTCTAGCTGACAAGAAGGAATTAAAGGAAGGGGAAAGAAGTTGTTAGGTAAGGATCATGTTATGGGGCTGGGATAATGGTACATTTTTTACAAGAGAACCAACATCTTCTAAGTGTCGGTTCACTGAGAAGAGAGAACTAAAATCTCTTGAGTCCAAGACTCTAATTTGTTATAACTTCTTTGAACATCCTTTGTTAATTACCAAAATAGTTTAAATACAACCCAAGAGGCATAACTTCCCCTGAAGTATACACATGGCAAAAACCACTCCTAATAACTGCTATTTAGAATAAAACATATTAAAAAATTATAAACATAAATAAATTTGAAATTAAAAGGGAAAACAAAGAACGAAGATAAATGCTAAACTTGCATCTGAGCACCTATGCACCAGTTTCCTAGCACATAGGTGCATGCCAGCCCTCCTTTTGGGTTGCCTGGGAATTGGGCTCCAGGCGCCAGTTGCTGGGTGCTCAAGTGCCCAACATACAGCAAGGGAGTGGCTGCTAACAGAAGTATATAAATTGTACAACTACAAACAAAGAATGCAAGAGAGAAATAAATTTTCTACAATTTTCAAATGAATGACTACATAGCAAGTAAGCTTCTTCCAACAACTCAAAAAAAAAAAAAAACAAAAAGGCTCATCAAAAGTTCCATAACACCTTGATCTACATAATGGCAACAGTCCACCCCGCTTCATGTAAACCCCATCCAAAAAGATTTGAGCTTGTGACTTCCAGACTGATGTTACACAAGTGCCTTAGGTATGGACTACAGATATTATTGATTGTAGCAAATCCACTCAGAAGTTATAAATGATAATCATTACCCTTTGGAACTTTAAACACACCTTGAGATCTTTTAAAGATGACTGCATTTGGGATTTGATTGACTTTATCTTCTTCTCCAAGCCTTTTAGCCTACTCTCACGATTATTATCATGCTCTTTAATTGATTTCTCAAGTGATGAAACAGTCTTGACACAGTTTTCATAAGCAAATTGCTTTTCCTTCACTGCAGATTTTGCTTCTGCAAGCTCTTGCTCAATCTTCTTGACTAGTTCCCCAAGCTAAAAGACAAATGAGAAACCGAGAGAAAGTGCAAAGTTAGAACTAAAAATCATACAAAAAAATAAAAAAAAAGGCAAATTTGCAGCTTGTATTTATAAATCAATTTTGTAATAAAAGTAAAAAGCCAAAACCTTATGGTGCTCATTTTGCTCAGCTCTACTTTGAAACAATGAAAGATCATATGACTTAAGTTCTAACTGCGTTTTGAGGTCCTGCCATTTCTTCTGAAGAGGAAGGAGCTTTTTAATCTGTGATTTCAAGATACAAGCCCAACAATTAATAAGACCAAGAAATATCTTCAAACTATTAGTTTATATATAAGAAATGAGCATAGGAAAATAACTGGGCTACACAAGATCTATGGAATGCCTAATAACAATAAATAATAACTAGGCTTTACAAATGATTAAAATAAAATATAGTGGACATGCTTTCCTAAAGCATAATAATCTTGAAGAAAGAAAATTCATAAGGTGAGTTCAGCTATATATATGACAGCAAACTTTTTCTGTGCACCATTCTACCTATTCTAGAGTCTAGACCATGCATGTGTAACTCTAAATGTAAAGAAGAGATTTGCAATGTTGGACAGTAGACAGAAACATTTGCCAACAAAGCTGCATATAAGTTGTAAGTGAGAATTATGAAATATATTATATCTTAACAGAAATGTTTTTCCATTAAGCAACAATGCATCATATAGTTAGTAACAAGCCTAACATATATTTTGACAAGACTGAGAAGTGACAATACTAAAATTTAACGGTGAAATGTGATAGTCATCAGTGCCAAAACCTTGCCATTATATTGATACTACTTAAGAGGTAGAGGTGAAAAGCTATATCAAAGTATTAAAATGATATCATACTAGTTGGTGAATTATGATGGTGATGGTAATGATTGTAGCAGTACAGGCAGCAATAGAACTATAAGCCATTAAGGCAAACATAAAAGTTCCTATCAAAAGAACTTAGTACACTGACATACACATTTTTGTGTTATAAAATCTTCAAATTTTAAAAAAATACATTGCAATTTCTCCATCATTTCCTGAAAGTACCCAAAAAAACAGTGGCTTTGATTAATAATTGTTTAAAATTCCAGACTTATACCATATATAGACTTGCCTTGCAAAATTTCTCAACCTTTTTTGGTGAACTCTTTTTGACAGCTACCCTTTACGAGATTGTACCTTAACACTATTACAATCATCCACCAATAATTAAACACACATAACATGGCTGCTAGGCATCTCAACTTTTTAGCAATTGACCCTAAATGAAGTAGGAATTTCTTTCACTTATCAAACTATAAATTGAGATTTGAGCACATAAACGTTTGGAATAAAAATCAAGGGGAGAGGGATTCTAGAGAAATAGAAGCGAAAAATAGGCTGGAGAAGAATGAAGAAAGCGTAATGTAATCATAAAAACTCATTAATTATTTAATACATCTATAATCCAATATTTTTGCATTAGTTAGTAAGGACTTTGTTATGCCTATATAACAAACAACAACAACAAAGTTTTATCCCACTAGGTAGGGTCGGCTACATGGATTGTAGGACGTCATTGAGCTTTATCAATGACCAACTCATATGCCTATATAAAATGAGGCATTTTTTCTTTTTTTCTTTTGTAACCATTATTAGACGGATTATCAAGGGAAATAGTTTTGCCCTAGGGAACCATTTTCCTTATCCTTAGCTTTCTCGTACCATCTTGATTTGGGCAGAAAAAGCAGAGAATGGAGAAAACAGTAGACTATCAGTTCATAAAGCAATCAACACTATTTATAATGACTTGCAATCATTTCTTGTGAAGGCTCGTTAGTCTTTTGTTTCCATATTATTTCCAAAAGTAAATGCCAGCTATTTTTTGTAGAATATAGCCGTCTTACTGTAGCTAGAATATAGCCGTTTTACTATAGCACTGTATCATGGACTGTTTATAGCTGTTATATAGCCTCCCCCTTTCTTTTCTGATGGCATTGCAGGTACTCAACCTCCTCAAAGTCCAGCGCCCGTCTTACCTTCCGTGCCTCCATCTACTGAAGTCATTGATGCAGTTCTCGACGACCAAGTTGTTTTCTCCTCACACGGTCCCCTTCACCGCTACCTCGTACGATGGAAAGGTCGTTCTGATTTGGATGCTACTTGGATCACCGAGGACGAGTTTCTATGCCTAGATCCTGATCTGTTACAATCTTACCAGAATTCTCACTCTCCTGAGGAGAGTTCTCTCCACCCCGGGGGAAATGATGAAAAACCATGGCAAACCTACTCTAGGAGAAATAAAAGTCATAGAAACTAGTATTTTATTTTATTGTATTTTGTTTTATGTATGTTGTATTTATTTTCTTGAAGCTAGCCTATGTCTAGGGCCAACCTATGCCTAGGGCCATCCTATGTCTAGGGCCAACTCATGTTTTAGTATTTCAACTCATGCATTAATTTTCCTTTTGACTACTTTGCATGCTCAACTACTTGCATTAAATGCTCTTATACCTAGACTCCCTATATAAAGGGGTCTCTCCTATATTGCAAGGCAGACTTGGATATTAAATGTATTGAATCATAATATTTCTCTATCTCCCCCCCCCTTCTCTGCATCTCCCTCCTTTCTCTCTATTTCTCCCTCATTTCTTGTTGTTCTCCCTCCTCCCTCTTTCTGTTCTACATCATTGAATCATGGGCCTCGAACCATATGACCGGACATCAAGGGATACTGACAAACTTCAGACCATGCAATGAGAATATGACAATCAATAGCACAATCAATAGCAGATGAATCATCCTTCAAAGTGATTGGAACCGAATTAATAAAATTTTCAGAAAAATTAACTCTCCATTCTGTTTTACTAGTACCTCGACTGAGTTGCAATTTATTATCTATAAACAAACTTACCCGAGATCAAAATTGCATCACTAAATTTTCTTCGAATTCTTGTGAATTTCAGTGCTCGGGGCCCATCTTCTTGAGGCAAATGAAACTGCCGAGTTGAAAGGTTACAATACTAGAGGTTTGGTATCTATTTTTGACAATGCTATTATGTTGTGGCACTATAGAATGGGACATCCAAAATTCTTATATCTCAAAACTTTTCCCATCTCTTTTTATCAATAAATATCCAAAAGTTTCAATGTGAAGTTTGTCAGCTTGCTAAACATGTTCGAAAATCATATCCTAGCCTACCTTTCAAAGAATCTCAACCATTTTCTCTTGTCCATGGGGACCATCTAGAGTTAGAAACATTACTGGATCTTGTTGGTTCGTAACATTCATAGATGATAACACAAGGCTTACATGGGTTTTCTTAATGAAGTAAAAATCCGAAGTTGGGATAATATTTCAAAAATTCAACGCCATGTTCCAAACTCAATTCCAAACCACAATAAAAGTTTTGAAAATTGACAATACAAAAGAATATTATGCCTCCATTCTTAGTGATTACCTCACAAGCCAAGGGATTGTCCATTTAAGTTCTTGTGTTGATACACACCAACAAAACAGAGTGGCCAAATGAAAAAATAGACACCTCCTAGAGGTAGCAAGATCCCTCATGATCTCCACACACGTGCCAAAACATTTTCAGGGGGAAGCAATGTTCATTGCAACTTATCTCATAAACCGAATGAATGCCTTTTAGAATCCTAAAATTTCAAACTCCATGACAAATCCTTCTTCAAACATATCCAACCACTCATTTAATATCCTTCCTTCCTTTTAAATTGTTTGGTTGCTCTACCTTTGTTCATATCCATACTCAACATCGAGGAAAACCTTACCCTAGAGCCATTAAATATCTTTTCCTTGGGTACTCTTTCCTTGGGTACTCTTCTAATCAAAAAGGGTACAAGTGTTACTCTCCCATCACCAAAAAATTTTACAACTCCATGGATGTCACTTTCTTTTAGCATCAACCCTTTTTCTCCAAATCTGACATTCAAGGGGAGAACAGTGATATACTAGGATATCAGTTTTGGGACATGAATGATGAAATTAGTGACAACCTAAATACCCATCAGCAAAATAAACCCATAATCCCATACTCTCTTGAGACGGACATCATCCCAAGTCTATCTAGCCCATAAAAACAATACTCAACCTTCTGACAATGGCAACAAAGATCTTATCACCTATTCAAGGAGGCAAAAAAACCACAGGGAGATAGAGCACCAAGCATCTCCTAAGCACTTCTAAGAGTTGGAACCAAACTCAAGATCAAACAAACCTCAAGGTAACTCCCATTCTGAGTCTCTTGTTTTTAATGATCTCCATCTCCCTATTGTTGAATGAAAAGGTGTGAGAAAATGCACAAAGCATCGTATCAATAATTGTGTCATATCAAAGATTATCTAACAAGTACAAGACTTTTGTGGCAAGTTTGGACTCTGGATAAAGCACAAATTCCAAAATCTATACATGAAGCTCTCACAATACCTGAATGGAAGATTGCAGTTGAAGAAGAAATCCAGGCACTAAAGAACAATGGGACATGGCGGATCACTGAACTACCACCTGGAAAGCATCCTGTAGAATGCAAATGGGTTTTTATGATAAAACACAGAGGATAGAAGTATTGATCAATTCAAGGCTCAGTTAGTTGCAAAAGGATTCATACAATCCTATGGAATTGACTATGAGGTGAACACAGCCCATGTTCTTCTCTCTCTAGCAGCAAATCTTGACTGGCCACTTCATTAATTAAATGTCAAGAACGCTTTCCTCAATGGAGATTTGACAGAGGAAGTCTATATGAGCATCGCTCCTAGATTTGAATTGCAAGGCACACTCAACAAAGTCTGCAAGCTAAAAAGATCACTATATGGACTCAAACAATTCCCAAAAGCCTGGTTTGACCGACTTTCGAAAGTCATCAAGCAACATGGTTATATCCAATGCCAAGCAGATCATACACTCTTTGTTAAATGGTTACTTCAAGGAAAAATGGCCATCCTCATTGTTTACGTGAATGACATCATCTTGACAGGGGATCACATGCAAGAAATAATCACTCTTACGGCAAAGGAATTTGAAATTAAAGACTTAAGAAACCTCAAGTACTTTCTTGGGATAGAAATAGCCAGGTCAAAAACAAGAATATCAGTCTCCCAAAGAAAGTATGTTTTGGACCTTCTAAAGGAGATCGAAATGCTTAGGTGCAAACTAGCAGATACTCCCATGGATGCCACTATCAAGCTTGGGAACAAAAAAGACTATGCACCAGTTGAAAAAAATAGTACCAGAGACTTGTTGGGAAACTCGTATACTTATCACACACAAGACCCGACATTAGCCACTCAATTAGTATGGTGAGTCAATTTATGAACGACCCAAATGAAGAACACATGGAGGCAGTCTATAGGGATCCTAAGGTACTTAAAACTTACACCTAGAAAAGGATTGTATTTTGGGAAAACTACAGACAAGAGTATCAGGATATAGCGACGCTGATTGGGCTGGTTCAGTAGTTGACCGACGATCAACATCTGGATACTGCACATTTGTCTGGGGAAACCTTGTTACTTGGCGAAGCAAAAAACAACAGGTTGTATCAAGAAGCAGTGCAGAAACTGAATTTAGAGCTTTGGCACACAGTATATATAAGGGGATATGGCCAATGATAGCATTTTCCCTTTAGTCTAGGCAGTCATGTCTATAAATTAAGTTGTAATTTTTCATTCAAAGATAGTGGAATACTATTTTCTTCCATTCCCACATTTTTGTTTCGCTATGACAAGCTATCAACATAAGAAATAATTAACAGTATCCATTCCATTCTAACTTTTAATGACTATTGTAATCCTTTCCATTTGTTCCTATTAGAAAATTGTACCCCTGCAGATGTGCCCTTCTTTGAAACATCTCCTTTCTTTTCCTCCACAGCTGCTAAGCACAAGTTTGTCTATGATGTCCTTCCAATCCCATATGTTAACCCTCTATGCATGGATCCTCTTAAAGTCACCCCTAACCACCCCATCCAGACCTACCACTATTACCCATGACCTAACCTACCTAAGGTTCTGTTGATATACTTGTCAACTCACCTCTTAATTTGACACCACCCCCTGTCTCAACCCTTTCTTCACCAAATAGTCCTCCCCATTACCATCCAAAAAAGGTATTCGCCCAACTTGTAATCCTCATCCTATTTACAATTTTTTAAGTTACCATCAATTGCCTCCACCCTATCATGCTTTTGTATTGTCTTTGGATTCTAATTTCATTGCCTAAACTACCAATGAGGCACAATCATCCTAGGTGGAGACAACAAATGCTTGATGAAATGGCTACTTTGCATTCGAATGGTACATGGGAATTGGTCCCTTTACCTCCCGGCAGATCTGTTGTTGGTTGTTGCTAGGTACAGGCTATTAAAGTTGGTCCTGATAGGCAAATTGATCATCTAAAAGGTTGACTAATCGCCAAATGATATACTCAAACTTTTTGGCTGAATTAGGATGATACTTTTTCTCTTGTGGCCAAAATTGCTTTCATCCACCTATTTCTTTCCCTAGATGCTATGAGTCATGGCCACTTTACCAACTTGATATAAGAAATGCATTCCTTCATGGTGAACTTGAATTTTATATGGAACAACTGCCTGGCTTTGTTGCTCAAAGGGGGTCTAGAAAGTTATGTCGACTGCATCGTTCTCTTTATTGGTTGAAACAATATCCTCAAGCTTGGTTTGGTCGAGTCACATGAGTTTGGGATGTGAGGCAGATCACTCTTTTTTCTATCGTCACCAATCATGTGATCAAAGTATCTATTTCGTTGTTTACGTGGATTACATAGGTATTACAAGTAACAACCAAGATATTGTTCAACTTAGGCAGCACTTTTTCGGACATTTTCAAACTAAGGATTTGGGAAAGCTTAAATATTTTTTGGGCATAGAAGTGGCCTAGTCTAGTACTTGTGTTGATGTCTCATAAAGAACATATGCTCTAAATATATTAAATGAGACTATTATGTGTTGGGGCCTGTGGCCCTTAAGTATTACAAAAGAAGAAATGGGCCTAAGGGCAAGGGAACCGGGGCTGATTTGGAAAATAAGGAAGTGGAGGAGAAGGAAAAGGGAATTGGCGTAACTAACTTGCTGAGTTGGCTCTGACAGTGTAGTGGAGGGAGGTAATATTGGAAGGAGGAGTGAGGAAGGGGTGCGGAGGTATTTTGGGACTGGTTTAGGGAGAGAGCTAGACCTCTCGAATGTCTAGCGATGGAGTCCGTTTGAGTGTCTTGTGATTTCAGTGTGTGCTGCCTTTTTAATTCTGTTTTGCTTTATTGTGTGTGTTGTTTTTCTATTGTGAGGTCTGTAACTTCATCCCTTCCCCCACTGGAAGTGGTGATTTCCTTAATGCAATAATAATCAATATTATTCAGTATTTTTGGGTTTATCTCTTCTACTGGTCTCTATCATTATGCTAGACTGCAAATGCATTGGTACTCCCATCGATCCAAATATCAAACTCTTACCAGGACAAGGGAAATTGGTTTGTGACAATCAAGCAACAATGCATATTGCATCCAACCCAATATTCCATAAGAGGACAAAACATAAAGAAACTGATTGCCACTTTATTGAAGAGAAGATTCAATCTGACTATATAGCTACTAGATTTGTCAATTGAGATGATCAACTAGTAAACGGATTCACTAAATCCATCAGAGGTTTTCAAATCAAACTACATATGCGACAAGCTTGGCGCATATGATATATATGCTCCGGGAGTGTTAGAATATTGTACATATTGGGGTCTTTATGCATTAGGTTAAATGTTGTACATAGTAGTGTCATGGTTTATTCCTTGTACTATGTTGTGCTATACTATACTACTTAGTACTACTTTGTACTTTATACTGCATCATACCTTATATTACCTCATTGTACTGCACTATAATTAATCCTATAAATAAGAACAAAACATAAAGAGTCACTCACATATTCCATCAGCTTTTTCAGTTCAATTTGTCTAAACAAAATGTTTATCAATAGGCAAATGGATCTCGTACTGTTCCTCAAAGAACAATAAGCTGTTAGACTTCCCAGCATCGTTAGATTTTGGCCATTCGAGATGGGGAACACATGGGCCCTACCTATCCCTGTCGATCAGGATGATCTGCTTAGCCCAACACCCTATGAGGCCAAGCAGAGAAGCTGCTCTACCAATAGATAGTTCTCCCTTTACATAATTTAATTTTCTAAAATTCATTTTCTGTATCATTTCAAAAAGGAGTGAAGGGAGTTCAGGGCTTACCTTTGCCTCAACCTCAGACAACCTTTGTTGATGTATTGAAAGTTCTGACTCAGCCTCTGCTAAATCATGAAGTTGCCTTAAGAGTTGGCCACCACCCCTGTCACAATAAGCCTATACTATGAAGCTAAATTACCTAGTAGTATATAAAAATGATTAAAAGATATTCAGACACAAGCATTCAGAACCCAATTTACTGCCTCACTTATATAGCGGAAAACAGAAAATCAAGTAGTAAAAATTAAAAATTCTGCAAATTAAAAATTATCAACTTTCCATCAGCAAACTCTTGTTGAAAGTTAAATAAGATATTTATGCACAATCCATGATAAATTTAATGAAAACAAAGTAGTGTCATACTTCCGACTTCCACCAGTTAGAAGACCACTTGGCTGAAATATATCTCCTTCAAGAGTGACACTTGGGGTGTGAATCTCCCGATTAAACGCTACCTAATAGAAAATCAACAATGTGCAAGAAAAATTAAGGAACTCTGTATGTGGGTTCAAAATGGTCATGTGGATAATACTAAAGCCTTCTTATAAATAAGAATTATAAGCAATAACAAAGCAGGGCAAATAGTCTGTTAATTGCTTCTTGACAAAAAAACAAATAATCAAGCTGTTATGTATCCATTATCAGTAGTAGAGTGCACAGAAGAGCCAGCATTACAAAGATCCAATATACAATATGCAGAAGACATGAAAATCAATCAAGTAATTGGACCAGAATGTAAATATATTGCTCCTGGTGATCTCAGCAACAAAGATGGTTATTACCTCCTTTGCGGCATCAGTATTTTTGCAAACAAAGGTGGAACCAAATACATATTCCATAGCACTCTGTAACAAACATCAAATTTCAAAGAAACATTATCAACTACAATACAAAATTTAAAAAAAGAATTATCAATAAAATTTTCCATGCAGCTGATTATAACAGCCAGCCAGGTCCAACAGAATAAAACTAGAGAAAAAGATCTTGTAAAAAAACAAAGAATATTATAGAACATGCTTTCAGCACGCATGTTCTCATTTGAGTAGGATCCCTAAATGAATTCAAGGAAGCATACCTTCAATTCTTCCTCATAACCAACCAAAGAAAGTGCCAGTTCAGCATTCTCCTCACCAACCTGAAATTGAATTAACAATAATTCTTAGAAAAAAAGAAGTTAAACAATCAAGACATCAGATCGCATCAAAAGAAAACAAAATGCAGTGACTAACCAAACTAGCAGCAGCTTGTTGAATTCTAGGGGGAACAGTATGGGATTGTATTTTGTTTAAAGGTATAATAGTAACTCTTCTTCTTAAATCACCGTTCTGTAGTAGTTGTTTTCCAGTACTTTCTGTGTCAACCACAACATTGTACAACTTTCCACCAGCAGTAACCTGAAAATAATCCAATAAAAGGGTCAATATACAATTGTTTGTCACAAATTTGGGCAAAAAGTTATCATGTTGTCCAACCTCTAGGGCAGTCATTGTTGCCCTATCCTTTACTTTGATGAGCCTCGCAACGACGCCTTTCACCTTTGACCTATCAAAATTCTTGACTGGATCACGGTATGTAAATTCAACATTTGTTAATTGTGCTGAAAGATTGCGTATTTCATCCTTCCACTTTTGCACCCACTCCATCTCAGATGCACGCTCCTAAAGTTTATTTTCAGGAAACTTTGATTCAAATGACACTTACACTATATAGGTGGTAAAGAAACTAAAAGAAGATAAATCTGTCTAACCTTTTGCAAAGATTCCATCTCACCATCTTTATAAGGAAGAGACTCCAATTCCATCTTGACATTCTCCACATCTTTCCTCCTAGTGCTGAGCTCATTTTCTACGGCAGTAGCTTCTTCCCGTTTTGATTTTAATTGATGTGTTTTCTCTTTTAGTTCCTTTTCACAATGGCTAATTTTGGTTTTCAGCTGTTTCAATTCTGTTTCAGCACTCCCAACTGCTATTTTTGCATCAGCTAGCTGATCCTCCAAGCATTTCTCTTCATTTCCACTGCTCTTCCCAGCTAATACACCCTACCAATAGTTTTGAGCAAGAGTATCAAATAAAAGAGAGTCCTGAATAGAACACAAGTGCTGTCGACAGACATCAAAGCTTACAACAAAATTGAGCAAACAGACGCTTCTTTTACCTGGTATTCCTTTTCATGATCCTCCAGACTCTTAGAAAGCTCATCAACTCTCCTTTTCAGATCAACAGCTCCTTCTTCAGCCTTTTTTACAGCTAAGGTCTTCTCTTCAACTGATTTCTTCAATTCTTCAACATTATTAATGATCTTGAAACATCACAATAATAAATATCAGGTAAGGTTCACGTTGTTCACAAAATGGTGTTATTCTAAAAGAGAACTAGCATATAAATTAACAATAAATAGATACTGAGATTGAGCAAAGCAGAAAACGTGTCAAATATTATTAGGAATGGAACCAACTTAAACTTACATTTTGTTCATTGGCTTTTTCACTTCTCAGAGTGTCCTCTTTATTATTTAGTACAGATGTTTCCTTCACAAGATTCTGTGCATGTGCATCAACCTTGTCTGATAAAGATTTCACTTCTCCACCCATGCGTTCTTCCTTTTCAGCAGTCAGCCTTGCTATTTTAGTCTCCATTTCCTGTACTTCCAACTGTGTCGTCTTAGTACAGTCATCAATCTCAGCAATTTTGGCGTTTACTTTTTCCACCTCAGACACTGCATTGTCTCTAATCCTCTCTGCTTGAACATACTCATAAGCAATGCAAAACCTTCTCAGCTTATCTAACTCTGCATTGCCATTAGCCCACTGCATGTACTGCATCCTTTCTTTCCTTAACTTCTCTAGAGCAGGTAGTATCTCCTCATCAAGAAGTTTATTAATCTCGTCAACCTTATTCTGCTTCTTCTCAAGTGTTTTCAGAGCAGCCTCTTTCTTCGTCTCATACATTCTTGTCCCAGCAGCTTCCTCAAGCATTGATAATATCTCTGGCGGTTTCATATTTAAAACCTTGGTGATGCGCCCTTGCATTATGAGAAAATGTGGATTATTAACATTTAGCTGCACCGAATGGAAAAGATTTTGAACTTGACTAGGCTGGGCAAGTTTCCCATTGATCAAATATTTGTTCCTCCCTCCAACCACAATCTGTAATGTACCCAAATACAACCACAGTACATGAATGAAAAGCAAAGTCAATAAGTTTTAACTAGAAATATAGCATCGTCTTAACTCTTGCTTTAAACTATCACTTCTAAATGGCAGACATGGAAAATCAATCCAAGCAATCCCCGAACATAGATCCCAGAATTCTTTTCCCAAAACAATAAAAAATGACAAATTTTACAGCATCATAAGCAGATTACCAAAATACACAAACAGAAGAAGGAGAAAGATAAAGAAACCTGTCTTGTCACTGTAATCTCAGGATGGTCCTCATACCCAAGAGGGCTCCGACTCCTATCCGTATTATCAAAGACAACCGACACTGTAGCTTTAGTAATCCCCGCCTGCCCTTGCTTATATACGAGCTCCTGAAGGTTTGAAGCCCGAACCTGCTGCAAATTCGTGATACCCAGAACAAAGCAAATCGAATCAAGTATGTTTGACTTGCCGGAACCGTTCAACCCCGTAATGGCATTGAAGTATGGATCGAAACCCGGAACAACAGTTCTGGTAGCATACGATTTGAAACCTTCCAAGCAAATCTCTTTGATGTACATCGCTTGACCCACGGGTTATTACCAAAGAAAAACAGAAAATGAAAATCGCAGAAATTTGTGAAAATATCTGTATAGAAGGGAAAGTGTGGAAATCAGGAACACTAAGCTTGAAGGTGTCCAGGTGATTTGTATGGAAGGAAAGGGAAGGGTTTCGGAGAACGAAACCCTAAACGTAAGAGTTGCACTTGCAGCAGGTTGCAGCGAGTGAAGAATATGAATCTTCAATTTTGTGTTAAAGATTTTGAATTTTGATTATGTTCAAGTCTTCAAGATGACAGGGAAATGTCTTTCAAAAAAGAAAAAGATGACAGAGAAATGCAAAAAAAAGAAAGGCGGGAAAATTTCGCCTACCACATACGACAGTCATTTGGTATGAACGACACCATCGTCCACGCCTTTGGGAGTGAAATATTTTTCTTTTTTGGATTTTTTTTATTTTTCATTTAAAGAAATTCTAGTCAAAATACTGTTGAGTAATGGGTAGTAAATGTAAAAAAAATTTCCAATAAAAAATTGAATATAAATATACTACTTTGTGAGGAATTAATTCTTTCTAGTAAACTTAATCTTATTGGTTGAGTAAAATAATTATTTCATTGTTGAATACAATGTTTTGACGCACCAAATAACATTTATCATTACCCAAAAAAAAAAAAACCTTTTGCAAATTGAGCTGGATTGCCCTACATTGGTGTAAAACGAGCAATTGCTTCCTCATTCACGGGTCCAACCCAACACAAGTTTTGATTAATTACGAATTTTCAATTTATGAAATGAATATTCCGTTGATAATTTCATCTAAAACTTTTATATTATTTTATTCATGTAAATTAAAAAAATCAAGTTAACAAAAAATGTATTTGACTTATCATTTTAAATAACTTTTTTATTGTAAAATAAAAAAGAAAAATAACAAAAAATATTGTAACACTTAAGATGATAAATCAGATATTTTATTTTTCTACTAATTTAAACTCTTAAATTTATATAGACAAGTCACGTTATTTTTAATAAAAAATTAATAAATGAATTATAGTGTACAAAATTAAAAATTTAAATAAGTTGTATTGTTGACTTTAGTTAGAAGAGTTAAATTATACACCTTTTAAATCTCATTTTCCAAATAAGAAAGAGATGGGAAAAGATCATTCATTCACAGCATCTTCCAGCATGTAGAAAGACCAAACAAATATAAATACAAAAAAAAATTAAACACATTTTTTTTATCTGTAAAGATGCAACTTTTAACCTGTTGATCCTTAAAATATCATCACTATATAATATGATCTCTAAAAGATCAAATCGTAATACTTTTTGGTCTCTTCATTAGTGTCATACAGTTCATGCTAACAAATATGTTAACATGTATGCTTATCATGCAACGCAAGTGTTCACATCATCTTTGTGCATCCACATGGTGAGACACTTAGACACCAAATGAAACAACACCGTTTTATTGTGTCCCACATTGGTTAAGTGACAAATTGTTTCCTAAACAATTTCAAAAATACCCACAAAATGATTCCTAAAAGAATGACTAAATGGACTAATTGTTCTTTGAAAGATTTTAAATTATACATAATATGGTAAAGAATTTTGAAGGTTGAATCAAGTCATTAACCTATACATACCAAAATTGACCAATTTGCAACCTATAAAGATGTGCTAGACCATATTTGGGCAAAGTGTAATTAGATATATGTCAAAATTGACGAAAATGAAATTACAAGTAAAAGGCAACACCATTGTGTATTCACCTTTTCCTGGAGAGACCTCCACATTCTCATCATCATATTCTTCCAAAGCTTCTTGGCCAGGTCTATCGGCTTCATCTTTAACACTATTCTTAATCTTCAAAGAATGACTCATCACTCTATTCGTTTAGCCCCTGATCTTCATCATTCTTATTATTTGCGGTTGCATACTCCCCATCATTCTTATTATAGGCAAAAGAAAAATGCATCAAAAGTCTCAAGTTTTAGTGCCAGTGACCTAGCTAGTTGGGATACAATCGTGTGGAAGCAGTAGAAAAGCTTTTGGATTTAGGTTTAGATGATGTAGTTCAAGTTGTAGGAATTTGTGGAATGAGTGGAATATGGAAACTCTTGCTAGGGTCCTGTATGAAAGGATCTCTCACCATTTTGAAGCTTCTTTTTTTTTTTTTTTTCCAAATGTAAGTGGAGTTTTCGAGCGTTATGGTCTCTCTCCTTTACAAGAAAACCTTCTTTTTCATGAGACTTTGAAGATGGAAAATTTAATGATATGGAGTTGAGAGGGTATCTTGTCAATAAAAGAAAAGCTAAGACTAAGATTCTTATAGAATGTAGATGAAATAGAGCTAGTGAGCAATGATGAAGCTAGTCGTCTATTTTGTAGAAAAAACTTTTCAATGTGATTATCCAATGAGATTATGAGAAGAAAACCAACGGTATAATAAAATATTGCAACGACAAATACTAGATGATCGTTTACTAAAAAAACAAAATGCCAACAGCCTTCTAGTGGCAATTGTAATTTTGACTTTTAATTTGAGATAATTGATTGATTTTAATACTAGAGACATCAGTTATCCTACTTTAATTAGTTAAAGCTTTTTAGAATAAAGAGATATTTCTAAAAGTAGTTCTAAGCACTTAGATAATGAACGAGCTCATAAAAAGTTCTCATAAACTGAACTCTTTCATAGACTAGGAAATATTTTTAGAAATCACATGCTTTTCTAGAAGAGAGATTAGTTATGTTAAGGATATTCCTTGTTATTATGATTTTTTTTTTGTGAAGATTGGGACTAAAATTTCGATTGATAAATCTCTCATGACCATTTTGGACATCGCATGCTTTTCTATAAGAGAGATTAGTTATGTTAAGGATATTCCTTATTATTATGATTTTTTTTTTCCGAAGATTAGGACTAAAATTTCGATTGATAAATCTCTCATGACCATTTTGGACATCGCATGCTTTTCTATAAGAGAGATTAGTTATGTTAAGGATATTCCTTATTATTATGATTTTTTTTCCGAAGATTGGGACTAAAATTTTGATTGATACATCTCTCATGACCATTTTGGACGAGAGAATACAAATGCATAATATGTTGCGAGAAATGAAACAAGAAATTGTTTGGAAAAAATCCTATTAGAAGCCAGGAGAGCAAAGTAGACTGTAGCTTTATAATGATGTTTATCATGTTATGCAGCAAAACATCGTAAGTTTTGACCTAATTTTTTTAGAAAATTAGAAAATACAAAATTCAAATTATCTAACTTTTCGTAATTACTTTATATATGCATTCATATCAAGGTCAACAAAGGAGTTGAAGTCATAGTCTTGAATCTAGAAGATTCAAAAGGAACTGCATTGAGGGATGAAGGTTTATCATACATGGTCAACCTTAGATTTGCTCATATTCCTTAATGTAAAATTTTCAGGAACCCTAAATTGTCTTTCTAACGAGCTACGATATATTTCATGGCATAAATATTCTTTTACTTGTCACTACATAAAAAAGAGTAATTTATTGCAATTAACTATCACTAAGCAATAAAATAGTGGCGGTTTTATTAACTGCCATTATTTAGTTTATTTTGATTATTTTAGACTAAAACTTCATTTGCTTCTCACTTTGCTCACTCATAGAGTTATCTTCTCATTTTAATCTTTTATATATTGAGTATTTTTCAATTTTGTTCCTCATAGAATTACCTTTTTCATTTGTCTCTCAAAAATAAGATATTTCTCACTTTGGTTCCTAACAAATAAAATTGTTACCAATTATGTTTTTTTGTTAATTTACTATTAATAAAATTAACTCTTAACCTACATATTAGATATTGGCGACTAAGCAATAGACTACCAAATTATATGTTACATAACATCAAATATGTAAATTTCACTAATAAGATATTGATAAAAGAATAAAATTGAAAAACGTCTTATTTGTGAGAATCAAAATTAAAAAAAAAAATTTATAAGGGATCGTGAGGGATTATATATATATAAACTCAAGTAAACGATATTAGTAGAAATTTTAGACCTACTCGTAAAGTAAAACACATTAAACCTAACAAGTAATCACACGTATATGTTCTAAACAAGGTAAACAAACAACAAACAAACTACATAAAAATTAAAAACTACTACTACTAGTACAAATCACAAAGTGTTGTCTACTACACTATAATAAACTTCACTTCTCAAAGTTCAAACTCTATCTCCTTCTCCAACGCCTTCAATGGAATCTGCAGGCTGAGAAGGGTACCCCACATGGTCATACACAAGGCCAGCAATGGCACCCCCAATCAAGGGTCCAACCCAGTACACTGCTTGGTTCTTGAAGCTTCCTGCAATGGCAGCTGACCCGAAGGCACAAGCCGGGTTCATTGCCCCGCCCGAGAATGGACCCACCGCTAGCACGCCCGCTCCGGCTACCGCTCCGATCGCCAGGGCGCCTAGCGGACCGCTACTGCGCCTAGGGTCCCTTGCAGCATACACAGTGTACACCAAACCAAAGGTTACGACTCCCTCTAATATGGCTGCGCCAAACCCTGTCATTTCTGCTGCTATACTGTATGTTGGCACGTGCTGGAACAAACCAAACACACAAGTTATGTGAAAATTATTAGAATTAATTTGATCTCTTAACTTTATTTTAAGAAGTCACTAAACCTTATCTTCCATTTTCGCTCCTTAGCTTTATCTTGAATTTTCCTTTAGTCCCTTTAATTTTATTTTTAATTTGGTCCTTTAACTCAAAAAAACTACCCGATTTTTTTTTTCTTCTCTTTGATATCACCAAGATGCTTAATAAAAAAATTTGAGGTTATGAAAGTTAAGCAAGAAACCGAATAAGTCCTTTTAATTAAGCATCTTGTTAACATTTAAGTGTTTTAAAGATATCTAAAGGAAAGTTTACATGGAGCAAAATAACGTTGAGGAACCAAAGTAATAACAAAGGTAATTTATAGGACCATATTGAAATCAAGGTTACTTTATAGGACCAAATTGAGACCTAAAATAAAGTTCAAGGACCAACTGAAACTAGAGACAAAAAGGGAGGGAAGAAAACGATATTTGAACCGTTTAAAACATGTGATTTCGTTTCCCAAGAGGATGAAAGAGAAAAGTACCATTCCGACGACGGTGATCTTGAGGACGAGGCAAGCCATGAGGGAGGCTATCATCTGAGCGATCCAGTAAAAGAGAGCAGCCCACACGCGGATGTGGCCTCCGACGACCCTTCCGAAGGTCACCGCCGGGTTCACGTGGCCGCCGGAGACGTCCGACGCCATGAACACCACCGACGACAGAGCAAAGGCATTTGCAATCGCTGCCACCACCAGACTTGACACATCCATCGCAGCCTTAGGCGTCAACTTCCCTGTCATTATTTCTTGATCCATCACACAATCAGTCGCATAAACAAGACCAGCAAATATGAATGTAAAAATAAGTTTGCGTAAATTACTAATTTGATTAAAAAATTATATTTCTCTCAATTTAATTATAAAAATTTTAAGATATAAAGATGATAAATTATGTGATTTAACAATAAAAATAACTAAAACATATATAATTTTTTAATAATTAAATTTAGTCATTTGATTCTTCAAAACTCAAATAGAAAAAACTATACTAAATTAATAAATTACTTCTTTTTTATCATCTCATCAATGGTTAGATGATGGAACTGTTATAGTCAGGACAAAAGGGATTCTTTTTTTTTTTTTTTTTTTGATAAGTGGGATTCGAAGTTGTAAAAGAGTAAAATGCAAGTGGAGAATTATTAGTGGCAAAATAAATGGTCTAATTTTTATAATTAGAAGCAATCAATAACTATACTAAGTGATTAATATGTTAATCGCATTTGACATGTCTCTACTTGTCTCTTCTAGTGATCCATCAACTACCATTTTTTTTTTGCCCTAGGAACTTATTTGAAGAAAAATATTTTTCATTTCTTTGTGCCTGTTGGAACCTATTTGAAGGAAAAAAAAATTTAGATACATTCCAATGCTTTCTTTTTTTTTTTGTGCCTGCTTTCGAGGGCCTACTAGAAGGAAAACATTTTAGATCCCAGTACTTTCTTTGTGTCTACAGGGACTTGTTTGAAGGAAAAAAAACAATCAATTGGTCCTTGAAATTTTTTTCTTCAAATAGGTGTCCCTGAAAACACAGGCAAAAAGAAAAAAAAGTATTGAGACATATGTAAAACTTTTTCCTTCAAATAAATCCCAAAATACAGGCACAAAGGTGTAGGAATAAATAAGCAAAGTGTTTGTCTCTTCAAGAATAGAAGAGAAACTGCACGCATCATATTTGCATCAATTTCTCATGCTTCAAACAAAAGAGGTTCATGCATCTTACTTAAATCTCCTTTCTTAAACCGCCAGTAACAACATTCAACGCATGAATTTAAGAGATCAAATAATAAAATATACCAAACGTATATATCTAGCGAAAATGTTTCTGAAAACTCATGATAAAATTGCTGCATCACAATTTTAATATCCATAAAAAAAGAAGAGGGGACATACTAGAAGCCATGGAAGAGCCAACAACAGCAAAGACATAGAAGAAAGTGGAGATGAACTCTGCAACATAGGATCGAAATGCTTGTCGTGTCACCCCTTGAAAGCGGGAAGCCACTGAGGATGGACCCATAATTATAATAAACACAGAAGAAGACCAGAAAGACGATTACGTTATTGTTTGACGAGAGTAAACAACAACTTTCACTCATTTAACTTGTCAACAAAGTAATAAATAAGTAAGCAGTTCATATATATATATATATATACACATATATATATATACAGGAAGAGCAACGTTGTGTGAGAGTTTTGAGAAAAGAAACTAACTGTTAACCGCCAAGCGACGTGATGGCTTAATACGTTGGGTAGTTTCTACTTCGTGCTATTAACTTCCTTCCCATATCTTAATTTTCAGCAATACAAATGCAGATCCATGAATATTTTTTTCTTTCTGAATTTTTAAAACGGAATATTTGATGAGCGGATTAATAGACTGTTTTTTTAATGTAAACATTAAAAAAAAAGGTCTTTTAACTATATTAAAAAAATCCAATAATTTTTTTCCTCGTATATCAATAATTATATTAAAACTTTCATTTTTTGTATTAATATATTTAATTTTAACACTAATAACCAAAAAGGCCCAATATTATTAGTGACTAAGTGGACAATAAAGTATATACTCTTTTTAAAATTCATATTTAAAATTTTTAATATAAAGAATATAATTTTTTATTATATTTTTGAAATAATACAAAATAATGAAAATTATTTGTTAACTTCTCGTTCTCACATTACATTTTAGTGATTGTTTGGAAGCACGTTCGTTTTTCCTTACTCGCGTTCACTGTTGCTCCCAACCACGTTTGCAGGATTTGGTGTTGTTTGGGAGATTCCACACTCAACCGTGGGTTTGGTGAAATCTAATTTCAGATCCTGTAAACCACGATAACTTCACCATGGCCATTTGTTGCTTCTCCGACAATTTCAACGTGGTTGGCAAAATATTTAGTGTGTATTCAAAACAGGCTATCAATTTTACCCCAGCTCCTCTTGTGTGTATGCAAACCTATTTGTTGCCCTTGCGCGTGTCTGAGCTTTTCAATTTTAAAACTTGATTTTTGATTCATTTTCTTTCATGATTTTGGTTTGAAATGATATATTGAATCTTCAATACAGTTAAAACAAATTCTGGGTGCCAGAACAAGGAGAAAAGAAGAGAAAAACCAGTAAAAAAAAATCTGACAGTAAGCTATAGGGACTAAACTGTAACCATTGAAAAGTTTACTAGGGTTGATTTAATTTATAAAAAATATATATTATTAATTTATGGACCTAGATGAAGTGAAATATGAGATCAAATCAAGTAAATAACAAAAGGAAAATTTTTGACAGGGACTAAATTGCATAAAATAAAAAGTTTATAGGAGTTGATTTAAATTAAAAATAAAATATATTCTAAAACTAGGGGCTTAGATGAAGTTAAATATGATCTTAAATTAAGTGAAAGACAAAATAAAAATTTTGATCAAGGACCTAACTGAATATATTAAAAAGTTTACACAGGTCGATTTAAATTCAAAATAAAATATACTCTAGAACTAGGGACTTAGATGAAGTTAAATATGATCTTAAATTAAGCGAAAGACAAAAGAAAAATTTTGATTTAGGACCTAACTGAATAAACTAAAAAGTTTACAGGAGTCGATTTAAATTCAAAACAAAATATATTTTGAAACTAAAGACCTAATTGAAGTTAGATATGATCTCAAATCAAGTGAAATAGATTGTATTTGAGACACTATTAGAAATCAAATAGTAGAGCATATGTAGAATAATTAATAGTCATTTATAAAATTAACTATTTCTTTTATTCTGAGAATTAATATCTTAATTTATCATTATGTAATTAAGTTTTTTTTTTGTTTGATTTTCCTAATTTTTAAATAGCATTGAAAATCATAGTTTAATTTAATTAATTTAATTTGCCAAAATGAGAAGCTTGTTTTCATTAATTTTAATTTAGATAAAATTAATTTAATAGAGAAAAAATTGTATCAAAATTTAGTTAGAGATAAAATTAATTTAATAGAGAATAAAAATGTTTTAAAATTTAATTAGAGATCTTTAAATTATTGTAAATAATTATTGATTAATTAAATTTTTTTACTTAGTAATTGCAAAATAAAAAATTAATTCATTAATAAAAAAGATTAATTAGTGATTAATTTGTAATATTAGACAAATAAACAAAAAAAAAATTTTCTTTTAAATAAATGATAATAAATAATAATGTTACATAAAAAAAACTAAATAAAAAATTCATACCCTTTTCGGTAATTATACATCTCAAACTACGTTTACACACCAACATCCAAACATCATATTCTTGCACCAAACCATATTTGTCTACTCCAAACCATGTTGGCCTAAATGTCTCCCAAACATAAATTACGTTCATCTAATCTTAATTTTCTCCAACCACATTTAATTAAACCTAATTTGTTCCAACTACGTTTAATTCACCGAGCTTCTAAACACACCCTTACTCTTCTGTGCTTTTCGGGGCATCCAATAAATTAAAATGATAGATATTATTTTACTTTTCTTTGTCAGAGTCAAATACTTAAATATAAATGTAGAGATAATTATAGAAATAGGAATGGAAGCTTGAAGCCCATCAAACTAGTAACTATAAAAAATTTAAACAGAAATTAAATTGAGAAAAAAATTAAATGAATTAAATGAAAAATATGAAGAATAGGAAAAAAATTAAAAAAAAAAAACACACACACACGCATACATCCAATAATATAAACCTGATAAAAATAAACTTGCTATAAGGAATAAGAAATTTAATTATAATAAAAAAAATCATTTTACAAATCTTAAATTTTAACAGCCATAATTGTTATTTAAAAACATTCGCACAAATGCACAATACTTCTCAAAAGCTACTGTAACTTTACAAAAAATAAATAAATAAAAACACCATAAATAAAGTTTAACCAATTACCAAGTTGTGACTTCTTTTTAAAAAAAAAAAGCCAAAAAAAAAAACACAATAATCTAAACGAGCTCCGTTGATAGAAAGCTGATCACTTCCTATTTTACTCCAAACGATGTTCTGATACAATTCATTTTAGCAGCAAATATCCTTTATCCAATTACAAGCATGGCCAGTTCTCAGCAGGTTGTAAATACATCTTTCTTCCCTACGAAGGCCTATGCTACTAATTTTTTTTTTCAAATCTCTAAAACTAAACTACATAAAGAAAAATAAAAAATAAAAAACTATGGTTTCCTACTTCCCCTTTTTCTTTTCTTCTCTTTTCCTCCTTTTCGATTCTTTAGTGGTGCACAGAATAAAAATTTGAACCTTAAACCTTTTTCACTGCACAGGCTCCTCACCACTAACACACTGTCCACACCTAGTGGCATTTTTGTGAGATGATTACACCGTTATACAGCATACAAATTAATTACAGATGAATAAATACATGAAAATGGGTTTACATGGAAGACAGCATATTCAAAAGTACCATTTTGGTCTGGTTTCCTCTTCCTTTTCGGTTAATTCCCGATACTGATACCAGTCAGATCCAAACTTGCTAACTGGTAATGGTGGCCGCACAAAAATCTCAACAGGCTTGGGGACATGGACAGCTAAATGCAATTCCCCAGAAGTTTCTGTTGATATCGGTTCTGAGAATTTGAGTGACCTGCCGACTGGTTCAACAGTAAACCATCCCAGACCTGATATAGCTATATCGCAAGCTGGCCTGCTCCAACAGAAAACCAGAATTTTCACATTTTATGTATTATTCACAAGGTAAAGTGCAAATACACTCCTTCAACTTTAGGTCATTAACCAACATGCTCCTCAACTTTAGAAACCAAAATTAGTTCCCTAAACTTTTACTCTTCAGGATTTAAAACCTTTGGTTCATTTCTTGTGACTGATATGTAACTTCATATCATTTTACTTGCTATATGGCATATGCCCTATATATATATATATACACACACACACACAGTGCGTCCGAGGGTGTCATGTGTCCACGCTGGAATGAAATGCCACTACTTTAAATTCTTGATTCCTAAATGCTAAAGGATGACAGTTTATGGGGATAATTACTGGTTTCTGAAGTTTTAGAGGGGTATTTGCATATAATCTAATGTTAAAAGGGTGCATTGCATCTCTCCCTAGTAAAAAATATCAGCCTTTTTGGCTGAAATGAGTATAACATTAACAATTCAGTTCTACTGTGAAAATAAAACTTAAATGTGTAAAAAGCAGCTGCAATATATACCTTTCCACATCTTCAAATTTTATTTGCAAATTACATTCCGATTCAAGTCCTCTCCAGTTCTCAGCCTTTAATTTTCCACTTGGAGGGGTCAGCAGAGCTCCAACTTCCTTCTGAGAAAATAAAGCAAAACCCTCTTAAGATTTGAGTTGGAACTTGGGAAATATCATAATTCATAAAATGTAAAAGCAGCACAAATGTAGAATGCACATGCATGTTTTATTCAGGATTGCACATCTAACTAAATGTATTGTTGCGCGTTGAAAAAACTTAAGTGGCTTAATTTAATCATTGATTGCTAGAACAGAGAACACGAGCTCAACTTGATTACTTAAAGTTTGCAAACGTAAGGACACATAACCAAAGAAAATTTTTAGTAAACTAGACCAGTCAGGGCAACGTTTGTTTTTCACTGAACAGAATAAGTGGCAATACCTGGTAAAATTCATCTGCTTTCTCTGTGGGTACCATATGTATCTGCAGGCTTTTTGGCCCATAAAATGTCAAACAAGTTTCTGGGAGAACCTGAAAATATCAAGATCAACGACATTAATTAGACAAGAATATGAGAAGTACATTATTGACAAGATGCCCGATGACATTAAGCATAAAGTAAAAACCTTCAAGACATCAATTCTGACCAGCCCTCCCCAAAATATTGAAAATCCATTCAAGCCATTCACTTTGGAATTTTCTGCTGCCACATTGTCCGAGAATACTTGAGAATTCTAGCAATATGAATGAGGACTGAAGTTAGCATATGGTACAGAAATAATGCCTTGAACAATTCTGAGCAGAACATACAGGGAAAGATCGACCCCTCAGTCGGCTTTGAGGAGCAAGATAGGAAAGATCTTCAGCAGGAACAACTGCAGTTTGCCTATGGTGGAGATGAACTCCAGGTGTGTCATATAGATTCTGCATGAAGCAAGAAATAAAACAAGCCAAATAATAAACAGAAAGATCTGAAGATCATACGACATACACATTAGAATGAATGACATACCCCATCTCCTAGGAAGGCATTAATTTGAATTGGCCCTAAGGTAGTTCCAGGAACTGCAGATTGTATTGGTTTATACCTCTGTGCAGCTGCCGCAACTGGATCTTTTACAGCCATTGTTTCTGACATCAAATACAAAAGGTCATGATGGACAAATAGTGTACATTAGAACTTGGAATTCCTATTATGATAAGCCAAATAAAAAATAATTTAGGGACACAATTATTTTAAAGAAAAAATTAGAAATATCATTCATCATTAACTTCAATCAGAACCTATTTGAACCGTCACAAATTGATGCCACAGATGAAAGCCTATAATTGTACTTACAACACAATCCTAGAGCTGGCTGGGTTCAGTATCTAAGAGGAAAGAGATTGTTCAAGCACAATGCAAACAATGACCAAATATATTAAAGTTTAGGTTGGGCTTCTGTAACAAAAGACATCAAAACATAGATGTACAAAACAAAAACAATGAGAGAAAAAAAGAAGGTAATACATATTAGGGTTCAGACAAATTTTTAAATCATACCTTGAAATAAACAACCAAAATTCTTAGATAATGAATGAGCTGAACTCTAGTACTCATGATGCATAGAAGCATAACTGACTTACTCAGTAAAGCATTAATAAATGCAGATTTCCCAACATTAGCTGACCCCTGTAAGAAACGTGAGATAAAATATATTAAACTGAAAGTTTTAGTAAAGTTGATTCTCGGCTCAAGTGGTGAAATTTGGAATATATTGACAAAAAAAAAAAAGAGATCTGAAAATATTATCTCAGGATAATCTAAGATTTCTACAATTAATATTAGTAAATTAATGATTTAGCCCATAAAAGATCACTCCTCAATTTGGTCCTCTAAAGATAAAGTTCTCAAATGAATCCACCAAAGATTTCCCTCCAATCAAAATGGCATCTATAATCACAGTCAACTATACTTGCTAATGCGGCATAAACAGTAGCATACATGGCCGTTAACCCACAACTTGGACTTGCCCATGTGTTAAATCATTATGCTATTCTAAATATAATAGTTATGCTAATCTTTTAAAAGTAGGCGCCAGAGTCTAGCCTTTTTATTGATAGATATTTTACAATAGGAAGAATAAGGAAATGAGTATAAGAGTGAAAGATCTAGAACACATTGACAATGCAATATCTGGATTTTCCTATTATTTTCAAAAATTGCAGTAGCATATAATCATGCTAGGGTATCAATTATAAATTTTCATGTTAAGTTTTTCTCCTTAATATCAGCAATTTAAGGTACAAGGTCCCATTGATACATATGTTGTATTTTGAGTCAACAGATATAAATATGAAAATGGACATCTGTGTGCATAACATGGGTAATATATTGAATGTAAACTACATACTTCTTAATCAGAAGCCACTGAATAGACACTTTAATATTTCCAACCCTAATAATTGTTAATTAAGCCTCAGAGGGTGTAACAAACAGTTGAAGAAGATGAAAGAAAGTCGCAAGATCAATCACGATTTTATGTTTTCATAAAAAAGAATTAAAAAAAAAAGGGTTCCATAGACAATTCTGTAAAAGTGTCAAGAAAGGATCATCAGGTTATGCTTCAAACATAAACTGCTTAAGCATATGAAGCTTCCAAATCAGAGGCTTACCAGAATGTACACATCTCGTCCCTGCACAAATTAAAACAAATAGAACTCCATTAGAAGATAAGATAAGAAAGGATGGATGTTAAAAGTTCCCATTTTTAAGGAGAATGTAAGCAACGGAATAATTGATAAGAAGAATGGCAAACGGGAATATTAGGATTTTCAGATATGTCATGCCTTTACGGAGCATGGACTGGAATTTATTGTAATTAGGACAGTTATTAACGAATAGATTTTGATAGAGTTCAATGACGTTGTGCGATTCATGTAGCTGACCCCACCTAGTGGGATAAGGCTTTGTTGTTGTTGTTGTTATATTAACGAAGAGATTTTGTCCCCTCGCGTCCAACAAAAGAAAAAGATTACAACAATAACTTGCGTGTCGATTTCACATTCAGGGAATCTGTAATAGCTAAAACAATTCCATGCCTCATGCGACAACTGACAAGCTATGAAATAAAATTATGAAATGGTCATCATCAAAATACAACATCTGGCAGAACAGATTACAGAATACAGATCTACCATATTCTTCCAAAAAGATGACAATTTATGCCATCTTAGATATAAAATTGGATGGTAATGTCATTATATTTCCTGAAAGAACCACGAGTTTTATAAGTAATGCGATGAGTTAAATAAGAGCATGCAAGCTATAAAGGGAAAAGTACCTTCTTTTCTTTCTGGATTTCTGATATCACTCCAGTTATTCCAACTAATGATTTAGAACTGGTCAGATGAACACTCAGAACACTGCAAACATGAGAAGTTCATTTAATGAAATGCTTAATGGAAAAAAAAATTGTAATTTACTGCAAATTCAATATATACTTCCACAGAAGAACTTCTATCAAGTTCATGACTACGTCCAATGATATAACAATCAAACAAGGGGCTATGAATTAAGTAATTCAAAGTTTCTAATTTACTAGAAAGAAGATTGATTAGAACATAAACTTACTTTAGCTTCTTTTTCGTGGTAGCTTCTACAACCCAATCCCCAACGCAATTTAGATCTGTATCTCTGGGAAGGAGATCGATCTATGAACAAAATATAAGGTTACATTATGAAATCCATGTTTGTAGAAACAAAGGCTTATAATATAGTGAATTAGTAATGAACAAAAGCTGCATGCATAATTGCATATTATTACCTTAGTCACTACGAGTATTATTGGATTAGCGCCAGCAAGATCACGCGCACGGGACAAAAAGCTGCCATTGAAGTCAACAATATCAACCTAGAAGTAATTACTTAAACAAATTAGACCAAGAAACTATATAACTTTCATCCATTCATTATCGTTAATTGGAAAGTAAAGAGAAGGTACTTTAATTTTTGCCGAACATTTGAAATCTTATATGATAAATAGAGCGTCTCAAACTCAGAGTGACAGATTTGCCATTAAATGAAAACAGAATAGTATTTTTTTCACATTAATTCTGTTTTAAAGTATGAACTTGTTATGAATATCACGCTCTTACCAGCCAAACATACAATTAATTAAGGCTTCCCTAGAAAATGTTTATAAGTAATTTTTTTGTAGAATGAGTGCAAAACCTTAATTTTAGTGGTTAACATGAATCAATCCCTAACCTAATCAAATGCTTTTCAAGCTTAGTACAAAATATTAAATTATTCTGTAACAATCAAATTGTCAACAAGACTGCAAAAAGATACCACAATACAGGACCCTGTTACTATTATATTCTACACATATAGCATTTCTTAAGATAATTCATTAGTCCACATAAACCAAAAGTTGGATTGGTTAGTTTACCAACTTCACAATTAAGGCTTTCTCATGACGTAAATGAGACAACTTTTCTCGCAGCTCTTCAGCTGTAACAAATTGTTTACCACCAGAATATCCTCCATGTCCACCAACAGCAGTTATCATTTGCCCATGAGACAAAAGCCGGCATCTCCCACATAGAATGGTTTTAAGCTGGTGGTGTTTCTTCTTCTGCATATTTAACATGCATTTAACAAGCATCTCATTTCATCAAGATTTTACAAACAAAAGAGGACAATATTTAGCAAAAATTACTGCATAAGAGCCCCTAGGAATGGTAATACCCCATTAGGACATTATAAACGTTTGGCAGGAAGGTAGCTTGCATCAATTGAGGTTTTCAAACATTATTTGCATCTAGAAAAAGTGACTTCCTAAGGCAGTACTTCTCCTTCATATATTCAATATTTTTTTTCGTTAAAAAAAATATATGCAAGTAACAAACATTAAACTAGCTTTGCTAGTCAACTTCACTCTAAATTTCTAGTCAACTAGCACTTCAGTTACTGAATAAAAGCAGACACTTTTAATTATGAAAATCATTCCAAGCCATCCTACTATTTATAGATTGACCTCACAGAATTGTGTCACAAACCAGAATAGTTAGGGAAGACGAAAAGCAAATGCAACAACTTAAATGTCTAAAATGATCATTTACAAGCATCTATGGTTAGACAATCATTTAAGCTCAATTTTAGGATTAATTTCGTTACCACAGTACCACATATGAGATGTCCTTATTTATTCATATATTTAATAATATTCTAGTTTGCTTTTTAATGAAGTCCCATTTTTTCTTCTTCTTCTTTTTTACTTTTTTTTTTTAAAGTATAAGTGTATGGAATTCAAGCCCAACCATTCTCATTCATATCTCTAATGAAACGTTCATCAAACAGAATTGCACAAATACAAAACGAGCCACCACATGAAACCGATGAAGCAGAGTGTTTCCATTTAATTTTTAGAATTCTGATCCAAAGTGGATTGAATCTTTATTTTACCATCAATCAAGTTGAATTTCATTTTATATACTCAACGGTGTAATTTTACAGTTAAACATTCATGAAAACATTAAGTTAATTTTATCTACCTCCGGCATGGGAAGAAAAGAAAAGAAAAGAAAAGAAAAGAAAAGAAAAGAGCAAACAATTCAAGCAGAAGGTTCATAATGACTCCAGCCCATATGAAAAACTAAACTTATGTCCAAAATGACCGTCAAATCCTGTGTAGCAAAAATCACAAATCACAAATCACAAAAACAATGCTCCTACAAAAAGCTCACTCAAATCCTAAACTGGCAGCACATATGTCCTGGACCTGTGTGAACCCAACCTTGTCCAAAATCATAATTGTTAGAGCTGCTTTTAATCTAAAACAGTGAAAATATCGCATGAACCACATATCACGCAGATTTTATACTTCCAATGATTAATTAAAAATAAAAAGAACAATTACAGATTAAGCTACCAATTCATAGGTCTTCAAATCCAAATAACCAGGGGCATCAATCTCCGTAGTTTGCAAAGGAGCTCCGCACCCATAACAACAAGCAACCGCCAAAGAAGCCTTCATTTTAGGCTTCTCTTTCTTTTTCTTCTTCTCCTTCTTAATTTCTTTGAGGACGAGCTCGGCAGCCTCAACGGACCGCTGGTGTTCAAGGTGCCTCTCCCCGGGTGTGGGAGCAGCTGCGCCCGTACCTTCGGGTTCCAATGGCCCATAATCTGTGAACTGCACATCCGAGAATGGCGATTTCCGATAAGCCTGTGCTTGTGACTTGGAAAATTCACGGAGTGCGAGAGAAGGGTTCGGGTTCAGTTGAGGCAATTGACTGCTGAAGGGTGAAAGGTGGTGTGGGGAAGAGATAGAGAGAGGAGTGAGGACAGTGAATAGGGTTTTCAGAGCCATTTTGCAGACGTTTTAGTCTTAAGTTCAGAGTTGCATCTTCCTCTTCCAATGGTTGTGCATTACAGTACAGTATCCAGGGAGAGATATTGAACAGTAGGAGAAACGACTTGGCGTGTTGTTTGATAATGTTCTTGGGTTTCTGTGTAACATAATTGTTAAAGCTCAACAGAGAATTAAAAATTGTCCGATGCTCACCGGCCGATTTTAATTTGGTAAGTTATTAGGATTTGTGTTGAGTTTTAGCTAAATAAATTATTTTAATATTAAATAAGATTTTTGTCATATGACAAAAATGAGTTTAAAAATTTAAAATAATTTATTTACAATTTATCAATTTTTTATATTTAAATTTTTAATTAAAATATGATAAATATATAGTTGTTTAATTAAAATATAACAAGTGTATAATTTTTAAAAAAATAATTGAATTTTTTTATTAATCAATATTATATGATCAGTTTCAAGGAACTTTTTTACACATATTTTATTTTCAATAGAGAATCTAATAACAAATATATAAAAAAACTACATATTCCTTAAATATTATTCTTACTTAGCATATTGCAAAATAAGTAAAATTTAGTTGGTGCAATTCTACATTTTTTAGATATTTTAGAGTTTAATTGTTATTTTATTTTGTTTGATATTGTTACTAAAAATCTAATATGTGTAAAAAGTTCCTTGAAACCAATAATGTAATATTAAGTTTGAAAAAATATACAACTATTTTTTAAAAATTATATACTTATTGTATTTTGATTTGAAAATAATATATTTATCATATTCTAATTAAAAGTAAGTCTAATGGTAAAAATATAAGAAACTATAGATATTTTTTTTAATTATTAAATTCATTTGTCTTATAAAAAAATACGAAAATTTTATTTAATATTAAAATAATTTATTTAACTAAAACCTAGAACAAATCCTAAGAGCGTGTTTGATAAGCAAAAAAGGAAAGGAAAGGAAAGGAAATGAAAGGAAAGAAAAGGTAAAGAAAAGAGAAAGGGAAAAAGAAAGGGAAAAAGAAAAAATATGTTTGGTATGAGGTGGAAAAGAGTAGAGGAAAAGAGATATTATTTTGTTTGGTGTGTATTTTTAAGAAAAAGAGAAAAGGTGGTATGAGGTGGAAAAGAGTAGAGGAAAAGAGATATTATTTTGTTTGGTGTGTATTTTTAAGAAAAAGAGAAAAGGAATATGTGGGGTAATTTTATGAAATTACCCCTCAATTAAAAGGGTTTTCTGGTAAAAAAAGGGAAGGAAAAGCCTTGGAAAGTTTTATCCAACGCTGATGTGCCTCCTCCTGTCTGCTCTTTCGACTTCAACGATGTCTTCTCCATGTGAGCTTTGGCAACACTGCACCGCCTTCTCCATAATAGTTTCATCGACGCTGCACAGTTGAGTCCCTTCTTCGATGGTGCACTTAGCTAGTCAATAGATTAGGGTTCAAAAATTTCCCTTTTGCACTTTGTGCTTCTTCGACAGTGCTTATGCTCTAATTTTGTCAGGTCGGTCGACTTCTCTTCAGTTGCTTCATCTAATAGGTTCGATTTCTCAATCTTTGATTTGACAAATAACTTCTGTAATACCCGTTAATTTTGGATCACGTGATTGGCGGTATTACAGTTTCTATAATAAAATTTTTATTTTTTTAATAGCATTAATTTATAACGTTGTTTTTATGACGCTATTTTTAATGTATTTTTTAATATAATTAATTTAACACCTTAAATTTTCATATTTATCTTATTCTTTCAAGAATATTATCTATGGAAATTGAGATAAATAACAATACTGGGTAATTTATTTTGGATGGTACTTTTGAGATTTGAGAAAAGACAAGAGAAAGAAAAAATTTAATAGAATTAATATAACTATTGAAAAATAATTATATTGGGATTATTTGAGTTTGAAGTATTTGGGTATAGGTATCCGTGGGTCAAGTGACCCACCACCCCTTTAAGCTTCTTCTTTCTCTTTTCTCTCTCTTGCTTCTCCTCCATTTTCGCAAAGGTGGGGTTTGGGAACTTAGAAGGAAAAATTGAGTTCTCTTAACTTCTCTAACCTTGATCTCTCATTCCTTCTGGTAGATCTTTATTTTTGGGTTGCTTTGTGGTTCTTTGGACTTGCTGAAGCTTGAAGTAAGTTTCCTCTTCCTCTTTTTCTTCCATTTCCTCTATTGATGTCTATATGGAAGAAAATGGGTTTTTGGTTGGTTTTTGCTAAATCTTGATTCCTTTGCTTCTTTCTTTTGGTTCTTGCTTGGAAATGGTAAAATACAACTAATTTGGAAGAATAGAAGTGGTTTCATGGATGGAAGAGGTGAAAATGCATTTTAAAGTGAATATGGAGAATTTTGAATAAATCCATGAAGTCATTTTTATTCTTGTTTCTTGGAGCAATTTTGATCACAATAACTCACTCTTGAAAACCCATATGAAAGCAAAAATCAAAGGGGAAAGGAAAGGGGTGAAAGAGCAAGATTTTTGGTGGGTTTGGAGTTGAAATCGAGTCTACCATGGAAGATGCAAAACTTGGCACCCAGACGCCAAGGTCTATGAGGGAAATAGATGTTTTGGCACACAAGTGCCAGCAGAACTAGTTCATAGGAACTTTTTGGTGCCCAAGCGCCAGTTGAGCTGAGGCCTAAAGCCTCTTTGAGAGGTTCTAGGGTGCCCAGGCACCCATGCTGGCACCCAGTACTGGGTAGAGAGGGTAAATTGGGGAAAAAGGTGATGTGATTTCTGGAGAGAAAACACTTAATCGATTTTCTCGATAGGTTGAAAAAAACAAACAAAGAAAACCAAATCACTCAATTGATAAGCCAAAGGGCTCCACAACTAAGAGAAATGGGTTGATCTCGCCACACTCAAGAAAGAAGAACGTGAGTGATAAGAAATCTAGCTGCTCTCGCCACTAACCCAAGTTAGATAAGAGAAAGAACTCAATAATCCTCTTGAAAGCAAAATGCCAATATATCATATATGATTCAAGGATGGATTACAACATATGGCAAGGACCCTTTTTATAGAGAGTCTCCAAAATAAAAGACAAAAGACTCCAACTAATGCATTAAATGCATCAACTAAAAGTCAAGTAGTGTAGGCTAAATGTCAAAGACAATAAATGCATAGGTAGCTAAATGTCAAAGAAAATAAATGCATAGGTAGCTAAATGTCAAAGACAATAAATGTCTAGGTAATAGATTACAACTATATTCAACAAATACAACCATCCCACATGCAATCTTATTCACACTTCTTCCACTTTCAACAATGTGGTTAAGCCCAATCTAAGCCCTTTAGCCCTTGAACCAGTTAGAGGCCCAATTGAAGTGTTCTCCCTTTCTTGGGCTGCAATTAGTCCAAGCTCTTTAACCCTTGAACGAGTTAGAGGCCCAATTGAAGTATTCTCCCTTTCTTGGGCTGCAATTAGTCCAAGCTCTTTAACCCTTGAACGAGTTAGAGGCCCAATTGAAGTGTTTTCCCTTTCTTGGGCTGCAATGGGGTTATCCTTGATTACATCATCCTCCCCTGGTTGAAATGGATTTGTCCTCAAATCCAAGTCCTCTTTATCTTCTAAGTACGAGGAAAGATCCATCACATTGAAAGTAGTAGAAACAACATAGTTTTCAGGTAGATCAATTTTGTATGCATTATCATTTACCTTGTCTATGATACGGAAAGGACCATCTGCCCTTGGCATTAATTTGGACTTCCTTTGGTTTGGAAATCTTTCTTTTCGAAGATGAACCCACACTAAATCTCCAGGATTGAATTGAACAAATTTTCTTCTCTTGTTGGTAGTCTTCTCATAGATGGAGTTCTTCTTCTCAATTTGTTGTTTAATGTTTTCATGTAACTTCTTTATCAAGTTAGCCTTTATTTTTCCATCAATGCATTCTCAAGCTTCAAGTGGTAATGGTACTAAATCAAGTGGGCTCAATGGATTAAATCCATAAACTACTTCAAAAAGAGAGTGTTTAGTAGTACCATGTACACTTCTATTGTAAGCAAATTCAGCATAGGCCAAGCATTCATCCCAACTTTTCAAGTTTTTGCCAATGATAGTTCTTAGCAAAGTAGAAAGCATTCGGTTCACCACTTCAGTTTGCCCATCAGTTTGTGGGTGACAGGCAGTACTAAAGAGCAACTTTGTTCCCAACTTCCTCCATAAAGTCTTTCAAAAGTAGCTAAGAAATTTGGCATCACGATCCGACACGATACTGTTTGGAATGCCATGAAGTCTCAAAATTTCTTTGAAAAATAAATTGGCAATGTGCACAGCATCATCGGTCTTATGGCATGGAATAAAATGAGACATTTTTGAAAAACGATCAACAACAACCATAACCGAATCTTTACCTCTTTGTGTCCTTGGTAAGCCTAGCACGAAATCCATGCTAACATCAGTCCAAGGTTGATCTGGATCAGGTAGAGGTGTATAAAGTCCATGCTTTGTCTTGAAGGCTGTCTTCCACTCATCTCCCTCTTTCAGTCGGATTTGGTGATAGCCGCTCTTCAAGTCAATTTTTGAAAACACCTTGGAACCATTCAACTCATCCAACATGTCATCCAATCTTGGAATTGGATAGCGGTATTTGATGGTAATCTTATTTATAGCATGACTGTCCACACATATTCTCATAGAGCCATCCTTTTTAGGGACTAATAATGTAGGCACAGAACAAGGGCTCATGGATTCCCTTACATAACCCTTTTCAATCAACTCATCAACTTGCCTTTTTAGCTCCTTAGCCTCCTCTGGATTCATTCTATACGCTGGCTTATTTGGTAAGGTGGCACCGGGCACCTAATCAATTTGATGCTCAATTCCTCTTAAGGGTGGCAATCCCTTAGGTAGCTCATTCGGAAAGACATCTGCAAATTCTTCTATTAACTCCCTCACAAGCTTAGGAAGCTTTTCTGCAAGTTCTAGATTCAGCTCCTTGAGAATTAGCAATAATACAAAGTCATCCCTTTTTATTGCCTTCTTTAACTATTCTTAGAAGCAAAACAACTAGGCTTCTTCTCCTCGATTACATCTTCTTTCGGCTGTACCTGTATTGGCTTTAAGGGTGCCAACACAATCTTCTTTCCATTCTTCTCAAAAGCGTAGGTGTTTTTGAAGCCATCATGTAGTGCTTTTCTATCAAATTGCCACAGCCTCCCAAGTAGAAGATGACTAGCATCCATAGGGACTATGTCACATAACACCTCATCTTTGTAATTCTTCCCTATAGAGAAAGGTACCTTTACTTGTTTGGTGACCTTCATCTCGCCATGATTATTTAGCCATTGCAGCTTGTATGGACGGGGATGATTGATGATAGGTAGCTTTAATTTGCCAACCAAGGTGGTTGAAGTAACGTTAGTGCAGCTCCCACTATCAATTATCACGTTACAAACTTTGCCTTCGATAGTGCACCTTGTTTGAAAAATATTCTCCCTCTGTTCTTCTTCTACTTTGGCTTGGATATTCAAGGAACGTCTAATAACCAAGGCAGCACCTTCATCAGTATACTCAATAACTTCTTCTTCATCAGAATATTCTTCCTCTTCATATTCCTCCACAATATCTTCATCTTCACTCTCTATTTCCCCTTGTTTCTCCTTCAAGATCATCACTCTTCTATTAGGACATTCAGATGCTATATGGCCATGACCTAAGCACTTGAAGCACTTAATGTTTCGGCTTCTTTTAGAAGGTTGGTTGTCTTCTTTCTTCTCCTTCCCCTTAGAACTTTCAGTTTTGTTTGGCTCCTTCTTCCATATCTCCTTATTACTCCTTTTGGTAGTGTTTGAGGTTTGGGAAAATGTTTGGAAAAGTTTACTCCCCAATGGTTTAGATACTCCATTGTTTCTTCCATAAACTCTCTTTTTCTGTCTCTCCACCTTAATTGCCAATTTAATTACATCTTCTAAGAAGACATAATTCTGCAACTCTACTAAGTTAGCAACTTCTTTGTTCAAACCACCAAGAAATCGAGCTATGGTTTGCTCTTGGGGTTCAGACAGCTCGCATCGAATCATCAAAGTTTCAAATTCTTTAACATAATCTTCAACACACATACCTCCTTGCCTCAAGCTTTGAAGCTTAAAATAAAGCTCTTGCTTGTAGTAATCAGGTACAAAACGCCTCTGCATGAGTCTTTTCGTCAATCTCCAATTTCGAACTTCTTCCTCTCTATCTCTTCTTCGTTGGTTCTTCAAATTTTCCCACCATAGATTCGCATAATCAGTGAATTCAAGGGCTGCAAGACGGCATTTGGTAGCTTCTGAATATTCTTGATATTCAAAAATCTTCTCTACTCGTTGCACCCACTCTAAGTATTCTTCAGGAGAACTTGTTCCCTTAAATGGAGGAATCTTCATTTTGATGTTGGCATCACGTTCCCTCTGCTGCCTTCTTTGCCTAGGTTGATCACCTTTTTCAGCTTCAGATTCTTCTCCATGGTGTTCAACATAAGCTCCTCTTCTTGGTTGTTGTTGTTGTAGCTCCATAAATCTAGCCATTTGAGTGGTTAGTTGAGCTATTTGTTCCATCATTTCTTCTTGACCTCTTTGTAGGCCAACATTTTAGCTTGTTGTAGGCTAAGCCCAAAAGGAACTTCAAAACTATTTTCTCCTGTCATAGTGATTTATAATTTGTTGGTTTGAGTTTGGTGAAGGGTAGGTTCACTCTCTAAGTGTTTACACTCGGATTAATAATGAACAGTAACGATGAATTTTTTTTAATAAAAAAACTGGAATAAAATAGAACAACACAAGAATAGAAATAAAGATAAAGATGAACAGACAAGAAAATTAGCCTTCCATGTAGGTGGCAGATTACAAAATAAGGAAAACTAAGCCTTCCATATAGGTAGCAAAATACAAAATAAGGAAAACTAAGCCTTCCATGTAGGTGGCAAAACACAGAATAAAATGCAATAAAATTAAGCTTTTCACAAAGGGGCAAAACACAAAACAAATAATAGAACCTGAATTGAAGTGGCTGTGATACCAATATGATGTGATTTCTGGAGGGAAAACACTTAATCGATTTTCTCGATAGGTTGAAAGAAACAAACAAAGAAAACCAAATCACTCAATTGATAAGCCAAAGGGCGCTACAACTAAGAGAAATGGGTTGATCTCGCCACACTCAAGAAAGAAGAACGTGAGTGATAAGAAATCTAGCTGCTCTCGCCACTAACCCAAGTTAGATAAGAGAAAGAACTCAATAATCCTCTTGAAAGCAAAATGCCAATATCTCATATATGATTCAAGGATGGATTACAACATATGACAAGGACCCTTTTTATAGAGAGTCTCCAAAACAAAAGACAAAATACTGCAACTAATACATTAAAAGTATCAACTAAAAGTCAAGTAGTGTAGGCTAAATGTCAAAGACAATAAATGCATAGGTAGCTAAATGTCAAAGACAATAAATGTCTAGGTAATAGATTACAACTATATTCAACAAATGCAACCATCCCACATGCAATCTTATTCACACTTCTTCCACTTTCAATAATGTGGTTAAGCCCAATCCAGGCCCTTTAGCCCTTGAACGAGTTAGAGGCCCAATTGAAGTGTTCTTCCTTTCTTGGGCTGCAATTAGTCCAAGCTCTTTAATCCTTGAACGAGTTAGAGGCCCAATTGAAGTGTTCTCCCTTTCTTGGGCTGCAATTAGTCCAAGCTTTTTAACCCTTGAACGAGTTAGAGGCCCAATTGAAGTGTTTTCCCTTTCTTGGGCTGCAATAGGGTTATCCTTGATTACATCAAAAGGAAGGATTCTGTCCTAAGTTGTGAGATTTGGTTTCAGGTGCTTTCAAGGGGTTTCGTGGCTACGTTTTCGGAACGTCTTCCATGGTAAATCATGGTAGGCATCAAGGTGAGTGGGTGACTTTGCCTTTTTAAGTTTTTAATAAAAATTGGCCAAGTTCAATGTAAATCTCATTCAGACAATAATTAGAAATAAATCAATGAAATTCCCCAGTTAGTGATAATAACTAGATAAAGGGATTTCATTGATTGATTATGGGATTTAGGTTGTGAGATTGGGAGTTTTAATTTAATTATACTTAAGTGGTGTGTGGATGAGATATGTGTTGTGAGGTGAGTATGTGAATGCATTTGATATTTGTTTGACTACATTGCATATTATTATTTATATATTTGTACTGTAAGAGGGAATCGGCTAGTAACCCGAGGATGTAGCTATTCTTGGGAAGAACGTTGGGAGTGGGAACAGATGGGTAGACCTTTGAATAAACCTATTGAGGGTTGGTCTTCAATGTGGTAAGTACGGGAAGATGTGAGAAATACATAGCATATGTTTGTTACATAATATATTTAGGTGTGGATGTTTAATTATGCTTTTATGTGTTTGAAGATTGTTTTACTAATTGTTTTGTGAGATTGTAGACTCACATTGAAACCGTGGGTTTTTGTGGCGTAGTATGGTACGTTATAGATATGTATATATTATTTTTTATTGATATCTGCTGGTAGTATTTACTTTAATTATAATAGTGAGGTTAATATTTGTATTTGTGCTATGTTTTATTGCATAGTCACTTGCTCACACACTCTTTTGCTGTTTTCAGAATTAGCAGCTAAGGAGGTTGGGAAAACCGCTGGAGCTTAACGGCTTGGAGATATACTTTATTTTGTGGAGGGTTCTTTACGAACTAATTTTTGGGCTTTAAGTCTTGTAGAATGCTTTGTAATCCCATAAGCCTCCTAGGTCCTACTGTGTATTAGAGGTTTAATTATTTGGATGCAATTTGCTTTAATTGTACATATATATTTCTCGTTGTTGTGGGAAATAAGAAAAAATATTTTGTAAATTTATTTTGTTGTAAATTTATGCTTTCTTAGTTATGGATATTAGGACTGTTTAGGAAAATTATGAACTGCTACTGAGGTACACCCTAATGTGCACATTAAATCATGTGCCATTTTTTTGGGGGGTTTTACAGCTTCGATTTCATCGATTTGTCAAGAAAGGTTTTTTTTTAATTTCTTTTTATCTCATCACAGATTTCTCAACAAATGCGACAAATTTAGGGCAACTAAAAACACAACATGAAATTGCGTATGGATCAGAAGGGCAAAGTAGGCATCACACTTTGATTTTCCTTTCCATTCACCACTTTCCATTGCTCGCTCAGTGGAAAGAGGCCGTA
This sequence comes from Biancaea sappan, assembly GCA_037074585.1. Taxonomy (NCBI): domain Eukaryota; kingdom Viridiplantae; phylum Streptophyta; class Magnoliopsida; order Fabales; family Fabaceae; genus Biancaea; species Biancaea sappan. The sequence goes on along the minus strand of CM073501.1, from coordinate 39,230,237 downwards.
CCATTAAAATGAAAAAGGAAAAATCGTGTTTCCCTTTCCATCATTGCTCAGTGCCATACCAAACAGAAGAAAGGAAAAGTTGGCTTGAATTCCATTCTCATATTGCAAGGGAAAGCATACCAAACAGGGTCTAATACCTTACCAAACTAAAATTGAACAGTTGGGAGCTCGCCTTTAAAAATTGGATCCAATTCCAATAGAATCTTTAACAAACTATCCTTATTCTCTCTCCCAAAAATACATTTCTATTAATTTAGTTACTAAAACCAAAATTTATTGTTTACCTAAACTTTAAAAAATACAATAATTTGGTCATATTCTTTAAGTTCATGTTGAGGGCAAATTAAGGTTTTATGCAAGTGAAGATGAAGACTCGTCTAAGATTGTATTGTCAAAATAGGTCTATATTCACTTATTATGAGTGTCACTTTTATTTTTTATATTTAACTAATTAAATATTAAAATTTTGTAAAAAAATTTAACAATTTTTATTAAAAGACAATTTATATTTATAAAATATTACTCTTTAGTATTTTTAAAATTATCATTAATATTTTTTTTTCATAATAGTTTTTTAAAGGTAAAATGGTACTTTTAATTCCTATACTTTTATCAAAACTTGAATTTAGTCCATATACTTTCAAAACTCTAATTTTGGTCCTTATAATTTCCAAATCCCTTGAAATTAGTCCCTATCATCAAGTAAAGTTACTCAAACCATTAAATATGATGATGTGGCACTAATTGTGCATCCCAATCAGCTTCACTTATTCATGTTTGCAACCAAGTGAACAAAATTTGATACATCAACTGCCCAAGTCAAATTCCCTTTAATTTTTTTAAAGAAAGATATCAGAAATTACAATAAGTGAATTGGTTGAACTTCAGGAGCTATTGTGTCTTCGAAGCGATCCTAGTGAGGCTTGCACAAACCTAGTGTGCATTCAAACTCAACCCCAAGATCATGCGATGGACATCTCCCTCATAGAACAGTGAACGTCGAACTCCAATGAGGTTTGTGGCGGAGTCGTCATGCATTTAAACTCTAATGAGGCTTGCGATGGAGGTGGCATCCATCAACTCGAGGATGAGAACAAACCATGGACGAGAATAAATCGAATATAAACCTTCAATTATGAGCTGGGCAACCTAAATAAAAAAAAACAATTGTTGTATTGTTTCTTGGTTTTCATGGTTTTGAATAATTTGTTGCCTACCCATGGATGCTTCATATGGTAGTAATTTGGTTTTGTTAGAATGCGTTTATTCCCAAGAAGGGGGTTGATTTGAATACCCGTTAATTTTAGAAAACTTAAACAAATTTTCTTTTGAAAGAAATTTGATTAGGTTCTTGAAAACGTTATTAGGTTCTTGAAATAATTTACTTAGCTTATTTTATCATGTGCACATCAATCATACGTTGAGAGAGCCACACAAGCTTCTCATTATATTCTCATCTATAATAATGGAGAGGCCACACATGCTTCTCATATAAATCAATAGTCATAGTGTGAGAGGGCCACTCGACTATTTGTAATACCACTAATCTATCATCATCCAGAGAACCACATAGGTTTCTCACATAATATTATTAGTCATAGTGCAAGAGGGCTACACGACTCTTCGTATTACCACTAATCCTTCATCATTTAGAGAACCACATAGACTTCTCACATAATATACAATATTCGTCAATGACATCCACAACTATAAGTAATGTTAGTACAAGAAAGAATTAAACCTTCTGAACCACAAGTATATCACCCGTTGGTCATACAATCAATAATATGCTCATCCCAACATGTAATACACTACACCTCACATATTGTCAAATATAAGGTGAATCACATAACTACTTTCAACAATTATTCTAGGGCTCTTCCAACAAGGTACCACTTCTAGCAATTGGGGTCACTCGTATAATATATCTAGGAGAGTCACACAGACTTCCTTTGTTTTTCATAATACACAAAATCCCTACTCAAGTAGGGGGAACATATCAAATCATGAGAAAATAATTCCAATTGAAGAAGACTAGATGTTTCACCCATACTCAATCATGATAAGTAAATTTCACAAGAATGAGATACATATCACAATATAGTAATACATGACAATTAATCCCAACACAATTTCATCATGCCAAGTTAGCCTTAATGAAGCTACTAAGTATGTCTAAGTAAAACAATAGAATGAATCTGACACAATTAAATATTGGCCTTAATAATTCCATCACTAAGTTATATATGTATATATAGATCCATCCAATTGAGTTTTCCAAAACATATCATGAGGGTTTCATTATTATTAAAGTTGATAAGGCTACACAAGCAACATAAAAGGGGTGTTCATCCCTCACCTTTGGTCTAAGCTATCTACCTTGGCTAGTCTCAATTGATGTGTAAAATATGTTAAAGAGTCCATCCCTTTGAGAAAACCATGTAAAAGATGTCAAAATCACAAGACATGGAAATGCTTGCCATAGTTTCTGACCTTTAGTCACTCTTTTGGTCATATCTTCTAAATAGTATAGAATTTTCAAGTGAAACTTATCTCTTTTAAAACTAGACTCAAAGAGCTTGCCAATGGTATATAATTTGTTAAAACTATAGTTCAAATGAGAAAATTATAGCCGTTTGAAAATGACTTGAAAACATGCAGCAGACCCAGTGCTGAGTGCCCACTGGCCGACGCTGAGCACTAGACTCAGTAACCTAAATCCTCTTTCTAGCACTTGATGCTGGCTTCTGGGCAAAACACAAATCTGTTCTTGCTTCCAAATCTCCTCTTATCCATTCCAAATCATCCAAGCTTCATTCCTAGTGATTAAGGTCATCAAAAACAAGTTTCCCATAAACTAAAAACACTTTAAAACATCAATTACAAGTTGGGTCCGAGATCAAATCCATTTTTCCCCTAACTTTCTGATTTTTGTTAATCAAATGTAGATTTCATCTTGAAAAATCAAGTTTTGTGCTCAATCCAGCTTCCTAAATCATAGAGAATGAAAGAGAAGTAATTTAGGAGCTTATAACATGGGCTTTGAAGCATCAAACATCCCTAATTCCAAAGGTTTCACCAATATTCTACCCTAGGGTTTGTTCATGCAAAACTAAAGAAGAAGAATAGGGGTTTTGACTTACTTCAAATTCTAGGGCTTCTCTAATGAGTCCTTAGGCAAGATGACGATTCATTAAAAATTTGTCCACACTCCTCAAGCCGACACACTTGGGCCTCTTCATTTCCACACAACTCAACACTCCAAATCAACCTCAACACTTTCAATTTTACTCTTTTTCATTTCAAACGTTGTTTCTTCTCTCAAGGACCCATTTGCAATAATAGTTCCCTTTCCACCAATCTCATGGCACCAACTACACAACCTATCTTCTTTAAGCCCAAATCTCACAAGAATTTTTACTTATCCCTTTTCACAAGATTACTTAGCACTTTCTTTCCTTTCAATTTAGTCCTTCACTTGATTCTTTCACCCCATCAAGCTTCCCCAAATTATTTCAAGGCAACAAACCACACATCAACAAGCCAAACCTAAATATACAAGCAAGCACATGCTTCAATTCCACAAATACCCATCATGCACATATTCATTGATTCAAACAAAGCTCGTGTGCACAAATTCATTCAAACTCATGGAAAAACAATCCACTAACTCATATGCAATAATAAGAAAAAAAAAAGATGAGTATTACACAATTAAAAAATTGTGAAAATTTTCCACTTGTGCAAAAATACTCTCTTTACCTTTTATGTAATATCTTTGGTATTACAAGAGCTTTGGCATAATGGACTCTTGATGGTCAACTTGTCATTGAGCTTCTTGAAAACATTATCCATATGATCTTGGAGGCATAAAATTTCCTCGGACATGTGAGTGTAAAGTCCATTCATGGTAGCATTCACCCCAATGAAAAGGGTGGCAACTCTATTTGGTTCTGGTTCCACAGCAGTAGCAGTAGTGGCAACATGGGTAGTTGTATTAGTAGGAGCAGCAACATTAATCTCAATAAGGGCATCAGGGGCAGTATTAGTAGGAAGCGACGAGATGGTAGGGTCTTGGTAGGTAGGTTCAGGGTTATCACACCCCAAATCTGGGTACAAAACTGACACAATAGCACGAATCCTGTGTCACCGTAAGCCTATCTAATTCTATTATATCTAGTCCCTTTTCCTCAAACCCATTATTATTTATTATTAAGCATATATAATATAATTAGAAATTCATGTATTAATTCGACATTTCTGAGCATTGTCCTAAACATACCTCATATGAGTACACACAACAAATCATCTTAAATTTCAAAAGTAGCAACCCAAAGTTGGGCGTTGGATACCTAGCGCTAAGCATTGGAGTAGAAGGGAAAGCTTTGGTTCTGCTACACTAGTGCTAAGCGCTATGGACGCTTAGCACTGGCGTACAATCGGTTGGCCTTGCTGACGCTATTTTTTGTTGGTGCTAAGCATTGGCATGAAACATTAGACGCCCTATCTCAGTGCTCGACGGGGTCAATGCATGATCTTCCTGGTTGATTGGAGCTGAGCATCCACAAGTAGTGCCCAACGCAATTTGTCTCTGTAAGGTTGGTGCTAAGTGTTTAGTTCAGAGCTTAATGCTAGCCTGACAGACATCACTGCTTCTTTTTCCCTTTGTAAAATTCTGGTTTTCTTTACAAAACTTGACACTTTACAATTATTACACACAAGAGATAGGGTATTGAGAGACATACTTAGACTCCATGCTTTACCACAATTTATAACTTAATTTATACACTCAAGGAGAAAGGAAGACTTACCTGGATTCCTTGCAATCTCTCAAATTTATAATTTTTAGTATTTAAAATAAAATAATTCAAAGTCTCATTTATTCATAATCATATCACTTAATTCAATCCATAATTGCCATAGCAATTTCTACCATATTCCATATCATAAATCCTTAAAATATAATCCTTCGAATTTAAATCAAATTAAATGCTGTAAACAAAGTAGTTTAATCGCTCGAGACCCTCTAGATGTCCTAGTTGACCACAGAGCTTTCTAATCTTAAATAACTAAATCTAGTAACTTGAGACCCACCAAACAATGGGAAAGTCCAAATGGCAACTCTAACTCTCTTGTGGATACTCCTTTCCTGCTACTTGATCTAAAAAAATTAAATCAATGAGTATGAGATAAATATCTTAGTAAGCGAGCCAATCCCTGCCCTAATAAAATCTGTTATGCAAAAGAATAAATAAAAGCATAGGTATAGGTCACAAATCACAAGGAAAGATATATACCAGAGAGTTTGCAATTTAGTCAAATGATTCAGACAAATAGAACTAGTACTCATCAATGGCAAAAATACCTGGGAGTGCCTGTAGGCCCGCTCAACTAATATCATTAAAACCCGCCATCATGCACAACCTCATCCTCAATGGTCATGGTGCCTTTAGGACTAAATCCAAGGTTCAGAGAACTGGACCTGTCATTGAACCAGTTGAGTTACTAGTTCAAGGGTCAGTGATTGGACCGGGGTTGAAACACCATCGAAATGGTGGTACTTTAAAAATATTAAAAAAATAAATATATAACAAAAAAATATTATATATATATATATATATATATATATATATATATATATATATGCATGTATGTACCCAAAAAATGCCATAAGTTGGCATACTTTATTTATTTTATAATTTATAACTAGATGCTAGAGTAGGGCTGACAAGCAATCCATTACCACGTGCTTTTGTGTCTTTTCAGTGCTTTCAAGTTTCTTCTCGTCCATCTAGTTTCTTCTTTTCAAAGTCCATCTTGTGTCTTCTTTTCAAAGTCCTTCCTCCCTTCGGCTTCAGTGTTCATCGTTGTCTATAAAAACAAGAAAAGAAAGACAGACAACGGCGACAGAGATGGTCATGGCATGGCTTCAGTAGGCTAGGCTCCAGGAAGGCCATTTTCTCTCTTTCTCTCTTGCTAGAAAAATTGAAAAATGAAGCCTTTCTTCTTCTTCTTCTTCTTTTACCACAACTGTCACCGTGCTAAATTTGTTGTTGTTATTATTATTATTATTATTATTATTATTATTATTATTATTATTATTATTATTATTATTATTATTATTATTATTTTATAGTCAATGAACTGGTCAACCCATAAAACCGGTTGATTTCCACTGGTTTGGTCGGTTTGATGGCTCTCTGATTTTCTAGGCTAACCCAAACTGGATGATTGGATGATTCACCGATTTTCCAGTCTGATCAGTCGGTCTGGTCTAATTTTTAGAACACTAACTAAATTCGGGCTTTAGCTCATACCGAAGGAATCGTTGTCTCTACTCTTAGAGGTCAAGCCATCCTGTCACTTAGATTTCTCGCTTGATGTTATCCTGCCCAAACACAATCAAAATTCAACCAATTTCAAATAATTACCGAAAATAATCATCAATATAATTTTCACCAGATACTATAAAGTATCCCAAATCACAAATAATTGTATTTTTCTCATGAATCATATCTTTTTCCTAACGTTTCTCATTAGAAATTTCATCAATATCAGAATTATACAAAACTCTCAACTTATTTTCTAACATGGATCCCTTAATCGGATTCCCTCTTTCTCACCATGACTATTACTCTTCTTTATACCATACCACTTTAACATTTAAGATAATATTAAAGAAGGGTTCTTTCACTCACCTGGATTCCAATAAATCCTCTCAATCAAACCAATCAAAACTCCCTTGATGTGAAAGATTGGTATTCTAATGTAAAGATGTTTTCAAAAAAGATAAAAAGAAAGAGGAAAAAAATTAGAGGTTAGATGTGTTCTTACTTTGTGTTTATTTGAATTACCTTGAAAGTACCAGTGAAAATGATTGCTCTTCCCTTTGTCTCCTTGGAGTTTCTAAATGTTGAAGAGTTACTAACCTTTGTATTTTGAAAGGGAGATGTTTACACCGACAAGTGTGCATGTGGTGTTCTTTGTGTCTTGAATGGTTAGTTTAGAGTTTTAGTAAGGTGAGAGAGCAAGAGATGATGAGAGATAAATGACGTGAGGAGTGTGTATTTATGGCAATATGTGTGTTAGATACGAAGTGGTTGAATGAATGTGTGTATGAGTGCTAGGTGGATGTGGCGGCTGAAAAGGGTTTTGAGGCGGATATGTGAACGTGTATTACTGTGAGTGCTAAGTGATTGGATATGGTGGTATATGTTTGTTTAATTAACGTGTATATAGCTTAGGTTAGGTATATGTTTTATTAGGTATATGCTTACTTTCTAGGTTTGTTTAACTTAAATTTAATTGCATGTGCTAAAGGTAATTGGTTTAGTAGATATTTATTTTAATATATCATTATTTATATTGTGTTGTTATTTTATCGAAGTATCCTTTTTTGAAAAAACCTTATCTTTTAGGTTAGGGTTTTTATTTTAATATATAACTAATTATTCACTAAGACTCATCTTGCCTATTAGTTTTGTTTCTTGAAATATCGAAACTAACTAAAATTCCAAACGTAGAATGCATAAAATAAACCAATATCCTTAATTTTAATATTAAATTGGATTAGGTTAACTAGATAAATAGCAAATTCATTATTTAATCCTTTGCATTATCCAACACTTAGTATTACTATTTTTAATTTAATATTCTTTTATTCCTATAAGCTATTTAATAAATTAATCATACTCCTTATTCTAAAAAATTAATATCTTGAGATTTAGAATTATTTTCCATTTCTTGTTTCACAACAAGGTTACCTGTAATTTACTCCATCTATTCCTATATTTTGTAAACATTTTGCTACACCTCACAAGATTCAAAAATTTTTCATTTTAGTCCCTAAAATTTTCACTTTAGTCCTTATATGGCTTAGCATTATATATTGCTAACGTACAACCCAAAGTCATATATATAAGTGGTGCGTATAATTTATAGCACATAAAATATTCCAGCAAGTATACTGGGTCGCAACAAGTAATAAAGTGATGAGTAGAGTATCGTCCCACAGAGATTGATGTATCAAATAAAATTCAATTAGGCTAAGTGAAATGCTATTAAGACTTATGAGGGAAATTTCAGAAATTACACAAAAAAGGGGGGGGGGATGATTGAAACAACACAATATAAATAACTGAAATTTAAATAACTAGATAGAAAACAAAACAGAGAAAAGATGTGGATTGGTCACAAATTTCATAGAATTGTACATCATCATCATTTCCTTTGAATATTCTTGGCTAATTCTATTATGTAATCTTCAATCTAAAATTCTCAGAAAGTCTTCTAAGACTGAATTATATTAAAATTATAGTTAGGAATATCTTCACTAATCTACAACTCAAATATAATCCGATGAAGTCCTAATCACATCAATGCCCCGCAATCGCATATGACATGTTATCTCTTGTCCTACTCGTTACAAATACATAGCAACGCATGCATGTATAAATAACAAGCTTCATAGAACAATAAATAAAATAGAACTTTGGCCAAGAAAATACTCATTGGTCCAAATGAATTAAAGTACAATTTCCATTTCATCAAATGACCGACTACACAAGAAAATGAGATTGATTTCGTTGGTCCAATCCGATTAATTCATAGACAAATTAATCTTTGAATCATTGAAGAACAATTCAATTAAATTACAATCCATTCAATGTTGGCCAATTTTCTAAAATATGATTGAATCCAAAAGCTTTGAAATTACAATCTAACTTAACCAAAATAATTGACTAAAATCTTAGATCAACCATTCAATTAAACTATGAAGCTCAAGAAAATTATTCAAGCCACATAAATAAAACTATCTATATCTAGATAATCTAATTTATGGTGAAAATTACAAGGTCAAGCTCAATATCTAGCTAACTCTAGCATAGACATCAAAATTCCAAACTCATTGAAGGTTCATCAAACATTCAAGAGGAAGAATAATCGGTAAAATTCATTCCATTAAACGAAAGTGCATTAAAATCGAAATTGTTCAACAATAAAACATCATAGAACCAAGCTACATCAATCTTTAAACTCAGAAATTACATGGAAGAGAAGAAGAACATGACAGAAAACAGAAAATACAGCAGAAATCTAAGAAACTATGAAGGAAAATGGAAGAAAAGGAAAGAAAATGGGAGAAGGAGAGCCATTCCCAAGTGGGAAGGCTTCCTTTCCCTCTAACCAAGCTAGAGAGTTGCCTCTATGTTGCTCCCAGCCACTGCTGCCCAAGGAAGACAGAAAAATGGTGCTAGGACTTCACATCAGAAAAATGACTTAGCCTCCTTAATAAATTTCGATTTTTGCAAATATTAAACTGATCTAACACATGCCTAAAGGGATATTCTGCCCTAGATGCCTCCTTGGATGCCTCTTCCATGATATGGCAGCACTTTGACAGCAAAACAGCAGCAAAATTAATATTTCTGCAGCAGCAGAAAAGTATGGCAGCAGCAGAATGGTATGGCAGCAGCAGCAGAATTAATATTTCTGCAGCAGAAAGTGACAAACAGCAGCAGTACAGCAGCAGAATATCATGGCAAAATTAATATTTCAGCCATGCTTTTCTTGACCTACGAAAATTAATATTTCTGCCCAAAAATTCTGACTACATGGCATTGAATAAGAGTTCAAGTGGGCCCCACATCCAGCATATCCTAGTAAGCATCTACATCACCAAAAAAGTGCCACATTAGCATCCAAATCATCATCTTTGTCCATGTCAACACTTTTCTCTCCAAAATTAAAATTTGTAGGAATTAAATTGAGCATTTTACAATTCAAGTTCTAAAAATATAAAAATTGAGACACATTCAATCCATAAATAGTTTATACCCAATAAATTCCAAAACATAATAAAATTAGAGAATTGACAAAATTAAAGAGGCAAAAAGGACTAAAATAGGGACTAAAATAAATGGAAAAAGTATGTTATCAATAAGCATTATCACATCACAATATAGCATCATATACGCATCTTGCACACAAAATTTGCCAAATTCAATATTTGCGAAATAAATTTCAACAATAAAAATAGAAATTAAAAGGTATTATAGTATTACCTCCTTTAAGAAATTCGTTCTTTTGAATTTAACTTACCTTTAGTCATAAAAAGATGTGGATACCTAGAACGCATATCAACCTCTATTTCTCACATGATAGCCAACAAGACCTCCTTGCATGATAACTAACTGTATGGTATTCTGATGAAGTACGTGTAAAGGATCAGGAAGATACTTCCTTAACATCGACACGTGAAAGACTAGGTGAATACCCTCTAGCTCTATTGGTAGGGCTAGCCAGTAGGTCATCATCCCCACACGATCTAAGACCTCATAAGGTCCTATGTACCTCAAATTTAGCTTCCATTTCTTTTTGAATCTTAAAACTCCTTTCATTGAAGAGACCTCCAAGAACACCATATCATCGGCTAAAACTTGTTTAATTGTGAAAATTTTCGCATGCTTGAACTTACGATTTCTTTCGACTTCATAATACTTAGGGTGTTACAGTCTAGTGGAGAAAGGTGTTCAGAAGGAGGAAAATGAGCATTTGAATGAAATTCTACAGAATATTCCAATGAATCTCCTTGTTAGCAGGAGAAATATCCTACGAAACTTCTCCCATTCCCTCAGATAATTCCAATCTATCCTCCATGTCTACAGGTTCCATGGGCTTAATCGAACTTTGGGAAGAATTTGATCTCTCCTCAATGACAGTTGTTTTAGTCCTTCCTTGGGCTAGTTGCGTCGACTTCCTTGGCGCAGTGGCCCTTATTTTAGAGGTAAACCCTACTTTACGCTTACCTTTTTTGGTGACAGGGTTCTTATCAGATTCATGGTCCTTTATAGTGGTCCATATTTTTCCTGAAATTCTAAATCCCATGTTTTTCAAGAGCATGCTCCTATTGGAGCCTTGAATAGATGGTGGAGCAACTGTGTATATGTCCAAGTTAACGTTCTTTCTTTTGGCAATGAAGGTGAGGACAACACTATACGGTAACTTTGCTTTCTTGTTCCAGAGTATCGTCTTCATATAGTTTAGGATAATGTACAGCAGGTTGAGGGGAAGATTGCGCAATATACACCAACAATAAAATATTTCCAAGAATATGGGTATATTGGACTTACTAGCCCTTGTTATCACCATATGGTTGATTGTAGAAAGAAAGAAAAATTGGACATGCTGAGCTTTGAAACATCCATGGAATCCATCGTTCCTCCATAAGTTCTTGAATGGCCCACTCCTAGAAAATCCCTCCTAATGGACCTATTTATGGCCAAAGTGGTGCTTAATGCCCTCGTTCGGGCATCCCAGAACATCGGCCATAAAGTCTTGGGTTAGCTTGATCTTCTTACCTTTTATTAGTGAGGTGGCTTGCAACTCTCCATCGTCGAAGGCTATGTTTGAGTAGAACTCTTTCACCTTTTCAGGGAATATAGGTCTATTTAAAGCAATGAAAGGACCCCAACCAATCAATTCGAGTTTCTTAAATGAATCAATCCCTACTTTGTTGAAAAACTCAAATTCAATAGTATGAGTGACAATGTAGGTGCGATGACTGAAATCTAAAGTATACCTTTGCCTTGCTTCATTGTTAATGAAGGTTTTGCCAGTTCATGCAACCATCATTGTGGTAACAGTTGCTTCAAAGCTCCTACACTTGAGTGGTAAGGCCATAATTTTGAATATGAGTGAAAAGGAAAGAGAGGCAGGAAATTGATGGTGTTTTATAAGAGGTAAGAGTTTGTAGAAAGATTCAGAAAGGTGATAAAAAAACTTGGTGTAAAAGAAATCATGTGGGACGGTATATATAATGTGGTCCCCAATGGTTACTTTTCAAATGGAGCAATAGTAAGTTCTGCAATTACTATGCCAGATGTGATCGTGCCTTAGAATCCAAACAAATGTGTAATCGTGGCTTGGCCAACTTTTTGGAAACTCCTTGACACGCGAGATATCAAGGGATATGGAATGCTAATGCCATAATTACTCTAGACTTAGACCTTTTTAGACAATCATATCCTAATCCATTTAGGAAATAACACTTTAAAAATATTTCCACATAATTTTGAAATTTCAGAAACAGTCAATCATATAAGTTTTTTGTGACAGCGCATAATTGTAATCTAAGCAATCATGCATATGAAGAAACATATATATATATATATATATATATATATATATATAAAATATCAGAATTCAGATAGTTTCATAAAACATGTTCAATTACACATGTAAATATTTGTCATCAAGGATGTCATGACTCGCTATCTGGGCACCTGACCGTCATAGTAATGTCTCTTCCCAAATAAGGAATTTAACATTATCTTACATATGTAAAATGTAAATTTCTTTTTCAAAATAAGTAAGTGTCATAACACGCGTTACATTCAAGTGAATTGAATTATTCAAATAAAAAAAACTAAACAATTCTGTACGTTGTCCCAAAATCCCCTTAAGTGTCCTATGAGACACAAACGAAAAAACAATGTATAAGGCCTACTCGACAACAGGAAGGTCCACAGTAAGCTCCCACTACTCCTTAGGCGGGTGCTCTTCAACGGCGATCGGATCTATAAAAAGAAAACATGAAGAGTGTAAGTTATGAAAATTTAGTGAATGGAAACGACACAACCATAACCAAATCCTAATATGTTACCAATTACACAAGTATGCTCGAAGGCCACAAATTCAAACCAAAGATTGCAGGTGTGAACACATACCATTATACAACATAACATCACATCCAATCGCCCAAGACTGATACTCATCAAATGGCAAGTACACCTCGGGAGCAACGCTCGACCTTAGGCCCCTTCATGCCATTGATGCACAACTCTTGTCTCATCAGTAGGGAACTTCATAAATCCAATATTGCCACTTGGGTTCCACATCCTACTATAAGAACGTCAGCTGCCTCACTATCCAAGGGAACCCTTGGGAGCAAATGCTCAACCCTAGGCACTCTATACCATGAGAGGGGATACTATTCAATAGTCCAAAATAACATTGCATTTGTATTTATAAAAATGGATAATTAAATAATTGAATAGACACGTTATCTTGGATAACTCGAATGTACTTCCTTAATCTTTAACATAATGCTATATTCCATTTTGCAATACATATGAATTATAATAAAATTTACCTTATTTCGTAACTGTATCATCTTACCTCATAATTTTCAGGGATCTACCCATGGTATACATACACAATTAACAACACTAATTAGAGATGGGTAGTTCCACTCACCTAGATTCCAATGCTATGATTACTGAATTTCTTATGTTATTTGGAGGGAGAAAGTATGTGCAGAGGTTGCGAAAAGAAATCAAAACCATGCAATTAGAAAACTTTTCATTTTTGCTTATGATTAATATTTTCAACTATACAACGAGTTGAATAAAAAATCACTATATTGCCTTTGTCATATAGTTGACTAATACTAAGCAAATTATGACTAAGGCCTTAAACAAATAAGACATGTTCAAATTACTAACCTTACCTACACCCTTGATCAAACCTTTGTTGTCTCCTCCAAAGGTCACTTTGCTTTCGCTTGGAGTTAAGGAGAGAATTTGGATTGGTCACTTGGTGCGTATAATTTATAGCACATAAAATATTCCAGCAAGTATACTGGGTCGCAACAAGTAATAAAGTGATAAGTAGAGTATCGTCCCACAGAGATTGAGGTATCAAATAAAATTCAATTAGGCTAAGTGAAATGCTATTAAGATTTATGAGGGAAATTTCAGAAATTACATAAAAAAGGGGGGGGGGTGATGATCGAAACAACACAATATAAATAACTGAAATTTAAATAACTAGATAGAAAACAAAACAGAGAAAAGATGTGGATTGGTCACAAATTTCATGGAATTGTACATCATCATCATTTCCTTTGAATATTCTTGGCTAATTCTATTATGTAATCTTCAATCTAAAATTCTCAGAAAGTCTTCTAAGACTGAATTATATTAAAATTATAGTTAGGAAGATCTTCACTAATCTATAACTCAAATATAATCCGATGAAGTCCTAATCACATCAATGCCCCGCAATCGCATATGACATGTTATCTCTTGTCCTACTCGTTACAAATACATAGCAAACGCATGCATGTATAAATAACAAGCTTCATAGAACAATAAATAAAATAGAACTTTGGCCAAGAAAATACTCATTGGTCCAAATGAATTAAAGTACAATTTCCATTTCATCAAATGACCGACTACACAAGAAAATGAGATTGATTTCGTTAGTCTAATCCGATTAATTCATAGACAAATTAATCTTTGAATCATTGAAGAACAATTCAATTAAATTACAATCCATTCAATGTTGGCCAATTTTCTAAAATATGATTGAATCCAAAAGCTTTGAAATTACAATCTAACTTATCCAAAATAATTGACTAAAATCTTAGATCAACCATTCAATTAAGTCATGAAGCTCAAGAAAATTATTCAAGCCACATAAATAAAACTATCTATATCTAGATAATCTAATTTATGGTGGAAATTACAAGGTCAAGCTCAATATCTAGCTAACTCTAGCATAGACATAAAAATCCCAAACTCATTGAAGGTTCATCAAACATTCAAGAGGAAGAATAATCAGTAAAATCCATTCCATTAAACGAAAATGCATTAAAATCGAAATTGTTCAGCAACAAAACATCATAGAACCAAACTACATCAATCCTTAAACTTAGAAAATTACATGGAAGAGAAGGAAAAACATGACAGAAAACAGAAAATACAACAGAAATCTAAGAAACTATGAAGGAAAATGCAAGAAAATGAAGGAAAATGGGAGAAGGAGAGCCATTCCCAAGTGGGAAGGCTTCCTTTCCCTCTAACCAAGCTAGAGAGTTGCCTCTATGTTGCTCCCAGCCACTGCTGCCCAAGGAAGGCAGAAAAATGGTGCTAGGACTTCCCATCAGAAAAATGACTTAGCCTCCTTAATAAATTTCGATTTTTGCAAATATAAAACTGATCTAACACATGCCTAAAGGGATATTCTGCCCTAGATGCCTCCTTGGATGCCTCTTCCATGATATGGCAGCACTTTGACAGCAAAACAGCAGCAAAATTAATATTTCTGCAGCAGCAGAAAAGTATGGCAGCAGCAGAATGGTATGGCAGCAGTAGCAGAATTAATATTTCTGCAGCAAAAAGTGACAAACAGCAGCAGAATATCATGGCAAAATTAATATTTCATCCATGCTTTTCTTGACCTACGAAAATTAATATTTCTGCCCAAAAATTCTGACTACATGGCATTGAATAAGAGTTCAAGTGGGCCCCACATCCAGCATATCCTAGTAAGCATCTACATCACCCAAAAAGTGCCATATTAGCATCCAAATCATCATCTTTGTCCATGTCAACACTTTTCTCTCCAAAATTAAAATTTGTAGGAATTAAATTGAGCATTTTACAATTCAAGTTCTAAAAATATAGAAATTGAGACACATTCAATCCATAAATAGTTTATACCCAATAAATTCCAAAAATATAATAAAATTAGAGAATTGACAAAATTAAAGAGGCAAAAAGGACTAAAATAGGGACTAAAATAAATGGAAAAAGTATGTTATCAAATCCCCCACACTAGGCTTTTTGCACTCCTGGGCAAAATCAATTAAATACAACAGAGAATCCCAATAAGCACATCAAGAAAAAGTGTAGAAAATATACAACAATGAAATAATTAAAATTTAGAAAGATTTACATTAGGAGAAATAAATCTTAAATTTCTAAAAAGTTCAAGCTCCATGGCAATTATTTCGAAAAGAATGAATTCAAGTAACAATCTCCTCACAAGGTAAGGTGTTTATCCTCTACTCTCTCAAGTGTTTAAGAGGGAATCACTCAAAGTCGTCCTATCACAAATTTCACTACCATAAGCTTGTCAAGAATCTAAATCTCCACTACTTGAATCTAATACATACTTGAATCAAAAGGACTTTACAAGGTTGTAACGTGGGTAAGAAAAATAGTGGGAAACAAAGGGAAAGATTGAACAATGAAACAAAATATGGTAACAACTCAAGAAAATGAAGAGCATTTACAAGTGAAATATAAGAGACTGAGTATAAATAAATTTGGGTCTCAATGTTCTATCTGCTCCTCTTTTTCATTATCTTTTTCTCTTCTTTTTTTTTTTTCTTTCTTTCTTTCTCCTTTTTTTTTCTTCTTCTTGACTGGCCAGTCTTTTTCTTTTGCTTGAGAGGAAGTAGAAGAAATATAGTTCAAAACACCCCAAAATTCACAAAATTTTTCAGCATATCAATCCCTTAAAAGAATTTAAAATACTTCTCACATCTTAAGTTGAAAGAGAAAAATATTGTTGTAGGCAGAAAAAGTGGTGGAAGAACACAAGAAAGAAAATGGATAAGGCACAAAATGGCATACAATGGAAACAATGATAATGGATGGCTATTTGGCTAAAAGTGGTTACAAGAAACAAATGCCTAAATTATTTCCAAGTATGTACAAGATATGTAGCCTCAATCAAAGATTCAAGACAAGTTCTAGAGTGACAATCCATGATAGAGAACACACAACAAGAAGAATAGCATTTTTCACTTAGGCTCAAATCCTCACAGCTAAAAGACTATTACTACAAATTCATTAAAGTCAACGTCATTGCCATTTAACTTGAATTCCTTAGAGAAATAAGACTAAATTCTCTTCATGCTAAGTCAATCTACACTTTAGCTATTTCATCATGCATAATTCCACACCAAAACTCCATCAAAAATTTAAAAAGTGAGCATCAAATTCGGACAAAACAGAGTAGCAAAATTCTGCAGTGCAGAATTTCTGGCGACACGGCTTTACCGACATAGAACGACCCCAAAACGGATGCGAATCACTCCAAATAAAATTCTACAACTAGAAGACATATAAAGGTTTAAAAACATGTAAAGAAAGTGGCAAAAAGCATAGCCAAACAGTACAGAATATGCATGCAAGATGACAAAATTTCTGCCAAAACAGAGAAAACAGAGAAAAAAAAAATGGGCAACAGAAAAAGACTAAAACAAAATTAAAATTACGAAAGAAATACAACAACAAAATTAAAAAGAGAAAGATTAGAAAAACTTGGGTTGCCTCCCAAAAGCGCTTGGTTTAAAGTCCTTAGCTAGACTTTATTTGGTGTCTATGCTGAGCGTCGCTTCTTCTTTGTTTTCCTTACTTTCTCTTTGATTTTTTTTATTTCCTTCATCAAGGAAAATGATCAAGTACCTCACATGCAACAAAGAGAAATAACATGAGAGATATATCAAATAAGCAAGGTAACAAGAAGAAATGAAACTAATAAAGACACTTGAAAAGCTAAAAACACTTGAAATTGTAAAAACTAAAACAAGAAAAGACAATGTCTAAAATAACATCACTTTGGCTTAAAAGAAAAATCAATTTGACAACCATCAATCCCCGGCAACGGCGCCAAAAACTTGGTGCGTATAATTTATAGCACATAAAATATTCCAGCAAGTATACTGGGTCGCAACAAGTAATAAAGTGATAAGTAGAGTATCGTCCCACAGAGATTGAGGTATCAAATAAAATTCAATTAGGCTAAGTGAAATGCTATTAAGATTTATGAGGGAAATTTCAGAAATTACATAAAAAAGGGGGGGGGTGATGATCGAAACAACACAATATAAATAACTGAAATTTAAATAACTAGATAGAAAACAAAACAGAGAAAAGATGTGGATTGGTCACAAATTTCATGGAATTGTACATCATCATCATTTCCTTTGAATATTCTTGGCTAATTCTATTATGTAATCTTCAATCTAAAATTCTCAGAAAGTCTTCTAAGACTGAATTATATTAAAATTATAGTTAGGAAGATCTTCACTAATCTATAACTCAAATATAATCCGATGAAGTCCTAATCACATCAATGCCCCGCAATCGCATATGACATGTTATCTCTTGTCCTACTCGTTACAAATACATAGCAAACGCATGCATGTATAAATAACAAGCTTCATAGAACAATAAATAAAATAGAACTTTGGCCAAGAAAATACTCATTGGTCCAAATGAATTAAAGTACAATTTCCATTTCATCAAATGACCGACTACACAAGAAAATGAGATTGATTTCGTTAGTCTAATCCGATTAATTCATAGACAAATTAATCTTTGAATCATTGAAGAACAATTCAATTAAATTACAATCCATTCAATGTTGGCCAATTTTCTAAAATATGATTGAATCCAAAAGCTTTGAAATTACAATCTAACTTATCCAAAATAATTGACTAAAATCTTAGATCAACCATTCAATTAAGTCATGAAGCTCAAGAAAATTATTCAAGCCACATAAATAAAACTATCTATATCTAGATAATCTAATTTATGGTGGAAATTACAAGGTCAAGCTCAATATCTAGCTAACTCTAGCATAGACATAAAAATCCCAAACTCATTGAAGGTTCATCAAACATTCAAGAGGAAGAATAATCAGTAAAATCCATTCCATTAAACGAAAATGCATTAAAATCGAAATTGTTCAGCAACAAAACATCATAGAACCAAACTACATCAATCCTTAAACTTAGAAAATTACATGGAAGAGAAGGAAAAACATGACAGAAAACAGAAAATACAACAGAAATCTAAGAAACTATGAAGGAAAATGCAAGAAAATGAAGGAAAATGGGAGAAGGAGAGCCATTCCCAAGTGGGAAGGCTTCCTTTCCCTCTAACCAAGCTAGAGAGTTGCCTCTATGTTGCTCCCAGCCACTGCTGCCCAAGGAAGGCAGAAAAATGGTGCTAGGACTTCCCATCAGAAAAATGACTTAGCCTCCTTAATAAATTTCGATTTTTGCAAATATAAAACTGATCTAACACATGCCTAAAGGGATATTCTGCCCTAGATGCCTCCTTGGATGCCTCTTCCATGATATGGCAGCACTTTGACAGCAAAACAGCAGCAAAATTAATATTTCTGCAGCAGCAGAAAAGTATGGCAGCAGCAGAATGGTATGGCAGCAGTAGCAGAATTAATATTTCTGCAGCAAAAAGTGACAAACAGCAGCAGAATATCATGGCAAAATTAATATTTCATCCATGCTTTTCTTGACCTACGAAAATTAATATTTCTGCCCAAAAATTCTGACTACATGGCATTGAATAAGAGTTCAAGTGGGCCCCACATCCAGCATATCCTAGTAAGCATCTACATCACCCAAAAAGTGCCATATTAGCATCCAAATCATCATCTTTGTCCATGTCAACACTTTTCTCTCCAAAATTAAAATTTGTAGGAATTAAATTGAGCATTTTACAATTCAAGTTCTAAAAATATAGAAATTGAGACACATTCAATCCATAAATAGTTTATACCCAATAAATTCCAAAAATATAATAAAATTAGAGAATTGACAAAATTAAAGAGGCAAAAAGGACTAAAATAGGGACTAAAATAAATGGAAAAAGTATGTTATCATCACTGATCATGTGCTTAGTGCAACCACTATCCAAATACCACTTCCTACTTTTAGCTTTGAGGCAAATTTCTTCATCTTCTTTTCCTAATAGACAAAGGTTGGCTTCTTCATTTGTTTCTTCTTCATCAGATTCACTATCTTCCCATATAGAAGAAACATATGCTTTCTTCTTCCCTTTGTCATAGCTCTTCTTCCCTTTTTGCTTCTTAATGAATTATGGGCAATCCCATTTGGTGTGCCCGACCTTTTTACACTCATAGCAATTGAGACCTTCTTGTTGCTATCTTGGTCTCTTCTCCATCTTCTTGTATTCTTTCTTTCTAGGAATTTACTAAATTTTTTGACCAAGAGCCCAAGGTCTTCATCATTGATCTCAATCTCTTCTTCTCGCTCATCACTATCAATTTCCATCTTCTTGGAATAAGATTATTTCAGGGAGAGAGTCTTCTTTTTCTTGGTTTCTTCTTCTTGTCTTATCTCTACTATCTTAGACTCATAATTTTGGAGGTTTTCAAACAAGGCTGTGAGAGAACTCATTAATTCTCTTCTCACTTCCATAATTGTCCTCTTGGCCTCCCACTCTGGTGTAAGACATCTTAGTATCTTGGTAGTTTGTGATTTTTCTGAAAAAGTAACACCAAGAGCTTTGAGGTGGTTAGTGATATAAGTAAATATCAATTGCATTTAACTAATACTCTCACCAGGTTTCATTTTAAAATTTTTATATTCAAAGGTGAAAGCACTAATCTTTAATTCATTAACTCCAATTGTCCCTTCATGTGCTGTTTCCAAAGTATCCTATTCATCTTGGCTTAAAGCACTAATTATAATCATTTTTATTTGGCATTTAATTGAACAAGTTTCTTTTCAGCATCACTTTATTCACTTTTGGGCTTTGGAATGGTGTACGCTTCAACCTCCTTAGTAGGAGTCTAGGGACCTTATTCCATAACATCCTAGAGGTCTAGGTCCGCTGTATCGAAAAATATTCTCATCTTGGATTCCAATAAGTATGATGTTGTCCATTAAAATCGGGGGGGGGGGGAGGGGTTTGTGAACATCCTTTCAGTAAAACACAATCACCTAAACTAGCCATGTATCAAACTCTTAGACAATTAAGTCTTGATAAAGAGCCCAAGCTCTAATACCAATTGATAAAAATGGCTAGCACCCAAGAGGGTGTGAATTGGGTTTATAAAAAATTTTGTAAGACTTGTTGGAAGTTAAGAAGATTTAAGAATAATGCCAAACTTTTATAACAGTTAAAAACTTAGTATGATCAAGATAAATATGTATGGAGTACAATTAATGAAAGAGAAAGCTTTAAGCAATTAAGAAGATAAGGGAAAGAAGATTGAACATAAGTATTTATACTGATTCAGCCTATAACCAAACCTACATCTAGTTCTCAAGACAACTTATTGAGTATTTCAGTACAAACCACAAGTTTATGCAATTGGGAACTTGTAAGCCACTATAATAGAGAACTTTTCTTTTTTAAGGGTTTCTTTCCCCTTTACAAAGTGTTTTACTCAAAAAGAATAAGTTGAAGCTGAGTTAACTCTCATGGGTAGAGTAGATATACAAGTGAAAGATTTCTAATCAGTAAGTGATTGGCAAGAACAAGATTCAAAGAATTCAGAGACAATGAGAATGCATTTTTATAGATTTGACACCTACTGCGGGTTATATTTATAGCTCGAGGTATAAAAGATCTGTTGGAAAAAAATTAAAGATGATATTAGCATATTTTCTCTAAAGATTGCCATTATGACTAATGTCATCATGCTACCAGTTGATTGGTAAGTCCTCAACAGTCGACTAATACCTTTAAATAAGGTACTGGTAGTACATGGCAGTTGATTGGTAGCTCTCTGTTGTCTTTTTTCAAAAATGCTCCAGACACTAGCAGTTGACTGGTTCCTAGCAACTGGTCGACTAGTAGGCTATCTTTCAAGACAGAGAGTAACTAGTTAATTGCTTGCAGGCAAGGGGTCGATTAGTAGTTCACTAGAGTCTTAACCATTTTCAACTAGAGAGCAACCGGTTAATTAGTTAACTAGAGAGCAACCGGTTAATTGGTTGCTTGCAAGCAAGCAGTTAACTGGTAGCCTACTAGGACTTTTCAAAAGGTTCATCTGAGAGCAACTGGTTGGCTGGTAGCCTACTAGGAGTTAAAATTTGGTTTTTCAAAGTTTTAAAAACTTCTAAGACTCAAGTAGAACATATCCAGCATTTTAAAATTCCTTTTCAACTCATGTAAAGTTTAAAAACATTCTTTTAACCATTCTTTTAAAATATTCTTACCTTTCAAATACTTTACAAAATTTCTGAGTCTTAAAGGCACTTCAAAATGAAAGCTCTTCTTTTATGCATGATGCCTTTTAACTTGATCAAAATTCTTGAAAAATATATGTCAATATAACCAAGGAATTTATATTTTAATTTGTTTGTTTTCATCAAAATTTAAAATTAATCTTTCACATGCAATTGGGCTAACAATCTATCCTTTTTTTATGATGACAAACCAATTAAAATAAGACATTTTTTTGATAAAGAATTTTAATTAAAGAGAGTTAAAGCTCCCTCTGAATTTCATTTCCATTTTTCTTTTGAAAGAAATTCAATATGTTCAAGAAGAAACATAAATTCAGTAAACATTTATTAGCAACAACAGAAGCATATATAAAATCAAGATTAAAATCCAATATATATATATATATAAACTAAATGTTAAATCCATAGAGTAAAAACAATTCATAAATCAATGTTAAACAAAAAATCATAAAGCTAATGTCAGTAAAAAACTAAAAACAAACTAAGAACTGAAACAAGAAATAACCCCTCTTTTGTCGTCACAAAAAGGCATCTTTAAATCCTCTCATCCTCAGGGTTGCTATCCTTATCGTCTTCCATGAATATCGCAAACCAAAGTAGAAAGTTCTTGAATCTCTATTGCTTGAGAGGTTGTGGTGGATTATAAGTAGGAAAGCCTATCATTCATCATCTCCAAGTTGCCCCCTCATTTCTCTAATCAAAGATAGCATCCAAGAGGTGTCTCTATGGGGATCTGAAGATGGATTAGCTTGAGTCTCTTCTTCCTCATCTTCATTGTCTTCATTAAAGTTCTCTTTGATATTAATATCAGCATCCATTTCCCTTCTTTCTCTTACTCTTCGAATAGTCAAAATTTCCCCTAATCTTCTCCAAGTATTATTGACAAAAGACAAATTCATGCATCTCAAAGAATTGTAATCAATAATGTTTGAGTCTTCTCTTTTTTTGAAGTTGGTGTTCACATCACAAGCCTTCAATAACTGGGAAATAAAAGTGGCATAAAGCAATGGAGATTTCTATCTAGCTCATGTGGCCATTAGGTGGATAATGAAGTAGGGAATGTTAATGGCTTGTTCTTGCATTATACGTGCCAAAGAAAAGAACTCTGACTTACTCTTGTAAGCATAATTTCCTGACTTATTAACCAAGATGTGAGTGATCACACTCAACAGTAAGCAATCACTAGCCTCTATGTTATTGACCCTTTTTTCCTAACTGGTAAACTCCGTTTCCTTCTTAATTGTTTTGTAAACTTTGGCTTTTCCATAAAAAGAAGGAGATAAAGAGTTATGGTGGTTCGTGAAACAAAAATCAATGGGACTTGGTGAATTCTCAAAACATCAGCCATTTTAAATTCATCAATCTCAACAATTTTTCCTCTACCTCATAATGAATTTTCTTATTAGTAATAAATGACATTTAACGCTCATAGAAGTAATCCTAATCAAGATACTTTCTAAGAATAATCTTTCGAGTTTGGAAGAGATCATAATACCTCTATTTTTGCTCGGGAGTAGAAAGAAGATCATAGATAGGGAGGTTACTTGGGTTTTTCATTCTTGCATGGTTAGAACTGGGCCTTGAAGCGGTATTCTTGAGGAAATCCAAGAATAAAAAGCACATAGATGTTCAGAAATGATAGTCATAGATAAGAAAGAGAGAACTTCAAAAGCGATAGAGGCAATAATGGTTCAAAAAGTCCTATCAATCCCTTTTGTAGCGTCACATGGAAGTGACCTAGCAATCTTTTGATAGTGCCTTAGTGGTCGACTGATTACAAAACAATTTGGGGCTTTTTTATAAATGAGCTATTGGTTGATCGTCAAGGGGCTAGTGGTCAACTGCTACTCTATGGTTTCTCAAATTGAAAACTAGTACTACTCCACACTAGTAGTCGACTGGCAACCTTTGCAGTTTTAAATTTTGAATACAGTAGACCCAGTCGACTACTACACCTCAGGCAGTCAACTTTCAGCTTCTGGACTTTGAAAAATTTTTGAACAGAGGGAACTCGATCAACTAGTAGCTTGCAGAAGAGCCAATTTCTAATGTTTTTTATTAGATAAAAAAGAGTACCTTAGAGGATATTTTTGAATATTAAGAGACTTACAAAACATTTTTAGTAGACACTCTAATGCTTAAGTTAATAGTGTAAATCAATGATTAAAGACAATTTAAAGTACATGCCATGGGAAAACAATTTTAAAGTTTATTCAGGTTTATGAAAATATCAGCTAACTAAAAATCCATTTGCAAAAATTCAAAAGAGACATCTTTCTTTTGAACGTAACATCTTATAAAATGATGTCTAATCTCAATATGTTTTGTTCTAGAGTGCATAACAAGATTTTTAGATAAACATATAACACTTGTATTATCACATCTAATGGGTGTGTTTTCAAGAAATACACCAAGATCCTCTAGTTGTTATTTCATCCACAAGACTTATGCACAACAACTTCCAGCTACAATATATTCAGCTTTAGTTGTGGATAAAACAACACTATTTTGCTTTTTGCTAAACCAAGAGATAAAAAAAATTACCAAAGAATTAGCAAGTTCCACATGTGCTCTTTCTATCAGTTTTACTACCCACAAAATTCACATTCAAATAGCCAATTAAAAAATTTAAGGATCCTTTAGGATGCCCATTTGAGATGTGCTAACTAAGTATCTAAAAATTCTTTTTATAATATCTAGCCTACTTGCTATTAAATACAAAAGAGAGCTGATCATATCTCTATATTTTATAATGTCATAGGGTTTCATCAACCTTGTCCAAGCTTGTTGAAGTGCTCATAGGTATGGATATAGGTTTTGCATTCTCTATCCCTAACTTCTTGAGCAACTCCTTTGCATACTTGGTTTGGCTCACAAATATACCATTCTCCATTTGTTTGATTCAGAGCCCAAGGAAGAAGTTAAGTTTTCCTATCATTGAAATTTTGAACTCACCTTGCATGATCTTAGCAAACTCTTTGTGCAAACTTTCATTAGTAGCATCAATTATTATATCATCAACATACATTTGCACTACAATTAAATCATGCTTCTTCGTTTTGAAAAATGAGGTTGTGTCAACCTTTCCTCTTGAAAATCTATTGTTCAAAATAATGAGTTCAAACTCTCATACCAAGCTCTATGAGCTTGTTTGAGACCATATAGAGCCTGAAACATGATTTGACTTATCATGATTTTTAAAACTGGGAGATTGATCAACATATTCTTCCTCCATGATATAGCCAATTAAAAATGCATTTTTCACATCTATTTAAAATAGTTTAAAATCCTTAATACATGCAAATGCTAATAACATTCTAATAGCTTCGAGTCTAGCCACAGGCACAAAAGTTTCATCATAATCAATGCCTTCTTGATTATAACATTGTGCAACTAGTCTAGCCTTGTTTCTAACCACTATTCCATTTTCATCAAGTTTGTTTATAAAAACCTATTTTGTGCCAATTATAGGATGATCATATCATTGGATCTAGGAACTAGTCCCCAAACTTGGCTTTTTTCAAATTGATTTAGTTCTTCTTGCATAGCGAACACCCAATGTTCACCTATAATTACATCATCAATATTTTTTAGTTCAACTTCTAGAAGGAGGGCTAAGTGGTTACAAATATTCTTAGGGGAGTTTCAAGTTATTACCCTTTGAGATGCATCTTGTAATAACCCAAGCTAGTATGGGCTTGTGTGAGAAGTTTTCTTTGGGCGTGCTTAAAAATTTCAAGGTGTAAGTGCATATGTGAGCTTTGAAGGTCGCCAAAAATTTAGAATGTATGTTGTGACATATGGGAGTAGGCGAAAACACATGAGTTGGTTTTGGTATGAGGGATCCCCGATGAGGGACATATTTGTAACATTTAAGAAGAAGGTGCTTGGGAGAAAAGTTAGCAAAATGTGGTTTCAGAGTGTAGTAAAGATAACAGTAGAGGTATGGAGTTGTGTGGGATACATTGAAAGGACTAGAATGAAAAGGTAGACTTCCTTATGTATTAATTATGGAAAAAGGAGCTTGAAGTAATAATGGGAGTATCGAGCAAAGTGATTTGGTGTGCTAAGTCGAGATTGTGTGTGGTTAATATTTTAATCAAATACCCGATTTTTCCTTAAACTCCAAACTTTTATGAAAGAGTGGCGAAATTGTAATTTTAAGTGGATTTAATATATATATGAACACATACACACTTCTCTTTTGTTGGTTGGCACTTCACACGCCCTCTCCCCTGCTTCTTTTTCTATAATACCTGTGATTTTTAAGTATTATGGAGGAAAATTTTTCGTTGCGTAGGCAGGAAAAATATGAGGTTTAGAAGTGGTAAGGTTGTAAAATATTGAGTGAAAGAGAGTCAAGGAGTGTATTGATGGTACCAAAGGCACCAAAGGAGTTAGGAGACATGATGAATACAAAAAGGGACTAAAGTGAAATAGGAAAAATTGTGGGGCACCTAGGATTTAGAAACAATCGAGGTGGAATGTTAAGAATTTGCTTTTACTAGTCTTGACCAAGGGTCAACTGGAGGGCAAAGTAGTAATTTCACCATGGCCGAGTATATATAGGTGGCCCTGTCCCTTTTTTCTCATTTCCTCTCTTTCTCTTCACTTTCTCTCTCCTCTCTTTCTCTCTTTCTTCTCTATACTCTCTCTCTGCTCATATCCTTCAATCGAGCTTCAGGGGATGAATCTCGGGCAATGAGGCAAGCCTCTAGGAGCTAAGCAACATAGGGAAAGCAAGGAATCGAGGTTGGAATTCCTATTTCCTAAGCTTTTCCTTATTTTTTCTAGTTTTAAGGGTATTTTGGGTAAAATCAAGATTTCGGCTTCGTTTCTTGATTAAAATTGGGGCTTTTGGTGTCTAAATGCTCCTTAGACATCAAGGATGAGATTCCATGGAAGAAATCATGGAAAACAGTAGAGATTTGGCTGGATCTAGGCCAAAATTGAGGAAGAGTCATGGGTTCAGAGCCACGGCACCCCAGGCACCTGAAGTGCCACACTAGCCTTGGCGCCGGCCATTGTAAAGGACCTTAGCTGTCCTTCAATCGGTCGTAACTTTTTCATTTGGATTCTATTTTCAGTAAACTTTATATAATTAGAAAGTTCTTTGAGTCTAGTTTCCAATGGTATAAGTTTCATATGAAAATTCATTACTAGTTAAGAGTTATGACTGAAGAAGTGGGTAAAGGTCAGGATTAGTGATAGGGAATTTCTCTATTTTGTAACCATGATGATTTTTACCTGGTTACTTAATAGGGATGGTTAAAGATAGCTGTTGAGAGAGCATGGAATCCAAATGAGGGATCTATCTAGCTCTCTTGTCTATATATATATATATATATGTATGTGTGTGTGTGTGCGTGTGTGTGTATATATATATATATGTATATTTATATTTTAGAATTTATTTTCCTAAAATTATTGTGTGGAATATGGATTGGTTGTTGTGTGGTGATGGTGTGGATGCATTGCATTTTATCATGTGCATATTTGTAGTATGGAAAGTGTGAAAATAGAGTGGGAAGCGTATCCATTAAGTAATACCGATTGAAGGTGTCAATGGGTATTTATACACATTGAGGGTTGGTCTTTAATGTGGTGTGGAAAGAGCAGGATAATCATTGTATCTCATTCATGTACATAATTTATTTTGCATGTGTGGTTGTTTATTCTTGTGTATGGGATATATGTAACAATTAAGGCATAATCTAAAAGACCATACATATGTTATAGTTATGGATATGACCCAAGAGGCCAGACATATATTAGGGATTTCTTAAGTGATAATCTGTGGGAATGTAAACCTGCATTGATTAAGCTTTTGAAATATAGTATGGGAGTGTGGATACTTGAGTAGGGTTACGTACATTTAATGTGTGGTGTGTTTGGGGAAGAATATGATGGGACGTGATATCATATGCGTGTCTTCGGGTAGCTTAGTATCATGCGGGATAAATTCTTGAATGGGTATATATATATTATATCTATGTAGTGTAGGGCTAACATTGGTGAGTCTGTGGTTTAGACTCACCCCCTCATAGATACAGGTATATAGGATGGTCAAATCGAGGGCTCATGGATCGATGATGCTTCCCCATTGTTCAAGGTAAGGTAATTTATTTTTATTATATTGCTTTAGTGTACTTTGTAATTATATAGGCTACTTATGATCCTACGGTGGAAATTTAGGCTTGCAGTAGTATTGGTAACACATTATCTACACTGGTCACGAGTTAGGGTTCAGGTGTGACAAAGATGGTATCAGAGTTGGATAGGTTAGTTTAAGTTGATACTAAAGATGGTATCAAAAGTGGTTAGGGAAAGTTTAGATCTTCTATTGATTACAGAGTAAGGTAACCTTAGTGGGTCCTCCTTATCATTGTGAACCATGGTACAACTATAGAGAGATGGCTTTGCCAAAAGTTCTATAGGATGTGTCTTCCTTTCTTGTCTATCGGGTTCCTTTTAAAGGATGTGTTTGAGCTCGTGAGTGACTCAAACACATATATGGTAAAATGTGTATGTTTGAGATGCATCCCAAATGGTGTGAGGCATGAGTATTTCGAAGCCACAAGGATGTATGTGACAAGATAGCGAGGTAGAGAAAAGATGATAATCTTGAAAAAAGTAAGGGCTCGTAGGTATGCTCCCTGGTAAAAGCTTAGTTAAGCTAAGAAGAAGATGGGGAAAGAATGGAGAGGCTTGACAAGTAGTAGGAATGGTGAGGATAAAATCTCATGGAGGACTTTGGACAAGTAGCGTGAAAGACACTAAAGAGGGAAGTGGATTAGTAAGTGTAGAAATCGTGCTCCCTGAGTACGAAGACTACTTAAACAGTGAATTAAAATATATGGAAGATTAGCTTTGTCTTTATTGGGGGAGGAAGAGCTTATGGTTGGGGGGACAAAGTGAATGATGGCAGAACCCCAGATTCCTCGCCTGAGGAATGAGATTGGTTCAGGAGGATGTTCTTGAAACAGTTCATACCTCAGAACCTTTGCTTGGAAAACTTGTGAGTTCTAAGCTTTTAAGTAAGAACTCACAGTAATGGACTAAGAAGGGAAGACAGGATCATGGGACGATCGAGAATGAACTTGGCGTGAACCATTTCATAAGAGATTTGGGTACGACATTCGAAGAACACCAGGACTTATACTATAGGTGTATCCTAATGACCTCAGTTCTGTGGAGTGGGTAAGTGTAGGATTCATGAGAGAGAATATTATTGAGTAGATCACCCTGGGGGATAACCAGTATATTGATGCTCAATGTGGGCTTGGTATAACTAGTTGTTGTCCACGACAGACCCCGTAAAGGGGAGGTTTGAGGTCATACTTTAGGAAGCACCTGGATGGTATGCGAGGGGATCCATAATGTCAGATAGAAAAATCTCTGATAGAGACAACCCTTGGTTCTATCAGAGTAGCACAATGGAAGTGTAGTGAGCAGGGTAAGTGGGATGTGCTTTGAGAATGGCTTAGAGCCTAAAAAGGGGAGAAGTTCTATAAGAACTTCACTACTATTCTTTAGGATGAGAGAAGATGAGCTGAAGGATGGTAAGAGTGGTGTAGTCTTATCTTTTTGGATGGATGCCCTGCATTGGAGAAATGGTCTTTGCAGCCAAAGGGGAAGCTGCTGCACAAAGAACCAGTAATGATAAATATATGTTTAATATCATCATATTTGAAGCTTTAGCGGGAGAATGGTGTAAAGAACAA
Source organism: Biancaea sappan (assembly GCA_037074585.1). NCBI lineage: Eukaryota > Viridiplantae > Streptophyta > Magnoliopsida > Fabales > Fabaceae > Biancaea > Biancaea sappan. The sequence goes on along the minus strand of CM073501.1, from coordinate 39,200,690 downwards.
ATTTTTTTTAAAGGGATGTTGAAATTCGGGACGAATTTCTAAAGGGGGAGAAGAGTGTAATACCCGTGATTTTTGGGTATTATGGAGGAAAATTTTTGATTGTGTAGGCAGGAAAAATATGAGATTTAAAAGTGGCAAGGTTGTGGAATATTGAGTGGTGGAGAGTTAAGGAGTGTATTGATGGTACCGAGGGCACCGAAGGAGTTAGGAGACAAGTTGAATGCAAAGAGGGACTAAAGTGAAATAGGAAAACTTGTGTGGCACCTAGGATTTTGAAACACCCGAGATTTGCTCTTACTAGTCTTAATTAAGGGTCAACTGGAGGGTAAAGTAGTAATTTCATCATGGGCGAGTATATATAGGTGGCCCCACCCCTATTTCCTTATTTCCTCATTTCCTTTCTCTTTCTTCACCTTATCTCTCCTATCTTTCTCTCTACTATCTCTCCCCACTCAAATCCTTCAACCGAGCATCGGGGGATGAATCTCGGGCAATGAGGCGAGCCTCTAAGAGCTAAGCAACGCAAGGAAAACAAGGAATCGAGGTAGGAATTCCTATTTTCCAAGCTTTTCCCTATTTTCTAGTTTTAAGGGTATTTGGGGTAAAATCAAGATTCTGGCTTCATTTCTCAATTAAAATTGGGACTTTTAGTGTCTAAATGCTCTTTAGACATCAAGGATGATATTCCACTGAAGAAATCATAGAGAACAGTAGAGATTTGGCCAGATTTGGGCCAAAACTAAGAAGGAGTCGTGGGTTCTGAGCCATGGCATCCCAGGCACCAAGCAAGGTATGGCGCCTCAAGCGCCTGGTGTGGTGCTTAGGGGCCAAGGCTGGTGTGGCACCTCAGGCACTAGCCATTTCAAGGGACCTTGGCTGTTCTTCAATCGGCTGTAACTCTTTCATTTGGAATCCATTTTTAGCATACTTTATATCGTTGAAAAGCTCTTTGAGTCTAGTTTACAATGGTCTAATTTTTATATAGAAATTTAATACTAGTTAAGAGTTATGACTGAAGAAGTGGGTAAAGGTCAGGATTAGTGATAAAGAATTTCTCTATTTTGTAACCTTGATGATTCTTGCCTGGTTACTTAATAGGGATGGTCGAGGCGCAAGGTGGCTGCCGAGAGAGTATGGAATCTAGGTAAGGAATCTATTTAGCTCTTCTATATATAGATATATACATATATGTATATATGTATATATGTATGTATCTTTATATTTTAGGATTTATTTTCCTAAAATTATTGTGTGGAATATGGATTGGTTGTTGTGTGGTGATGGTGTGGATGCATTTCATTTTATCATGTGCATATTTATAGTATGGAAAGTGTGGAAATAGAGCAAGAAGGATATCTACTGAGTAATACCGATTAAAAGTGTCAATGGGTATGCATACATATTAAGGGTTAGTCTTCAATGCCGTGTGGAAAGAGCGAGATAATCATTACATCTCATTCATGTGCATAATTTATTTTGCATGTGTGGTTGTTTATTCTTATGTGTGGGATATATGTAACGGTCGAGGACATAATCTAAGAGACCATGCATATGTTATGGTTATAGATATGACCCAAGAGGTCGGACACATATTAGGGATTTATTGAGTGATAATCCGTGAAAATGTAAAACCATGTTGATTAAGCACTTGAAATATAGTATGGGAGTGCAGACCCTTGAGTAGGGTTACATACAATTAATGTGTGGTTTGCATGTGTGTGTTTGAGGAAGAATATGATAGGACGTGATATCATATGCATGTCTTTGGGCTGCTTGGTATCATGCGTGATAAATTCCTGAATAGGTATATATATATATATATTTTGTATATCTGTGTAGTGTAGGGCTAACATTAGTGAGTTCATGGTTTAGATTCACCCCCTCACAAATGCAGATATGTAGGATGGTCAAATCGAGGCCTTATGGATCGAGGATGCCTTCCTATTGTTCGAGGTAAGATAATTTATTTTTATTATATTGCTCTAGTGTATTCTATAATCATATAGGCCACTTACGATCTTGTTGTAGAAATTTAGGCTTACGACAGTATTGATAACACACTATCTGCGTCAGTCATGAGCTAGGATTCAGGTCGTGACATCTTTTCTCTTCCTTCCTCGTGCCCATGGCATGACGTACCACCTTGGTTCTCCAGTGTGGACGTCATCCTCTGACAACCAAGCATTACTGAAAAAGCTCCAATGAGATAAGACTTCCCAAACTTCTCCATTCTTGTCTTATTTTCAGACATAGGAAAATGGTGAAATATGGGTATAGATGTTAATCTAAAACATTCCTACATAATTATTGATGTTAGTGGAATAACAAATTTGGAAGAAACTAGGAGAAATTCATGGTTTTGGGGTTGATAATCACAAAACACAAAAACAAGAGAAAACCTAGGTTTTGAAAGGGAAGAATGGGAAAATCTTAGTTGTGTCTAGATATTGTTGATTGGGAATGATTCCTAGTGAAGGGGAGTATGGATTGAAACTATAAACTCTTGGGAAACAATCTAGATTTAGGTTGGATTGAGGTTGGGAAAGGATGAAAGAGTTTTTTCTGCAGAAGTTTTCATTTTTGTTAGGCGACTGGTCAACTATCGAGTGTCAAGTGATCAACCAGCTGCCTCGGTGCTCTTTGTCTAAACTTGACCAAGATGCACTAGTTGACTAGTAGGATAACACCAGTCAACTGATAAATTTTAGGCTAAATTGGTAGATTTGGTAGTGGCACACTGGTCTACCGACAGGGTGACACTAGTCAACTAATTGCTCTCGGGTTAGAGCTAGATAAGCTAAACTAGTCGACTGCTAGTAGAAAGGGCAGTCGATTAATTGTTATCAAACAATATTTGGTATTTTATTTGCTTTCTTTTCTTATGTGTTTTCCATTCCAATTGGCAAAGACGCCTCTCCAAAGTATTCAAGCAAGGTTTATATCCAAACACCAAGTATTGGAATGGAATGGATAACTTGGGGTTAAGGTGAATTAGATGACCTCACTTAGCTTGGACTAGGACTTAAATTCTTGGGCACTATTTCTTGTTGTAGAATAAGTATATTGGTGGACAATGAGTATATTCATAAATGTCTGGTGTTGTGATCGAAATACTATAGGGAAGGAGATATTATGGTGGCAAGGAGAAAAGGAGTCTTGCCATTAGTAGTTGTTCATTGACTTTTGATTAAAAGTGTGATTGTTTTACATGTCTTATGGTGTTTATGTATTTATATTGTATCACACGATATATATATATATATATATATATATATATATATATATTTATATATTGCAAGACAATTGTGAGAAAATAGAGAATTTTATGGCCTTGTGCAAAAGAGATTATATAGCCTTATGCCATGGGGATTGTATGGTTTTAAACCTTGAAAATTATAAGGCCTTGTGCCAAGGAGAAGTAAATAAATTAGCCTTTGTGCTTGGAAAATTTGACGTATGGTGCATATTTTGTAATAGGTGTTCTACTTTCATAAGTAACATATAAATTATATAGTTGTGACGATGGAGTGTAAATGACCCCTTGTAGTGACTGTGTATACTGGGGTTCCTTGTTTGGAGTTGGAATGGTGTAATTCACATGCCTATGAATGATTGCATGTTAGCTTTTAAGCACACAACTAGTTTAGGAGAGTTATTTGCTCTTTGAATTATTTGCATTGTCCCATGCAGCAGTGAGAGGTATTCCACCTTCGCGCAATGAGGGATGTGGTGCCTTTTGGCAAGGGTGCTCTTATGCCCTGGACTATAAGAGTGTAACGACTTTGGATTAGGAGATACAGACATAGGGCTTTTAGGTATTTGAGTGTCTTTCCTATAAGTTTGTATAGTAAAGGTAATGAATATTGGGTGAGGTAACCTCACCAATAGAGATTCAATTTCCTTTAAGCATAGAGATTAATTTGCCTTCGGGTGTGGAGATTGATTTGCCTTTGGGCTTGGAGATTAATTTTCCTTCAAGTAAGGGGATCGAGTTACCTTCAGGCATAGAGATTAGTTGCTTTGGGCCATAGACATTAATTTCCCTTTGGGCATAGAGATTTATTTGCCTTCGGACAAGGAGGATATAACTAAGCCTTTGGGTTGGGAGGTAATATGACTTACAAGTTAGAAGATAATATGACCTATAGGTCAGGGGACAACATGACCTATGCGTTGGGAACAGGTTGGGCGATAATATGACCTATGGGGTTAGGAAATAATATGACCTACAGTAGGGAGATATCAAGACTTACGGGTCAGGAGATGATACGGCTCATAGGCCAAGATACATTGACTAGCATTAGAGCTTTAAAATGTTGATTTGTGTGCCAATTTTGCTTTGTGTACTTGAGTGGTATATAGTTGCATTGGATGTTATCTTGTCATGTGTTAGTTGGAGTATATATGTATTTGTATTATTATTGTGTTATGTGTTGGGAGATATTGATCTATAACTTGGAGTTAAAGGTGTAGATGTTCGGTATTATTCTTAGATTACGTAACTTATAGGCTCGGAGATATTATCGACCTTCTATCTAGGAGTTACCAAATCGCCTTAGATTTAGAGATATCGACCTAATGTTGATATGTATGGTCGGGCATTGTGAATTTGACCATTTTGGAGTCAGGGTTGCTCTCAGTAATCTGGAGTATCTTGTGCTTCCATGTAGAATCAGAACAGGTTGTTCTCATATACTCTCTTAAAGTGTATCTGGGGGTAAAGGTGCCAAACCATATAATGGCGAACAAGCTAATCAGAAAAAAGGTAAAGTGAGAAAGTGCCTACTCATTAAGATGATTATTTCATTTTGTTGTTGCATCTTTGTAGGTTGTGTAAGCCATGATACAGTCACTTGAGGAGTAATAGAGGTCCAAGGAATTCTATTATATGCCTTAAAGGTCGAGTTCATCGGGTTTTTTATCAGTATACTGTCGTTGTTTTTGTAGGCTCTATAGTAAGATAGGACTCGTAGGAGAAAAGGGTTGCATGTAGAGAGTTCCTGACATGGCATGTTTACATATTACTTTTTCATTTTAATTAATCATTTATATGGTCATGGATGTCACTTGTTGCATAGGAATCAGGAGTTAGGAGAATTAGACTTACAACATAGGAAATTAACCCTATGTCGTTCCCAGTCACGTGTTTAGATTTTGGGTCGTGACACATCTCCAATGATGAGCTCTTTAGAATGTCTTTTTGTATACTTTAAATCCTTTGGAAAGTCAACATTGTTGCTTGGTGGCTCCTCCTCTTGTGGCTTTTCTTCTTCTTGAGGCTTCTCCTTTTCTTGTAGCAACTTAGCATCCTTATTACGATCATCATCTTTTTTATTGCTAATTCTTGCTCCTTCTCCATATTATCACTCAGGGATAGGTATTTGAAGTGATCTAACACTTCATGTTGATCATCACATTATTTGGAAGAAGGGTTAGATTGATAAAAAAACATGCATTGACTCTTTAACAACTAGAGTTCTTTTGTTATAAACTTTATATGCCTTACTAGTGTTAAAGTATTCAATAAAAATTGCTTCATTGGCTTTGGCATCAAATTTTTCCAAATTTTCTTTTCCATTGTTTAAAACAAAGCATTTGCAACTAAACACATGGAGATGAGAAACATTGAGCTTTCTTTCTCTATATAATTCATATGGGGTTTTCTTTAAAATTGGCCTTATCAAGGCTCTATTCATTACATAACAAGCAGTATTAACTTCATCCGCTAAAAAATATTGAGGAAGTTTCCCTTCATTAAGCATAGTTCTTGCCATCACTTCTAGAGTCCTATTTTCCTTTTCAACAACATCATTTTGTTGAGGAGTTCTGGGAGATGAAAGGTTATGCTCAATGCCATTCTCATCACAAAATTCCATGAAGTAATGATTGTCAAATTCTCCTCCATGATCACTTCTAATTCTCACAATGGTCAAGTTTTGATCATTTTGAATAAACTTTGCAAGTTTTATAAAAGAATTGAAAGCTTGTTCTTTATGAGCTAGGAAGACAATAGTCATCTGCAACAACTAGTACATAGGAGTTGCCTCCAAGGCTTTTTGTCCTAGATGGTCTGACAAAGTCCATATGAAGTAATTGCAAAGGCTTAGTTGTAGAAACAATGTCCTTGGCCTTGAAAAAGCTTTTAACTTGCTTCCCCATTTGACAAACACCACAAGGCTTATCCTTTTCAAAATTAATTTTGGGTAAGCCAATTACAAGTTCTTTCTTGACTAGTTTTGTAATACTCGCTAATTTTGGGATCATGTGATTGGTAGTTTTACGGTTTTTATAATGAAAATTCCCATTATTTTAATGGAATTATTTGGTCATTTAAAAATTTTCATATTTAATTTAATCTTTTTGAATATTATTTATGGAAATAGAGATAAATATCTAAATCGAGTATTGTATTGCAAATGATATTTTTGAGATTTGAGAAAAGAAAAGAGGAATAGAAAATTTCATGGAAATAGTGTTAGGGGACAGGGAATAAAGAGAGAGTACTCATGAGGCATAAAGGGAGCCGGGTACCTACGGGATCTAGAGAGGGACTAAAGTGAAATGAAGAAGTAGAGTGACACCTGGAAGAAGAGAAATATCCAAATTGAAGAAATTACGGATTTGCCACTATCAAGGTTAATTGGGAGTTGTCGGGGGGTAAAGTAGTAATTTCACCATGAGTAGGTATATATAGGCGGTCCCACCCTTTTTTCTTCATTTTCTCACTTCTCTCTCTCTCTTTCCTCACTTTCTCTTATCTCTTTCTCTCTTCCTTCTCTCTACCCCTCTACCCAATCCCCCAATCAAACTCTGGTGAGTGGTTCTTCAATGGTAGGGTGAGTCGTCGGTGACTAATTGCATTAGGAAAGCAAGGAATCAAGGTACGAATTCTGATTTCCCGAACTTTTCCCTATTTTCTGGTTTGAAGGCTGTTTAAGGTCAATTTGAGTTTGGGGCTTGGTTTGTCAGTTAAATTAGGGATCTTGGTATCTAAATGATCCTTAGATATCAAGGATGAAAACCTATGCCATAAATCATGAAATATGACAAAGGTTTGGCTAGATTTGAGCCAAAACCGAGGTCAAATTACGTGGGTCACAATTATGGTGCCCAGGCGCCATACTTCAAAAGGCAAAAGGGGAAGAAGGTCGTGGCGCCCAAGTGCCAAGTGTGTGTGGTGCCTAGGCGCCAAGTATGCTGAAGTCATGTTGATGTCATGCTGATGTTAGGCTTTACTGTTTTATTGGACCTTTCTTTAAATAGCAACAACTCTTTCATCCGGACTCTATTTTTAGCAAACTTTATATTGTTGAAAAACTGTTTGAGTTTAGTTTCTAATGGTATAAGCTTCATTTGAAAATTCTTTATTGGTTAAGAGTTATGATGAAATCAGTAAGCAAAGAGTCGAATTTGTGGTAAGGACTTTCCTTATTTTATTTATTTATTGATTTTGGTTGGTTCTAGATGATTTGGAAGCTACATTGGCTTCCTCTCCTAGGATTTCTTATAGTAAACTTTGTCAGCATTAAGGTGAATGGGTGACCTTGCTATTTGAGTTTTATTTAATTACTCAAGTATAATATAAATCTCATTCACACCATGATTGAATTTAAAGTCATTAAATTCCCTAGTTAGTGATATTAACTAGAATAGGGAGTTGGTTTTATATATTAGAAGTTTATTATGTGGATTGTATTTGGATTGGAGAAATAATTATTGCATATATGTGTTGTGTTGTGTTTGTGTATATGCATCACATGTGAAAAAAAAAAAGGAATTGTGTAAGAATGTGGAACCATGAGAGGCATAAGAGGGGTGGACTTCTAGAATAAACCCATTGAGAAATAATAGTCTGAAGAGGAAAATCTGGGCTAGGTCTCAATATGGTAAGCGTGTGTTGGACAATTGTTTTAACAATAATATATTTATAATTGTCAATCAAGTTTGCTTAGTCGATAAATAATCGTCCTCAGTGTTACAACAAATTGGTGCTAATTGTTTAAGAGCAATAATCTGGCACACTCGACAAAGATCAACGATTCGACAGAGGTCAGTTATTCGACAGAGACAAAGTCGACAGAAAGGGGTATATAAACATCTTTGTAACAACACTTGTATACGTATGACAAAGTTGTCAGGAACTTATCATTCGACAAGCAAGTTCATACATTGTGGATGAGCAAGTCATCTATGTCAAAAGATGAAAGTATGTTATTTAGACATAGTTTGTTTGTCGAATGTCGATGATGAGGGAATTTGTTGGGTTGAAATTGCCAAAAACTACTACCATTAGATGGCTAAGGTAGTTTTTTCGGACCTTGTAAACTGCTATATACATGGGTTTAGGTAGTTATGCTAATGCAATATGATTGTAAACAATCATGTATGTGGCGAATAGTTAAATAGGTAGTTACTTCAGTCATTTGCTATAAATACTTGTTTAATCATTGTAAAAGGGGTTGGCAACTCTTGATTAAAAATCCTAACATCTCAAACGAGCAGATTAATGGATCAACATCAGAGTATGCTTTCCACATTACATTCTAGTCAAATTTAATTTAAAGTTCTTTATCTTCCTAGTCCTTTGCTCATTTTCATTTATCTTCCAACAATTTAATAGCTTCCATTTAAACTTTCTGCACTTTAACTTTCATCAGTTTATTTTCATGCAATTTACTTTATGTTCTTTACCTTTCTGCACTTTATCTTTCATGCACTTTACATTTTGTAAATTACTTTCCTACAATTTTACCATTTTTTCTTTTAACTTTTCTGCAAACAAGTACATTTTAGGCCTAATGTTCTTTCATGAAGTAATTTGTACATTCGTCATTTGACACATTTCCATTGCAAACGAGATTACCACATAACTTTGAAAACACAGTCGCACTCGATAATATTTGTCGTCAGATTTGGCCTTTTGTCCAAAAATCACCGTAAATAAATTGGCATGCCTAGTGGGATGAGTTTAGAGTAACTCGTTACATGTATGAGTTTAAGAAGTGGTAAATTCATATCTTTTTCTTCTCACATTAACAATTCTCAATCATGAGTGATGCAAATAGTGCTAATCAAGTGACAAGTTCACTAACTACATCCACGACTGCTGTAAGTATGGCAAACGCGCCAGCAGTTATAACAACTGCTAATCCTATAGATGTTGCACCAAACCTATCCCTTTTGGGCAACCACGTATTAGAGCAAGTGTTAGGATCAACACTAGTGTCACCAAGTCTGGTAGGCAGTCAAACAACAAGGTTTGCACCTCAATATGGATTACCTTAAGTGTATGTTCCTCCTGTGATGACTCAACTTAGTATTGGAAGTTAGTTAGCCAATCCCATGAGCCAGATGACTCAAAGCCAAGCAATAAGTTCTGCACTAGCAAACATAGCAAGAACCAGTACTCCCACTATGTTCCAATAAGAAAGATTGAATTTGGGACTTGTATTCCCAAATATGTCAAGGGATATGCCAAATACTATCGCCACATCCATTGTGAGTTCATTGGATAATATTCGACAGCAAATGGATGAAAGTAATCACGATATGATGAGTATGCTGACATAACAAATGGGTGTCATATTGAAACCTTTAATGAAAAATACCATTAATGCATGCAATACGTTAGCATTACAAATGGGTAGACTAACTCAAGCCTTAGGTATTGTTGTGCTTGAAAATGTCCAACTAGAACAAGTGATTATTACCCAAGATCAGGGCCAAAATTTATCAAATAACATAATATAAGGGCTAGACCAACACCAGAATTGAGACATGGTCAGTACAAATATTGCGTCAGAATGAGCCAAAGGTAAATAATGCCATAAGAGAGTTACGACAAAACCTTGCAGGGAACCAATTCGAACATAATGTAAACCAAGTCGTCGAACAAGTCCTTAATAGATTTGGTTTCAACATAGGCTATACTAATCAACCTTTTTTCGCTTTGGCGTTCCCTGATTGGGTTCAACAGGCAGAATTGTCTAGAGGAATGGTTAAGATTCCTAAATTGTCCAAGTTTACTAGGAAAAATGGTAAATCAATCGTCGAGCACATTGCACAGTACACCATCAAAATGGGAGATATAGTGACAGATAAAGGACTTAAAATGAGATTCTTTCCTAGTTTCCTCATGAAAAATGCCTTTTCTTAATTCTCGACATTGAGACCAAACTCTATTAATTTATGGGCACAAATGGAGAGGAGCTTCCATGACCAGTTCTTTAGAGGGGACCTGAAAGTTTGTCTGACAGATTTGTTTAATATCAAAAGACAATACAACAAATCTGTTGAGGATTATCTGGCAAGATTCAGACAAATGAGGAGTAGATGTTTTACTCAAATTCCCGAAGCCAAAATTGTCAAAATGACTATCGGGGGCCTAGATTATTACATCAAGAAAAAGCTTATCAATCAACATCTAATTGATCTTGCCCAACTGGGGGGCAAAGTTTGATAGATAGAACAATTGAAAGCTGAAAAAATGCAAAAGCAAAAGAAATTCCTTAAAAGAGAAAAAGTAAATTACGTCGAAATGGAAGAATCTGACAAAGATGATGAAGATGAAGATTATAATGTAAATCTTGCCTTATTGAAGAATGGACCTCCTTATGTTTGTCAGGCTATAAAGACTATGAGGGCCAAAGAGAAAATAAGTTATGTTAATAGAAAAATATACATGTTTGACATTACTAAAATCGAATAAATTTTTGACGTTTTATTGAAAGAAAAATAGATAAAATTGTCAGCATCATAGGCTTTTAAAGCCTAATGAAATTAAAGATCGAAAATATTGTAAATTTAATAATGTTTTCTGTTGTGTGATTAACCAATATGTACATTTCAAGGGACTTAATCCAAAAAGCTTGAAGGTAGATTGAAGTTCGCTAATTGACATTGACCATTTTCAGAAAAAATGTAGCTGAGATCGACAGCAAAATTTCCATAAAAATTGGCATGGTCGATTTAAAAGGGAAAAGAAGACCTATGTTGAAATAGACTCAGATAAGGTGCATATGGACGATGACTCTATGGCAGATGAATTTGATATATATCAAAAGCCATGGGAAACTTATGAAGAGTTTGTGTTCAAAAAGATAGAAAAAGTAACAATCAAGATGTGTAAGAGACGTGTTTTCCTATACAACCTAGAGACAATAGACACACGTTGGAAGGAAATAACTCATACTAGGTCACTGGAAGATAAAAAAAAAATAGGCCTTCCCGTCATCAGCCAAAATCATCTCACATACAGAAGACTCAGCCACAACAGATGGCTAAGCTGAATTTTAGTGGCCAGTGGACTAGAAACCCGAAGGAGTCAATTGGGAGTAGTAATCCAAGTTCCTCAGACCACATCTGACGTGTCAAAACATGAGTGCCACCTGTAAATGTAAAGGTTAGCTAGTGGGTTAAGAACTCTGCAATGACAAATAAAGACTATGCCAAGAGGAGTAAATTCCAGAAATAACAGCTTTCTGGAACGAAGATTATTGACACGGCAAGATAATGCCATTTGGTCAAAGAAATCCTAAAACATCCGACCGACCATTGTCAAAAAGCCAAAAAAGAAGGTTACAGAGATATAGACAAGCACAGAAAAGACCAACCTTGGCAGATGCCCTTCAAATCAAAGAGGAACCATCATATTCAAGGAAAAAATGTTTGGTAGTCGAAGCTAAGCCAATAGTTCAAAAAACTAAGGCAACTTGACAAGAAACTTCTAAGCCACAAGAGAATAGTGCATGGCCATAGCCAAATCTTTTGAATGCATGGCTTGAGGCAGAGATTGCAAAGGTTCAGAAATTAATGCAACCAATGCCTCTAAAATCAGAAGTTGACAAGAATATACTTCTCTCTCTTGCCAAGAAAAGCTGGCTAGTTAGGTTGGTAGAGACTGAAAAGGCCAGACGTGATAAAGGAAAATAGGTGGCCATGGCAGAAGTAAAAGGGAAAGACTTTGAAGATTGGTCTCATAATGAGGTCAAGGTGATCTTGGAGAATCCCACAACTGACATGGACTAGAAGAAAGAAACCTTATCTAAGGTTAAATAAGGAGCCAACTCGTTGAGTTCAAACCTGAATATCATGCAACCGACATGGATTTGTCAGCCGGTGAGGTTATTAAAGCCCTTAATGATCCTAAAGACCCTTTGGGTCTCAATGATGAAGAAGAGTTTGATCTAAACTTCGATATTGATAAATTATAGATGATGCTATCATGACTATGGGAACTACTTTGTCAGAAGCGGAATCCAATGATTGTCTAGTAGATAAAGGTTATTTTAAACTTGGGCCTTTCACAGATGAACCTGGCATTTTCATGGATGAAGAAGACTGGGACCCAATTCAAAATAAATTCAGAAATACCGAAGAAGACGTTAGAAGAAAAAAAAGATGTAGACGAACATCCTATCAATATGAGTCTTACTCATTTCTGTATTCCACCAGAATATGAAGCCTATTACAAAATTTATGTAGGTGAGAATGAGGAAGACTTAGAAGATCTGTTGGAAGATTGGTTGTTTGTAAAGGATGACATAATTTCAAGCTTCAATAGTCTACATGATGACTGGGATGATGAACTCGCTAATTTGGCTAAGTTTGAAAAACCAGCTGTTGTACAGAAGGAACACTTACAAATTTTGCATATCAAGGCCTCATTAGAAGGGAAGCCTACTAATAGGGTCCTAGTAGATGGCAGAGCTACCATCAATCTAATACTCAGAGCCACATTTAAAAGGCTAGGGAAGGATGAATCTAACTTAATTCAAACAGATATGGTTGTCATTGATTTTAGTGGCAAATCTTCTCCTTCCGACGAAGTAGTAATGCTGAACATCCATGTTGGATTGGTTGAAAGGGCAACCCTTTTATGATAATTCCCTTGAAGTCCAGTTACAATATACTTTTAGGTAGAGATTGGATCCATGCCGTTGGAGTAATCTCGTCGATGGTACATCAAAAGTTGATCATTTGGAATAATGAGTGACAAGTAGAGGTGGTTGAAGCAGATGATAGTCCTTGCTATTTGCAGCAGCTTCATGTCGACTTCAGAATTTATGCTCCAAATGTCAGACCAGTGGCAACAGAGGATGGATTGATTAATAAGGAAGCTCTGGAAGTTTGCTTAATGGATCAATTTAGCATTAAATTGGTTGATAAGGACGACATAAATTGACCAAGTACAGACAAGGCCGACAAAAATTGGCCAAGTACTAGCCATGAGTCTTAAGACTCAAATGGACAGGCTGTTGGTATACTTGGCCAACAAAGTAATCAATACAATAGAAGGTATATTGTCGGACTACATTATAGACAATAGCCGTTTAGGATTTGAAAAAGGGCCCAACAAAAACATGTGTGTCGAAGCAGAGGATCCTTTGGAAGAAGTGAACTTGTGCAGTGAAGAGAACAAGATACCAATTTTTATAAGTGCATGTCTGCCAAAGGAATTCAAGGAATAACTTGTCATGCTCATTACCAAATACAGAGATTGCCTTACCTGGGATTACAATACAATGCTTGGTTTAAGTAGAAACCTTGTCGAACACATACTACCACTTAAGGAAGGTTACAGACCTGTCAAACAGGCAAATAGGAGATTTTCTCTTGAAGTGGTGTTGAAAATCAAGGAAGAGGTTGAAAGGCTGCTCAGAGCTAAGTTTATCAAAACCACTAAGTATGTCGAAAGGCTTTCTATTGTAATTCTAGTTATTAAGAAAAATGCCAAGTTAAGGGTATGCACTGATTTTAGGAATTTAAATCTGGAAACTCTTAATGATGAATATTCTATGCCAATAGCGGACATGTTAGTAGATGTTGCGTTTGGGCATAAAATCTTAAGTTGTATGAATAGTCATGCAAGTTCTAATCAGATCTTTATAGTCGAGGAAGATGTGTCGAAATCGCTTTTAGATGTCAAAGAGCTATTAGGACATATGAATGGGTTGTCATGCCTTTTATTTTAAAGAATGCAAGGGCCACCTATTAAAGGGCAATGAACACTATCTTCCACGATGTAATTGGGACGTTTATGGAGGTGTACATCAACGATGTCATCGTCATGTCGAAAAATAAACAAAACCACTTGACACATTTGAGGCAAGCTTTTGAAAGAATACGAAAGAACAACCTTAAAATGAATATGAAGAAATGTGCTTTTGGAGTATCATTTACCAAATTTCTAGGGTTCTTAGTCTATAAAGTAGACAAGAATAAAACTAGATCAGTTTTGGAAGCCATTGTACCGACAAATATGAAGTAATTACAATCTTTCTTAGGCAAAATGAACTTCTTAAGAAGATTCATATTCAACCTGTTAGGTAGTACCAAAGTCTTTTACCTTTGGTCAAGCTAAAAGTTGAACAAGAGTTCATCTGGAAGCCCTGTTATCAATAGGCTTTTAATCAAATTAAGCATTATCTAATGAACCCTCCAGTCATGATGTCACCAATATCACGAAAAACTGTGTCAGTGGTCAAAAAACATTTTTTGGCTTTGAACAAAAAGATTGAATACATTGGGAAAACTCGCTGGCAATCATGGCATCCGATCGTTTAGAAAGGAATGCAACCAATAAGTGAAAGTAACCTCATCATTCCTTGTTCGAAAAAGATTCGTAACGAACCAGTATCTTTCGACAATTTTAAAGTTACCTGCTCTCATCAGTTCCCTAGAAAATGCATTAGCCAAACCAAAATGAGCACAAGGCAAGGGTACTGGGTTCAAAAAAGGAACTCTTTTGATAAACTTTTGTAGAGTTTCGACGTCCAAAAATTCTAAATATTTGAACTCATGTCAAACCTTGTGCTCTTGTTTTCATTTGGCTATGATTTCTTCCAAGTTTAGAACGATCTAATAGTCGTAGCGAGGATCCCACTTTATCTTATAGTATTTCTCGAAGGAAAGAATTTCCTCCAAATGCTCAACTTTGGTTTTCATCATCGGATTGCATCCCTGCAACAATGACGTCAAAATAGGTTTCAATACTTTGATAAAATGATTGGTAGTATTTTGACCACCAATCAACAAAACATTTGACACTTCTTACAAGACTGTACAAAGGACAGGCTTAAAGCATTGACGAGGTTTGTCATTCTCCTTCATTAGTTGCTTAACATTCTCTTCTTTAGAGATATGGGCGTTAACAAAATAATATTTTGGCATGGATGAGTAAGAAGCTAGTATTGATTAGTAGAGGCCCATTTGTTGAGCGACTGTTTTAGGCAAGTACACATAAAAGCTGGCATCTTTTGTGTTGAAAACCCCTTTAAAAATGATTAGCTGACAGAGAAATTTTGACCAAATCAAGATGCTTTCCTTGTCAAATTTTATTGGTTGAGTAAACCATCTTGGACCCTTCTGATGCTCAGCAAAAGGGGCAAAGTTTATTTTTGTCAAACCCTTAGCAATTGAATGACAAATTCTGAAGTAGTAAAAGTTTTGTCTTTCATTCTTGGTGAGAAAATCACAAACTAGATAGCAAAGCTTTAGCCTATATGAATTAGATATATATCCTGACATTTTTTTTTCTTGTTTGAGTCCTAATATTGTCAACCATTTGACTCTTACTTTAGAAGAGATTGGCGAGGAGCCATTGATTTAGGGCCAGTCGAATGCCTTCATGTATAAGGTTGGCCAGGGGCTGAAGGTATGTGGTTACAGTTATAGACTTCGAGCTAAATGCATAAGTCAATAGCTAAAGCAGAAGGAAGGCAACATGTTCTTCATCCGACACTTCGTCTAAACTTTTATGGTGGAAGTCCACAAAAGAAGAAAAAGAGGTATGTTTAGAAGAATAAATCTCTATATTTTGACGAGGTCGAAGGTACGGGTAAATAACCTTCCCATTTGGTCGAAGGCCTGTGATAGCTGTTATGTCAAAGACTGTCGGACCCATCATACTATACGAAAAATAGAAGTTGTTGGTAGCCTTGTTCCAGAAAAAGACTAAAGCACACACTATGGCAAGGTCAATTTTGATGGTGTGTCGGGAAAGTTATATGAAATAAAAATGCCCATCCTTTTCCAAAATTTGCCTTTCTTGGTTTATACTCTGTCGAGCCAGGCGTGATATCCATCAACTCAGGAAGGCAGAGCCTGAAACATCCTTTAAGCCTTCTTGAAGTAGTGCATGGATATTGACGAGCCTGAGGCAAGAATAGCTTCGTCAGGAGTCTTGTAAGGAAAAACTGACCGGAGTTTCACCGGGAAAGTTTCTAGAATAACACAGGTCCTAGAAAAATATATGGAGGAGTAGAAAAAGAATCAGCGATAGAGATTATTACCTTTGATTTCAGTCACATCTCAGAAGGATCTACAACTGGGTCATGAATTGTGTTTTTATTTTTGGCAATGACAACCTGTTTAGCAGAAGAAGAAGTTTCGGCTTTGGATGAAAAGGCCATTGTTGAAATTAACTTGGGGATGAAGGATTCTGAAAGTGCTGAAAAGAGGATCAATGTGCAAATAGCGCGAATAGCAGAGTAAGTGGCCTGACGACTAGGGTTTAGAGTTTTAAAGGCTTGTGGAACACGAAAT
Source organism: Biancaea sappan (assembly GCA_037074585.1). Lineage (NCBI taxonomy): Eukaryota > Viridiplantae > Streptophyta > Magnoliopsida > Fabales > Fabaceae > Biancaea > Biancaea sappan. The sequence continues at coordinate 39,184,145 of CM073501.1, read as the reverse complement.
GTTAAGGAGGCAGTGATGATTCACATGCCGAGATAGGGCTATCATGTTAGGGATTATCATGATCCTGAGCCAAATCCCTAGAAATTTGGTGTCAGTTATGAGGCCGTTTAAATTTTAATCCTTTCTTTGTCCATCGAGAACCAAACTTTGGGGGGCATCTGTTGGATGATTATTTTTAAAATAATATATTTATAATTGTCAATCAAGTTTGCTTAGTCAAAAAATAATTGTCCTCAATGTTGCAACAAATTAGTATCGATTGTCTGAGAGCAATAATTTAGCACACTAGATAAAGATAAACGATTCGATAGAGGTCAATTATTTGATAGAGATGAGGTCGACAAAAGGGGTAGATAGAAATCTTTGTAACAACACTTGTGTATGTATGACAAAGTTGTCAGGAACTTGCCATTCGAGAAGCAAGTTTATACATGGTCGATGAGCAACTCATCTATGTCAAAAGATGAAAGTATGTTATTTGGACATAGTTCGTTTATCGAATGTCGAAGGTGAGGGAATTTGTCCAGTTGAAATTGCTAAAAACAACTACCATCAAATGGCTAGGGTAGTTTTTTTTAGACCTTGTAAACTGCTATGTACATGAGTTTTGGTAGTTATGCTGACGCAATATGATTGTAAATCGTCATGTATGTGGCGAATAGTTAGATAGGCAGTTACTTCAGTTATTTTCCTATAAATACTTGTTTAATCATTGTAAAAGGGGTTGGCAACTCTTGATTAAAAATCCTAACATCTCAAACGAGAAAATTAGTGGATCAACGTTAAAGTATGCTTTGTGCCTTACATTCTAGTCAAATTTAATTCAAAGTTCTTTATCTTTTTAGTCCTTTACTCGTTTTCATTTATCTTCTAGCAATTTAGTCGCTTTCATTTAAACTTTCTACACTTTAACTTTTATCAATCTATTTTCATGCAATTTACTTTCTGTTCTTTACCTTTATGCAGTTTACTTTTCTACACTTTATCTTTCATGTACTTTACATTCTACAAATTACTTTCCTGCAATTTTATCATTTTTTCTTTTAACTTTTTTGCAAACAAGTACATTTTAGGCCTAACGTTCTTTCATGAAGTAATTTGTTCATTCGTCATTCGACATATTTCCATTGCAAACAAGATTACTGAATAACTTTGAAAACACAGTCGTACTCAATAGTATTTGTCATAGAATTTGGCCTTTTGACCAAAAATCATCGTAAACAGCTTGAGAAGGTGTGGGAAAAAAATTGCATATTCATACCAGGAGAGGGAACGGGCTAGTAACCCAAGGATATGGATATTCTTGTGAAGAATGTCAAAAATTTGGAATAAAGGGGTGGACATCTGGGATAAACCCGTTGAGAAATTATAGTCCGAGGGAAAATTTTGGACTGGGTTTCAATGAGGTAAGTGTAGGAAAGTGCAGGAAAAACATTGTAGATCCATATCATGAGAGGTAATCGGTTAGTAAACCCATTGAGTAATTCCGGACTTGGTATCAATGTGGTAAGCGTGGGAAGGTGCAGGAAAACTAGCATATGATTGTTGCATAATGTATTTAATGTGATCTTTTATGCTTGTATATGTTTTATGTTGAATTAGAATATTGGATGTGACTGATGTAGACTACGAGGGTGTAAATTTGCAAGGAAATTACACATTACGGTCGCATAATCAGGTACACTTATGTTTGTGTATTTGCACCTACCAGTATATGCTTGAGGTATTTATTTATTTAAGTTATGGTTGTAATTTTCAATATTGGTTGAAGAGTTTTACCAACCTTACCAGCACCCTTGATCAAACCTTTGTTATCTCCTCCAAAGGTAACTTTGCCTTTTCTTGGAGATAAGGAGAGGAACTTGGATTAGTCACTGGTCATGGGCTTGGAGCAACCACTATCCAAATACCACTTCCCACTTTCAGCTTTAAGGCAAACTTCTTCATTCTCTCTTGCCATAAGACAAATGTTGGCTTCTTCATTTGTGTCTTCTTCATCAGATTCACTATCTCCCCATATAGAAGAAACATATGCTTTCTTCTTCCCTTCTTGCTTCTTGATGAATTATGGATAACCCCATTTTTATATGCCCAACCTTTTTGCATTCATAGCAAGTAGGACCTTCCTTGTTGCTATCTTGGTCTCTTCTCCATGTTCTTGTATTCTTCCTTTTTAGGAATTTACTAAATTTCTTTGCCAAGAGCCCAAGGTCTTCATCATTGATCTCAAGCTTACTGGAAGAAGATTATTTTAGGGAGAGAGTCTTCTTTTTCTTGGTTTCTTCTTCTTGCCTCATCTATATTATTTTGGACTCATAATTTTAGAGGTTTCCAAACAAGGTTGTGAAAGAACTCATTGATTCTCTTCTCACTTCCATAATTGTTGTCCTCTTAGCCTCCTACTCTAGTGTAAGACATCTTAGCACCTTGGTAGTTTGTGCTTTTTCTGAGAAAGCAACACCAAAAGCTTTGAGATGGTTAGTGATATTAGTAAATCTCAATTGCATTTCACTAATACTCTTACTGGGTTTCATTTTAAAATTTTCATATTCAAAGGTAAGAGCACTAATATTTGATTCCTTAACTCTAATTGTCCCTTTATGTGCTATTTCCAAAGTATCCCACATTTCCTTGGCACTAGCACAACTTGAGACTTTAAAATATTCTTCTTGGCTCAAAGCACCAATTATAATTATTTTTGCTTTGGCATTCAATTGAACAAGTTTCTTTTTAGCATCACTTCATTCACTTTTGAGCTTTGGAATGGTGTACCCTTCAACCTCCTTAGTAGGAGTATAGGGACCTTGTTCCACAATATCCCAAAGGTCTAAGTCTGTTGCATTAAAAAAAATTCTTATCTTGGACTTCCAATAATATTCTCGTCTTGGACTTCCAACAAGTATAATGTTGTCCATTAAAACCAAGGGATTTTGTGAAGGAACTTCCTTATAGTAAAACACAATCATCTAAACTAGCTATGTATCAAACTCTTAAATGGTTAAGTCTTGATAAAGAGCCCAAGCTCTAATACAAATTGATAGAAATGACTATTACCTAAGAGAGGGGTGAATTGGGTTTATAAAAAAATTTCTCAGACTTGTTGGAAGTTTAAGAAGTTTTAAGAAAAATGCCAAATTTTATGACAGATCAAGATGAATATGTATGGAGTGCAATTAATCAAAAATAAAGTTTTAAGCAATTAAGAAGATAAAGGAAAGAAGATTGAACACAAGTATTTATATTGGTTCATCTTATAACTAAGCCTACATCTAGTCTTCAAGACAACTTTTAAAGTATTTCACTATAAACCACAAGTTTATGCAATCGGTCGATTGGTTCTTAGCAACCAGTCGACTAGTAGCCTACTAGATGTTAAAATTTGATTTTTCAAAGTTTTAAAAACTTCCCAAGTAGAACATATCTAGCATTTAAAAATTCTTTTCCAACTCATGTAAAATTTAAAAACATTCTCTTAACCATTTTTTAAAAGATTTTTGACTTCTAAATACTTTACAAAATTTTTAAGTCCTAAAGGCACTACAGTATGAAAGCTCTTCTTTTGGGCTTGATGACTTTTGACTTGATCAAAATTCCTAAAAAACATAAGTCAATATAACCAAGGAATTTATATTTTAATTTGTTTGTTTATATCAAAATTTAAAATTGATCTTTCACATGCAATGAGGCTAACATAACCAAGTTTTATTTTTCATGTTAGTTCTTTATTGGCTTAAATCATAATTTTTTTACTGTCGGGTGCCATCTTTATTTTTATATTCTGTAGACATTCCATTTTTTCAAATACCCAAATTAGGCCACTTTTACTGTGGATGTAAATAGTTTGCAAGCGTTCACCCTTGTTAAGGGGCGACACCACTTTTGGTCAGATAGCATGGTGCCCCTTATGTTAGACAAAGCGGTCGCCGTTGACAAGGGTGACATGTGTGTCGCCTGTGTCAAGGCAAAACCGATCTGCCTGACACGCAGCCCTGACCCTTCCCTCGAGTGACTTCCCCTTCTTTTTAATTCGTCCGCCTCTCCCCACCACCCCAAACCAAGACTCACACACATTTTTTCTGCTTGTCCTTCATCTCTCTACTTTTGCATCTCCTTCCCGTAATCATTCTTCTTCATCTTTGTTCATTATTTTCCCAGGTAAATTTTGTAATGTATTCTGTTTTTGTTTTATAGTTTTTATCTATTGTAATTTCACTTTCACATACATTAAGTAGTTTTAATTTATTATTATGATTTAGTTATTTTCTCAGTTTAAGATTTTTTGTTTTTTATAATTTAATTAAATATTAACTATCATTTACATAATATGTAATATGATTTTTATGTTAGTCATTATAATTTTTTGAATGATAACTATTTTTTTAATTATATTATAAATTTAATCTTATTATTTTCTGAGTGATAATTATTTCTTATTATTTTTTATTAAGTAATTTTATGGTTATATTATATATGATGCAGTCATTTGTCTTAATTTATTATCATTTTTTATTTGTTCATATAATTTTTATGTTAATTATTACAATTTTCTTAATGATAATTTTTTTTCTCAAATATATCATAATTTTATCTTTCTTTTTTTCTTTATGTTTTAATATAGAGAAATGATGAACATAAAATTTTTCTTGGCTATTACAAAATAAGCATTTACATCAAAGAGGATAATTTAGACATATTTATTAAGCGATTTTATAGTTTTATTATATATGATATAGTCATTTGTCTTAATTTATTATCATTTCTTATTTGTTCATATAATTTTTATGTTAATTATTACAATTTTCTTAATGATAATGTTTTTTTGTTAATAATTGTACCATAATTTTATTTTTCTTATTTTTCATGTTTATTAATAGAGATATGGTGGATGTGATTTTTGTTTTGGTTATTACAAAATAGGCATTTATATCAAAGATGCTAATTATAGATATATTTATTACATTTGAATATAGTTGTGAACAACCAATTTATAATTTGTACACTTTTTATTTTCTTAGTTATATATTAATTTACAATGATTTAAAAGTTTATCATCATAGAAGTATGATGTGGTGTGCTAATTACTTTTTCAAAAAAAAAAGGATGAGTCAAAGTGAGGCACTCTTAGTCTATGTTTACTTGAATGAGACTACATCAAGGGGTAGATCTAGTGGTATATCCTTCAAATCTGATAACATGGTGGTGATGAAAATCAGACGCAACATTCCTTTAGATCTTTTGAGACAATTGATCTACCAAAAGTTGAGGCTGGGACAATGTGAGAAGATATTGTGATTGGTATATTGATATCCTCAACAAATTGTGCCACTTATGTTCAGGGAGTTTCAGCTGGACGACGATGATGATGTAGGAGTGATGATTCATTGTCACCTATAGTGTGAGGGGATCTTCACAACTATGGAAATTTATGTAGAAAGTGAAACAAAAGTCCAATTCAATTTTGAAATTCCAGATTTAAATGAGCAGGCCACATGGAACGAGGATGCTGGACCCTCTACTCAGCATCATTTGTTAATCCCATATTCACTTGCATGTCCTCAAATTCAACCCACAGACAATGACACAGATATTCCACCACCTGACCCACTATGTTATATTATGGATGACACAAACGTTGATAAAAGGATGACACAGACATTCTGTTGCCTCACCAACAAGAGTTTGGAGCAAGCATATATGACTTAATGGGCAAAGATGTTGATCTTCAGCAAGATGAGCTTATCAATTACTATGCTCCATCCTCATATTTGATGTAAGCAAATATAGCCCTAATAGGTAAGCTGGAGGTCTCAAACTTCATGGAAGTCCACACATGGGATGATGATTCAGACCTTGCAATCAGTTTGTTATTTCTAGACAAGAAATCACTAACAGGTGTGCTGAAAACATACAACATCAATAGGCATAGCAACTACAAGGTGGAGAAGTCTTTAAATAAATATGTGGAGATGAAGTGCGTGTCTACAGACGAATTATGACTTATGGATGATCACGAAGTACAACCGAGACCATACATGTGTTGCATTGTCGATTTCCCAAGATCATGGGCAGTTGGACTCTGACCTGATCAACACTGCAATAATGGGTCAAGTGAACAAATTCCTAGATATACCTATTGTTGACCAAAAGGCTTTATGCCATAAGTTTTGATGATGACAAATGTTTTTAAATTGTAGCATTGATATATATAAAGATTAATTATCATATATATGCTACAAGCACTTAAGCATGATTATATTATTTAATATGTATGTTGCATATAGTGAATCATGCTATTATCATGAATTGAACTTACCATTGGATTTACAAGTAAGATATATTTTATAGGTTGGTTCAAAACAAGAAGAGTGAGCATTGGATTGAAAAACAAGGAAAAGAAATATCATGCTTCACTCAAGGAAAACAACATGCAAGGATAAAGCTCCAAGAAATGAAGAATTAGAAGATTTGAAGTCTTGGAAGCTTGGATGCATCAAGAAAGCAACCATCAAGCTCTAAAAACAAAGAATTTGAAGATAACAAGTGACTGGTCGACCACCCTATGCTGACTGGTCGACCAACGAGCTCCAGAGGCAAAATATTTGAGCACTGGTTGACCACCCTATGCTGACTGGTCGACCAACAAGCTCCAGAGGCAACATATTTGAGCACCGGTCGACCACCCTATGCTGACTGGTCGACCAACGAGTTCCAGAGGCAAAATATTTAAGCACTGGTCAACCAACGTGCCACACTGGTCGACCAACGTGACTGATGAATCACTTCTGGACTACACTGGTCGACCAACGTGCCACACTGGTCGACCACCGACATCAGAAAATGTGCTGTTTTTGCTGACATCATTATGGAACCACCTTGGATTTGTCTCCAATGGTCTTATTCGTCCTTGGGCTATAAATATCAACCTTGGGGGCTATCAAAACAGAAGAGAGAACACTTCTATTGCTGAACATCATCTGTAAATTCTCTCTTATGCAGATTATACCCTTGTGAGCTTATCAAATGTAATATATACTCTGTTTTTAGAGAGTTTCTCTGTAATTATTGATTTTGATCAACACAAATATTATCTTGAGTTGTATTATCAAGGAGAGTATTCCTTGATAGAGTATTTATTGAGAGAGCTTTTCTTTGGGTTGTAAAGAAGCCAGTTTAGCAGAAATTCTCCGGATGGTTGAGGAGGAGCCCGGATTTATAAATTCTCCGTTGGGTTGTGGAGGAGCCTTGGCTAACGAAATTCTTTGTAGTGGTTTGCAAGTACCCGAATCAAACTTGCAAGTATAGTGAAAATACTCAAGTGACTTCTTGAGGACTGGATGTAGGCTTGATATTAGCCGAACTAGTATAAATCTCTGAGTTTACTCTCTCTATCCCTTACTCCTTTATTTGTGCTTACTGTTATCTATTCTTTATTTCCTTGCTCCTCATAATTATTCATCTTGATAGCACATTGAATTTCTGTATTGTATTTATTATCCTAAGCATTGTACTTTTACAGAAAATCATTTTAACTTCCAATAAAGTTTTGTGAAAAATTTATAAAACCCAATAACCCCCCCTCTTGGGTTCCAACCATTACTTTCAATTGGTATAAGAGTTTGGGCTCTTGTTTAAAGACTTAACCGTCTAAGAGTTAGTATGGTTGGATATAGTGATTGGTTTATTTCTGAAAATTGTTCTTTCACAGAACCTCCAATTTTTTATGCTAATCATTTTCAATATTGGAAGTATGAAATGAAAATGTTTTTAATTTCAGTAGACCATAAACTCTGGGAAGTTATAGAAAATGGTTTTTATATGCCTGTCAAGGAAGAATAAGGAAAATGCATTCCAAAACCCAAGAGTGAATGGAATGATACTGAAAGAAGTTTAATGCAACTCAATGCTAAGGCAAAATTGATTATTTCTTGTGCATTGAGTCGAGATGAATTTTTCAAAATCTCCAACTGTGCAACTGCAAAAGAAATGTGGGAAATTCTTGAAATTGCACATGAGGAAGATCTTATTGCTGAGGAATTAAGGTATAGAAGTTTCATTAATGAACTTGAAATTGCTCAAATGAACAATTGCAAAACCATTAATGAGATACAACTTGTGCTTAATCAATTGCAAGCTCTTGGTGTTGAACTTACAGGAAAATCTCAAATCACCAAGGAGATAGAAGAAAAAGAAAAAGGAGAAGAAGAGAAATCTCAACCAAAAGCTGAATCATCAAAGAAAGCCTACCTATCCTCTATTTGGGGAAATATCAATTCTGATAAGGAGGACACAAAAGAAGAAAACTACATCTGTCTTGTGGCCAGAGATGAAGATGAGGTAAATTCATTTGACTACTCTTTTGATGAATTACAAGATGTCTTTGATGATTTATATGAAGAATCTCTAAAACTTGCAAAGAAATTAAATGCTTCAAAACAGAAAAACTCTTCTCTTGAAAATGAACTAGAAAAATTGAAAAATGAATTTTCTATTTCCAAGGAAGAGAATTTTGGTTTCGAAAATCAAAACAAAACTTTGCAAGAAGAGAATTTGATTTTAAAGGGAAGTATCTCTACCAACAAAAGCTGCTTTTACACCAAGTGTGATTCTTTGAAAAAGGAAAATGATGATCTTAAAAACACACTTGCAAAATTTTCTCAAGGTAGAAAAATTTTAAATACATCAGTTTTGAAACAAAGAAGATAGTTTAACAAAGTTGGTCTTGTTTCTAAAAAGAAATCAAACCAAAAGCATTTTAAAAACTTCTTTGTTTCTGCAAAGATGTCCAATAGTCCTACTTGCACTTGTTTCTATTGTGGACTGAAAGGACACAAATCTTACTCCTGCTTTTATAAGAAAAATCTTGTTCATGGAGTAAAAATGAAATGGGTTCAAAAAGGAACTCATGACCCAGGCGGACCCAAAGAAATTTGGGTACCAAAAACAAAAGATTAATTTGCAGATTCGCCTCGAAGCAAGGAGCGGAAATGACATTTTAATGGCTACATCATTTAAACTCCACTTCCTTACATCAAAAGGAGGCAATGGATAAGTAAACATATAAGCTGGAGTGCATTGTAAGAAATTTGACTGATATGTTTACTGCTCTCTAATGCTTTTATCTGTTCTTTAATATGCCTTACATCTATCCTTGATACTCATGCATGCTATATCTAAAAACAATTGTTAGGTATGCAGCTTATAGATTCGAATTTTGTTTTGAGCTAAAATCTTTCTTCCAAATTTTGCTCAAACTATCCTTTTTACCGCATCATGAAAACTTGCTTCCGTTACACGCACATTTTTCTTGTCTTCACAACAATAAGATTACTCCTACCTATAGTATTTATCCTTGCTGTAATCTTATTTAAATATTTTCAATGAAATTAAATTTCTTGCAAAATTGCATTTCATGGAAGCATAGCACTTTTATTAATATGGCATATCTTAAACATAATGTTGCTCCTTGTGCTCGAAATTTATTGACAATTACTAATTTGAACATCAAAGTGCTCTACCAAAAGTGTTTTGCAGGAGTTAATCCTATAATTTATCCTCTAAGGCACTCTCCTTCCTCTGCTCTCCAAAATCAGTAAGATTTATGGTTCTGAAGTTGGTTGGTCGACCAACGCTCCTATCAGTGGTCGACCAACGATGCATCCATTGAATCAACGTCCAGTGCCAGGAGCCAAACGCTGAACGCTGAGACAAGTGGTCGACCAGTTCTCTCACGATGGTCGACCAATGCTTGTCATCTAGCTGTTCCATTCCCTCGATGGTCAACCAGTGGACTTACGTTGGTCGACCAATGCTTGACAGTAAGCTTCTCACACTTTCACATCCCTATGATGGTCGACCAGTGTGGTCACGTTGGTCGACCAGCGGATGACAGTAGATGAAGGATTTAAATTTTGCTGCTATGTATTTAATGATCTCTTCAAAGCTTCATGGGTGATCTTATAAGAGATTTTTTTTGAGAGGATCTTGCAAATAATCAATCAATGAAGATCATTAAAATTGCAAGAAGATAGGATCAAAAGAAGGGCAATGAGGAAGAGAATGATATCAACATCTTAAGGAGGAAGTTCAAGAAGCAACAAAAGTTTGTCAAAATTGATGAGTATCTCTATCCTTTACTTCTTTATTATTTAATTGAATGATACTCCTTGATCTCTATTGAACATTCTGGTAAATCTTTTTACTGACATACTTTCATTGCAATGACATATTGTTCTTTGATATCTTACATACTTGATCATATCATTGCATATAAAGATATGTTAAATGCTTAAATTGTCTTTATACCATTCATCATGGTTTGAGCATTATACATGTCATATCTTTTACATAAGCTGTAACTTATGAACCATTGTTTATGGATTATAGTTTATATCTGATTATATCTTATTAATTCATATTACTTCAATTATTTTACTACATACTCTGGTTATAATATGCTTTATCTTGAATGAGTATGTAACTTGCTTCCGCTATGTAATGATTATATATATTCATGTGAGAAAATGCTTTTCTAGCCTTAAATGAATATATGTATACTTTTCAAAATACATAATGCCTCTACTGAGATGATATGATATATCCTGGATATAAAATGTTTTATATATATGATAATGGATATATATTTTCTTCTACTGTGCTAAATCTGGTGACATTCTTTCAATAAGAATTATTTCGAAAAGTGTTGGAAAAGGATTTGAAATTGCTTTATCATATTTTGAAAAGAAAAGAATTTGGAAATCCTTATTTCAAAATTACATCTGCTAATGTACTTAAATGTCTCTGTACATAAGTAGAAAATTATTTTTAGAACTTTTGAAAAGGGAAAGTGTACCCTTATTTCAAAAGAAGATAATGGCATTGAAGAGAATGCCAAACTTTCTCAAGAAGAAGAAAAGCCTCAAGAAGAAAAATTACCTCATGAGAAGGAGCCATCAAGCAACAATGATGATTTTTCAAAGGATTTGAGGTATCTTAATGGGTATTCACTCGAAACCTTCTTCTGCCAATAGACTATGCCTTATATTGGTTATATCTATTGCTAATCCAAGAAAATTATTGTGCTATTATATACTCCAATTTTAAAATGGTATATCTTATATGAGTATATCATATACATTTGTTGTGATATATATCCTGTTATAATATCATCTGTTATTATCTTTAAAAGGATATATATGTTGCTTCTGCTATGCTGCATCTCTTTCCAAATCCTTTTTGGAGCAAAATTTTTTTTCAAAATAAAAGGACTTGGAAATTCTTATTGACAAAGCTTTTCTGATAAGCTCTTTATAGAATCATTCTTTCAAGGGAAGAGATTGTTCCAAAAATTGTCTTATCATGTTGAAGCAAAAATCATTTTGAACAGAAAAAGATTTGGAAATCCTTATTTCAAAAGATTTTCTTCTCTTGTACTTTTTATGGTATCAATCTTTAAGGAAGAATGATTTTTCTATAAATAGTGTATTTCATGGAGGCATAGCATTCTTATTGATATAATATATGTTGTCTCCATTGCTTGAGATTTATAAACTAACCTGTCAAGGACCCAATTTGGTTGGGTACCTAAAATTAAGAGTCACATTATTTTGTGAGGAAAAATACTCTCAAGCCTACATTTGCAATGACAACCAATCAATCTTGAGGATGACGGATTCAACAATAAAGATGGTGATTCTAATCAAGCATGCACACTTAAAACATTGGTAATATCTATCCTTGCTTGAAATAGATCTTTATTCCTCAAAAGCATTATGAGCTTTATGTAATAATTAGATGAATGGCAAGAAAGAGTTTTTGAGCTGATTAAAAACTATTTTGAAAACTCTTTGAAAGTTGAAACAGAAAAAGTGCGGATAGAGACACAATGAATAAAAAGGGTCATATATTATTTTCAATGTCTCTTTTACACCTTAAGCTAAATATGGACTATAGTGGCTCATCTTTCAAAGAAGAAAAATGTTTCTTTTGCCACTAAAATTCTTTGAAGTAACTTTCCTTGCCTATCGTCTATCAAATGATTATATAATTTTTGGATCTACTAATCACATCTTGTGCAAGGATACTTCTTTGTTGATGAAGAAGCCTAAAGATAAGAATGACTTGTTCAAAGGGACAGTCAAACTATACAAGCTTGAAACATTCATCAAAGATCAAATAGTTAAGGGTTGCAAAATAAATTGTCCCTACGCTAAGACAATTCTTGGATGAACAAGCTCTTGCAAAAGAAAGGTAAGAACGATTAGTCGATTGGATAAAAGAATTTTGAGAGGTATGATTACCCATCTCAAAATGGATATTATATTGAATATGCTTGACTGATCTTTTTCAAATATATATCATTCACTCTTTGCACTTAATGGTTCATGGATTATGGATTCTTATGTTTATATCTTTCAGTAAATCCATTGAAAATTACTTCCACTGTGATCTATGATATATATCATATCTATCCTAGTTATAATGTGTTACATCTTGAATGGATATATATATTGCTTTCGATATGCTAAAATTGTTTTATTGAAGCAAATTTTTTTTTTACTGTGTCAATATGGTTTATCATATGAAGCAACATTCTTCTTTGAAAAGAAAAGGATTTGAATATCCTCATTTTAAATTACTTCTGCTATATGTTGAAATGTTTTTATGCATATAAGCAAAAATTGTTTTCAAAAATCTTGAAAAATATTATTATTTGATTTATGGATTATGATTAATATTCTTGTTTATATCATGCTTTGCTAATCCATATATCATACTTCTGCTGTGTGCTGCAAATATTTCTATCATATGTCAGCAAATGATGTTTATTTCTTGTTACATACCTCAAAGATTTCAATGTTTCTGCTATTTACTAAAATGCCTTTTCATAAACAAGCAGAAATCATTTTCAATGAAAATATTGCAGAAATTTCTTCAAAAATCTTACTTCAAAATTCTGCAAATCAAAAGGGTTATGAATTTCAGGGGGAGCTTTGTCTCACTTGATTGTATACTTTTTGACAAAGAATATATCTTAAAAAATTGGATATTCATTATTCTTTTTCAAATTATGCAAGGTTTAAGGGGGAGCCTAAAACTCTTTCAAGTTTTATCTTTTCGATCATTTCATTTGACATGAGAAATTTTTCTAAAAATTGTTTTTACATGTCAATGAAAACAATGATAAGTTTTGATGTATCCTAACCCTATGCTATATTGACATCTTTTGACATCCTGGCTTAAAGAAGTTATGTGCTTTAACTTCTATATATTGTGTTCCTTACACCTTTTTGTTGATGTCAAATAGGGGGAGAAGAAACTGTAGAAAAATATGTGTATGTGCTTATAACATTGCATTCATTATTTTGTGATACATATTTTTCTGTGATGATTTGTCATCATCAAAAAGGGGGAGATTGTTGACCATAAGGCTTTATGCCATGAGTTTTGATGATGACAAATGTTTTTAAATTGTAGCATTGATATATATAAAGATTAATTATCATATATATGCTACAAGCACTTAAGCATGATTATATTATTTAATATGTATGTTGCATATAGTGAATCATGCTATTATCATGAATTGAACTTACCATTGGATTTGCAAGTAAGATATATTTTATAGGTTGGTTCAAAACAAGAAGAGTGAGCATTGGATTGAAGAACAAGGAAAAGAAATATCATGCTTCACTCAAGGAAAACAACATGCAAGGATAAAGCTCCAAGAAATGAAGAATTAGAAGATTTGAAGTCTTGGAAGCTTGGATGCATCAAGAAAGCAACCATCATGCTCTAAAAACAAAGAATTTGAAGATAACAAGTGACTGGTCGACCACCCTATGCTGACTGGTCGACCAACGAGCTCCAGAGGCAAAATATTTCAGCACTGGTCGACCACCCTATGCTGACTGGTCGACCAACGAGCTCCAGAGGCAACATATTTGAGCACTGGTCGACCACCCTATGCTGACTGGTCGACCAACGAGTTCCAGAGGCAAAATATTTGAGCACTGGTCTACCAACGTGCCACACTGGTCGACCAACGTGACTGATGAATCACTTCTGGACTACACTGGTCGACCAACGTGCCACACTAGTTGACCAACGTACTACACTGGTCGACCAACGTGCCACACTGGTCGACCAACGTGCCACACTGGTCGACCAACGTGCCACACTGGTCGACCACCGACATCAAAAAATGTGCTGTAACGGCTAGTTTTTGCTGACATCATTATGGAACCACCTTGGATTTGTCTCCAACGGTCTTATTCGTCCTTGGGCTATAAATATCAACCTTGGGGGCTATCAAAACAGAAGAGAGAACACTTCTATTGCTGAACATCATCTGTAAATTCTCTCTTATGCAGATTATACCCTTGTGAGCTTATCAAATGTAATATATACTCTGTTTTTAGAGAGTTTCTCTGTAATTGTTGATTTTGATCAACACAAATATTATCTTGAGTTGTATTATCAAGGAGAGTATTCCTTGATAGAGTATCTATTGAGAGAGCTTTTCTTTGGGTTGTAAAGAAGCCAGTTTAGCAGAAATTCTCCGGAAGGTTGAGGAGGAGCCCGGATTCATAAATTCTCCGTTGGGTTGTGGAGGAGCCTTGGCTAACGAAATTCTTTGTAGTGGTTTGCAAGTACCCGAATCAAACTTGCAAGTATAGTGAAAATACTCAAGTGACTTCTTGAGGACTGGATGTAAGCTTGAGATTAGCCGAACCAGTATAAATCTCTGAGTTTGCTCTCTCTATCCCTTACTCCTTTATTTGTGCTTACTGTTATCTATTCTTTATTTCCTTGCTCCTCATAATTATTCATCTTGATAGCACATTGATTTTCTGTATTGTATTTATTATCCTAAGCATTGTACTTTTACAGAAAATCATTTTAACTTCCAATAAAGTTTTGTGAAAAATTTATAAAACCCAATTCACCCTCCTCTTGGGTTCCAACCATTACTTTCACCTATCTCTCAGGTGATCTAGTGCATTAAGGATTAATTCGTATATATTGTATCTTATAAGAAGGAATGGATGGTGAAGAAAAAAGTCATAGTCAAGACCTATAGTGATTAGGAGGCCTCGTATTCATAATTGGGTTGTTGGTTTGCTGCAGTTTGATAATGTATGCCAGGCGAATACATGCGTTTGAACACCTGCAACCTCAAGCGAACAAGACTTTCCTTTACAAAAAATACAAAAGGGCGCTATTGATCGCTTATGGGCAAGATAGGAATCACCACGTTGTATCGCTTGCCTTCGCAATTGTCCAAAAGGAAAATTTTAAATCTAGTCATTTTTTCTGAAGAGGTTGCATCTTTTTGTTGTGAAGGAGAGGTCCATTTGTTTGATTACAAACAAATACTCATCCATCCTTTTAGTCATGGATGAAGTGGACAACAGCTGGCAGCCACCACAGGGATTCCATGTCCATTACATGCATCAATTGTCTAGTAATTTAAGCATTGTATTCAACAACAAGCAGCTGAAGCAACTACTTATGAACATAGGTATTTCTTTTACACTGTGATTACATTATAGATCTACGTATAAGTAAACTTCTTCTTACCTAGGTTGTGTTTAATTGTACATGCTACTCGTACGACAACATGTAGTTGAGCAGAAGTTGATAGAGTTTCGAAGGCTTAACCAAGATGCGTATGATTAGGTTGTGGAACATGTAGGTGACAGAGCTTTGTGGTGTCGAGCATATGATGAAGGAAGACATTAGGGCTACATGATGACCGACTTGGCAAAGTGTATAAACAACGTCCTAAAGGGGGTGAGGAGTCTACCCATCACAGCACTAGCTTAAGCCACTTACTATAAGTTAGCAACTTACTTCATTGATAAGTTGGCCTAGTTAAGTGCCTAGTTTAATGCCTAGCGCATATTTTGTAAATATGTGCTAGATGAGTTGAGGCAGCATGAATTGAAGGCCCTAGTCTGTGTGGTAACAATTCTCAACCTTGTGCAGATGTGGTTCGAGGTATAGGAACCATACAATAGACGCCGAAGATAGTTTGGTCATCGTTGTAGGGTGATGTCAGAGGATCGATACTGTGATTATGGTGAGTTCCAATAGTGACTGCATATCAAAGTCTCTTCCACCTAATTAAAGGGAGGAATATTGGCCTCAGACATCAGGACTTTAATTTATGCCTGACCCAAAGGAGATCCAAGGTGCAGGAAGGCCCTAGTCTAAGCAGTTGAGGAATGACATAGACTGGAGAGATGTAGGCGGTGATCCACCCAAGTGTGGTTTGTGTCGAGAATTGGGTCACTACCGAAATACTTGTTCGAATCAACATCAGCTTCAATAGTTAGTGGTCTATGTGCTTATATGTAATTTTGATGTAATATTTTCATCTAGTCGTGAATTTTAATTAAATCTCATTTAGATGAAATCCCTTAATTTTTAAATGTCAATGTAATATTTTTATCTAGACATGAGTTTTAGTTAAATTGTTTAATTGTATTTGCCTCGTCTTGGTCGTCGTCTTCATCCTCCTCATCATCTAACTATTGAGACTGAGTGAATGCAACCTAAACCTAGGCTGAAGGACGTGATCAAAACTGTGCAAAACCAGACTGTGCCCTAGAACCCGACCACTGTCTGAACCTGATGTCGGTGAATGGATCTTAAGTGTATGTTTAGGTCGTCAAGCTCTCACTTAGCCACTGATACATGGAACCTTGAGAGATAAGTGGGATGCTCATGAGGCATGGAGGGGCCCTCACCGGTGAACATAGGAGGCACCGATGTGAACATAGGAGGCACGAAGGCAAACATAGGTGTCACGACCCCCAAAAGGATCAGTGACCGACATGGTATGAGATTCATCCATAACTATAGGCCTCGCATAGGTACAATTTTAACTAGACTTCAAAGATTGAAAATCAACCCTATAACCACATTCACGCCAGTAATCTACACAATTAATATTCCTTATATAATTTGAGAGAATACATACATGACAAGATGACCTATGTTTGTAAACTTCCCTCACCACCCATTCAATCACCAAGGAATTGAGGAAAAAGTTAAACATAGCCTAGAATGAGCATTAGTTACAAAAGAATAACTGTCACAAAAGAATGCCCACAATCTAGGAATCTTAACAACTACAAAGTGGACTACTATCCCAAAAGAATCCAAAGGAGTGATCACCAACAATATCAAGGATACAGTGATGAGCGAGGGATTCCACCACTCCTCTTGTGGAGACTTGCCTGCTACAAGAGAATCTACACAAGGCACACATGAAGAGGGTGAGTACATTTACTCAGTGAAGGGACAATCAAACAACATACTCTGTGCCTCAATCATGAGAGGGGTATTTCTAAGCACGTTTCCTCTTAGTCCCAAAATGGGAAAAGGTTACCATAACTAACCACATTTGAAGTAAAGGCATAAAAGTAAGTCGAGAATTTTATAAGATGCACATAGCATAATATTTTATTTGACATAATAAGAATATTCCTCATTGGAGGCATTTTTAAAATCAAGAGAAGAAAATAAAGAGATCACCAAGGCTAATTTCATCAACTAAATCCTCCTCTCTTGGCATAGCCTCAGGAAAATGGCAGTAATTACATCATTTAACATCTTCCTCTCTCTATGTAGCCTTAGAAAGATGTAGTTGAACATTCTCCTCTTTCGACGTATCCTTAGGAAAATGGTAATTAATTACATCAATTAATATCATCCCCTCTTGTTATAGCCTCAGGAAGATGGCAGTTGATTACATCAACTAACATGCTCTTCTTTCAACGTATCCTCAGGAAAACGGTAATTAATTACATCATTTAACATCCTCCTCTCTCAGTATAGCCAATGGAAAATGGCAGTAATTACATCATTTAACATCCTCCTCTCTCGGTATAGCCTTAGGAAGGTGGTAGTTGATTACATCAACTAACATTCTCTTTTCTCGAGGTATCCTTAAGAAAATAGTATATATATATATATATATATATATATATATATATATATATATATATATCATGGTTCCTCCGTAACCATTATATTCGGCTCAAACAGTAGATAAAACACATGATGATACACCAATGGAGTTTGGCAGAAGGGTCCCTCACCTGGTATATGGGTTTTTTTTAAAAAAAGAAAGGGTAGGTACACAAACGATCGAGAAAGGTACCTAGGAGAATACAACAAGAATCCATGAGATCAAAGAGTAATGGAAGCCCCCTTGATAGTGCCACCCTGGACACCTAGTTGTTGTGACCCAACCCAAGCATCTCCCTTGCACTCCTGTTGTGGGTGCCAGAGGCACTTAGCGTGGCACCTCCCAGGCACTAACCCTCTAAACTCTCAGGTTCCCTCTTGATTGTGGCACTTAGGGCACCAGGGTGTTTCTGATGCAAAACCAGTAGTTCGAAAAGTTTCCCTTTTTCTCCTCAAATCTAAACCCTTAGACCTTAATGCTTCCATGACTAACAAAATTAGTAAGTTTTGGTGATTGAGTGCCATAAATCAACTCAAGTTATAGTTAAAGCCAAGAGTAGGGTTGTATGGCCAAGTTCTCACCATTTTTCCCTTTTTCTCTATAATAGCATTCATGGCAATAATTTTAAATCTCTCTTCATAAATGCATCCCAACCACCCAAACTTACTATAAGTATATTTTATAGAAGTATTATGACACCATGGAAGCATTTGGATACCCTAACTGTAATATCTACTAGATTTATACTAAACTTATACAATTTAGGAAAAATTGTAATATATGTTAGGTGAAAGTCTTAGTTTACACCACAAGATTTTCTAAAAATTCTTATAAAATATCTGATTGCATAAAAATAGGAGAGTTTGAAACAATTTTCAATATAAAACTTTATACTGGACAAAGGACCATTAGTCTACTGTTTTTGGGCTATCAGCCGACTGATTGTCTTATGAATTGCACATATCTAAAACCAAGAGCTATCAATAGACTGATGCAGGATCATCGGTCGACTGATATGTTCTGAACTTCAGAATTTAGAAAATGTCAACTTAAAGCATGGTAAAGTCATCTTTTTTCATTATACATATAATCTGTAAGTCCTTTCAGTTTCCCTTGTAAACACTATTCTAAAGTGAAGCTACAATGTACGGGATTACTTAAAAGTCATATGTTTGTACACATACACACCAAATGTACATAAGTTTCTAAGGTTTATATAGGAAGTTATTACAACATTCTCTTTTACTACTTAACTACTTAGCAACTATTCTAGTTTATTTCCTTGCTTTTTTTTGCTTTTCTACTTCAATTCCTGAAATGGTTAGTTATAACATAAAATCATGAGATATATAATCTCAATAGCTAGTTTATCTAAAGAAAATTTTCATGAACTATTTCAATCATAAAAGCAATTCTTAAATAATATGTCATACTTCCATGAACATAAAATAATTATCATAGAGCAATCTCAATGGAAAACTCATTTCATGAAACATGAACTGATATCTGAACACATAACTTGTGTTGTAAACTTTTTTCTCAATATAGTGCACTATACTTTAGCTACTTTCTCAAGAAAAGTATTAAATGTCCTATGAGGAATGTCTAGTTTTGTCATCCCATAAGGAATTTTACATCTTATGAGGAATTTCTAGTTTTGTCATCCCATAAAGAATTTTACATCTTATGAGGAATTTCTATCATCTCATAAGGATTTTACTCCCTATGAGGAATTTCTGTCATCCCATGGGGAATTTCCAGGGTTCTGTCATCCCATGAGAACATAAACTTTACTTTTCAAGAGAAAGTTGATTCTTTATACTCATAGAAAGATTTAAATAACTTTACTTTTCAAGAGAAAGTTGATTCTTTATACTCATAGAAAGCTTTAAATATTCATATTTGCTAAATCATATAAAGAGTATGATAAATAACTGAAATAACTTGCTTTCTAGCTGTCTCATGAAGAGAACTCTTCATTCTATTAGGAATTACTACATCCCATGAAGAGTCAAATTCCACTTTCATGAGAAAACAAGTTCTCAAACATTCATGGAAGAATTTGTAATAAAACTATGTCATGTCTTACACAAATATGAAAATACAAGTAAATAAATTCTTTTTATGAAAAACTAGCTACCTTTGATTCTTCCTATAGCTGAAATTAAAGTGATATCTTCTAGTTGCCTTCTAAAGTTCCTTGTTTCCTTGGTTTTCAAACCAATTCCTTCTTCTCTCCTCTTTCCTTAATCTGAAAACCATAATTCTACCAATTTCAAACTCTAGAATCTATCTAACTAGAGAAATCAAGCTAGGAAACTTACCTTTTATGGTTTTCTTGCTAAATCCTTAATTAGAGCTCATTTCTCTCTCTTCTTCTTCTCCTTCACATTTTTCCTCTCTCTATTTTCTAAATTTCAGAAAATCCTCTTTTCTCTCTTTTTTATTCTTTAAAAAGAGTCTAGAGGCCTTCTTACTATGGAAATCCCCCTTTTAACCCCCACTATCTTATTTCTAAGCTTCATGGGCAAGCTAGGGATGCTTAAGTAAATTTTCCCATTGATTCTTTAGTTAAAACTGACTTACTTTTGCACTCTAGCAGGCGATTAGTTGACTGATTGCTTACTATTAGTTAACTAATGTGCTATTAGTTAACTGATCTAACCCGATTAGTCGATTGGTTACTTTAGAACTTAAAATTTCATCCTCACAGAGAGTAATTAGTCGACTAACCTCTCCTCATTAGTCAACTAATTACAAATATTAGCAACTTGACTTGATTTCTGATGCTATAAGTCAACTGATTGTTGCCATTAGTCGACTAATTCCTTTAGAACTTTATTTTTCTTCTACTCTTAGCTTATTTATCCTAATTTCTAATGTCTTTTCTTGGTTATTTATTTCTAGGCATATAAAAGCATAAATAACTTAATTTTATCATTATTTGAAACTTAGATAAGGAAAATTTGGGATGTTACACCAACAACATCCAATCTTAGAAAATAAACAACATTTGCATTCTAGGGTTTGGTCTATAAGAGAGTAAATAAAGAGATGAAGTTGAAAAGAGAAATACTACACTTACTCGGGGATTCTTCAATCTAGACTAGCTAGAAACCTTTCACTCCTCTTCTACACACCTAAGCGGCACACATACACACACAAGGGGGGGGTGGATGGCGTGAAAGAGAAAGGAAAGGGGAAAAAGATTGTTTCCTGACATCAAAGGAAAGAGGGAAAAGGATTTACTAAAGTGGGACCCACTAGTCGAGGCTTTGAAAAAGGCTTTCTCCAAAGCTTCTATTGGTCATTTCCACTTTATTCCAAAACTTATCACAATTAATCACATAAATACCTCAATATTTAAGAAAACATAACACCAAGTACATGCTTACAAAATAACAGAATAGATAAAATAATTAAATAAAAAAATTTGTGGTTATTACAATAAGTGCCATCAGTGCGAACACAGGCACCATCGGTGTGAACATCCTTGGAATAGGTGTAAACATATCTGGCATAGATGTAAACATCCCTGGCACTAATGACCCTTCACCCGTGCATATAAGTGGCACGGATGACCCCTTGCCAGTGCATATAGGTGGCACGAATTACCCCTCACTGGTGGATATAAGTGTTTGGACTGGTGTGACCAAAGGAGCCGGAGGTGGTGCGAGGACGTCTACATCATTAACTCACTAACGTATAGTTCTTCGCATGTATCTATAACCAGCTCGTCGACGGCTGTGTTATCTGGCACCAGGTGCAGGCATGGGAGTAGTTGGTGGTGCTTTGTGCCTAGCAATGGCATATTGATGCAGGTGATTATCTTAGCCCAGGGCCTGCATGATGTTTGAGGTGAACTGTCGAATTTTGCCCAATGGTGATCCTAGGTCAACATTCGCCTCTAATCCATGTTGGAAGGTCACGAAGTACATGACCTCGTGTACATCCAGCTATAGAAAAATGATACATGTTGCATAAATATAAGTACATAGAATAACAATGACGATACTAAATATAAACTTACCTGAGCCACCACTGCAACTATCTCAGGAGACATCCACTTGCGTGTAAAGCACCAATACCATTGCTTATATTTGGAGTTTCTCTGTAGTTGTTCCTAGAGAGGGGGTGTAGTGACTAACCTTTCCCACCTCGCATGCCACAAAGCAATGTATTCTTGTTCTAGCTCCCAATCCAGATCATGCTTCCCCTTTAAAATCTATGTGTATTGCCAATCATTGTCTACGGGGGATAATGGGATGGGTTGATCTTGCCCAAACTGGCAAAGACATCTATCCAGCTGATGCCACTCAATGATATGAAAATATATTAGAGGCACATCGCCTACCAGATGTCAACACCATCAAAACAGTAATGTGGTATCGATTGTGTGCACACATCAACATGGTATGACTACCAGACAACCTGCTGAAAATATTATAGTCATCAGGCAAATATTCAAGGAAAATAAACAATGTTACAAGTGAAGAACTTACATCATTCTCTGTCAAAGAGTCTAGTGTCTTACGATATTGTTTGAGAACATGTAGTGGGTGGTCCCCTAAACCTTTAAAATCGCTCCACCTACAAATTTAAAATGTTAACATAGTAAGTTAAACTACGATTTGCAAAATACAATAAACTATATTATATATAATACATGTTATGCTGAATATATTCCTAAAGCCTAAAGGCGGAGGACTAGGATACATCGACCTTTGGATCCAACCGTGCCTCATGTCGGCCTCAGATGCGGGGCTAGATCTATGGAAAGTGATCCCATGCCCAAACATATAGCAAGTGCACACATCCTGCAATTTCTTTCTTGTCGACGTCGGTGGCCCCGCATAATTCATGGTACAGGTGTGCTAGTACTGTCGAGCCCCAACTATATCGACCAGCAGTATGCAGATCTTTTAGTAAGGGAAGATACATTAGGTGAACGTACATGCTAGATGTATTATTAATGAGCATGCCCCTATTAATTTCATAATAAATGCCTGAGCATGCTGGTGCAACTGCTACTTTGTCACATCTGAAGGTATCTCACCAAATTGAGTCCTAAGAAGGGATATAAGCCCTCTTTTGATGACGTCCTTAGGAGGTGTGACTTTGAGCAGCTCTTAACACAATTGCATCCAATTATAATGGGACCTCCTAACCACGGGGAGACCATAAACTAGTAGGCTAGTTTCGATAGCCATATCTTGTAAAGTGATCGTGCACTCCCCAACATGTAGATGAAAGGTATGGGTCTCAGGTCTCCACCGCTCTACCAGTGCAGTGATCAATGCATAATCTACTTCAAAGTTCCCCATGCGTGACGCACCGTAAAATCTAGCCTACTAGATATAGGGAACCAGAACCAGGTCTAATTAAAAACTTTGTACATAGATATAACACCATCACACCTTGGTGAATATGTAGTCATCCTATCACCATAATGTTAATTAGGTCAATATTACTATAGCATTAGAAATTATATAAACAAAATTAATTATATGCACAATCACCTTTCCTGCCCACACAGCCTTCAAAAATGTATTTTGCTTGTAAGTACTAGACCGATTCATCTTCAGGGCCAAGGTTTGGCACAGAGTTTCTGATGTCTTGTGCCATTATAATTATTACATTTTAAGAATCATAACAATAAGATATAGATATTAATTTTCTTTATCAGAATTAACGAAAATTAATAGTAATAAACTAAAATTGAGAGTAAACAAAAACTTCCATTTCAAAAATAGAAAATAGTTCAAATCAAATCCCTAAACCATAAAATAAAATAAAATAAAAATCACTTAAATTGATTACTACTATAATAATTATTTAAAATTAATGATTAAAAAAATGTCCTAATTATGCAAGAAATAATAACACCTAAATATTTTATACAACTAATTGTTCGAAAACAAATATTTAAAATTAATAACACATCTAATTTTCATTTGTACAGAACATTATTAAAATTTAAATAACCATGTAAGGAGTAAAAATAGTGTTTTGGTCAACAAAACATTACGAATTTTCTAGACTAAAAATATCTACAATTTTGTTCAATTAGATAATAATAAAAAATAAGATCCCAAAACCCTAAATTAATAAAAAAATTACAACCACAAATCACTAAATTAATTATTACAAGTTTAACTTTTCTAAAATGAATAACTACAATAAAAATAAATTAGAATCCTAAATTAATTACTACAATTTAAGAATCATAACAATAAGATATAAATATCAAAATTAACAAAAATTACTTGTAATAATAAATTAAAATTGAGAGTAAACAAAAATTGCCATTTCAAACAACCTAACATGTAGATTACAAATTTCCTATCCAAAATAATTGTTTATAAAAATTAATTTATATAAAAATAATTTACTAAATGTATCGAGCAAAAAAAGATAAAAGAAAGATTTCAAATCCAAAAAACCATAAAAAAAACTAAATATCACCTTAATTGATTATTACTAGAATAATTATTTAAATTTAATAATTAAAAAGTGTTCTAATTGTCCAAGAAATAATAACACCTAACTAATTGTTCTAAGAACAAATATTTAAAATTAATATCACATTCAATTTTCATATGTAAGGACAACTAAAATTACAAATTTCCTAAAGTAAAAATATCTAAAATTTTATTCAAGTAAATAAAAAAAAAAAGATCCCAAAACCCTACATTAATTAAAAAATAAATAACAACTACAAATCACCTAAATTAATTATTAGGAGAATAATGTATTTTTAAATTAATAACTACAAAAAAAAACAAATTAAAATCCTAAATTAATGCAATATTAAAAATATAGACCTACATATTTTTAAAAAATTATTTAAAATTAATAACCATACTAGAAAGGATGAAAGAAATTACATATCTCGATAATTATGAATACAGATGAGTTGAGAGATCAGAAATTGCAAAGTACTTTTTCCTAATATAAGAAAAATAAAAAAATAAATAGATTAAGTAAAAAATAATAATATTTTTTTAAGAAAATATTTATATTGAGATAAAAAAAAATAAACTTACCACAAGATAAGTCAAAAAAAGGAACAATAGGGACCACAAAAATACCAATGAAGATTCTTAAGGGACCACAACAAAATAGAAAACCAAGAATAATGAAAAAGAGATTAGAGGGCAAAAAAATGGAAGGAAGAAGTAGAGAAGAAAAAATAATTGGCAAGCATGTAAATATGTATAGCTACAGTGAGGAAAGAGAAGAAATCACGTAGGAAGAAGAAGAAGGGAGGCAGCCTAGAGAAATGGGAAGAAGAAGAAAGAAGAAGAAAAGGGAATAGAGGTCCCGAGGGAGGGTGGGAGGGGAGGGGGTACCAAGGTTGATAGAAATGGCTAGCACCCAAGAGGGGAGGTGAATTGGGTTTAAAAAAAAATTGCGAAGACTTGATAGAAGTTTAAGAAGTTTTAAAAACAATGCCAAGCTTTTTATGAAAGTAAAATAAGTATGATCAAGATGAATAGATATAGAGTACAATTAATCAAAAACAATTAAAGAGATGAATGAATATAGAGTCCAAGAAAGTAAAGAACATATAAATAATTAAAGAGCAAGGGAAGAGAAAATCAAACAGCGAGATTTATACTGGTTCGGCTTAAACCAAGCCTACATCCAGTCCTCAAGATAACTTCTTGAGTGTTTCACTATAAACCACAAGTTTATGCAATTGGGCACTTGTAAGCCACTACAACATAGAGATCTTTTCTTCCTCAAAGGTGTCTCTTCCCCTTACAATGTGTTTTCTCTCAAACACTAACTCAAGGAACCAATCCTTGAGCAACTAAATTTGAAGGCTTAAGGAAAATAATGGTGGACACTCTCAAAGTGTAGATAACGCAGAAATTAAGCTCAGAACATTTCTCTAGCAATTTAGAGAGAATGAAACTCAAGATAATATGATAAATGAACAATTGAAGCTTGATGCAAATGGTGTTGTGAAGTCCCTTTTATATAGTGAAACCTTGCTGCTACAGTGACTGCTTTAGTCAGAATTGCTACAGTAAGCTTCATCATCATTTTTCAACCTTTCTACAACAACCAAAAAAACTTTATCAACCTTTTTCAACAATCAATATTCTTTTTCAAATTTGCTACAGTAAAAAGTATTCTTTTTCAAAGTTTATTACAACAACCAATAAACTTTGTCATACTTTTTCAATAATCAAATTTCTTTTTCAAAAGTGCTACAGTAAAAGATATTCTTTTTCAAATTATATTACAATACCCAATAAACATTATCATACTTTTTCAATAATCAAATTTCTTTTTCAAAAGTGCTACAAGAAAAAGCATTCTTTTTCAAATTATATTACTACAAACAATAAACTTTATCATACTTTTTCAATAACTAATAAAGTTTATCATACTTATTCAACAATCAAATTTATTTTTCAAAAGTGCTACAGTAAAAAGATATTCTTTTTCAAATTATATTACAACACCCAATAAACTTTATCATACTTTTTCAACAACCAGTAAACTTTATCAAAAATCAATTTATACTAATATATTTAAATATATAAAGCATTAAATATATTGGGCTAAGAAAGATTGAATCATGCATTTGGGCCAAAAAGATTAAATCATACTATTTGGACTAAGAAAGATTAAATCATACATTTGGGCCAAGAAGATCATTCATTTGGGTCAAGAAGATTAAATCATACTATTTGGGCTAAGAAAGATTAAATCATACAATTGGACCAAGAAGTTAAATCATACTATAATTCTCACATATTTGTCATCATCAAAACTTATAGCTTGGCTAAGAAAGATTAAATCATACAATTGGACCAAGAAGTTAAATCATACTATAATTCTCACATATTTGTCATCATCAAAACTTATAGCTTAATACATTAGAGCTAACAAAGGTCACGCGGATGGCAATCAAACTGTCAAATCCACATGGCCTAGTCACAACTAGGGTGACACACATGTCGTCCTTGCTAGGGGTGACACTGTTTGGGTCAGTCAAAAGGGGTCTAGCCACAGTAAAAATGGCCTAGATTGGTAAATTAAAAATATCTACAATTTTGTTCAATTAGATAATAATAAAAAATAAGATCCCAAAACCCTAAATTAATAAAAAAAAATTACAACCACAAATCACTAAATTAATTATTACAAGTTTAACTTTTCTAAAATGAATAACTACAATAAAAACAAATTAGAATCCTAAATTAATTACTATAATTTAAGAATCATAACAATAAGATATAAATATCAAAATTAACAAAAATTACTTGTAATAATAAATTAAAATTAAGAGTAACCAAAATTGCCATTTCAAACAACCTAACATGTAGATTACAAATTTCCTATTCCAAAATAATTGTTTATAAAAATTAATGTATATAAAAATAATTTACTAATGTAACAAGCAAAAAAAGATAAAAGAAAGATTTCAAATCCAAAAAACCCTAAAAAACTAAATATCACCTTAATTGATTATTACTAGAATAATTATTTAAAATTAATAATTACAAAGTGTTCTAATTGTCCAAGAAATAACAACACCTAACTAATTGTTCTAAGAACAAATATTTAAAATTAATATCACATTCAATTTTCATATGTAAGGACAACTAAAATTACAAATTTCCTAAAGTAAAAATATCTAAAATTTTATTCAAGTAAATTAAAAAAAAAAGATCCCAAAACCCTACATTAATTAAAAAATAAATAACAACTACACATCACCTAAATTAATTATTAGGAGAATAATGTATTTTTAAATTAATAACTACAAAAAAACAAATTAAAATCCTAAATTAATTAAATCACACATCTAAAAAATTTCTAATTATTGCAATATTAAAAATATAGACCTACATATTTTTAAAAAATTATTTAAAATTAATAACCATACTAGAAAGGATGAAAGAAATTACATACCTCAATAATTATGAATACACATGACTTGAGAGATCAGAAATTGCAAAGTACTTTTTCCTAATATAACAAAAATAAAAAAATAAACATATTAAGTAAAAAATAATAATATTTTTTTAAGAAAATATTTATATTGAGATAAAAAAAAATAAACTTACCACAAGATAAGTCAAAAAAAGGAACAATAGGGACCACAAAAATACCAATGAAGATTCTTAAGGGACCACAACAAAATAGAAAACCAAGAATAATGAAAAAGAGATTAGAGGGCAAAAAAATGGAAGGAAGAAGTAGAGAAGAAAAAATAATTGGCAAGCATGTCAATCTGTATGGCTGCAGTGAGGAAAGAGAAGAAATCACGTAGGAAGAAGAAGAAGGGAGGCAGCCTAGAGAAATGGGAAGAAGAAGAAAGAAGAAGAAAAGGGAATAGGGGTCTCGAGGGAGGGGGGAGGGGGAGGGGGTACCAAGGTCACGCAGATGGCAATCAAACTGTCAAATCCACATGGCCTAGTCACAACTAGGGTGACACACATGTCGTCCTTGCCAGGGGTGACACTGTTTGTGTCAGTCAAAAGGGGTCTAGCCACAGTAAAAATAGCCTAGATTGGTAAATTAAAAAAAATATTACTTCCAAAATTTAAATAAAAAATCAGGTTTGAACAGTAAAAAAGTCCCGAATCACAATTCATGAATAGAATAACCATCACATCATACTATGTTGATCTCATACCACATATTTCACAGATAAATGGATGCATATTGCACCCAATCAAATGTCCATATACAGACAAAATCACGAACGTACCCTAGGTACACATAGTTAGGATAACAGACACACAAAAAAATCCCTATGAGCATCCGTCTATTCACAAAAAGTTTCTACATGCCTGCACCCATGCTTTCTTACGACATCATAATACCAAGGGTATTACAGTAACTCTACCTTCACATATTATGAATCTTGCTTTATAGAAGCACCTAACAACACATGGTGGATTGAGTCTGGAACTATTATTCATATTGCTAATCATTTGCAGGGCTTTCAAACCCTAAGGAAACCAATGGGAAGTGAACAATAAAGCATCTATTCAGGAAATCAGATGAGTTCACAAGTAGAAGCTGTAGAGACCTATAGACATTCCTTGAAGACCAGATTATATTTAGATCTTGAGAATACTTTTTATGTACCTTCTTTTCTAGGAATTTGATTTCAGTTTCCAGACTTACAATTCATGGATATTGTTTTAATTTTCATAGTACTACATTTGATATTTTTAAAGATAATGAAGTTGTTGGTTCTGATAATATGATTGACAATTTGTTTAAGGTCGATTTAAACCCTATGTTTAAGGCAAGTTTATTAACCCTAAATAATATCGATGTTGGTGTTAAACGAATTAATACAAATAAAAATTCCTCCTTATTATGGTACAAGAGATTGGAACATATCTCCATTGAAAGGATAAAGCAGTTAGTAAATGAAGGAATCCTAAAGGACCTTGATTTACTGACTTTAATGCTTGTGTGAACTGCAAAAAGGGAAAGTAGACTAACAAGTCCTCTAGAGGTGCTAATAAGAGTAAAGAGCTTATTGAGATCATACATATGAATATTTGTGGGCCTTTGCCCACCCAATGTTTGAATGATCAGAGATATTTCATCTTATTCATTGATGATCATTTAAGATATATGTATGTTTATTTCTTGTTTGATAAATCTGAGGTACTTGACGCCTTTAAAATTTTCAAAGTAGCGGTAGAGAAACAAAAGGAAAAGAAAGTTAAGATCGTAAGATCATATAGAGGTGGAGAATATTATGACACCAGGTCCATTTGCTAAATTCCTTTAAGAGGAAGGCATTATTGCTCGATTCTCAATGGCTGAGACAACTCAACAAAATGATGTAGCAAAAAAAAAAGGAATCGCACCCTAATGGACATGGTAAGAAGCATGATAAGTAATTCAATTTTAACCATATCCTTATGGAGTGAAGCCTTAAAAACTATTGTGTATGTCTTAAATAGAGTTCCATCAAAGGTTGCTCCAAAAACACCTTTCGAAATTTGGAACGGATGGAAGCCTAGTTTAAGACATTTATACATATGGGGTTGTTCGGTTGAAGTAAGGGTATATAACCCTAGTTTGGAAAAAACTGGAACCAAGAATAATAAGTGGTTATTTTATTGGCTACGTAGTTAACTCCAAAGGATATAAGTTTTACTATCCTTCACATACTCCTGGAATAGTTATGGCTAGAAATGCTAAGTTTCTTGAGGATCATCAAGATAGTGGGAGTGGGAACACTCAAAAAGGTGGTATTTGAGGAAACAAGGGAATTGCTAGTTGTACCTTTATGTATAGTTGATGTGATTCCTGCTCAAGTTATTCCTTCTCAAGTTGATGTTGAACAATATCAATTGCCACCAAATGAGGGTTTACCACATGAAGAACCTATTAATATGGAACTCATTGAACAATTAGTAGTAGAACCCACAAATCAAGAAATAATGGTACCAAGGAGATCTTTAAGGATTAGGAAATCAGCAATTACTAGCAATTATGTTACATATCTCCAAGAAATTGACTATGATGTTGGACCTAAAGATAATCTAAACACGTTTTCACAAGCCATGAGTGATACAGATTCTACAAAATGGTATACTACCATGAAAGAAGAAATGGAATCTATGGCTAGAAATCAAATCTGGGAACTTGGGCTTCTTTGGTAGGATGTAAATGGGTCTATAAGACCAAAAAGGATCCTTCTTGTAATATTGAAAGACATAAGGCAAGACTTGTAGCCAAAGGATTCACTCAAAAGTGAAAGAAATGGTTGGATCCCAAAAGGGGGGTGAATTGGATTTTATAAAAATTTTTCACAAAACTTAATTGGAAGTTAAAATGATTTTCTGAAATTGGACAATGTTAAAGATAATAATTTAATTCAGAAAATCAAAGTGTTTATCAAGATGAATAATTTTATAGTACAAGGAATTAAGGAGCAAATATAAATCTATACAAATTAATTAATACTTGAGGTAGAAATCAAATATAAACGCAAAGCATTAATTAATTAACTTCAAATGTAAATAGAGTAGGGATAGAGAAAGCAAACTCGGAGATTTTGTCACATCCCAAATTTGGGCATGTGAGTAACTCCGTAAACTCAAGGGTATACCTCTATGGTATCCCATAAAATCTCTGATTAATTCTAATGCATAACACAATTTTTCAAGAAAGATATTTATACATATAAAATTTCAACATAGTGAACAGTAAATACAAACCAAAATATCTTATAATATGATATTATTTTCCAAGCCTAGGTGACCTACAGAGATTACAGAGCATTCCTAAGCTTTTGGATTTATAAGCCCTCCAGATAAAAATTATCCTCGAGGAATATTAATTCTCCTGTGGATTTTCTTCGTTGACATCCACTGTATCTAAAAAAAAATGTTCATGGAGAGTGTGAGTTCATCAAAACTCAGTGACTAAATGACTGTGCAATAATAAATATATCACAAGTACAAATACCAAAATCATAATCACAATAAGAACAATTATTTTTATATTCAGGGTTTCTATACCTCTGTATTTTATGTTCAAGAATTCAGTCTCCATTTATAATCTCAATCATTACATGCATTGGTATCTTGGGAAATAAAGCCCTCAACCATTCCATGTGTATAATTCCATGCATTGGTATCTTGGGTCAAGCCCTCAACCATTCCATGTGTATAATTCTATGCATTGGTATCTTGGGTCAAACCCTCAACCATTCCATGTGTATTATATACTCAATTCATAATTCTCATCAATATAACAATAAATTTCATTATCTAGCAATCATCAATAAATATAGAATCTAATTGCGATATGAGATGGAGTTTATATTGCACTTGGAATAAAAGTAAATAAAGTCGGTTAGCAAGGTCATCAACTCACATAGATTCCGTATCCAAGTCACTTTTCCAGGTTGTTACAAAGAAGAGTACGTAGCTGGATTTCAGGTTCCGCTACGGAGATTTTCATAAAGATCAGATATAGAAAGTCAAGGTTACTTTTTGTACCAAAATATTATTCATACGTATAATCACTATTCATACGTACGATCACTATTCATATATACGAATACTATTCACACGTATGGTTACTATTCATATATATGGTTACTATTCATACGTACGAATACTATTCATACGTACATGTACTGTTCATACCAGAAATAGAGAATACAATCTGTAAAAGAGTACACCAGGTAAGTTCCCAGGAAAGAGTGGAGAGTCCCAATGGACACACTTAACAACCATGTCTTTCCTTAGCCAGAACTTTCCTAGACATGTATTCTTCACAGTTTACATTCTATTTCGGTAATCAGAGAATCAAAACAACATGTAGGTAGCTAAGGACAGTTTTTCTGATGTGGAAGATCAGCCAAAGCCGCAACCACAGAGCATACTTAAGAAAATAACTTTTAAAATCTGGATGGCATAAAAAAAGGACATAGTATTCTTACCTTGGATCTAGGCTAAGGAAGAAAGACCTAGAATCTCAGAGCCCTAACGCCGGAGCAAGAGAAGTTTTGAGGAGAGGAGAGAAGAGAAACTGAAGGTGTGAGTTTTGAAGTGAAATGGAAGGGCCTATTTATAGGAGAAGTTATGGTACTATTTACTACTATTTCATCTACCGTTCTCCTATACTATTTCATCTACCAGTTTCACTTACCAGTTTTCATCTACCAGTTTCATCTACCAGTCTCACTTTCAACTATCCATTCTGGATTCTACTTTTGAACTGTATTTTTACTTAATGGGATTAATTCCATATCGTATCATCCATTATAACCCACAATTTATAGAATCTATAAATAAAAATTTGTACTTTCAACAATATGCACAAACGAGTATACAAAAATTAAACCGATAGAGAATTTATTTTCTCCAAAATAAATTTATCGTAATTCTTGAATACTTATAACTTAAAAAAAATATAATGGGTATTACAGATTTATACTGGTTCGGCTAATCCCAAGCCTACATCCAGTCCTCAAGAGACCACTTGAGTATTTCCACTATAATTGCAAGTTTAATCCGGGTACTTGCAAACCACTACAACATAGATCTTTTCTCCCTCAAGGGTGTCTCTCCCCCTTACAACGTGTTTTCTCTCAAACACTAACTCAAGGAACCAATCCTTGAGCAACTAAATTTAAAGGCTTAAGGAAAATAATGGTAGACACTCTCAAAGTGTAGATAACGCAGAAATTAAGCTCAGAATTTTTCTCTAGCAATTTAGAGAGAATAGAACTCAAGATAATATGAGAAATAAACAATTGAAGCTTGATGCAAATGGTGTTGTGAAGTCCCCTTTATATAGTGAAACCTTGCTGCTACAGTGACTGCTTTAGTCAGAATTGCTACAGTAAGATTCATCATCATTTTTTAACTTTTCTACAACAACCAAAAAACTTTATCAACTTTTTTTCAACAATCAATATTCTTTTTCAAATTTGCTACAGTAAAAAGTATTCTTTTTTTTTTCAAAGTTTATTACAACACTCAATAAACTTTATCATACTTTTTCAACAATCAAATTTCTTTTTCAATTTTGGCAAACTCTTATTGCTTCTTGAAGTTCCTCCTTAAGATTTTGATATTCTTGTTTTGCTCATTGCTCTTCTTTTGATTCTATCTTCTTGCAATTTTAATGAACTTAATTGATTGATTATTTGCAAGATCCTCTTGAAAATAATCTCTTATAAGATCACTGTCAAGCATTGGTCGACCATTACGAATGAGCTGGCGTTGGGCGTTGGTCCAATATAGGCTTCGTTAGTTGACCACTAATAGGAGCGTTGGTCGACCAACCAACTTCAGAATCAAAAATCTTACTGATTTCAGAGTGCAAAGGAAGGAGAGTGCCTTAGAGGATAAATATGAGGATTAACTTCTGTAAAACACTTTTGGGGGAGCACTTTGATGTTCGAATTAGTAATGTTCAAATAAATCTCGAGTAACAGGGAAAATAATATATTATGTTCAACATATGCCATGCTTCCATAAAATACAATTTTACAAGAAATTTGATTTCATTGAAAATATTTAAATAAGATTACAATAAAGATAAACACTACATGCAGTAGTAATCTTATTGTTGTGAAAAGCAAGAGAAATATGTATGTAATGGAAGCAAGTTTTTGTGATGTGGTGAATAAAGAAGTTTGAGTTGTATTTATAGAAAGATTTGAGCTCAAAACGAAAGTTGAATCAATAGGCCGCACACCTAAGAATTGTTTTTAAACATAGCATGCATAAATATCAAAGATAGATGTAAGGCATACTAGAGAGTAGATATAAACATTAAATACAGTAAACATATCAATCAAATTTCTTACAATACATTCCAGCTTATATGTTTACTTGTCTATTGCCTCATTCTGATGCAAGAAAGTGGAGTTTGAATGATGTAGCCATTAAAATGTCATTTCCACTCCTTACTTCGAGGCGAATCTGCAAATTAATCTTTTGTTTTTAGTACCCAAATTTCTTTGGGTCCGCCTGGGTCATGAGTTCCTTTTTGAACCCATTTCATTTTTACTCCATGGACAAGATTTTTCTTATAAAAGCAGGAGTAAGATTTATGTCCTTTTAGTCCACAATAAAAACAAGTGCAAGATAGACCATTGGACATATTTGAAGGAACAAAGAAATTTTTGAAATACTTCTGGTTTGACTTCTTTTTAGAAGTAGGACCAGCTTTGTTAAACCTTCTTCTTTGTTTCCAAACTGAGGTATTTAAAATTTCTCTACCTTGAGAAAATTTTGCAAGTGTATTTTTAAGATTATCATTTTCCTTTTTCAAAGAATCACACTTGATGCAAGAACAGTTTTTGTTGGTAGAGATACTTGCCTTCAAGGTCAAATTCTCTTCTTGCAAAGTTCTGTTTTGATTTTCAAAAACAAAGTTCTCTTCCTTGGAAATAGAAAATTCATTTTTCAAATTTTCCAACTCATTTTCAAGAGAAGAGGTTTTTTGTTTTGAAACAACTAATTTTTTTGCAAGTTTCAAAGATTCAGCATGCAAATCATCAAAAGCTTCTTGTAATCCATCAAACGAATAATCAAATGAATTTACCTCATCATTGCCTTTGGCCACAAGACAAAATTCGATTTTTTCATTTGAGTCTTTCATGCTCTGTTCAAAATACTGATCTTTCTCTTCATTTACCTCTAATTGTGGTTGTAGTTTTTCTTCTTCTCCATTTTCAGCCTTTGTCCCCTTGGTGATTTGAGATTTTTCTGTACAAACCTCACCAAGAACTTGCAATTGATTAAGTACAAGATGTATCTCATTAATGATTTCACTATTTTTCATTTGAGCAATATCAAGATCATTAATGAGATCACAATATCTTAATTCCTCATCTCTTAGAGTTTCCTCATGTACAACTTCTAAGGTTTCCCACATTTCTTTTGCAGTTACACAATTGAAAATTCTAAAAAATTCATCTTGACTCAATGCACAAGAAATAATCAATTTTGCCTTAGCATTGAGTTGCACTAAATATCTTTCAGCATCATCCCATTCACTCTTGGGTTTTGGAATGATTTTTTCTTGTTCTTCCTTGGAAGGAATACAAGAACCATTTTCTATAACTTCCCAAAGTTTATGGTCTACTGAAATTAAAAACATTTTCATTTCATACTTCCAATATTGAAAATGATTAGCATCAAAGACTGGAGGTTTTGTGAAAGAACAATTTTCAGACATAAACCAATCACTAAATCCAACCATGTTTACTCTTAGACGGTTAAGTCTCAAATCAAGAGCCCAAGCTCTGATACCAATTGAAAGAAATGGTTGGATCCCAAGAGGGGGGTGAATTGGGTTTTATAAAAATTTTTCACAAAACTTAATTGGAAGTTAAAATGATTTTCTGAAATTAGACAATGTTAAAGATAATAATTTAATTCAGAAAATCAAAGTGTTTATCAAGATAAATAATTTTATAGTACAAGGAATTAATGAGCAAATATAAATCTACACAAATTAATTAATACTTGAGGTAGAAATCAAATATAAACGCAAAGCATTAATTAATTAACTTCAAATGTAAATAGAGTAGGGATAGAGAAAGCAAATTCGGAGATTTATACTGGTTCGGCTAATCCCAAGCCTACATCCAGTCCTCAAGAGACCACTTGAGTATTTCCACTATAATTGCAAGTTTAATCCGGGTACTTGCAAACCACTACAACATAGATCTTTTCTCCCTCAAGGGTGTCTCTCCCCCTTACAACGTGTTTTCTCTCAAACACTAACTCAAGGAACCAATCCTTGAGCAACTAAATTTAAAGGCTTAAGGAAAATAATGGTAGACACTCTCAAAGTGTAGATAACGCAGAAATTAAGCTCAGAATTTTTCTCTAGCAATTTAGAGAGAATAGAACTCAAGATAATATGAGAAATAAACAATTGAAGCTTGATGCAAATGGTGTTGTAAAGTCCCCTTTATATAGTGAAACCTTGCTGCTACAGTGACTACTTTAGTCAGAATTGCTACAGTAAGATTCATCATCATTTTTCAACTTTTCTACAACAACCAAAAAACTTTATCAGCTTTTTTTCAACAATCAATATTCTTTTTCAAATTTGCTACAGTAAAAAGTATTCTTTTTTTCAAAGTTTATTACAACACTCAATAAACTTTATCATACTTTTTCAACAATCAAATTTCTTTTTCAAAAGTGCAACAGTAAAAGATATTCTTTTTCAAATTATATTACAACACCCAATAAACTTTATACTTTTTTAACAGCCAATAAAATTTATCATCCTTTTTCAACAACCAATAAACTTTATCATACTTTTTCCACAATCAAATTTCTTTTTCAAAAGTGCTACAGTAAAAAGCATTCTTTTTCAAATTATATTAAAACAACCAATAAATTTTATCAAAAATCAATTTATATTACTATATATAAATATATAAAGAATTAAATATATTTGGGCCAAGAAAAATTGAATCATGCATTTGAGCCAATAAGATTAAATCATTCATTTGGGTCAAGAAGATCAAATCATACTATTTGGGCTAAGAAAGATTAAATCATACATTGGGCCAAGAAGATTAAATCATTCATTTGGGCCAAGAAGATTAAATCATTCATTTGAGTCAAGAAGATTAAATCATACTATAATTCCCACATATTTCTCATCATCAAAACTTATAGCATAATACATTAGGGCTAACAAAAAGGAAGGCATTGATTATCATGAAACATTTTCTCTAGTCTCAAAGAAGGATTCATTAAGAATAATCATGGCCTTAGTAGCCCACTTTGACTCGGAGCTACATCAAATGAATGTGAAAACGACATTCATAGTTTACAGGTTAAGGAAATCCGTATATAGGCTAAAGCAAACATCTTGCCAATGGTATACTAAATTTCACAATGTTGTTCTCTCCTATGGCTTTGTAGAAAACATCATTGACTAGTGTATATACCTTAGGGCTCGTGGGAGCAAGTTCATCTGCTTAGTCTTATACGTAGATGATATTTTAATTGCAAGCAATGACTTAGGTCTTTTGTGTGAGACTAAGCTATTTCTTTCTCAAAACTTTGATATGAAAGATATGGTTAAAGCCTCTTATGTCATTGGCATAGAGATTCATAGAGATAGATCCTTAAGGACATTAGGATTATCACAGAAAGCTTACATTGAAAAAGTTTTGGAAAGATTCAAGGTGAAAGATTTTACATCTATAGCTGCATTTATAGCCAAATGTCACGACCCGTTTTCTGGGCACATGACCGGCACAATGATGAATCTCTCATCACTGTAAGCCCTTTGATAAATTCTACCCGTGAGTTTAAATTATCTATGTTATCAAAATAACAATTCCTTAATAAATATGAAGAAAATATATCAAATTTTCTTATCTGAAAATCATAGAGATGATTTACATGTAATAATAAATTATCAATTTAAAATACATTATTATATTGACATACAAGCCAAATGCCAAACCCCTGACCTAGATGTCCTAGACGATTACAGAGCGACATAATCTACAACAAAATAAGGGCCTACTCGACAGCGAAAAGGTCCAAAGTGATCTACTCTTCTAGCGGATATTCTTCACC
Organism: Biancaea sappan; assembly: GCA_037074585.1. NCBI lineage: Eukaryota > Viridiplantae > Streptophyta > Magnoliopsida > Fabales > Fabaceae > Biancaea > Biancaea sappan. The sequence continues at coordinate 39,146,087 of CM073501.1, read as the reverse complement.
GGTAACTTTATCTGTAAAAAAAGGTTTCATAGAGAGTGTGAGCTTTAAAACTCTGTGAGCGAATCGGCCTCGCGTTAATAAAATTCAAATACATTACCAGTTATGCAAGTATATCCGAAGGCTCATACTCAACCAATAGACATAGTTAGAAACTACATACAAGAAGATAAAAATTCATCCAATTCAACAAACGTTACTAGTACTCATCAATGGCAATATATCCCGGAGAGCACACACAGGCCGGCTCACCAATTTTGTATATTTCCGCCATGACACACAACCTCATCCTCATAGCTAGGGCACCTCACGGATTTATCACCAATCCGGGCTATATCCCTACTGAGGGAATCGTTGTCTCCACACTCATTGGTCAAGACACCCTTTCAACCGAGTTTTCCGCCTTGCCATGAGAGGGGTACTGTCCCGCTCAATCATAATCAATAGTACATCATTTCATATCATAATCAGAAGTACAATGTAATATTCATTTATATAACAGGTATAATATATAACTATATTATAGATTTATAAACCACAAATTAAGATAACAATTAAACGATTTTTGAAAAGATTCAAACTTCACATCATCATGAGATACTTGCTTCGTCTTATCCATATTTCTGGATTAATTATCTCATTAGATTCGTCATTCTGAATCCAATTTCCCCTATGAATCTTGGGAGTGTCCTACGACATACTTTTTATCACCAGTAATGCTAAAACTCTATTAAAATGGGGTCGTCTCACTCACCTGGATTCCGTACGAGTATCACTTCTTTAAGTTGTTACGGACAATAGTACTCAGGTGAATTTCAATATTCCGCTACGAATATTTTCATGAAAGATTAGAGAAAACGAGTTAGGATTGTTTTCATACAGACATTGTTCATACGTACGATCACTATTCATACATACGGTCACTATTCATACATATGGATACTATTCATACCAGAAATAGAGAATACAATTTGTAAAAGAGTACACCAGGTAAGTTTCCAGGAAAGAGTGGAGGGTTGCAATGGACACACTTAAAAACCAGGTCTTTCCTTAGCCAAAACTTTTCTAGACATGTATTCTTCACAGTTTATATTCTATTTTGGTAATCAGGGATTCAAAATAATATATAGGCAGCTAAGGACAGTTTTTCTAATGTGGAAGATCAACCAAAGCTACAACCACAGAGCATACTTAAGAAAATAACTTCTATAATTTGTAAGACATAGAAAGGGTATAATATCCTTACCTAAGCTGAAAAGGAAAGGTCCAAAATCTCAGAGGTCTAGTGTTGGACCAAGAAATCTTAAAGAGAGAAGAAGAGAAGTTGAAGGTGTGATTTTGAAAGTGAAATGGAAGGGCCTATTTATAAGAAAATTTAAGGGTACTATTCCATCTACCCCATCTCACCTACCAGTTTCACCTACCCCGTCTCACCTACTAATTTTACTTACTAGTCTCACCTACCAATTTCACTTACAAATCTCATCTACTAGTATAATCAATTTGCTAATTTAGTTTCCTTTTAGTCCCTTAGGGAATTCTCTCATATAAAATGTCATTTTTCTCCCAGTTTCTTTCTAGTTTTCTCTTATGATCAAACCACATTTGGTATTTGACATTTCGATAGTATATGTGAACAGTACCGTATAAGTAAATAATATTATACAAGTAAATAGTACCGTATACGGGAATAGTAATCGGCCTTACTAATTTTCTTGGATAAATTTACTCATTGCCACTCTAACTTATAAGATTTGTTCGCTTAGATCCTTGAGAATTTGTAAAAATTTCCTAAATTAAAAATTAAAAATTTCTATTCCCAAATTTCCTTCACTAATTCAAAAGAATATTTTTCACGTAATTAAATTTTTCAATAAACTTCAAAATAGATTTTGAATATTTGTAAAAATTATTGGGGTATTACACCAAAGGTGATAAATTCAATCAATTTCAGTGTCCTTAGAATACATTGGAAAATGATCAAATGGAAAAGATCACATATGCTTCAGTAGTGAGAAGTTTGATGTATGCATAAGTCTACACCAAACTTGACATTTCCTTTGTAGTAGGGATGTTGGGAAGATATCAAAGTAACTCTGGCATGGAGCATTGGAAAGCCACTACAACGGTTATGAGATATCTCTATAAGGAACCAAGTACTACACCTTAACATATAAACATTTTGATCATTTAGAAGTGGTCGGATATTCAGATTCTGAACATGGAGGATGTATGGACTCTTTAAAGTCTACTTCAGGATACATTTTTCTACTAGCTGGAGGAGCTGTATCTTGGGGAAGAAAAAAAGCATAGTATTGTTGCATCATCCACGATAGAAGCTGAGGTTGTAGTATGTTATGAAGTGACATTACAAGTAGTGTGGCTAAAGAACTTTATATCTGGCCTAAAGATCATTGATTCCATTGAAAGGCCACTAAAGATTCATTGTGATAATTCGGCTACAATATTCTTTGCAAAGAATAACAAGATTGGAGGCCGAACCAAACACATTGATATAAAGTATCTGATGACAAGGTCAAGGACAAGATTGTTGACATTGAGCATAAAAGCACCAAGTTGAAGATTGTTGATCCTTTAACTAAAGTCATGCTGATTAAAGAATTAAAGGATCGTGTAGAACATATGGGGCTTATTAGCTTAAATTAAATGTTATCATGTCTTGTAATTTTCTTTGACATTTAGTCATGTGTAAAAACATAAAGTTATATGTGCATTACAGTTTTATTCATGACTAACGTTTGACCTACTTTGATCAATAAAGTTGGACCCATAATGAATTCATAATGAGTTATTCATAAAGTTTTGGTGCTTATTTAGAATGATCGTACATTGTGATACATGGAAGGGAGTGTTTTAGTTAAGCATTGCATAACCAACTTGTGACATTAAGGAAATTTGGCCAAACTAAAGTTTGTCACAAAGAAATTATTTGATAAAGCCAAGTGGGAGAATGTTAGCCACGTTAGTCATGTTTCCAATTAGCTAACTAATTATCGCCCACTAATAGAGATAATATCAAATAATAAGCATATGAGATAATTACAAAAGAATATTCCTATCCTATATTAAAATTTAAATAAGTTGGTTTCAAATTTTGTAGTTATCTTGATGGTGGGAGCTACTATAGTTCACTATAAATAGGACAGGGTCCCAGCCTACCTGACACACACACATAAGGTAAAATTCTAAACACCATCATTCAGAACATAAAGGAAAGGCATAGGCTAGAAGAACTTTGTTCTTGAAGAATTTAAGAGACTCTAAAGAAATTCAACAAGAAAGCAATAACGAGAGGTATTTATATTCTTTCTGCTACTCCATGTATGCATACGTATGATTTAGAATTTTTATGAAGCATGTCTGAGTAACATGAAAAGGTCTTACAAAAGCTTGATAATTTTATTGAAATTTGGTGTGTTTATATTTGTTTTAATTACTAATATAGTAATATTCTTTTGACTATTTGTTTTGCAGTTTGATGGAAGATTGATTGGATTGGTAATTTGGCATCATTATTTTAAATTTTTATGTTGATTGATGATTATGGAACTTATTAAATATTGTTGTGTATGTCAAAATGGATGTTTTGCCTCTTTGGTCTTTAGTGATGGTGAATTTATTATGTTATTAGTGGATTTATTCTTGTGAGCACTTTGGTACATATTATTATTAGTGGATTTATTAGTGAGTGTGGATTGTGGCTTTGATTTTCTTTCAATCTCCATTATATTACTAAGTGGATTTGAATTTCTTCCAATCTACATGCTATGAGATGATGGCTAGAAGAGCAAAAAAATAAATAAATAAACAAACAAAATATTGTGAAGTCTGGCAAATTGGCCCGTTTGGCCTACTAGCATGCACAAACACACCCGACCCACTTTTTGATATTTGCCCGGGATAGCCAGCCTGCACGAGGCTTGACTGACTCGTTTTGACAATTCTAAAAACGAGGAGGGTGATGAACTTATACAAGGGAGGGCAAAATTATACACATAAGCATTTAAGATTTTCCTTGGATAAAATTCACAATCATTGCACAAGGATTTGGGTTTGTGTTTCTGTGGGAAGAGCAATGAGATTAATGGTCAACTTAATATGAACCAAACGGTTTTGAAAGATTTGGATTATGTTTGAATATATAAGCAAATTCACTCTAACCCTTTACTCTCCCTTTTTTAAAACTGGAATTTCTTCTTTTTTGGATTTTTGGAAATTGATATTTATTCAAAGCAAAATTTTATAACAAAATATTTTAGATTTTGAACTTGTAAAAAAGGAATGAAAGGAAACATTTTTTTTATTCTGTATTTAATGGAAAAGATACTTGAGAAAAATTTTTCGAGTTTTTGAGATTTATATGAGAAAAGAAATTCAAAGGAACATTTTTTTTTTTGAGTTTTTGAAGTTTATGAAAAGAAAACTTAAAAAAAATGAATTTTTGAAGTTATGAAAAAAAAAAGTTAAAGAAAGCATATTTTGGATTTTTTAATTTAAGAAGGATAGAGTTCAAAGAATTTTTTTTTTTCATTTTTTAGATTTATAGAGAAGAAAATCCAAAGTAACATTTTGTATAAGGGTTTACAATAAGTTATCCATTTTGACACCATAAAGGTGATACAAATATAATGATGTTTTGAGAGACTAATAGCGCAATAAATTCGACTACGCTAATAATAAAATAATTTATATATTTAATAATTCTAAGAACCATTTTTTCATTTTTATGGATATCTTGTCTTTTTCTAATATTCGAATATTTGTGTTATTCCCAAACTTTACTATTAGATTAATGGATTCATATATTGAATAAAACGATTCATTTTTCCCACAATATGATTGCTACACCGTGTATTTATGAACCAAGTATTTTTTATCAACGGTTAGTTACAAAAACGGGCGCGTCTCATTTGACTCGTTCTCGTACACAGATACACTAATATCTTGTCGTTTTTTTTCAAACAAAAAAAGAGAAAAGATGTCAATCTATGAGTATACGAACATCAGTAAGACTGTGACCCTTGTAGTTTAATTCCGACAAATTTTTAATGAAAAAGTCACGTAAGGCGCACGTGGCTCTGAAAAATAAAAGTCAGTTACTCATTTTGAAATTCTCATTATGCAAATCTGTTCCTTTCTTGAAGTAACTTTGCATCTAAATCTTATTTATTTGATGAAAATAATAAAATTCAATTTGTCTATTTTAAACCCTAATTTTGCTTCCTCTTTTCCAGAACACTTAAAGCAATAATTCCCCAATTTCTTATCTAATTAATGTTGAATCCTAATTTTGCCATTCCCTACTTTTCTATCGCTGAAGCAAATTAGCATCTAAATATAGTACTGTCAATTTGGCCCATAAGTCAGTCCGTAAATAGATAGTGTTAGATTCAAAAAAAAAATAAGCTTATTTAAAAATGACCCTATATCGGCTAAGCCCATGGTTGGCCTATTTAATTTTTTATTCTTTTTTATTTTTTTACAAGAATTGTATTATTTAGTATAAATATTTTTACTTTATCACATTTTTATATTTTATAACCTTATATTCAATAAATATAGTATTTTTTGATATGAAACTTCTGTAATTTTTTTAAAATACATATACAATTTTCAAATTTAAATATAATATAGGTAATTTAAAAGAAAATATAAAAAATTAAAATTATTGATTATTTAAAAATATTAAAAAAGTAATGTTTTACATGTATAAATTATATTTTAATAAAAAATTACTGAATTTTTTAACTAAAATTATTTTAAAATTATATTATTTAAATATTAAAAAAAAGTGTCCCACAGGCCAAGTTGAGTGGTTTTAATCTTAATAAAAAGGTCCATTTAATCTTTAATCCTTAACAGGCTAGTTTGGTCCAATTCGAATCAGCCTGTTTGACATTGTTGCCTAAATCTTATTTATTTAATGTAAATAGCCCGCAATTCACCCATCTAAACTTAATTTTTCTTTTTATTGTTGGGTGATTCTTCTATCTTTATTTGTTGTAGGCTTGGAGGCATGAGACTGTGAAAACATAATCTTAAATCAAATGTTTTCATAAAATTAAAAATATATTAGAGCTCAAGTATAAGTGTACAAATATATATATTTTTTTTGGTGAAGAGGAAGTACAAATATTTAATTTAGTCGTGCAGCAGTTGTAGTTGTAGTAATAATAATAATAATAATAATAATAATAATAATAATAATAATAATAATAATAATAATAATAATAATAATGAATCAAACAATAATAATTTAATTAGATGAGGAAGTATGATTGATGGTTTTGTTCCCACGTATTCCAGACCAAAAAAAAAAAATCATTTCCAACCCATGGAAACATGCCAAATCTCAAGGCCCTTTACTGTAATTAACTCTTTTAACAATAATAAAAGAATTACTTGTTAAGAACAATATTTTTGAATTTTCGCTTATTTGGATGATGATTTATTTTTGGCAATATTTGCTTAAGTGTTTTGACTTTTTTGTCCCTTTAATACGCAATCTGCGAATCTATGTCTAAAATTCTCAAAATGAAAATAATAAAAATTAGCTATTTCTTTATAATTATTACCTCTTTCTCTTTTTCTAAAATTTTTTTTACCATTTTATCTAGTTTGACTGTTTAAAATAAGGGAGCGGATTCATTCCAATACTTTATAAGCGCTTGAGCCTTCGGCTCTCATACTTGCCGTTGGATTAGTTTAATTTACAATTAGTTTAGTCTGCTTCAATTACACTTCGTACATAGACTTAGAGAAGATAATATGGTTCAAGGGGACCATATCTAGTTTTTCAATTTTTGAGTGGTACACTTGAGGTTCAGTTCTGTCTTCTCCCACTTTTCCTCTACCTTATCTCCTTTTTTTTTCCTCATTTTATTTTTTCAGCTTGTGTAAATAATATCTTCATCTTTGTCTCTATCTACTATCCTATTATTTCTCCATACTTATGCAATTAGAGAAAAAAAATCATCTTCATAATCTTCTTTCCTCTAAATGAAATTATAAATAAAACTCCATCTATCTCTATCTCATTTTAACATGTTTTACATTAGTGCCTTAAAATTTGTGTGTATATCAAGTAAAAAATACAAGATGCAAAGCTTCATTAACTTGACTTACTAAAGGTGGCTGCAAATTTCTACGCAAGTTGTAAAGCGCAAAAGAAGTAGGTAAGGTACACATACCGTTTTATGCTTGTAATTGAACTTTGAATATTCAAAAGAATCAAATGGTCTCTCCAATTTGTCTTTTCTCCATCAATCACATTATTAAATCCCGGCGTGCTTATAAAACGTATTATGGCCACTCGAGGTATTTAGATATTTAGAAGAATGGTGTGTTTGGAACACCATTTCTACTTAAGCTCTCATTCTTCCCTTCCTCTTCTCTCTTATTCTCTTCTCTCGTGTATCTCTGTTCATCGCTCTATTTTTGTTCTTACTCTCTATCTGCTTCTGTTTATCTCTGTGTATCTCTGTTGAACTAAGTATAATTATCTCTGCTTCACTAATCAAAAACAGGGGAGAATAGATAAAAAGGCAGCACTGTCTTCACAATTATTGCCTTTCACGGACAGGTTCCGCTGCAAGTCTGCAACTATTGTGAGTTTCAGTAAAAAAGCTGTCCCTAATATGGCTAATCCACCCACTATCGCCGCCGTGACATTCCTCTTACTCTCATTCCTCTTCACTATCCGCGTCACCTCCTACACTCCTAGTGAACACTACGCAGTCAATTGCGGCTCCTACGGCGAATTTTCTACTCCAGACAACCGGACATGGGAAGGAGACATCCGCTCCAAACTATTCTCTCTCATTGAATCCCAACCGGGCCGCCCCTCTGTCATTGTCAACGCATCGACCAACGCAGCTCTAAACCACCCCTACAAGACTGCACGCCTCTCTCGCTCCGAATTCACCTACTCATTCCCCGTCAACATTGGCCAAAAGTTCATTCGCCTCTTCTTTTTCCCATCTTCCTACGACGGCGGGTTCAACCGCTATGACTCCCTCTTCTCTGTCAAAGTAGGAAACCATACCCTTCTATACAACTTCAACCCTTCACTTTTTTCAGACTACATTCACGAAGATACCTTCTTCAGAGAGTACTGTGTGAACGTCGAACCGGGTCAGCGGCTAAACGTGACCTTCACGCCTAGCCGATCGCATCCCGATGCCTACGCTTTCGTCAACGGAATCGAGGTCATCTCCATGCCCACTTATCTATATTACACCAGCTCAGATGATCAAGAATCGATGCAGCTAAACGGTGAAAACCAACAGTTTCCGGTGACAACCAGCATGGCCCTCGAGACAGCATACAGAATCAGCGTTGCCGGTAGTCAAATCCCTGCTGAAAGAGACACCGGCATGTTCCGATCTTGGGACAATGATGATCAGTACGTGGAGGCGAAGCACCAAAAAAGCGAATCCTCAGGTTTTGGTTTAACTATAAAGTATAAAGATGGTCTGGACTATATTGCACCGGAAGAAGTATACAAGCATGCCCGAAGCTACGGGATGAACGAGACGTCCAAATATAATGTGACTTGGAACTTCGAAGTGGACCCAGAGTTTACTTACATGATGAGACTGCATTTTTGTGAGTTTGATCAACAGGTTCAATTTGCTGGACAAAGAGTTTTTCAGATCTTCATAGCTGATACTTTGGTTGAGGGTTACGCCGATGTGATCATTTGGAGTGGCGGCAATCTGGTTCCTGTTCATAGGGACTACGCTGTGAAGATGGAAGATAGAAGCTTGAAGAATCTTTCAATTAAGTTACGACCACACCCAAATCCAAAAGTAAGCAATTCCGATGATGTCATTTTGAATGGTATTGAAATTTTCAAAATAAGTGACGTCGCCAATGGCAGTCTCGCAAGTCCGAATCCCGACCCACGTCTAATTCCAAACTCACCGCCATTTATGATGCCATCTAAGAACTCGAAGAAAACAAGATTTATAATTTTCATTGTTGTGGGTGTAGCTTCAGGCTTCGTTGTGCTGTCTCTCATTGTTTTCCTAATTTTCCGGCGATTGACTAGAGGTCCAGTCAACGAAGGAAGTTCGCGGTGGGGACAGAAATCTGTAGCTATGTCCAAGTCAAGCAAGACCCATCGGACATCACTGCCTTCTGATTTGTGTCGTTGCTTTTCAATCGCTGAGATAAAGGCAGCCACTAATAATTTCGATGATATTTTCATAGTGGGAGTGGGGGGGTTTGGTAATGTGTATAAAGGCTACATTGATGATGGTACGGTTCCTGTGGCAATCAAACGGCTCAAACAAGGGTCGCAACAAGGGGCCCATGAGTTCCAGACTGAGATTGAAATGCTCTCTCAACTTCGTCACCTTCATTTAGTGTCTCTAATTGGTTACTGCAACGACGGCAACGAGATGATTCTTGTCTATGAATTCATGGCACGCGGGACTCTCAGTGACCATCTTTACAACTCCGAGAACCAACCATTTTCTTGGAAGAAACGGTTAGAGATGTGCCTTGGTGCAGCGCGTGGGCTGAATTATCTTCATACAGGTGCGAACCACAGTATCATTCACCGTGATGTGAAGACCACAAACATTTTAGTGGATGAAAAATGGGTGGCCAAAGTTTCAGATTTCGGATTATCCAAGATAGGACCCATGGGAATGTCAAGGTCTCACATCAGCACAGTAGTAAAAGGAAGTCTCGGGTATGTGGATCCAGAATACTACAAGCGCCAACGATTGACTCACAAGTCTGATGTGTACTCATTTGGAGTGGTGCTACTGGAGGTATTATGTGGGAGACCACCTTTGCTACGTACAGTAGAGAAGCAGAAGGCAAGTTTGGTGGGCTGGGTCCGAAAATGTCATCACGAGGGTGTGGTTCATCAGACCGTTGATCCGGTTTTGATAGAAAGTATCACGTCGGAGTGCTTAAAATCTTTCAGTGACATGGCACTGAAATGTTTGGAAGATGATTCGAATGAACGGCCATCGATGAGTGATGTGGTGTGGGGCTTGGAGTTTGCATTAGAGCTACAAGAGAGCGCAGAGAAAACTGAACTCGATAGAACCCAAATGAAGGAAAAAAGCGAGGAAATAGGGATGTTGGTGAAACGAAGGGAGGAGGAAGAAAGTGAAGCAGTGTTCACAAGTAGTGATGCTACAAGGAGTGAATCCAAGAGTAGCAAGGTGACCACATCTAGCAGTGAGGAGCATAGTTTGGTTTCTGGGATCATCTTTTCCGAATTGAATAATCCAACGCTACGATGAAATAAAGAGACCACTAATATATTTTAGAGTACATTATGGATTTAGGTTTTAAAAAATTAATCTATGATGATTACGTTAGTTAACCTTGATTGTCATATACTTAGAAGATAATGATATATTGATATCTAATAGCAAGTTGTATATATATTCTGCTATGCACGAAACAATTTTTATTTCTTTTAATTTTATTCCTTAATACAGGAGAAAAGAACACATTTACAATATCTTTTTTTATTAAGAATCTATGTCAATCAACAAATTGTTGTTTTTGTTCATGACTAAAAATATATACAAATTAAAATTAAAAATCGGGGAACCAACAAGGTAGATATAACTAATTGGTAAAGTTATGAAATAAAATTGGGTGAGTTTAATTTTATTCAATTTTAAAATAATTAACAGATTAAAAATATATTTGAGTCCTTATATTTTTATAAATTTTTGTTTAAGCGTTATTATTAAATTTTTTATGACTTAAACCAATAAAAAAGAAAAGAGAAAAAATATAAAATATTGTAACTACTTACTTTCATTAAAATGTTCAATCTTTAAACAGAAAGAACAGATTAAAATGCTTTTGTGAAAATGGATATTTTAATCTTTCTGTGAGAAACAATAAGTTTTCCATAAGTTTCCATAGATGAGGAAGGAATGTATTGCGAGAGATCTCAAATCTCTACAACTAAGTACGGAGAGATTTTGGTAAAATTCATTTCTTTAAAAGTTCCTCACATGAATTATAATCGACTTAAATTTTAGTCTTCAAAAATAAACATATAAATAAGTAAAAGAGAATTTTGTTCCTTCAGCAGAAGCTAAAAAATAAAAAAGAAAAAGAAAATTTTCATTCAAAATTCCAAATGTCCTCTTTCATAAATTAAAAATATTGTCTTGGGAACTTTTTCTTTCAAAATTAAATCACAAATAAAATATTCCTAAATAATATAAAGAAAGAGAAAAACAAGAGAAAAAGTAATTAAGATTAATTTAATTTCACAAATTAAAATACATTAACCAATTTCAGAAATCATTTTGTTTTGCAAGTTCTTGTTAACCTTCAATTTTCTTCCCTTTCCAAAAACATTTACAATATAAAATTTAGATTTTATTTTAAAAAATTTAATTTTAATTTAATTTAAAATACAAAGCCTTTTTATTTTCTTGGAGTGTAACAAATGCATCCAGATCATCCGCAGTTCATAGTGCAAAATTCACTATGCAGTCTAAATCGTGGTCGTCCATGAAGGCTTCATCCAATCATCTCTGTTGCGACGTGTGACTCACCTACGCATTCCTCACCCGAAAACGCACCGTTTCTTTTCCTTCACATTTGGAATGTGGCTGTCGTGCTTCTCCTCCAGTTCGTCTTCTCTAGTCCATTAGCCCACCGAGCCCTGTTTTATCTTGATTGCTATCGTGCTTCTCCTCTGGTTCATAAAATGTAAAATGGATTTGCATCATCATATAGAACATCAAGTGACCACCAGGTCAAATCAAAGAAAGCAAAGCTTGTTCAACCAAAATCAACCAACCATATATTTTTTTTTCAGAAACACCAAAATATGGAGCATAAGATAGTTCCACACATAACTCGGGCCAAGTTTTGGTTTGAGTAATCAGACTATTAGAACAATAGGAAAAGGCCTAAGATCCAAATATGTAAGAACACGCCTCAAACCATCTAACTCCCTAACACTAATCTATCAATTTTCTATTGAACCAATCTTCAATGCACATTAAACCCATTCTCTAATTCCCGAAGTTCAGTTGTATGGAGTACAAAACAGAGAAGAGGGACACTGTTTCGTCAAAGCAGGTGGGAAGAAGCAAAAATTCGGATTGGCACTGATTCTAGCTTCCAAAATGAGCAGGAGAGGTATCTTGGATTATAGAAAGCTATCTTTTGCAGCCTTCTACCAAACTCGGAGAAGATGAACTAGAGGAGAAGCACGATCGCAATCGAGATGGAGTAAGGTGTGGTGGCATGGTAAACTAGAGAAGATAAACCAGAGGAGAAGCACGATGGCCACAATCCAAATGCGGAGGAGAGGAAATAGTGTGTTTGCTGTAAAAAATCGTTATCAACATAGTCACAATTTGAATCACATTTTAAGAGACATTATCTTAAAAAAAATTATTATACATCTGCAAAATTTTTATATTTGTGAGAACCATAATTGAAACGAAGGTTTAATAGGCTATTACAAAATATTAAATTTATTAATTCCTAAAACTATAACAATCCATTAAAAGGCAGATAGGAAGAGCACAAAGAAACAATTATATATATATATATACACTTTGGGTACATGTAATAGTGTGAGAGAAAAAAAATATATATATATACATATGAGTTGCGTGGCAAAACAAATTATATATATATATGCGTGTGTGTGTGTGTAAAACAGTTTACAAACATTAAATAAATATATATAAACGTTGGGTTCTTTAATGTTGCCTAACTCCTTTTATATATAATGATTTTTATTGTGCATATTGATGTGGTTTTATGCCTAATAAAAATAAGATTACGTTTCCTAGCTACATATATATATATATATATATATATATACACACAATGTTGGAAATATATTATTATAAAATATTTAAATGTTTTAAGACTCCTCCTTAACTGTTGGTCCATTAAGTTTTACGTTGGCTAAATATAAATTGAAATATTCCAACATAGTACGTTAATGTTATTTCATATATATATTGAGTGTGGCCAACGGTTGGATTGCAACGTATATCAAAATGTTTGTGGCCAACGTTATAAATATTATAGTGAATCTCAAACGCATTATATTGGTTTTATGTATATATAACATTGGGTGTGTAACCGTAAACTTTTATGGATTGTGCATTAATATATATTATTGACATCAATATACGTTAATGTACTTTTATGGGTTTAATATGGCTTTAATGGGATTAATGTCCAACTATATTTATGTGTATCTTTGTGTTTTCGGTAATCGTGAATATATATAAGATGATATAAGATTGAGATAAAAATAAATATAAGAATTATGTACATTGTGATACAAATTATTTGATAAGAATATTAATTAGGCTCTAATTCTCCTAAAATTGCTTTCTAGCACTCCAACAATTGGAGGAACCCATATTCTCAACAAAACATGCTGAGATTGCACAGTAACTTCTAACTAGAAAGAAATATTTCAATTTCCACATTTACTTATTCGTAGAACTAATTACAGTATCATTTCGTATAGTAAGTTAACAAATATAATAAAAAATGAATTCGGGGGGAGATTTTTGTAATATGTATCAAAATATCAAAAAAGTTGAATATAATTTTTAAAACAAGAGATACCAAATATAATTTAATCAAATTTAGGAGAAAATAATATAATTTACCCTTAATTCAATTACAGACATAATTTTAACAGTGTTTATAAAATGATATCCCTGCTTACCAACCCTAAAACATGTTTAGATTAGAAAAAATTGATAGAGAATTCACTCCTTTTATGAAGTTAAATTTTTTTTATTATTAAATTATTTTACAATTTATGTGTATAACAATAAAAAAAATCTAAAAGCATCGTTGACTTGACTGAGTAAAGGTGCTTGCACTTTCTACGCAAGTTGTAAAGCTCAAAAAGTAGACAGGATATGTATGGCGTCTTATGCTTTTAATTGAGCTTTGAATATTCAAGCCAATCAAATGGTCTCTCCCATGCGTCTTTTCTCCATCAATCACATTATCCAATCTCGGCGTGCTTTTAAAACGTAGGCATTTAGATATTTAGAAGACGGGTGTGTTTCGAACAATGGGCAAACTTAGGTTTAGGTACGTGTAATTTGGATAAATTTAAATTTGATTGAATATAATTTATGTTTATAAAATAATTGAATAAATCGTAATTTAAAACAGATTACGATGTTTAGATATTAATTTAAAAATATAGTTTAAAATGTATAATTATTATAAATGACATAAATTTCATATTTTAATTTTTTGAGGTATTATTATTATTATTTATTATTTATTTAAATTTAACATAATAAATTATATCAATATTTAAATAAATGCATTAAATTATTTTTTTAGTTTATTTTTTTAATATTATTAATTATTCATTAATTACTTATTAGAATATTTTTTTAATTTAAACAATTTAAACTCAATATAATTATAATTATATCAATGTTAAATTATTTACTATTTAACTCTTTAAAATATATTTTTTAATTTAAACAATTTGAACCGAGTATAATTATAATTAAATTGGTAATAAATTATTAATTAAAAATAAATTATTAATTATTTTTAATTAATAATTAAGTTTTAAACAAAATAAATTAATAATTTCATAAATAATTGAAAATTGTAACAATTTAAAGAATATAAGTGTCTTCACTAATTTTTTTTAATACCAAAATTATCTTTTAACTTATTTTATTTTACTTTTTAAATAATATGTTATTAACATATTTTGACTATATAAAAATTTTATTATTATTATTATTATACGTAAATAATATATTATATGTAAAACTAAATAATAAAGGATAATTAAAAAAATAATTATAATAATAATAAACTGAATAAATTAGTAAGGACCAAAATATTATTTTGGTCACTCAGAAATGTCTTTTTTCTCACATTAGTCACTTACAAATTTTTATTATTAATTTGGTCTCTTATAGATTGATATGTTATCAACTTATTCTCTGGTAGATTTTTATTCTCAATATGTTAATATGTTATTAATTTAGTCCCTCACATATTTAATTTTCAATTTGGTCCTTCATCGATTTATATGTTATCAATTTAGTCTATTCATCAAAAGTTATTGCCATCAAAAGTTATGACCAGTAAAAAAAAAACTAAATTGATAATATATCAATTTGTTAGAGATAAAACTGAGAATGAAAATAAGTGAGAGACTAAATTGATAACATATTAATCTATGAACGACCAAATTGAGAATATAAATTTTTGAGGGACTGAATTGATATCATATCAATCGATGATGGACCAAATTGAGAATGAAAATCTATGAAGGACCAGATTAAAAAAAGGATATATGTTAGGGACCAAAATAAGATTTTAACCAGTTAGTTAAATTTTACTTAATTATTTTTTTGTTTCTTCTAACAATAAAATTATTTAGCTTATTTTCTTATTACGGTAAGAATAAAATTAAAATTTTATATAATTTTTAAAACACATTATATATTTGATATGCTTTTTAGATGAATTAAATTAAAACTACTAAAATGTTATATTATTTCAGCATAACAAATGCGCCAACTTATTTAAATATAAGTGATAACAAATTAATAATGTTCGTCGTCATACAATTAAAGAGTTATAATAGTCATTTTATTTTATTTTTTCTCTTCTCCTATTGCAAACCAAACAAAAAAAAATTTATTTTTCTCACCTCCCCTCCCCTTAAACTAAACTAAACATAAAAATTGTATTTTATGTCCCCTCCTTTCTATTAAAATCCTTCTCCTCCTTTGAACCAAATAATTCTTTAAGCTTTCCTTCTTCCCTTCTTCTTCTTCTTCTCTCTCTCTCTCTCTCTCTCTCTCTCTCTGCGCTTTTGCTCTTACTATCTATTTGCTTCTGCTTCTGCTTCTGCTTCTATTCATCCTTGTGCATCTCTGTTGAACTAAGTATAATTACCTGTGCTTTACTAATCAGAAAAAGGGGAGAACAGATAAAAAGGTAGCAACGTCTTCACTATTGTTGCCTTTCACGGACAGGTTCTGTTGCAATTCTGCAACTATTGTGCGTTTCAGCAAAAAATGTAATATCTCGAAATTTAGTATTTTATTCAATTAAAATTAGGAAGAATATATTAAGAAAATTTCTAAGAAAATTAATATTTAGGATAGAAAGTGATAAAGAAAATATAATACTCTAATTAACTACGTGTTAGGAAATTTAATACTTAGGAGGATCACTATTGAGAAAAATTTAGGAAAATAAAATAAAATTATCCTAAATACCTAATTTAATATTCTAGGGATTTACTAATAAAAAGATTTACTAAATATAGCCCAAAAAATAAAAGAGATAGGATTAGAAATATTCGTTGAGGTAAAAGTAGAATTTTACTCAAAACACTAGGGACCCAAATGAATAGAGAAAAACATTTAGGAGGCCTTTTAGTAATTTAGCCAAAAGTAGGCAAGTGGCAAGACTCAGGAAGATCACGTGATCCTCCACATAACCTTCTCCTCCTTCCCGTCTTCTCCACTAGCAGCTTCGTGAGGGTTTCTGGCACCATTCTATGAGCCATCCATACGCCGGCATCTATACTTCACATTCCTGTCTTCTTCTTCCCTATACATCGCCATCTTTGAATAGGCCATCCCCTTAAGCTCCTTCTTCCCTATTCTTTCTGCCTGATAGCCGAGAGAGAGAGAGAGAGAGAGAGAGAGTTCACTCTGTTCTCTGGACCGAGAACAGGGAGCTTTTCCCTGAGAGAGAGAGAGAGAGACTGAAACAGTGAAAGAAAAGTAGCAGAAGATGTTCGAAGCCTGCTGAGCAATTAGGAAGCAGACCATGTGAACGGATTAAAGATCAGAAAAAGTGCAATTCTGGTCTCAATTCAATATGGAAAACCGAGAGAGAGGGTGAAACCGAAAAACACACAGCATGGATGTCGGGTAAGCTTGAACCTTTTATTTTAAATTATCTTTCGTCTGGTCTTGGGTAGAAATTTACGACTAAAGATATAGGAATTTGAGGCTAAACATTCAATAAATTAGCCGTTATAGCACTTGAAGGATTTTTAATTTGTGATGACAGATTTGATATGTTCTCAAGTTTAGACAAATAATGGTATAAATGGGTAAATAATAACATTAAATAAAAAGCTTAAAATGATGAGAATTAGGGAAGAATTATTTTATTCAATTAAAAATTAACGGTTAAATTATTCTAAAAACAATTCTGGAGCTTAAGTAAATTGCGAAGGGGCGATATTTTAGAATACTTTATTATCTAGAATTTTAAATAAGATTATATGAATTATTTGTCTAGGCCAGAGCAGATCTGAACTATTGGTGCTTCAATCTATTAAATGATAATATGGGACTCTCCAATACTTTTGAGTATTGGAGAGGATTTCAATCCTAGTTGAATGAGATAGAAGTGAGTGACAATCTTAGATAGTCTAGCCTTCATAAAAAGTTATTTTCTTTCATTATTGATCTTCCAGGTGGTTTTTTACACTATTTTATACCGTTTGATTTTGTTATTTTGTGAATTGCCTTACATTATTTTTATACTGTTTTATGATATATGAAAGAAAAGCTCTATGAAAGAAAGGCCAAGTCAGGACAAAGCTTTATGAAAACGAGTTTATGAATAGCTTCATGAATAGCGAGTTTCATGAAGGAATGATTTTATGAGTTTTTTTTTTATGAAATCTAAGTTAAGCATAACATGGTATGATTTTAAGTTGAGCTTGGGGACTACGCCATGTTATTAAGATGAGCTTGAGATTAGGAACCGCAGGTCCTCTTCTCATGTTTAAGTTTAACTTGAGTTCAAGATTTGTAGGTTTTTTTTTCTCGTTGTCTATGTTGAACTTGAATTGTGGGACTGTTACCTTTCCATAAAATTGTGTGATCATCGACTAATTGTTAAGTCGGGCTTGAAGGGTCAACCCTCATGTTGTTAAGTTGGGCTAGCTTACCATTTCATTTGCTAGATTTTTCATATTAAGCCATGACTATGTTTTAAATGTTTCAGATATATTGTGTTTAAAATGTTTTCAAATTCTGCTTGATATTCTTTTTTAAATTACACATGGACTAGGATATGCTATCTCACGTTTTCTCTTTTCAACTTACCGTTTCAGGTTTTCAGGAATAGGCATAACTGTACTAGAGGATTAGAGGAAACTAAAGCTAGTGCTGGAAGGAAATACTGAGCATAGATAAGAGACGTTACAATAAAGCTGTCTCTCTCCTAATATGGCTAACTCACCCACTATCGCCGTGACCTTCCTCTTACTCTCATTCCTCTTCTCTATCCGCGTCACCTCCTACGCTCCTAGTGAACACTACGCAGTCAACTGCGGCTTCTCCGGCGAATCTTCTACTCCAGACAACCGGACATGGGCCGGAGACGTCGGCTCCAAACTATTCTCTCCCATTGAATCCCAACCCGGCCGCCCCTCCGTCATTGCCGACGCACCGACCTATCCTGCCCAAGACCCCCCCTACAAGACCGCACGCCTCTCTCGCTCCGAATTCACCTACTCATTCCCTGTTCGCAAAGGCCAAAAGTTCATCCGCCTCTTCTTTTTTCCATCTTCCTACGACGGCGGATTCAACCGCTCCGACTCCCTCTTCTCCGTCAAAGTAGGAAACCATACCCTTCTATACAACTTCAACGCTTCACTTGTTTCAGACTACATTCAGGAAAAAACCTTCTTCAGAGAGTACTGTGTGAACGTCGAACCGGGTCAGCGGCTAAACGTGACCTTCACGCCCAGCCGATCGCATCCCGATGCTTACGCTTTCATCAACGGAGTCGAGGTCGTCTCCATGCCCACTTATCTATATTACACCAACCCAGATGATCTAGAATCGATGCAGCTAAACGGTGAAAACCAACAGTTTCCGGTGAGACCCAGCATGGCTCTCGAGACACCATACAGAATCAACGTTGCCGGTAGCCAAATCTCTCCTGAAAAAGACACCGGCATGTTCCGGTATTGGGACGATGATAATCAGTACGTGGAGGCCAAGAAGCCGGCAAGCGAATCCTCAGGTTTTGGTTTAACAATAAAGTATGATAAAGATAGTCAGAACTATTTTGCACCGGACGATGTATACAAGACTGCCCGAAGCTACGGGATGAACGAGAAGTCCAAATATAATGTGACTTGGAACTTCGAAGTGGACCCAGAGTTTGATTACATGGTGAGACTGCATTTTTGTGAGTTTGAGCAAGAGATTCAACTTGTTGGACAAAGAGTTTTTCAGATCTTCATAGCTGATACTTTGGTTGAGAGTCACGCCGATGTGATCATGTGGAGTGGCGGCAATCTGATTCCTGTCCATAGGGACTACGCTGTGGGGATGCGCATGGGAGAAGGAAGCTTGAAGAAAATGAATCTTTCAATTAAGTTACGACCACACCCAAATCCAAAAGTAAGCAATTCCGATGATGTCATTTTGAATGGTATTGAAATTTTGAAAATAAGTAACGTCGCCAATGGCAGTCTCGCGAGTCCGAATCCCGACCCGCGTCTAATTCCAAACTCACCGCCATTTATGATGCCATCTAAGAACTCAAAGAAAATAAGATTTAGAATTTTCATTGTTGTGGGTGTAGCTTCAGGCTTCGCCATGGTATCTCTCATCGTTTTCCTAATTTTCCGGCGATTGACTAGAGGTCCAGTCAACGAAGGAAGTTCGCGGTGGGGACAGAAATCTTTAGCTATGTCCAAGTCAAGCAAGACCCAGCGGACATCACTGCCTTCTGATTTGTGTCGTTGCTTTTCAATCGCTGAGATAAAGGCAGCCACTAATAATTTCGATGATATTTTCATAGTGGGTGTGGGAGGGTTTGGTAATGTGTATAAAGGCTACATTGATGATGGTATGGTTCCTGTGGCAATCAAACGGCTCAAACAAGGGTCGCAACAAGGGGCCCACGAGTTCCAGACTGAGATTGAAATGCTCTCTCAACTTCGTCACCTCCATTTAGTGTCTCTAATTGGTTACTGCAACGATGGCAACGAGATGATTCTTGTCTATGAATTCATGGCACGTGGGACTCTCAGTGATCATCTTTACAACTCCGAGAACCAACCATTTCCTTGGAGGAAACGGTTAGAGATGTGCCTTGGTGCAGCACGAGGGTTGAACTATCTCCATACGGGTGCAAACCACAACGTCATTCACCGTGATGTGAAGACGACAAACATTTTAGTGGATGAAAAATGGGTGGCCAAAGTTTCAGATTTCGGATTATCCAAGATAGGGCCCTTGGGGATGTCAAGGTCTCACATCAGCACAGTAGTGAAAGGAAGTCTCGGGTATGTGGATCCGGAATACTACAAGCGCCAACGACTAACTCACAAGTCTGATGTGTATTCATTTGGAGTGGTGCTACTGGAGGTATTGTGTGGGAGACCACCTTTGCTACGCAATGTAGAGAAGCAAAAGGCTAGTTTGGTGGGGTGGGTTCGGAAATGTTATCACGAGGGTGTGATTCATCAGACCGTTGATCCGTTTCTGATAGAAAGTATCACGCCAAAGTGTTTAAAAACTTTCAGTGACATGGCACTGAAATGTTTGGCAGATGATGCAAATGAACGGCCATCAATGAGTGACGTGGTGTGGGTCTTGGAGTTTGCGTTACAGCTACAAGAGAGCGAAGAGAAAACTGAACTCGGGTGGACCCAAATGAAGGAAAATAGCGGGGAAATAGGGCTGTTATGGAAAGGAATGGAGGAGGAAGAAAGTGAAGCAGGGTTCACGAGCAGTGATGTGAGAAGGAGTGAATCCAAGAATAGCAAGGTGACCACATCTAGCAGTGAAGAGCAGAGTTTGGTTTCTGGGATCATCTTCTCCGAACTAAATAATCCAACGCTACGATGAAATAAGAGACCACTAATATATTTTACAGTAAATTATAGATTTATTTTTTCAAAAATTAATGTATGATGAAGATGTTAGTTAACCTTGATTGTCATATACTTCGAACATATTGATATATAATAACAAGTTGTATATGTATTCTGCTATGCACGAAATAATTTTAATTTCTTTTAATTTTATGCCTTAATACAGGATAAAAGAACGCATTTACTATATCTTTTTTTTTTTTATCAAGAATCTATGTCAATGAACAAATTGCTGTTTTTGTTCATTACTAAAAATATATACAAATTAAAATTAAAAATCGGGGAACCAACAAGGTAGATATAACTAATTGGTAAAGTTATGAAATAAAATAGGGTGACTTATTCTTCCTTTAGTTGTAATTTTAATTTAATTTAAGATACAAAGCGCTTTACTTTTCTTGGGGTGTAACAAATACACGACATAGTTTGTACCTATTTTCTTTTCATTTTTTTTTTGGCAAAAGATATATTAAGACTTATGTATCGTTCATAATATTTGCACTTATATATCTGCACGTAAATATTTGTTAGAACTAAGATTTTTTTCACCTTCTTAAAAGAATTTATAATTTACACTAAATTTCCCCTCAGGTTTGATTATAATTAGTGGTCTTTTTTCTATATATTTTTTGTCAATAAATTAACAAATATAATAAAAAAATAAATTAAAGGGGATATTTTGTAATATGCATCAAAATATAAAAAAAGTTGAATATAATTTTTAAAACAGGAGATACCAAATATAATTTAATCAAATTTATAAGAAAATGATATAACTTACTAACCCTAAACCACATTTTAATTAAAAAAAATTATGAAAAATTCAATCTCTTGAGTACGTGTATAACAAATAAAAAATACTAGTAAAGTATCATTGACTTGACTTGTCAAGGTCGTTGCAGTTTCTTTTTTTTCTTTTTGGAACAAGGTAGTTGCACTTTCTATGCAAGCTGTAAAGCACAAATGGCGTTATATGCTTATAATTGAGCTTTGAATATTCAAGCCAATCAAATGGCGGATTCGTCTTTTCTCCATCAATCACACTATCGAATACCGACGTGCTTTTGAAATGTATTATAAGAAAATCGACCTAATAATTGTCTTATAAGAATAAATATCAACGTATCATGTTTATTCTTATTAACTCGTTAGATTTTATAATTAATTGTTTAAATTTTAAATAATAATTTTGATAACTTTTAACAAAAAATTATTAAAATTTAAATTATTAAATATAGAATCAAGGTTTAATTATTAATGAGATCTTAATTTATTAAAATTACTTAATGCATATACCTTATTGGTACTATAAGTTTAACCTGTCCTAATTAAAAATCATTCAGCTCATAAGTTTAATTCTAGAATAGTAAAATTATAAGCATCTTCCAGTAAAACTAAAATTTGTAATACATTATAAGAATTATAAGTTTTTATGTTTATAATATTATCATAAAATAATTTTTTTCTTTAAAGGATTGAAATGTTTTCCTGTTATAGTCAAAATTTATTGTTATTAATATTATATTTTATAGTAATGTTTTATTTTTTTATTATCTAAATTTGCACATCATACTATATTTATATTATGTTATATATTGTGTTTTATTTTTTATATTAAATCATTTATATTTGTAAATTTGATAAGATCAAGATTTATTATGATCATTTATACTAAAATTATTTTTTTATAAATGCACAAATTAAATTAAATAATTTTTATTTTTTTAAATACATTAATTATTTTTTCAACTAATATGCGATTACTACTCTTTTACTTTTTAGTGAAAGATTCATTGCACATTGTTACGTTGAATAATATGCTTTACTTTTCTTTTCTTGGCCACATGTGGTACTAGTCGTAAGAGCAATCTTTTTTTTATTATTATTCTAGGAATGTGTTAAAAAGGATAATTACAGAAGAGGATCCGGCAATTTGGTCCTTTTCATGTTGATATTGTAGACACCAGGCCCTTTTTTACAATTTCTAGGAAATCTAGATTTTAAAAACAAAAGAAAACAAAAAATAAATTAAAATAAAATAAGGAAAATTGTTATTTTTTAGAGTTGTTATTAATGGTCCTAGACTCCAAAACTAGAAGTGTCTACAAAAGGAGATCAATCTATAAATTCCAGGATTTTGGGATGGAAACTCATTTGTAGAAAAAGTCCACTTTGAAAAATCCCAAAGTCTTGGACTTAAACTTCAAAAGTGGAATAATGTGCAAATCATAAAAATTTTAGGGACGTATCGAACACTGATAAAAGGTGTGACCGACATGAAATGAGACCATCCTTTAACTGTAAACCTATAAAACATAGAGGATCACAACAAATACAACACATATAACCTTAACAAACATCTCTAACAACCATACATTATATTCTCATATAAACCATCATACATCTCGAGTTTCTAAAAGATAACCATGAACATAACCTCTACTGATTCATACAACAACACCAGACCAACTACACAAATTACTATCTATGGCAGTGAAAATATGCACCACAATTCAATCAAATTAGAGATTCATCACAAAGACCAAATTTTTAGAGGAAATCAAATTTTTCCAAATTCATCTTTGTAATTTGACAAAAAAAAAGGCAATCCAGAATATTAAAGATGGAATGTGGGATGGGAATTTTTGTAATACCCATGAAAAATAAAATATAAATACGTGTTTACAAACTATTGTTACTATTTCAGTATACGGTACTATTCACCCGTATAATAATATTTACGTATATGGTACTGTTCATTTATACAATTAAAATGTCAAGTACTAGAAGTGGTTTGATCATAAGAGAAAACTACAAAGAAGTTTGTAGGAGAAAATGACGTTTTATGTGTAAAAATACCCTCAGGGACTAAAATGAAAGAACTGATTTGAAAAGAAACTTAAAGGTTTAAGGTGAAAGGATAGTTTTCCCTTTAAGTTCCAATAGTAACCAATAATTCAAGCCGCCTCCGCGTTTTGCACAGTAACCGTATGTATGAACAGTAACCATACGTATGAACAGTATCTGTACGAAAACAATCATAACGTATTTTCTCTAATCTTTC
Source organism: Biancaea sappan (assembly GCA_037074585.1). Lineage (NCBI taxonomy): Eukaryota > Viridiplantae > Streptophyta > Magnoliopsida > Fabales > Fabaceae > Biancaea > Biancaea sappan. The sequence goes on along the minus strand of CM073501.1, from coordinate 39,122,106 downwards.
ATGAAAATCTCTGTAGCAGAACACTGAAATTCACCTGGGTACTCTTGTCCGTAACGACTTAGAGAAGCGATACTCGTATGGAATCCAGGTGACTGGAACGACCCCGTTTTAATGAGGTTTTAGCATTACTGATGATAAAAAGTATGTCGTAAGACACTCCCAAGATTCATAGGGGTAAACTGGATTCAGAGTGGCAAATCTGGGGAGATAATTAATCCAGAAGTATGAATAAAATGACATAAGTATCTCATGATGATGTGAAATTTGAATCTTTTCAAAAATAGATTAATTGTTATCTTGATTTGTGGTTTATAAATCTATAATATAGTTATATACTATACCTGTTATATTGATGAATATTATAATGTGCTTCTGATTATGATATGAAATACTGTACTATTGATTGTGATTGAGCGGGACAGTACCCCCTCTCACGGCAAGGCGAAAAACCCGGTTTAAAAGGGTGTCTTGACCAACGAGTGTGGAGACAACGATTCCCTCAATAGGGATATAGCCCGGATCGGTAACAGATCCATGAGGCGCCCTAGCGAAGAGGATGAGGTTGTGCGTCATGGCGAAAATATACAAAATTGGTGAGCTGGCCTGTGTGCGCTCTCCGAAATATCTTGCCATTGATGAGTACTAGTAACGTTTGTTGAATTGGATGAATTTTTATCTTTCAGTATGTATTTTCTAACTATATCTATTGGTTGAGTTTGAGCCTTCGGATATATTTGCATAACTGGTGATGTATTTGAATTTTATTAACGCGAGGCCGATTCGCTCACTGAGATTAAAAGCTCACACTCTCTGTACAATTTTTTTTGTTTAGATCAAGTTGCCAGCGAAGAATATCCGCTAGAGGAGTAGATCACTTTGGACATTCCCGCTGTCGGGTAGGCCCTTCTTTTGTTATAGATTATGTTGCTCTGTAACCGTCTTGGACATCTAGGTCAGGGGATTGGTATTTGGCTTGTATTTCAGTATGATAATGTATTTTGTATTGATGATCTATTATTTTTAATTAAGAAAATTTGATGTATTTTCTTTGTATTTATTAAGGAATGATATTTTGAGAATATAGAGATAATGACTAATAATTTTATTTGTGGGTAGAATTTATCGAAAGGCTTACAGTGATGGGATATTCATCATTGTGCCGGTCATGTGCTTAGGAAATGGGTCGTGACAAAGTTGGTATCAGAGCATAGGTTGTTAGGTCTCCTAGTGATTACAGAGCAAGGTGTCTTTAGTGGGCCTTCCCTATTGTCGTGACTGCAGCACGACCATAGGACGAAGATCCACCAAAAGCCCTATAGAGTTTAAAATCCTTTTCTTTCGTGTCTTTCCTTGAAGCATAATAGTGACGATACATATTATTTTTAATTGTAGAATAAGTTTAGATGGAACTAAGAAAATCAAACGCTTCTGGAATCCGCACAAGATCTGGCAGGGCCCTGGTCCCTCCAGTTGCTTAGTCAGCAGATGCAAGGCTGGAGATGCCTAATCATACAGAAGGTAACCGTGCACAAAACAGAGAGATACCTACTGTAAACCTTGGAAGAAGTGGTGGAGTACCATCACAAATTGACACGACTGTAGTGATGGAAGCATTAGCTGCAATGCAGAATGAGGTAAATGGGCTAAAGGAACTTCTGATGGGACAGTCATCTGAAGACGGCTCACAGGCATCAGTATATGCTACAAGAGTGCAAGAGATAAACCAGATGCCACCCCCACTCCTCCTCAAGATTGGGTAGGGACAGAGGTCAAGATCTCAGAATTTATGAACCTGAATCCGCCAACCTTTGCAGGAGATGTTAATGAAGACACACAGTGTTTTCTAGATGACTGTGAGAAAATTCTTGACACATTAGAATGCCCTGAACCTTGAAAAGTAACCCTTGTTACCTTTCAATTAAGAGGTAAGGTGGACCGCTGGTGGCGAACATGAAAAAAGGGCATGGCAAGAAATGCCCCACCCCTCAAATGGAAGGATTTTAAAAGAATTTTTCGAGAACAATTTATTCCGGAGAGTATACGAGAAGCAAAGATGAATGAGTTTGAGACACTCCGGCAAGGAGCACAAACCATCGATGGATACGACAATCTGTTTGTGGAGTTGTCTGAATATGCTACTCACATGGTCCTAACTGAGAAAGAAAGGATCCGATGGTTTATTAAAGGCCTTCGAGAGTCCCTATTTGACAGGGTGGGATCGAAGATATGAGATTTTTCATCCTACACAGAAGTCGTCAACATCGCCCGTATGATGGAAGAAAGAGATATGCATAAAGAAAAATGGAATAACAAAAGAAAAAGGAAACAAGATGAGAAATCACGCTACCATGGAGAGAGTTCTGTACCCACAAAAACCATTGGACATGCAGCCTCTACCGCTAGTGCACCACAGCGTCAACAAAGTGGTACAGGGGGTCAACAAAGGCCCTGGTGCTCTAAATGTGAAAGAAACCACTTCGGAGCTTGTTTTGCCAACAACAACACTAAGGTCTGTTACCAATGTGGTTAGCAAGGCCACATCAAAAGAGATTGCCCCCAACTCCACATGAGATCTGGCCAAAGATCAGTACGCCCTAATCAATCAGAGGCCACTGTTGCCAACAGAGCCCCTGTAACTGTATGAGGCACTGGAATCGGAAGAGGTGCTGGCAGAGGACAAGGTGGTCGAGGTCAGGCTTCAGCAGGCCGAGGGACCGCTCGAGTATTCGCCTTAACCCGAAAGGATGCTCAGGCGTCTAATATGGTGGTAGTAGGTACTCTTCTGATTGAATCAAATTTTGCACATATTTTGTTTGACTCTGGCTCTACGCATTCCTATGTGTCACCATTCTTTGCTAAGAACTTTAAGCAAAAAGTTGTTAGATTAGAATGTCCGTTTTTAGTAACTACGCCTACTGGAGGCACCCTACTAATAGAACGAGGCTACCGAGCTTGCAAGGTAAGAGTCAGAGAAATAAATACAACAGTAGACCTAATGTTGTTAGATATGACAGACTTCAATGTCATCTTAGGCATGGATTGGCAGGCATCTTGTCATGCCACCCTGGATTGCTATAATAAGATAGTTAAGTTCAATATTTCGGGGGAGCCCTCCTTCGTATTTCATGGTGAATGGAGTGAGATTTCTCGAAATCTTATATTCTTAATGTGTGCCCAACGTTTATTGCGAAAGGGCTGTCAAGGATACTTGGCATTTGTTAAAGATATTAAGAAAGAAGAACTAAAAGTAGAGGACGTTCCAGTAGTCCAGGAGTTTGTAGACGTCTTCCCAGATGATCTACCAGGTGTACCCCCAGATCGAGAGATTAAGTTCCAGATAGAGTTAGCACCAGATACTCGCCTAATCTCCATACCCCCTTATAGAATGGCACCAACAGAGTTAAAAGAGTTAAAGACTCAGTTACAGGACTTGCTAGACAAAGGCTTTGTAAGGCCAAGTTATTCACCTTGGGGAGCTCCTGTTCTGTTTGTGAAAAAGAAGGACGGATCGATGAGACTATGCATAGATTACAGGCAACTGAATAAAGTAACTATCAAAAATAAATACCCGTTGCTTCGCATCGACGACCTCTTCGATCAACTTCAAGGAGCGAAGTGTTTTTCATAGATTGACTTGAGGTCTGGTTATCACCAACTCAAGATCAAGGAGGAGGATGTGCCTAAAACAGCCTTCCGTACCAGATATGGGCACTACGAGTTCTTGGTAATGTCATTTGGACTAACAAATGCACCAGCTGCTTTCATGGATTTAATGAATAGGATTTTTAAATCCTTCTTAGATAAATTCGTTATTGTCTTCATAGACGACATTTTGGTGTACTCAAAGACTTTAGAAGAGCATGAACAACACCTTCGTATTGTGTTGCAGACATTGAGGAATCATCAATTGTACGCTAAGTTCTCTAAATGCGAGTTTTGGATCGATCGCGTGACTTTCTTGGGACATGTGATCTCCAAAGATGGCATCCAAGCAGACCCAAGCAAAGTAGAAGTGGTCAAAATGTGGCTAGACCTACGTCCGTCACGGAGATTCGCAGCTTCTTAGGATTGGTAGGATATTATCGTCGTTTCATCCAAAAGTTTTCCCAGTTAGTCGCCCCTCTCACACGACTGACTAGGAAAGGAGTAAAGTACCAATGAGATGACGCTTGTGAAGAAAGCTTCCAAGAACTCAAGAAAAGGTTAATCTCTGCACCTGTATTGGTCTTACCCTCAGGACCAGGAGGTTTTACAGTGTACTGCGATGCATCAAGAGTAGGGTTGAGATGCATTCTTATGCAGCCTGGCCAGGTAGTGACATATGCATCGAGACAGCTTAAGAAACATGAACAAAACTACCCCACCCATAATCTGGAAATGACAGCAGTAGTTTCCGCCCTAAAGATATGGCGACACTATCTATACGGAGAAACCTGCGAAATCTACACTAACCATAAAAGTCTAAAATATATTTTCGACCAAAAAGACCTAAACTTGAGGCAAAGGAGATGGGTAGAATTACTAAAAGATTATGATTGCAATATTCTTTACCACCCAGGCAAAGCGAACGTGGTGGTAGATGCTTTGAGTCGAAAATCTATGGGTAGTCTAGCCCATATAGCAGTGACAAGAAGACCATTGATCCAAGAACTACAGGAGCTGAGAGCAAAATGTGCTACTCTTGAGGTTACAAGGACATGATCATTCTTAGCCCATATCAGGGCTAGATCTTCCCTTGTAGACCAGATACGGATATCCCAAATGAAGGATCCTGAGCTTGTCCAAATTATGGAAAAGGTGAAGATTGGTGAAATTAATAGTTTCACACTCGATGATACAGGAGCCTTACGTTTTAAACAACGATTGTGGGTACCAGATGTCGGAACTCTTAGACGAGACATCATGAAGGAAGGCCATAGTGCTGCATATACTGTACATCTAGGAGCCACCAAGATGTATCAAGATCTGAAACAGATCTATTGGTGGAAAGGAATGAAACAAGACATAGCAGAGTTTGTATCTCGTTGTCTAACCTGTCAACAGGTTAAGGCTGAGCATCTAAAGCCAAGGGGCTCGTTACAGCAATTAGAGATTCTTGAATAGAAATGGGAATGAGTGACGATAGACTTTGTTGTTGGTCTACCTCACTCCACAGGAGGTTATGACTCAGTTTGGGTCATTGTTGACCAACTAACCAAATCAACACACTTCATTCCAGTCAAAACCACTTATGGTGTAGTAACGTTAGCACAATTATATATTAAGGAAATAGTGAAGCTACATGGAGTAATCTATCATTTCTGATAGAGGTCCTCAATTTACCTGTCACATCCCAAAATTGAGCATGTGAAAAGATACTACTCATTTGATAAAATTCTCAAATATACGTCATTTACATATATTCTGTAAGGTTTTACATTCAATCTTAATCATTCATTCCACACTACAGAATTATATTCATCTGATAAGCGAATATAGACATACATAGTCTGATATTTCTATCTCATCGCAAGCCTAGGAGACCTATAGAAAGTACAGAGCGTTTCTAGTATCCACATTAATAAGTACTGATATCCCACCAGACAGAAATAGAGAATAATCCCAATGGGCTTCTAATCTTCAAACGGATACTCTTGTTCTTTGTTTTCTGTATCTGAAAAAAATAATCATAGGGAGTGTGAGTTTATTTAAAAACTCAGTAAGTAAATAACTGTACTATATAAAATATCAAAAGTACAAATACCACATTTACTCAAATAATTAATTATCTTATACATCGAGTAGTATGGGACTCTAACCCTTTCAAACTCATGAATAAGATTTCATAGATATACACCGAGTAGTATGGGACTCTAACCCTTTCAAACTCGTGAATAAGATCTCATAGGTATACACCGAGAAGTATGGGACTTTAACCCTTTCAACTCGTGTATAGGTTTCATAGATATGCACTGAGTAGTATGGGACTTTAACCCTTTCAAACTCGTGTATAAGATTTCTTAGACATACACCGAGTAGTATGGGACTTTAACCCTTTCACACTCGTGTATTAGATCCCGTAGATCTTTACTCATTAATAAGATAGTGAGAATTCATCACATAGTACAATTGTCATGAAATAAATAATTTCTACATACTCTTATTTCTACTGATCATCATATACTCCCATATGAAAAATTAATTGCTTATTATCCAAATAATATTGTAAATGGGACTTATATTGTACTTTGACTAGTAATATCAAATTGGCTGAGTAAGGTTATTCACTCACCTTGATATTTGTCCAAGTTTACCTTGTTCCACACTAGAATTTGTGTAGGAAAATTTCCTAGTAAAATATATTACAAGGAAACATAAGAAAGGAAACAAAATCACGAAAATACGTAAAATTTTCTGATTGCTACAGTACGGTTTGCTACAGTACTTGAAGAAAATTTTCCAGAATTTTTCCGAAATCTCTGGTCGCTACAGTAACTTGAATTTTTGCAGAAAAATCTATCAAAAATTCATCCTTTCCTTTCTTGTTTCAAAACCAGAATTTCAACTCTTTTAACCGATTATAACTCAAATATAACTTCTAAAACAACTGAGATTCATGAATTATCATCAAAATCTTCAAGAACAAAACCTCCTCTGATCTTATACATAAACTGAAATTTAAGGAAAATAATGAGATTAAAGCTTACCTTCGATCCTTACAAAGCCTTTGAACCGAACAAATAATCAAAGCTCTGAAGATCAAGGAAAGGATTTGAGAAGAGAATGAAGAAAGGAGAGAAAACTTCCTCAGGCTTCGGTTGCGTGAGAAAAAAATGAGGGGGTACTATTGAAACTTTATATTAAATATTTCTAATGGGTTATTCAATAACCCATGGGTATCCATAACCCAACATCCAAACCCATCCAGTCAATTTACAATAAATGGACTAATTGACCATTCTGAAACCACTTTTCCATGAATTTCACCATTCTTAGAATATATCCCACATTGTGCAAATATTTAGTCTAGTCATTTAACTCAATTTTCATAAATAATATTCAAAGAGAACAATTAAATATGAAAATTAAATATGACCAAAATAAATAACTAAAGTAACGTTGTAAAATTCTAAAATACTCTTAAGCGAATTATATTCTGAAATTAACGGGTATTACATTACCTCTCGTTTCTGGAGGAGTTTTCAAGAGGTATTAGGTACTCGAGTGGACCTTAGTACCGCTTTTCATCCACAGACAGACGAATAGTCAGAGTGGACAATTCAGACTCTAGAGGACATGTTACGAGCTTGTGTTCTAGACTTTAGTGGTAGTTGGGAGAAGCATTTGTATCTTGTAGAGTTCGCATATAACAACAACTACCAGGCCACTATTGGGATGGCACTCTATGAGGCCTTGTATGGGAGACGTTGCAGATCTCCGATTGGTTGGTTCGAGGTAGGTGAAGCGAAAGCATTAGGACCTGACTTGGCCCAGGATGCCCTAACCAAGGTTAAGACAATACAAGATAGGATGCGAGTAGCTCAAAGTAGACAAAAGGCATACGCTGACCACAGACGACGTGATTTGGAGTTCTCAGTCGGCGATATGGTATTCCTAAAGGTCTCTCCAATGAAAGGTGTGTTGAGATTTGGAAGGAAAGGAAAGTTGAGTCCTAGATACATCGGGCCTTATGAGATTTTAGAACGAGTGGGAAAAGTGGCTTATCGGCTCGCCCTACCTATGGAACTGGAAGGGATTCACCCTGTTTTTCACGTATCCATGTTGATACCTTCCTGACCCTTCTTACAATGATTCTATCCTAGTAGATGAAAACTTGTCATACGAGGAGATACCAGTGGCTATCCTCGATAGTCAAGTAAAGAAACTTCGATCTAAGGAGATTCCATCAGTCAAGGTTTTGTGGAGGAATCAAACTCACGAAGAAGCCACATGGGAAGCCGAGGCTGACATGTATTTTAGATATCCGCATCTTTTCACGACTTGAGGTAATTTAAATTTGGAGGACCAAATTTCTTAAAGGGGGTGATAATGTAATACCTATAAAAAATAAAATATAAATGCGTGTTTTCAAACTACTGTTACTATTTCAGTATACAGTACTATTCACCCATATAATAATATTTACGTATATGGTACTATTCATTTATACAATTAAAATGTTAAGTACTAGAAGTGGTTTGATCATAAGAGAAAACTACAAAGAAGTTTGTAGGAGAAAATGACGTTTAAGGTGAAAGGATAGTTTTTCCTTTAAGTTCCAATAGTAACCAATAATTCAAGCCGCCTCCGCGTTTTGCACAGTAATAGTACGTATGAACAGTAATAGTACGTATGAACAATAACCGTACGTATGAACAGTGACTGTACATATGAACAGTATATGTACAAAAACAATTCTAACGTATTTTCTCTAATCTTTCATGAAAATCTCTGTATTGGAACACTGAAATTCACTTGGGTACTCTTGTCCGTAACGACTTAGAGAAGCGATACTCGTACGGAATCCAGGTGAGTGGAACGACCTCGTTTTAATGAGGTTTTAGCATTACGGGTGATAAAAAGTATGTCGTAGGATACTCCCAAGATTCATAGGGATAAAATGGATTCAGAGTGGCAAATCTGGGGAGATAATTAATCCAGAAGTATGAATAAAATGACACAAGTATCTCATGATGATGTGAAATTTGAATCTTTTCAAAAAAAGATTAATTGTTATCTTGATTTGTGGTTTATAAATCTATTATATAGTTATATACTATACCTGTTATATGGATGAATATTATAATGTGCTTCTGATTATGATATGAAATACTGTACTATTGATTGTGATTGAGCGTGACAGTACCCCCTTTCACTGCAAGGCGAAAAACCCAGTTTAAAAGGGTGTATTGACCAACGAGTGTGGAGACAACGATTCCCTCAGTAGGGATATAGCCCGGATCGGTAACAGATCCGTGAGACGCCCTAGCTAAGAGGATGAGGTTGTGCGTCATGGCAGAAATATACAAAATTGGTGAGCTGGCCTGTCTGCGCTCTCCGGGATATATTGTCATTGATGAGTAATAGTAACGTTTGTTAAATTGGATGAATTTTTATCTTCCAGTATGTATTTTCTAACTATGTCTATTGGTTGAGTTTGAGCCTTCGGATATACTTGCATGACTGGTGATGTATTTGAATTTTATTAACGCGAGGCCGATTCGCTCACTGAGTTTAAAAGCTCACACTCTTTGTACAATTTTTTTTGTTCAGATCAGGTTGCTAGCGAAGAACATCCGCTAGAGGAGTAGATCACTTTGGACCTTCCCGCTGTCAGGTAGGCCCCTCTTTTGTTATAAATTATGTTGCTCTGTAATCGTCTAGGACATCTAAGTCAGGGGATTGGTATTTGGCTTGTATTTCAGTATGATAATGTATTTTGTATTGAGGATCTATTATTTTTAATTAAGAAATTTTGATGTATTTTCTTTGTATTTATTAAGGAATGGTATTTTGAGAATATAGAGATAATGACTAATAATTTTACTTGTGGGTAGAATTTATCGAAAGGCTTATAGTGATGGGATATTCATTATTGTGCCGGTCATGTGCCTAGGAAATGGGTCGTAACAATTTTTTTGTCTCAGAGTATTTCGTCACAAATTTCATCTCTAATGGATTAATTATTTTAATTTTGAATTAATTTTTTTAAATTTATACATGTAAAATATTATTTTTTTTAATATTTTTAAATAATCAATAACTTTAATTTTTCATGTTTTCATTTTAAATTAACTATATTATATTTAAATTTAAAAGTTCTTTATTTATTTTTAAAAAATTGTAAAAAATTTCATATTCAAATTTACTATAATTATTTAATATAATGTTATAAAATATAAAAATATGATAAAGTAAGGTTATTTATATACTAAATAATATAATATAATTATGTAAAAAATTAAAAAATTAAAAAAAGGGGCTAGCCCACAGGCCCCGCCTGTTTTAGTCTGTCAATTTTTAAACGGGCCAAAAAATCCATATCCAAACTCGTCCAAATACAGGCAGACACAAGCCGGCTCATGGGCTTTGGCCCATTTTGATACTGCTACCTCCGCTCCTTGTGTTGTCGTCATCCCATCTCCAGTGATAGTTGTCAATTCTGATGGTCAGTGTGGAAACTAGTGAGTGTGATAGGGATCAAAATATAAAGAAGGGCATTTTGGTTGTTTTGTTTAAACTATGATAGGGATCAAAATATAAAAGAAAAAGGTATTTCTATTATCCTTGTTATATTATAATAAGGATCAAAATATGAAAATGTATTTTTATTATTTTGTTTAGATTAGTATTTATCTAGCAGAGGCAGATATAACTATAAGTAGAAGGACCTTGATGTCAGATGATAAGATTGAAAAAGATGGATTGCTCTTTCCTTTACCTCTTAATCTCTTCTGTTGATTCTCTGTTCTATATTCGTCTCTTCATATTGACTAAATTAATTCTTATTCTTACTTCTACCCCTCTTCTGAGATTAAGACTTGAGCAGTGATGTTAGTGGTAGGGACTAGGAAGAAGCCGTTTAACACCAGAAGCATTGCATTTATCTGTCAGTACCTACTCTTATCACAGGGTGAATAAAGGGGGTATAAATAATGCTATAATAAGTTGCATATAATAGCCAGAACTTTGCCAAATTATCTGTTGCTTTCAACTATTCAAAGAGTGAGAAGTCACTAATGCTATCTATTGCTTCAAAGTAACCCACTAGTTTCCTCTTACTGAAGCATGCCACATAATGAAAAGGAAAAATATATTGGCATGATATCAGGTGAAACTGTGAAGGAACCTATTTCACATAAGCAACAATACCAGATATCAGACCAACACCTCCCACTAGCACAAATATTTCATCCTATGGACCCTGCATTTGGTGAATTATACCCATCCTGACTTTTCTCTGTCCTATTATGACATCAGGATGATCAAAAGGAGGTCTAAATGTATGACCCTCCTCTTTTGCACATTGCTTAGCATATGCTTGTGTTGTGCCTCATCATTTGAGTCCCCAACATGAACATTTGTGGCACCCAGCATCTCAACAGATCGCCACTGTAATTAAACAAAGATGGGGAAATCAAACAAAAATATGTATCTTAGTCATTTGGACTTATTCAGCCAATATAGTCATGAGAAAATAAAAGCAATTGAGAATAGCAATCACAGCACTGCAATTCAATTTCTTGGCACCTAGGATTGGAAATAATTTAGATATTCAAAAACTATGTACACCTTCTATTAAAGAATGATAGATCTACTACTACCATGGAATATCAAGTGATATTCAGTTTGTAATGAATTCTGCTTACTGAAACCTTGTCATTACATTTGGTCTGATAATTATTTATGTTTTTTTAATGCACAAAGGGTCTATACAATTAAAATCATTTTGGTCCAGTGCAACAAAATTCAGGAAAACATATTAATTTCTGTTAAATTTTAATCATAAAGAAAGAGAAAGAAGGATATTGAAGAAAAAATCTTCAACACAAACAAAAATGAATCTTAAATGGAGAGCATAATTATTACTATCTACATTTTGTTGAAATCTCAAACCACATTATGGTCATTTACAGAGTCCATCCCATGAAAGATACCATTTTTTTCACAACATCAATGAACAAGATAGAAGGTAATGGAACTATTAACTCCAAATGATAATAAGTAATATATTGTTAGATAAGAAGTAACAAATGAAAGTTATAAAGGTTAGCATCTGCATACTACTTGATTATGGCTGAGAAAAGCTGTTGGGCCCAAGGCCCTTAACTATTATAAGAGGAAGATTGGGCCAAGAGTTGAAAAGGGGAAAACATCAGTGAAGAATGCTGAGGTAGAGGAGAGAGAAAAAGAGGCGTAACTAACTCGTGAGCTGGAAAGAGGGTATTAAGAGTGAGGTAGTGGTGTGGGAAAGGGGCATGGGAGGATTTGGAGTTAGTTTTGGGAGAGAACTAGGCCTCTTGAATGCCTAGCTTGTCTGTTCTATGTGATTATTGCCATTATGTAATTTTTGCAATCCCTTTACTATCTTGAGAGCTGATTATTGTGTTTGTGGTTTATTTCTTGCAATTTCTCTTCTGTAATTTCTACCATTTCCCATTGGAATTGGTGGATTATCTAAATTCAATAAAATCAGTAGTATTCAGTGTTTTACAGCAATTGTGGTCTGATATAATTAGTAGGCTCTATCAATTTGGTATCAAAGGAATCCGATTCTGTGGGTTATGGTAGTTACGAGAATGGAGGGACGAATAAAGAATATGGAGAAAGAGTTCAATTTGATGAAGACAAAAGTGGAAACGATGAAGCTTTGGATGTTGGAAATGAAAGATCAACTTACACGGATTGAGGATAGAGGAAAGGCCATTGATGTTAGAACTCAAGGGATGACCAGTGAGACGATTAAGGGCTATACAATAGACACAAGCCGTCCTCAAGTAGTCGAGAAGAATCCAACACCATTTAGGAAATTAGAGATACCTCTATTTTCTGGAGACAATCCAATTAGGTGGCTAATTAAACTGGAGCGCTACTTTTCTCTAAATGCCATTGACGATAACGAGAAACTCGAAGCAGCTGTGGTGTGTTTAGAGGACAAGGCCCTGAACTGGTATCAATGGCTTGAGGTGCATAAGCCAGTGAAATCATGGATTGAGTTTAAAAGGGCAGTACTCAACTGTTTTCAGCACTCCCAGGCAAGTGACGCATATGAAGTGCTCATGGCTCTGCGACAGATGAGCTCGATGGCTGAATATCATCAGAAATTTGAAGCTATATCAACACTGCTGAGTGAAGCTTCTGATGATATGCTGATGGGAGCATTTCGTAATGGTTTAAAGGAGGAAGTTAGGGCTGAACTGAGAATTATGAAGTTTGATTCTCTGCAAGAGATGATGGATACAGCTCACAAGGTGGAGGAAAGAAATCAAGTGATCAAGAAGAACAGGGACAATTTTCTTTCGAAGCATCTAAAGACAGCTATAGCCTCCAAGTGGACCGTATCCAAGCCCAACAGGGGTTGGACCCAGATATCGGGTGGGTTTGACCCAAACCGCACCACTACATTTAACCCAATCCCTTCAAAGCCTCTGTTGATGAAGATAGTAATAAAAGAGAAACAGAGCATCGCCAGCTCTGCTTCATCGAACACGAGTTCTACCTCTTCAAACAAGAGCAAAGCCACAGGAACTCAAGTAAGAAAACTGAACGATGCTGAAGTTGCCAGAAAACGATCACTTGGGCTATGTTACAGATGTGACAAGAAGTACAGTCCTTCTTACAGATGCAAAAATCGATAATTACAAGTTATGACTTCAGCTTTGTGAAGGAGAAGATGAGAAAGAAATTGAGTTGGAAACGGGAAGAGAGGAGGAAACACCAGTACTTGAACTTTCAATGAACTTTGTTATTGGCCTCAGTGGGAATCATACAATGAAACTGAAAGCTAAGGTTAAAAGGGACGGAGTGCTACTTTTAATTGATAGTGGGGCAACCCATAATTTTATTTCCACACAAGTGGTGGAAAGATTAAATTTACCAATCCAAGCCTCTCGAGTTTTTGAAGTGTCCTTGGGTGATGGGTATAAGGTTCGAGGTAGACACATTTGCCCAACAGTGGTGGTAGAGATGCAGGGAATTGAGTTGCAGCAAATTTTTCATGTGTTTGACATGGGAAATACAGATATAGTGTTGGGAGTTGAGTGGCTACGTTCCTTAGGAGAGGTGAAGATGAATTGGGATGAACTATCTATGAAATTTATGATTGGGAAGGAAGAAAAACATATTAAAGGTGGTCCTTCATTGGTCAAAACACTGGTGTCAATTAAATCTATTATGAAGAGTTTAAAAAGTGGTGAGCAAGGCTATCTAGTGGAATTTGGACATATGGCAGTAACATCAGTAGAGGAGGAATTACCAAAAGAAATACAAACACTACTAGGACAATATCCTAAGGTGCAGACACCTATCCAAGGTCTTCCCCCAAGAAGAGACAGTGATCATGCAATTGAAATTAAGCCAGGAGAACAGCCCCTAAACATTAAACCTTATAGGTATCCCCATTCACAGAAGGTAGAAATTGAAAACCTTGTAAATGAGATGTCAGCAGCATGTATAATATGTCCAAGTAGTAGTCCCTTTTCTAGCCCAGTTTTGTTAGTTAAAAAATAAGATGGGAGCTGGAGATTTTGCTTAGACTATCGGGCTTTAAACAAGATAACCGTATTGGATAAATTCCCAATTCCGGTTATTGATGAACTACTAGACGAACTCAAGGGTGCTTCAATATTTTCCAAACTTGATCTTAAATCTGGATATCACCAGATCCGAATTAAGGAGAGAGATGAAGCAAAAGCAACCTTTTGTACTCACCAAGGCCATTATGAATTCATGGTAATTCCTTTTGGTCTCACGAATGCCCCAGCAACATTTCAATTCTTGAAGAATGATATTTTCCAGCAGCAACTAAGGAAGTTTGTTTTGGTATTTTTCGATGATATTTTGGTTTATAGCCCAGATTATGAATCTCATGTGGAACATTTGAGGACAGCAATGTAAATCTTACAAGAACATAAACTGGTGATTAATACAAAAAAAATGTGTTTTTGCCAAGAGTCAACTGGAGTATTTGGGACATACAGTCTCAAGGGATGGGGTAAAAGCAGACCCTACAAAAATTAAAGATATGGTAGAGTGGCCAGTACCCAAGAATTTAAAGACATTGAGAGGGTTTTTGGGCTTGACAGGATATTACAGAAGGTTTGTTAAGAATTATGGCAAGATTGCTGCTCCTTTGACAGCATTGCTTAAAAAAGATGCCTTTAAATGGGGAGATGAGGCTTAAGGTGCATTTGAGAAATTAAAAGAGGCCATGACAACACTTCTGGTATTAGCAATGTCAGATTTTACTTTACCATTTGAACTTGAAATGGATGCTTCTAATGTGGGGGTTGGAGCAGTGCTAATGCAGAGGAAGCAACCCATAGCTTATTATAATCAAGCTTTAGCTTTGAGACATCAGCAAAAATCTGTATATGAGAGGGAACTTATGGCTATTTTACTATCAGTTAAAAAATGGCAACAATACTTGTTCGGTCACCATTTTATCATTTACATAGATCAAAGAGCACTTAAATATTTGCTGGAGCAAAGAGAACTAGGGGAAGAACGACAGAAATGGGTTTCTAAATTATTAGGATACTCATTTGAAATACATTATAAACCAAGGAGGGAGAATAAAATGGTAGATGCCTTTTCTAGATGGGAAGAGGTTGAATTTAAAGTATTCATAGTACATCAATATGAGGATCTGTACAGCTGGGAAGATGAGATTAAGAAGGATGAAAAGCTATCATTAATTTTACAGCAAGTATTATCTAACAAAAATCCCCCTGAAGGGTATTCTTTAAAGAATGGGTGTTTGCTATATCAAGATAGACTAGTGTTACCTAAAAATTCTTCAAGGATTCCTAAACTAATTGCAGAATTCTACAATACACCCACCGGCGGCCATTCGGGATATTTGAGGACTTATAAAAGGATGGCTACAGTATTATTTTGTGAAGGTATGAAGAGACAAATTCAGGACTTTGTAGCCAGATGTGCAATATGCCAACAGAACAAATATGAAGCAAGGAGTCCAGCCGGGTTGTTACAACCATTACCTATTCCAAAGCAAGTTTGGGAAGATATCAGTATTGATTTTATCACAGGGCTACCTAAATCCAACAAGTTTGACACTATACTGGTTGTAGTGGACAGATTAACAAAATATGCATACTTCATTCCACTAACTCATCCCTACAGTGCTAAGGAAGTGGCATCAGTGTTCATCAAAGAAGTTGTTAAATTACATGGGGTACCAAAGTCGATTGTTTCCGACAGACATCGTTTGTTTATGAGCAACTTTTGGCAAGAGCTATTCAAAATGTTTGGTACTACTTTGGCCTATAGTTCGGCTTACCATCCAGAGACTGATGGTCAAACCGAAGTGGTAACTAGAAGTTTGGAGACTTATCTTAAGTGTTTTTCCTCAGAAAATCCTAGAAAATGGTCTCAATAGTTGGCTTGGGCCGAATATTTGTTTAATACCAATTTCAATCAATCCATTGGTATGTCCCCCTTCAAGGCCCTTTATGGCCGAGATCCACCTACCTTGTTCAAGCTGGAAGATGTGTTTTCTTCAGTAGAGGAAGTGAATGAGCAGATTTGTGATAGGAATGCAGTGATAGAAGAACTCAAGGCACACTTAACTAAAGCCCACAAATCCATGAAGAGGTATGCTGATAAATCTAGAAGGGATGTTTCCTTTGAAAAAGGGGATTTAGTTTATCTCAAACTCAGACCCTATAGACTGAAATCCTTATCTAAAAAGATTAATGAGAAACTCAGTGCTAGATTCTATGGACCTTTTGTGGTGGAAGAAAGGATAGGACAAGTAGCTTACAAGCTTAAGCTTCTGGATTCAGCACGCGTTCATCCGGTGTTCCATGTATCTCAATTAAAAAAATCACTACAAACTGAAGCACAGGTCTAGCCTCTTCCAACAGTGTTGACAGAAGAGATGGAGTTGCTAGTTGAACCTGAAGGAGCGCAGCAAATCAGAACTTTAACTAATGGAGAAAAGGAAGTACTGACAAAGTGGAAAAAATTACTTGAATTTGAGAACACTTGGGAGTCCTATGATACCATAAACAATCAATTCCCTCATTTTCACCTTGAGGACAAGGTGCAACTTATCCGAGGGGGGGGGGTAATGTTGGGCCCAAGGCCCTTTAAGTATTATAAAAGGAAGATTTGGCCAAGAGCTGAAAAGGGGAAAACATTAGTGAAGAATGCTGAGGTGGAGAAAAGAGGAAATAAGGCGTAACTAACTCGTGAGCTGGAAGGAGGGTATTGAGAGTGAGGGAGTGATGTGGGAAAGGGGCATGGGAGGATTTGGAGTTGGTTTTGGGAGAGAACTAGACCTCTCGAATGCCTAGCTTGTCTGTTTTGTGTGATTATTGTCATTATGTAATTTCTACAATCCCTTTACTGTCTTGAGAGCTGATTATTGTGTTTGTGGTTTATTTCTTGCAATTTCTCTTCTGTAATTTCTACCATTTCCCCATTAGAATTGGTGGATTGTCTAAATTCAATAAAATCAGTAGTATTCAGTGTTTTACAGCAATTGTGGTCTGATATAATTAGTAGGCTCTATCAAAAGCTCATAACAAACAGTTATTAAAGGAAAAAAATTTTCCATTTTTAAAACAGTTTTTAAAGGAAAGGGTTGAGCATAATTGATAAGTCAGATAATATAATGAAACGGATTAGCAAGGTGCTTGTCTCATCTGAGCCGTTGAATTTGTTGGTTTAGATCCATGCTTGTCCTATTTGCGCTGTGCTTTCTCAAGTGCCCTCAATCTCTGCTCGCATTATCACTGTTTATAGAACATTGATGATGTACGAAAAATCCACGTCAATGCTGAAAATGAACATTTTGAGCATTCATCACAACACTTGACATGATATCCAAAAGGAAATTCACAAAAAATAAACACATTCTTGTGCTACTGCTATGGGATATATACAGAAACTGAGAAATTTAAATTTATTTTACAATCAGTATAGCACTTAAAACCATATGGTTTCCCTGCTTGACTAATGATCCCTGAAAAGACATGCATAGCATCCCTTCTATCTGTCTCTTTTTTTCAGCTTATTATCAAGCGGAACACATTGGGCAACATCACCCTGTATTTATTTCTTTTTGGCCAAAGAAACCTACAAAGAATATTTTGACAATATGAAAAAGGCAGGCATCAGTCAACTATTAATACAATAATTTGCAATAAAATACTTAACTAGAAGTCTCGAGTTCGAGTATCTATGAATGTAGTTGAGTTGAATTTTAGTAGGAAAAATTTTGTCACTCATTGTAATTCTACCCAATCTGAATTCAAATTAGTCAGCATCTGTGATTTAGTACACCAGATGTTATTTACCAAAAACAAAATAATTTACAGAAAAACAATTAAAGAATTAATTATTGACTCTAGATCATAACATCATCAATTCTTAGACACAAAGAAACCAAATACCGCAACCAAAGAAAAAACTAAAAGTGCAAATATATATAAAAAGTTAGCAAGCAATAGTTGGGGATATATCCCCAAGCTGAATCTGCAGAATATAACGCAGAATATAACAAATGATAACAACAGTTGGGCTAGGAACTTTAAATTTTACAATATGGAAAGGAATTTTTTTTCAAGGCTCATTTATTGTTTCAGAGTTTTGAGTTTTGACTATTTGATGGGCCTTTAGACTAAGTTCAATACGCCCAAACCAAAAAATCCCAGGGGGGGAAAAAGTCCGATGATATTTTATTAAGTTCAGAGTTTTAGTTCAAAGTGTCTTATTGTCTGATTTACACAATGGAGAGTAGTAAGTCAAGCATTTGTAGCAAGTAGCTAAAAAAGAAAACAAATAAAAAAGAAAATAAGAGCAAATAAGGTCCAGCAAGAGGCAGCTCTTTCAATAAGTTTAGTATCAATAAGCATTGATCTTAAAGCACAATGCTAGCAAAAATTTTCAACATTGCGCTACCATGTTATTATGTAATCTGAAGTTATGACTACTTTGAGAAATACAATATTGACTGGTTTATGAGCACAACCTTAATAAAAAGTATGTCAGAATGACAAGACTTCCAAATCACATAGAGCACCTCTTAGTCATGCGGTGTAACTTATTTTTTCATTTTTTCATGTGAAAAATACACTTTACTTCGATGAACTTTAATTAATCTGAAGAAAATTCTCATAAATTTTTAAATTCGACAATAAACTCCCATGAATTTTTTAATATGTACAATTTATCTTTTCTGTGAAAAAATTTGTTAGTCAATTTAACGTTCAACGTCTAGTCAGTAAAAAAAAGTCACATAAGCCACTGGCATAGAATAAAATGTCACATCAACTTCATATATATATATTTTAATTCACCCATATCCATATCCATACTCACCAAGATCCGACCTATGACCCATCTTACAACTAAATCACAAAATCTTTTTTAATATGGTCCCCAAAAGTGTTATATTATTACCAAGCATTCCCCAAAATAATAATTTATTATCAAAATAGTCTTCAAAAGAGTTATATTATTACCAAAAGTTCCCAACACAACAATTTACTATTAATATGGTCCCCAAAAGAGTATATTATTACAAAAAGTGTCCAAAACAATAATTTACTATCAACATGGTCCCCAAAAGTTATATTATTACCAAAAGTGCCCAAAACAACAATTTTTCAATATTGTCCACAAAAGTGTTATATTATTACCAAATGTTCCCCAAAATAATAATTTATTATCAAATGGTCCCCAAAATAGTTATATTATCCAAAACAACAATTTACTATCAATATGGTCTCCAAAAGTTATATTATTACCAAAAGTGCCCAAAATAATAATTTTTCAATATGGTCCCCAAAAGTGCTATATTATTACCAAAAGTTCCCAAAATAACAATTAACTATCAAAATGGTCCCCAAAAGAGTTATATTATTACCAAAAGTACCCAACACAACAATTTACTATAAATATGGTCCCCAAAAGAGTTGTATTATTATCAAAAGTGCCCAAAACAACAACTTACTATCAATATGGTCCCCAAGAAGTTATATAATTACCAAAAGTACCCAAAACAGTAATTTTTTAATATGGTCTCCAAAAGTGTTATACTATTACCAATAGCTCCCAAAAGAAAAACATACCATTTTTATTCACCAGCATCCATTGCCCTCCCCCTAAAGTATATGCATCTATCCCATACAAATATCTACAGATTTGCTCGTCCTTGTACGATATGAACAATGTACATGCAATTACGTAATATGATCGCACTCCATCAATTACATAATCGCAAATGCCACATCTTCCTCCGAAAAATACCAAGGCCTGCAGCTTTTGTGCTTAACTCTTCTTTGATTGCTCTGGTAAACCCAATTCAATAATGCATGAAAAGTAGCCAGCAACTACCCGTCTGTCTGAACTCATTGATTCTATAACAATGACGAATCAAACATCACTCAATGATCAAAGAAGCTCTTGCAGGTCGGCTTCTTCCTTAAACTCAAGTCCAAGATTTTGGATAATATTTATGTCGATTAGATCCTGTGCTGATTGAATTTTGGGTTGCTAGAAATGGTCGAGTCATGACTGTATGAGTGATTTCCCCAAACTACGTTGATCACTCCGAAGTTGGATTATGCTCTTTCATGGGGACATGCCTTGTACGTTAGTACAGGGGTGGTTGATTTTGGATTTAATTTGGGAACATTTGGTAATAGTATAACACTTTTGGGAACCATATTGAAAAATTGTTGTTTTGGGCACTTTTGGTAATTTTATAACTTCTTGGGGACCATATTAATAGTAAATTGTTGTTTTGGGAACTTCTGATAATAATATAACTCTTTTGGGACCATTTTGATAGTCAATTGTTGTTTTGAGAACTTTTGGTAATAATATAACTCTTTTGGGGACCATTTTAATAGTAAGTTGTTGTTTTGGGGAACTTTTAGTAATAATATAATACTTTTGGAGACCATATTGAAAAATTATTGTTTTGGGTACTTTTGGTATTAATATAACTTTTGGGAACCATATTGATATTAAATTGTTATTTTGGACACTTTTGATAATAATATAACTCTTTTGGGGACTATTTTGATATTAAATTATTATTTTGGGAATGTTTGGTAATAATGTAATACTTTTGGGGACCATATTGAAAAATTGTTGTTTTGGGCACTTTTGGTAATAATATAACTTTTTGGGACCATATTTATAGTAAATTATTGTTTTGGGCACTTTATATAATAATATAACTCTTTTGGGGATCATATTGATAGTTATAACTCTTTTGGGGACCATATTGATAGTAAATTGTTATTTTGGGAACTTTTGGTAATAATATAACTCTTTTGGAGACTATTTTGGTAGTAATTAATTATTTTGGAGAATGTTTGGTAATAATATAACACTTTTGGGGACTATATTGAAAAATTATTGTGATTTAATTGTGAGATGGGTTACGGGTCGGATCTTGGTGGGTATGGGTATGGATGAATCAAAAATATAATTTTGAAGTTGATGTGGCATTTTATACTATGTCAGCAGCTTATGTAGTCTCTTTTTGCTGATTAGGCGTTGACCGTTAGGTTGACTAACGGATTTTTTAACAGAAGGGGTAAATTGCACATATTGAAAAGTTTATGGGGATTTATTGTCGAGTTTCAAAGTTCATGTGGGTTTTCTGCACATTGACTAAAGTTCATAAGGGTAAAGCGCAATTTTCTCAGAAACTTTCAATCTTAAAAGAGAGTGACTTGGTTAAAGATCACTTATGATACCTGGTAATTTTATTTGCCAAAATGAATTGCCTTCATAGTTTAACCTTTGATAACTCATTTTCTCAACACCATCCCCGAATACCAAGTTCTGTGACCTTCATAGTTTAATCTTGGAAAAAATACATTTTACCCCCATGAACTTTACTCTATGTGCAAAAAATCCCCTATGAACTTTAAAACTCGATAATAAACCCCCATAAACTTTTTAATGTGTACAAGTTATTTCTTTTGTTAAAAAATCCGTTAATCAACTTAACGATCAACGCTCAATCAACAAAAAAACTCTACGTAAGATGCTGACATGTCATAATTTGTCTTCTTTCAATATGGTCCCCATAATTACATTATTACCAAAAGTTCCTCAAAACAACTATTTATTATGATTATAGTCCCCAAAATCACATTGTTATGAAAAGTGCCCCAAACTAATTTTTCTTCTTCCACTATGGTTCCCATAATTATATTATTACCAAAAGTTCCTCTAAACAACTATTTACTATCAATATGGTCCCCAAAATCACATTATTATGAAAAGCGCCCCAAACTAATTTGTCTTCTACCAATATGGTCCCCATAATTATATTATTACTAAAAGTTCCCTAAAACAACTATTTACTATCAATATTCTCCCCAAAATCATATTATTATGAAAAGTACCCTAAACTAATTTGTCTTCTACCAATATGGTCTCCATAATTACATTATTACCAAAAGTTTTCAAAACAACAATTTACTATCAATATGGTCCCCAAAATCACATTATTATGAAAAGTGTCCCAAACTAATTTTTCTTCTACCAATATGGTCCCCATAATTACATTATTATCAAGAGTTTCCCAAAACAAAAAATTACTATCAATATGGTCCCCAAAATCACATAAATTCCAAAAGTGCCCTAAAATAACACTTTACGACCAAAATGATGTACAAGGGTTATATAAACACCAAAAGTGTCCCAAGACTACAATTTATGGTGCAAAAGAGTTACAAAATTACCAAAAGTGTCCCAAACGACCTTTCTTGTAATGTGGAGGCAAGATCTGATTAAATGTGTCAAAGGACATTGGGTGTGTACTTCATATACAAATGTTGCACTCATTTTTTTTGTATATGACATTGGGTATCCTTCAACACATTTAATAATCCTTCCAATAAGAAAGCTCCTAATAGGCCCAAAAAAGTGAGGAGGAAAGCCGCGGATGAGCCAAAAAATCTCTTCTTGCTCAGAAAAGGTGGGTCTTAATTGAAGTCCGATAATTGT
Organism: Biancaea sappan; assembly: GCA_037074585.1. Classification (NCBI taxonomy): domain Eukaryota; kingdom Viridiplantae; phylum Streptophyta; class Magnoliopsida; order Fabales; family Fabaceae; genus Biancaea; species Biancaea sappan. The sequence goes on along the minus strand of CM073501.1, from coordinate 39,099,405 downwards.
GGCATAGTTGATCACAACGCACGAGGATGCAAGAGACCAATAAACCCTGCTAGAAAGATATACAAGAAGAAGAAGACAACCCAAGCCTCAGATGATCCACTTATGGTTAGTAGTTATGCATATTTTAGTGAATAACTCATAATTGAAATAATTTTAAGTTATTAACATGCTACTATTTGTGTAGGCAACACATCCCCTACCTACTCAAAGTGCCCAAGGAGATCATGGTGACATCGTGTGAGCAAGAGGAGCCATGTGTATTAGTAGTGATTAGGGCACTTTTGGTGTTTATATAACTCTTGTGCACCATTTTGGTAGTAAATTATAGTTTTTAGGCACTTTTGTAATTATGTAACTCTTGTGCACTATTTTGGTAGTAAATCGTAGTCTTGGGGCACTTTTAGTGTTTATGTAATTCTTGTGCACCATTTTGGTAGTAAATTATTATTTTGGGGCACTTTTGCTAATTATGTAACTCTTATGCACCATTTTGATAGTAAATAGTTATTTTGGGAAACTTTTGGTAATTATGTGATTTTGGGGACCATATTGACAGTAAATTTTTGTTTTGGAGAACTTTTGGTAATAATGTAATTATGGAGACCATATTGGTAGAAGAAAAATTAGTTTCGGGCACTTTTCATAATAATATAATTTTGGGGACCATATTGATAGTAAATTGTTGTTTTGGAAAACTTTTGGTAATAATGTAATTATGGGGACTATATTGGTAGAAGACAAATTATTTTGGGGCACTTTTCATAATCAAGTGATTTGAGGACCATATTGATAGTAAATTGTAGTTTTAGGTAACTTTTGGTAATAATGTAATTATAGGGACTATAATTGTAGAAGACAAATTAGTTTGAGGCACTTTTCATAATAATGTAATTTTATGACCATATTGATAGTAAATTGTTGTTTTAGGTAACTTTTCATTATAATATAATTATGGAGACTATATTGGTAGAAGATAACTTAGTTTGAGGCACTTTTCATAATAATGCCATTTTTGGTGACCATATTGATCGTAAATAATTATTTTGGAGAATTTTTGGTAATAATGTAATTATGGGGACCACATAAGTAGAAGACAAATTATGCCATGTCAATAGCTTATGTGGTATTATTTTGCTAATTGGACGTTGACTGTTAGGTTGACTAATGTATTTTTCAACAGAATACTTGCAAATATTGAAAAGTTTACAGTGGTTCATTGTCGAGTTTTAAAGTTAATGAGGGTTTTTTGCACATGGGGTAAAGTTTATATGGGTAAAGTACATTTTTTTCCCAAAGTTTTTAGCTGAGAAGATTCCATCTTTTCCTGCATTGATCATAGTTCTGAAACTGTGTGAACCTCAACACTGCACAAAATTTCAAAGGATCATAAATCAATCTCAAATGATACTTATGAACGGATAATTTACCAAAATTAGGAAAAATGACTAAAAGACATGTGGCATTTCTTATCAGTAAGCTTACCTGTAAAGCATAACAGCTTGCTTGTCAGAATTATATCTGTACTTGAATTGTGTGATATGCGTCTGCTCCACCTGCCAGCCCTGAAAATTATATCAGGTTAAATGTGAAGAATCCTGATCTAATAGAGAAAGTCAGTTAAAGCAGACATACCATAAGCATTTTCCTTCTTCCTTCAGCATCTGCATACTACTTGGTTATGGCTGAAGAAAGCACATATTTAACAGTTTAACATAAGCTTAATACTCCCAGCATTAATGTAAATATAAGTAGTTATTGAAACATTGAATAGTATCACTCACAGCATTGAGGGGATAGACCAGCTAGATCAACCAACATTTTACCAGTAGCCTTTCACATGCCATTAGAAAAATAATGAAATCCAGAAGAATCTTGTAAAAAAAAAATATATCCCTTTTAGTCACAATAGATATATATTTTAAGAAGGTATGGCAGTCCCCACAAAGGACAATGTTCTTGACAATCTGAATGGGCATTCTAGGCTTGCTCATTAGAAGTCCATAAGTTGTTACCTGACACGAGCTTTGTTCTGCATAAAGTTTAGGACCATTAGAAGAAAGATTTTTTATTCCATCACGGCTCAAAACTAGCTACAACTTATCCTACGTTTAGGCACTCCAAGATTAGAATCTTTAATCCACTATAAATGTCTTTAGCTTAGGGATGGGACCTATCTCTTGCATAGAATGAATGTATCTTTTTTTGACAAATGATCCAACTTTGGGCAGGGTGTTTGCGAAATCTCATACGAATATTATTACTGAGGTTGGTATTGCTGAGGTTGGTCAAATCGACGATGTGTCAAACAGTGAGGTGGCAGCTGAGGAGAATGTAAATCAAGGTATTATTCGTCATAGCAATACACGTGGGAAAAGGGCGCCAGCGTGGACACATGACTTCGTCATGCACTGAGATGGAATGACCACATGCTGAAAGGAATTCTGTTAACTTTGTTTGTCGTTTTCCTTTTTCTGTTTCTCCATTTTCGTGCAAATAATACGCAGGGAGTGTGGTGAGGTGAATCAGATTGGATTGTGCTTGTGGAGTTATTCCTTACTCGAAAGGGAAATCCATTTTGTATACTTTCCTGTCTTCAAGGGAATTTGATACATCTACAGCCGTATTCATTCGATTTATGTCTTCCACTTATCATTTTTCTTTCTGTTAATTACGTTAGTCTTATCAGTGGTGCTTTCATTGACAGAACCTCCATGGCTGAGAGAACTTGATTTGCGTGACTTGAAGAAGCTAACAATGATCTTCAAAAAATGCAAGGGTTGATGGACGACAAACTTACATTGACGGAATCTCGCCTGGGTAAGTTGGAGGAGACGCTGTCGAATATGGAAGGAATGCTTCAACGCGTTATACATGAAAAGACAATAGAAGTATCTTCGGGTTCGTATACTCAAAGGGCGACAGAGGAAGGTAACATTTCTAGACTCTTCTATAGTAAAGGAATGGAGATAGAGGTACCGAGGTTCAACGGTGAAGAAGCTGAGGACTGGATTTTTAAAATTAAAGAGTTTTTCGAAATTTATGGAGTGCCCAATGAATAGAGAATTAAGATGGCATCTTTCACATGGAAGTAGCTGCATATTCATGGTACTGGGTGACGAAGAATGGTTTGGTCCAGAACTGGAATGAGTTTTTTTTACTGCCTTTGCAACTCAGATTCGGAACTTCATTATATGATGATCCCAAGGCAGTGCTCAAGGAATTGAAGCAAATGCTGAGTATTAATCCAAGTTTGAGGAGTTGTCTACCAAAGTGATAGGGTTAAGTCAGGCTTGGCTGATTAGTTTCTTTATAGCTGGGTTACAAGATTATTTGAAATGTGAGTTGTTACTTGCTCAGGCTAATACCTATTATCAAGCTATTTCATTGGCCAAATTAAACGAACAGAAGGCAGTATCTATGCAGAATACTTTCAAGGGGATTTGTCTCGTGGGAATTTTTGGTATGAGTCAGCAAAAGGTCTCAAGTAATAACTCAAACCTATTTCCTTTCTAATAACAAGTGAACGATGTCAGGGGGTGGTTTTCCAAAGGCTGTGCAGAACAATAGTCAAGAAGCAACACACAGCAAACCGTGGGAGTGACACATACTAACAGTAGTAATAACTCAAACCTATTTCCTTTCTAATAACAAGTGAACGATGTCAGGGGGTGGTTTTCCAAAGGCTGTGCAGAACAATAGTCAAGAAGCAACACACAGCAAACCGTGGGAGTGACACATACTAACAGTACCAGTAGTAATATCAAGAAACTCAGTGCAGCAGAATTACGGGCTAGGAGGGAGAAGGGACTTTGCCATTATTGTGATGAAAAGTATCAGCCTAATCACAAATGTAAGACTGGCTGTTTCCTGCTGGTTGGAGGGGAGGAAGTGGAAGAATCACTTAAGGAGCAAGAAGTTCAAGATTGTATACAACCTAAAGGAGAAGAAATTTCAATCCAGTCTCTCGAAGTACCTCCAGAAATTAGCATCAATGCCTTGGCGGGGCATTTTCACCCAAGCACATTGAGAGTGATAGGACGCTATGGTAAGAAACAAATAAAAATATTAATAGGATAATGGGAGCAATAATAATTTTATCAAACCAGAAGTGGCAGATAAACTCCATATCAGAAGAATGAAGAGTCTAAGGTATGGACTGGCAGTGGTACAAACCTGATTTGTAATAGCAAATGCAAACAGGTACCTTTGCACATCTAGGAACATGAGTTTTTAATTGATTTATTTGTTTTGGATATTAAGGGATCTGAAGTTGTATTGGGGGTTCAATGGCTATTGGAGCTTGGGACAATCAGAACAAATTATCACGAACTCACAATGGAATTTAATTGGAAGGGTCAGGATATCAAGTTATAGAAGAAAACATCTTGATTGATACACCTTGTCGGGGTAAGAAGCTTAGTAAATTGGCTGTTCTTGAAGGAATTTCAGAATTTTACCAGCTGCATTAGGTGGAACAGCAGGGAAAAGAAGAAGAAATTCCCCTAGAAATTCCTCAGGCAGTGCAGGAGGTATTGCAACAGTATGAAGATGTATTTCAAGAACTAAAAGGGTTACCTCCATTAAGAGTAGTAGACCATAGAATACCTTCGGAACCAAATGCTAAGCCTGTTAATGTGCGTCCCTACAAATATCCTCATTTCCAAAAAATGAAATGGAAAGGTTGGTGACAGAGATGTATAATGCTGGAATTATAAAGGATAGTCGAAGTCCATTTTCTTCTCTAGTGCTTCTAGTTAAGAAGAAAGATGACACATGGTGATTTTGCATGGATTACAGAGCTCTGAATGCTATTACAATCAAAGATCGCTTTCCAATTTCAACTATAGAAGAAATTCTCAATGAGTTAAATAGGGCCACTCACTTCTCGAAGCTGGATTTACAATCTGGTTATCACCATATTAAGATGTGAGAACTCGACATTCCAAAAACAGCTTTCAGAACTCATTCAGGCTACTATGAACTTGTGGTTATATCTTCGGGGCTTATGGATGCCCCATCAACTTTCCAAGCCACTATGAATAAAGTTTTTTAGCAATTTTTGAGAGGATTTGTCGCGGTATTCTTTGACGACATTTTGGTGTATAGTAAGGGGCTAAATGAACATGTTAAGCACTTGGGATTGCTTGTTAAAAATGACTAAGTGCAGCTTTGCACAAGAGTCTGTAGAGTACTTGTTAAAATGAACATATAGTAAGAGACACTTCGATCACATTCATTGCTTGTTAAAATGACTAAGTGCAGCTTCGCACAAGAGTTTGTAGAGTACTTGGGTCATGTGGTAGGCAGAGATGGCGTTCAGGTAGATAAGAGGAAGATTCAAGCCACGCTTGATTGGCCCTTGCCAAAGAATCTGAAATAGTTGCGTGGGTTCTCGGGATTAACCAGATATTATCGAAAATTTGTCAAGGGGTATGCCATGATCGCACAACCATTGACTGAACTGTTGAAAAAGGCTAAATTTCTGTGGACTGAAAAGGCAACTTTTGCTTTCAAAGAATTGAAGAACACCATGACAAAAACTCCAGTGTTGAAAAAGTCTTTGCAATTGAAATTGATGCATTAAATGTGGGAATTGGGGCTGTATTGATCCAGGATGGACATCCTTTAGCATGCTTTAGCAAGAAGCTAACCCAAAGGATGGCTGTAGCGTCTGCGTATATCAGAGAGTTGTATGCGATCACACAATCAGTGCAAAAATGGAGACATTATCTCCTAGGAATGCGATTTGTTGACAAAAGCTTGCGAGACTTAATGACCCAGGTTATTCAGACGCAAGACTAGCATTTTTATTTAACGAAAATATTAGGCTATGACTATGAGATAGTCTATCAGACGAGACGATCAAATGGTGTAGCAGATGCATTATCACATTTGACTGAAGAGAAAGAGTCCTATTTGCAGTCGTTAACTACCTTGAGTAACCCCATTGTGGTAGCAGTGCTTCAAGCTAATTCTAGTGATCCATAAATGCTACAATGGCATGAATTGTATATCAAAGGTGAATTAGATATGAATTATAAAGTGAAAGAAGGAGTATTGTATCACAGGAATCGAATGATGGTACCGAATAACCAAGGACTTAAGTTAGAGATTTTAAAATTGTATCATGAAGTTCCTATGGGGGGCCATGGGGGATTCCTTAAGAATTATAAGGCAATTACTGAAGTCTTCTTTTGGACAAAAATGAGAAAGGAGATTCGACAATTCATCCAACAATGTGAAACATGTCATCAGATTAAGTATCCAACAAGAAAAAACAGGGTACCCTACAACCTCTACCCGTTCCCTCTAAACCTTGGCAGGACATTACCCTCAATTTTGTCACTGAGCTTCCCAATTCGCATGGTTACGTTGCTGTTTTAGTGGTCGTAGATCGTTTCTCTAAACAGGCGCACTATGTAGCTTTGAAACCCAGCTACATTGCAAGCACAGTAGCATAATATATGATTCAATCAGTAATTAAGTTGCATGGTTTTCCACGGAGTGTGATTTCTGATAGGGATCCTTTATTCCTCAGTAAAATCTGGTCTCAACTTATGCATTTTAGTGGAGCTGAACTGAGGTATTCCACTGCTTACCATCCGAAGATCGATGGGCAATCAGCAGTTGTAAACAGATGCCTTAAGTAGTATCTTAGATCCTACATTCATGAACAGCCTAAGTTATGGTACAAATTTTTAGCATGGGTAGAGTTTTGGTATAACTCTTCGTATCATAGCTCAATACGTATGTTCCCTTATGAAGCAGTTTATGGAGTAAAACCAAATTTCCTACCAAGGTACTTCCAAGGAAAAGCTGGTGTCGAGCCAGTTGATGAATTAATGCAACAGAGGACACGCATACAACAGCAACTACAGGTCAATTTGCAAATTGCTCAACATAGGATGAAAAAGTATGCGGATGGAAAAAGCCAGGACAAGGAGTATGCAACTGGATATTGGGTTTGGGTGAAACTTCAACACTTTAAACAAGGATCTGTAGCAAAGCGTCTAAATTTCAAGCTGTCAAGGCGTTTCTGTGGTCCTTTAAAATTATTGAATGAGTTAGTTTGGTAGCTTACAAGCTAGAGCTTCCACATGACAGTAAAATTCATGATGTATTTCATGTTGGTTTATTGAAACAGTATTGTAGTAAGCAACCTGCTATACCTGCTATTACGCCTGAGGAGGTTACTCTCAGGTTAGTGAAACCACGAGCCATTGTTATTTGAAGGTGGATTGGTTAAGAGGAAATAAAGACTCAGCAAGTTCTGGTGGAATGGACAGGCCTAAATAGAGATGAAGCCACATGGGAGGATTATGAATTGCTGAGTGAAGCTTTTCCCCACATTGACCTTGAGGACAAGGTCATTTTCATAGGGGAAGGTATTGATATGAATATTATTACTGAGGTTGGTATTGCTGAGGTTGGTCAAATCGGTGATGTGTCAAACGGTGAGGTGGCAGGTGAGGAGAATGTAAATCAAGCTATTATTCGTCATAGCAGTACACGTGGGAAAAGGGCACCAGCATGGACACATGACTTCGTCATGCACTGAGATGGAATGACCACATGCTGAAAGGAATTTTGTTAACTTTGTTTGTCATTTTTTTTTGTTTCTTCATTTTCGTGAAAATAATACGCAGGGAGTGAGGTGAGGTAAATTAGATTGGATTGTGATTGTGGAGTTATTCCTTACTCGAAAGGGAAATCCATTTCGTATACTTTCCCTGTCTTCAAGGGAAATCCATTTCTTATACTTTCCTTGTCTTCAAGGAATTTGATACATCTACAGCTGCATTCATTCAATTTCTGTCTTCCTCTTATCATTTTTCTTTCTTTTCATTACGTTAGTCATATCAAAATCCCTTCTCTCTCATTCTCTCCCTGATTGTTTCAAAGCAGTGCCACCTCCCAGAAGTAGAATAGAGATTTGAATCTAGTAAATAAGTAGATGAATCTCTTGGTTCCAATGCTAGAATTTGCTTCATGACCCATTTTCCAATGATGTATTCTTATGTAGTCTGCAACTATCAAGCAAAGCAAGCCAAACAAAAGCAGCAGGCTCAAAAGGCATCTTATTGATAGTTTTCTCTGCTTCTTCCAAAAGTCCCAAGTATCCCAAAACACTAACAAAGGATGCATAATGCGCGGATGTGGGCTCAACACCATAAACGGTTCTCATTGACTGGAATAGACAACGGTAGTCATCAACTAAATTCAAGTTACAATGCCTGTACACTGAAATGATCTATTTTTGTTTTAGTAATTATTTGAATTTCTTCATTAAACTTACTGTGAAGCAAGGAGAGTAAATTATATTTTGACCCTAAATGTTTCCAGAAATTACAATTTGACTGATATTTCTCATAAATTACAATTTGGCCCCAAATCTATCTGAAATTACAAATCAGCCCCAAACTTTCCAAGAAATTTCAGTTTAAACCCTAAACATTTCCAAAACTCACTCCAATCCCTCAAATTTCCTAAATTTTCCACCATTCCTTAACTTTCTAAAACCAACCCTCAAACTTTTCTCTTTCCATAAACTTACAACATGCCTTCAAGAAGTAGACATGTGCAAGATATTGAATTGAACAAGTTGTTGAGGTATCAACTTTAACAACTGTTGGAGATTGTGAATGCCAAACAAGCACAATTTGAGGCACAAAGAGAATGCAAAAATAAAGATTTTTATAGCTGTGATTCATCATCAACTTACAACTACTACCCACTGAGACAGTCCACTCATACCACCAACATTAGAATGGAAATTCTCGATTTTGAAGGGAAACTCCCACCTAATGAGTTTGAAGACTGACCTCAAACAATCAAACAAATATTTGAGTATAAAGAAGATGCCTATAAAATTTTTGACGAGGAAGATGAGCTTGTACTTAAAGAGCAAGAGCCAGTTTTTGACAGTGAATTCATGCTGCTAAAACTAGTGTATGATCTTACGCTGCCAAAGCAAATGTATGATATTGAACTTATGCTAGTAGAGCCAATATATGACACTTATGTCTTGCCACCAAAGCCAGTGTATGGCAATTATGTCACTCTGGCAGAGCTTGCGAGTAATAGTGAAGTCATGTCAATAAACAATGGTGAGACGATGGCGACTCGTCAAAACATGAATGTAATGCCAGCTAAAGACGAGTACTAGTTAAGTCACAACATCTTATGCTCTACTGATGATAAAACTTATGATGTCATCATTGACAACAGAAGCTATGACAATGTTGAGACCAACTACATAGAAAAGTTGGAGCTACTATCCTTTAATCATCCACACCCTTTTAAACTTCAATGGTTTAAGGGAAGCGCTGTCGAAGTTTCTGAATATTGTTTGGTTCTTTTTTCAATTGACAAAAGATATCAGGATGAAGTTTGGTGTGATAGTGTGCTGATGGATAGCTGTCATCTTCTTGTGGAAGACATTGGCAAATTGATCGTTCTGTCTAATACAACTATCATACAAAAACATACTTCTTTGAAAAAGATAGAGTAAAAATAATGTCAGTGCCATTGCCACATGGTGAATGCAACAAGGACAAACTGGGAACTGGATTGTTACTCACCAGATGCGATTCCACCTTTTTACCAGTCTTTTTTCGTTGTAGTTCCAAAAGACAATCCACCAGGATTGCCACCTATGAGAGACAATGACACCGAACAAGACTTGAGGGCAAGTCTCGTCTAACCCGGGGAGAATGTCATGGAAATGCCTATGTGCTCATATCACCTCCCTAGCAGCCACCTAGCACCATGTGCACCCGCCACCCATAATGACCTCAGCAGCAAAATATTACTTGTTGGCAACCACCCATGGACTTTTCACCTTAGCATGTAAATTATTAATCTGAATAGGCTGTAAAGCTCCTTAGTCTCTCGGATTTACTTCTATAAGCAGGCCGATTAAGAATTGAAGATCCTAGAACAAAGTTAATTTGATGTTCAATTCCCTTTATTGGTGGTAGGCCATATGGAATCTCTCCAATCCGGACTATGACTCTTCTCTTACATTATGGAGAAAGACGTCCTTTCTTGTCATGATCGATCCACATCCTACCTGATGTGATCATGAAGGCTGTCCTTGAAGAAGAAGAGGCTGAATCTATACTTGGGCCAATAACACGTTCAAGGGCCAAGAAGCATCAAATGAGATTGACTTGGGTTTCTTTACTTGTGTGCAATGATGGGCTGGGCCAAATCAGAAGCTTGGACTTTGAAGAATAAAAAAAAACTATAGATTTTTCTTATTTTTAATAATTTTCGTGCATGATTTTTTGGGATATAAAATCTGATGTAATTTAATGTTTTCAGAGTTGTTGTAGTGTCATTTAGCTTTCCAAGTGGTTGTAGTTGTTGTTGTTGCATTAATGAGGTGGTTATAGGGTGGCTGTAGTTGTTATAGGCTAAGTGGCTGTAGGTTGACTATAGTTGTTGTAGGCTCATTAATAAGGTGGCTATAGGGAGGCTGTAGTTGTTGTAGGATCATTAATGAGGTGGCTATAGGTTGACTATAGTTGTTGTAGGCTCATTAATGAGGTGGCTGTGGTTGCATTAATGAGGCAGCTGGCTTTTGTTATCTATAAAAGGGAACTTGCCCCCTTGTGGCAAGATAATCAGATTTGAGTGAATTATATTTCAGATTGCTTTGTGCACATCTATCTTCTCTTATCTAACAATTGTGTTAGTGTGGCGAGAAAATCTCAGAATTCTTATCACTCCCATTCCGTTCTCTAATCTGGGGTGTGGCGAATTCCACCCATCTTAGCTTGATTGTGGCGCCATAGGCTTATCAATTTAGTTGAGTTGGTTTCTTCTCTTTATTTTCCTTGTGGTACAGATTGTGTCCTCTTTTAGGCACATCACTACCTTAGTGCTCAAAGAACGTTAGCAAGGCTTATTAAGGCAAAGGCATTTTTTGTTGATGGCATGAGTTAGCTGGCCGTTTTCTTAAAGGGTGATGTGAAGAAGTACTCGTTGTCCCCAAGCATGAAACATACGACAAGAGTCAGAATCGGTAATTGTAAATTTCATCTTTGAGGAATCTCTCCCTTTTGGCAATAGATTTAGTAGACGAAGAGGAATGAATTCTTACCCTTTCTTCCTTTGCTTGGCTTATTTAAAGAAAGATAGACTTATGAGCAAACTACCTACCCTCGGGTTCCTTCCCTCTGAATGCAAATACCTTGGCCTCTTTATGGCAGCTAGATTGCCACTTTCAAGGTCAAAGCTAGTCGAATAAAAGCATGCCTCTGTTTTGTCATTTACATTTCCATTTCCTTGTATAAATAGAACAACACCCCTCATGTAAGAAATGAATTAGAAGATTAAGAATTTCATTGAAACTTCAAGTTTCATCTTTTCTCCCATTTGTTCTATCCCCTATTTCCTGAGCCATAAATAATAGATTTTTGCCTCAAAATGAATGGTCAAAAATTATAATAAATAAGTATGAAGTGGACCTCAAGAAAAAGAATTATTTCCAATCCCAAACATATAAAAACATTCAACAAGTTCTCCTCTTTTCCCACCGGTGCACAGAGTCCATAATAAGAAAAAGAGATAAAACAAACTTTTGGTATGATTGTTGGCTTCATTAAGCAATTAGGCTTAGTTATATTGGTCCATTACCCCAAAGGAACTCTTTTCATGTATACTTAACAAGAAATTAACTCTTTCAAAATATTCTTTTTGATATCCAAAAATTATCAAATTTGATCACGGGTAGCTAAATTTTGGTTCTGTTCACAAAATGAATTCACAAACACCCCTCAACCTTTAAATAAAAATTCTCATTTCTCTTATCTTTCTTGGAAAAAACCTTGTGCTCGTCTAGGCTTAATGTAGATGGTTCAATGAAGAATAACCTCATGCCTACTGAAGGAGTGATCAGAAGTCAGAACAGACCAGGGTGTTTGGGTCCTTGGTTTTGAAAAATTTATAGGAGTAGCTAGGAACAACAGAGATGGCAGAGGCTTGGCCTCTTCAAATTGGTTTACAGATTGTTGCCTCACTACATATCAAAAAATTGAAATTGAGCTTGACTCTCAAGAAGTGCTTAATCTTTTATCACAGAATGTTGGCAACGATCATCCTCTTGCCATTATCATGTTGAATTGTAGGCATTTGCTCCAGTCCTTTGAAGACTATAGACTAACAAAGATTTCCATAGTGCATAACAAGTGTGTTGGCAAGAGAAGCTAGAGAGAAACTTCTTCACCTTTGAACTTATGTTTCTGCCCCCTCTTTTGTTAATGATCACTATATGCTAGACTTATAACCTGCTAGATTTTTAGTTTTGTTTTCTTTTCTGCTTTTTTTATTGTACTCGCCTTTTGTAAGATCCTTCTCTTGAATATATTTCCTCTTTCAACAAAAAAAAAAGAGATTTTGGATACAATATTTGGTTTTGAACTTTTACTTATATGTAATACTATGCTAAGCAGGTCAAGGGAAGAGATTAATTTTAAACTCGAGTTATGGAGAGCCACTTTGGAATTGAAGGGTTTTCGTCTGAGCAGGAGTAAGACAGAATATATGCATTGTAAGTTTAACAAGTGACAAGCTAGAAACAAGTTGGAGGTTAAAATTGGAGATCAGGTTGTATCACGAGTGTCAAAGTTTAGGTATCTGAGATCAGTTATATAAGATGACGACGAAATTATTGGAAATGTGGCACATAGGATACAAGCTGAGTGGTTGAAGTTGAGAATGGCAACAGGAGTGGTTTGTGATAGAAAAGTACCTGATAAGCTAAAAGGAAAGTTTTATCGTATTGCTATAAGACCAGCAATTTTATATAGGAATGAATGTTGGGTGATAAAAGGACAACAAGAACAAAAAATTGGAGTAGCAGAGATAAGGTTGTTGCATTGGATGTGTGGTTATACAAGAAGAGATATGATCAGTAATGACCGTATAAGAGATAGAGTTGGAGTGGCACCTATTGAGGAAAAAATAGTTGAAAACCGTTTAAGGTGGTTTAGACATGTTCAAAGAAGACAGTTGGAAGTGCCAGTAACGAGAGTTGAGCAGATAGTTTGGAGCCTTGTGAAAAAAGGTTGAGCAAGACCAAGAAGGACACTTAGACAAGTTATTGAACGAGATCTTCTGGTAAATAAGATACCTAAAGAATTGGTCAATGATAGAGCTCAATGACATCGTGCGATCCATGTAGCCGACCCCACTTAGTGGGATAAGGTTTTGTTATTATTGTTGTTGTTGTTGTTGTTGTTGTTGTAATACTGTGCTAAGCATTTGTGGTGCGTTGCATGCCCAATTCCCAACAATCCATTTAGTTATCCATAAAACTAGGAAATGTTTTATCTTTCTTTTAGAAATTATTAAATAATTCAATAGTATTTTCTTCAACTTCATTTGATTTTCAATAAAAAAAAACTAAATTACTTTCTCCTTAATTTTATTTTCAAAAATTCAAAATTCCAATAAATTTCGTTTTAGTTTCATTTCAAACATCCAAAAATCCAAAAAAAAATGTCATTTAATTTCGTTTTTTTAAAAAATTCAAGCATCCAAAAATGATTCTTTTTATTCCATTTTCAAAATATATAATAATCCAAAAATACTTTCTTGCAATTTCATTTTTAAAATAATTCCAAAAATCCAAAAAAATCATTTAATTTCATTTCTAAAATTATTTCCATAAATCCAAAAGTACTTTCTCCTTAATTTTTCAAAAGTTTAAGCATCCAAAAACTTTCCTTGTAATATCATTTTCAAAAGTTTAAAAACCCAAAAAAAAAATCTTGCAATTTCATTTTCAAAATAATTCCGAAAATTCCAAAAAAATAATTTTCTTGCACAATTTTATTTCCAAAATTATTCCAAAAATAAAAAATAATAGTGCATGACTCGATTCTTGAAGACATTGTTTTGGAAGGACTCTACTTTATACGCTCAATAATTCTAAAAGGGATTATGTCACGTCCTAAAAACTGAGCACGTGACCGGCACGGAAAGTGAATTTCACCTCACTTCCGTAAGCCTATATTTCTCTTAAGCACAATACTAAATCTTATTTTGGTTATTCTTTTAAATGTAATTAATTTAAATTACATAATTTAAGAAATAATAATAATAATAAAATTATTTCTCTTCTTACAAAGTGATAAGAAATTATGGCTAAACCGAGTTTCTCATACACATTACAATTATACACATTACGTCGTTGAACAAACCTACCCGATTACAGAGCTTTTCTAGATTTATACATTAGAATAAGACCTAAACATTATACCTTTACCCTAAACAAATGAAAAAGTAATCTTGGCGTGAACGTCATCGGATTAGCAAATTCTCCATACCTGAAACTGAAGACAGCTTCTAATTGAGAGAATCCTACCACATTCACACACAATATATATATATATTTATATATATACATGCAGATATACATAATTGATCTAACGGTATAATCATCTAAGTTTTGGTGTACAAGATATTTATCAAGACATACACATTGAAATCACCTCGCAGTTACTAACAACACATTTAAGATCAAACCAAATTACATTTCAAACAATTCAAACAATTCATACAATTCCAAATCAAGTTCCGAGACATTTTTCGGGTCCTGTCCACATAAAGTGGCCGTTGCCCCACGGCCCTTGCCGCATCCTCCCTTATTTCATCCCAGTCCTCAAATGGACAAATTTGTAGTCCAACCTTATTTCACCCTGTCCTTAAAAGTACGAATATCATAATCAATATCACGTGGCCATAGTGATTTCACTCCGCCCTTATTTCATCCCATGGGATCCCATAAACTCCATTTCCATTTCTTTTCAAGATCAAACATAATCACATTACATAATCATAGGCAATCATATGCATCCTATTTCAGGAAAAGTTCACAACAGTCACACATTTGCATATTTCAATACATAACATGAATGTATTAATTTCATGTCACATATATATATATATTTATAGTACACCTTTAATATATACATTAAATAAGCAAACAAGGTAAGGTAGGATCTCTCACCTTGATATTTGCCCAATTTTATCTTGAACTTTCCTCGAATATGTGTAAGATGATGGAAGGTAATTTTCTTTACATCCAAACTAATCACAACATTTCAAAATATGTGGATGATGCATTAAAGAATCCATTCCTACAAGATAATCATGCCAAAAACATAATAAGGTCACAAAATAGGAAAATTATTTGCTATAATTTGACCTTTGATCACTACTCTGAATATAACTCTCAAATAACAAAGAATTTTCAAATGAAACTTATACTATTAGAAACTAGACTCAAAGAGATTTCTAAAGGCATCTTATTTACTAAAAATAGAGTTCAGATGAAAGAGTTATGAACATTTTAAAACTGATGCTACAATAACGGTCAACAGTCAACGCAGCTACAGTATCGTTGACTAAGTCAATGCTACAGTAACGTTGACCGAATCAATGCTACAGTAATGTTGACTTAGTTAATGCTACAGTACTGAGAAAATCTGAAAAAAAATTGTCTCGATGAACATTATTTTCTGAAAAATTTTTGGAAAATTTCCAGAATGAATAGTGACGTTCTTCGTGTTCTTTATCCAAAAATCCTAAAATCACATCTAAAACAACATTTCTTTTGATTTCTTCCATGGGTTTTCATCCTTAATGTCTAAGGAGTGTTTTGACACCAAAACCCCCAATTTTTACCAATAATCTAAGCTCTAATCTCAAATTTTCATCAAGAACCCTAACTTTTTTTTTAAATTTCTAAATTCTATGAATTTCTCCTAATTTTCTCCAAATTTCTTGTTCCAATAACATCATAAACCACCCAAGAATGTTTTAGATTGACACTCATACTTAAATTTATCCATAGAAACATTCTACAAAAATTTCTCAAATTGATAACAAAGGATTTGGTCTTGTAAGAAGAGGAAGAAGAAGAAGAACATTAACTTACCAATCCTCCTAACTTCTATGGCTTCCTTCCCCAAGCAAAAATGACATGAATGGTTGGTGAAGAAGTTCCCTTGGGATGCATAGCTGAAAGAGAGTGAGGAAGCTACGGGAGAATGAGAGAAGGAAAAGAATAAGAAAGAAAAATAAGTGTTTAAGTGTGTACGTGTGGGCCCCACTAATTTTCTTGGAAAAATTGCTCATAGTCACTCTAACTTTAAAATTTGTTCACTTAGGTTCTTGAGAATTTGTAAAAATTTCCTAAATTAAAAATTATATTCCCAAATTTTCTTCACTAATTCAAAAAGCACATTTTTTATATAATTAAATTTTTCAATAAATTTTAAAATAGATTTTAAATATTAATAAAAATTATTGGGGTATTACAAATTAGTATTCTATCTTCCTTTTTTTTTTTAAGAAGGGGGGAGGGTGGGTTTCAAGCCTTCTATCCTATTGAGATCCTATTGAGATGCGGGCTGATCAATTTTTCTCCAGGCACCAACTATGAAAAAAAAAATGGGGGGAGGAAATTGACCTCGCCGTATCGTTTTCCTTGAGAGAATGCTTTTGAGAATTGTTTTTTGAAGGCCCAATTAGTGGATCAATAATGTGAGTACAGTACAACATTTTGTGGCATTGGCAACATCTTCCATTGCAACATTTGAAAAATTGCATTTGATAATATAGGCAACAATCTTATGCAACATATTTAAAACTGTCGCGATTAATCTCAACTGCAATGCCACTGTTTTAATGCTCTGATTTATTGAAAAAGAAATTACAAAGTTTAGGCAACAAATTTTTGCAACCAATATATACCGTTGCAAAATTATATTCACTATATATATAATATGTATTACTTTTTAAAATTTAAATTTTAAAACATTAATAAATAGTAATTAATTTGGAGTCCATCTCCTCCTTGTTATTGTATACATATATTAATTAGCAATTTAGAATCTAGATAAAATAAAATAAAATTGGTTAAATTATAATTTTAGTCCCTATAATTTTACTAAAATTATAAATTGGTCCTTATATTTTATTTTCATATAAAATGGTTTATATAATTTTTCCATCCATATAAGTTAGTTTTTTCCGTCAGTATGGTTAATTTTGTTGTTAAAATGGTCCTATATGACAACTGATATGTACATTTGTAAAGATGTCAGCATGCTCAGTCATTGAATTTTGCACAACTCAGCCATCATGTCAACAAAATTCTCATTTTTTCCTTAATTCCTAATTTCCCTAACCTAGTGTCTACGATGAATTTTATTGACAAGGTAGTTGAGTTGTACAAAATTTAATAATAGGACATACTGACATGTTCACAAATGTACATATTAGCTGCCATGTAAAACTATTTTAACAGCAAAGTTAATCATACTGATGATAAAGACTAACTTACATGGATGAAGAAACTATAGAAACCATTTTACATGGAAATAAAGTATAGGGACCAATTTATAATTTTGGTGAAACTATAGGGACTAAAATTATAATTTAACCAATAAAATTATAATATAAAAAGAAAAGGCAAAATGCAAATATGAGTGAAAAGTAATAAACTTTCATCTATTTTCTTTATTATTTGTAAAGCATAAAAAATATTATAATTTAATGTTGTTAAAAAATTTCTGAAAATAAATTAAAATTTATTTATATTTATTTTAAATACATCTTATTTTTAAAATGGGAGTTTAGAAGGTTTCTTGTACTCTCATAATTGAAAACTGTTCAACTTGTAATGACCTTCACACTGATTTATTTTTTGTCTGAGGATGGATAATGGAAGATGACATTAAAATCTAAACTCCGTGTCTCAGTCCTTTGAAGTTTTTTGTTTGAATAGTTGCATTATGGCCCTAATTGATAAAAGGCATTAACATTGGTAATTATATGTGTGTTGATACTCATTTCTTATTTTATGTATCTTTTTATTTTATTTTTAAAGCTAGCATGAGTTATATGATCCTTGAATAGATTGTGTATTTACTTTCATTAATCTATATACACTTGGTTTTAAAATAATTGAATTTGAAGTTATTAAGATGAAGACAGAAAAGTTTAAGATTATTCTTTTTTTATCCATAGTAAGAAACACAGTCCTTTCAGACTAACCAAAATAATATTTTTTTTATTTCAATAATTAGGTAGTCCTAATATGAATTAAAACTTTGAACAAACCTATTTTTTGGTCATTAAAAGTGTCTATTAGTAACAACTTAATTTTTAAAAGGCGATGACTGACTATGTTAGTCTTTGAATTTTGAAACTATTCCACTAATTAGTCTTTCTATCTATCACCTTTATTACGGTGATAAACAAAGTGACCATTTTATATAACGATTTTAAAATTTAAAAATTAAAGTGATCAATTATGTCAATATATTAAAATGTTACATCGTTTTATGTCACTATCATGTCAATAAATAATTATATATATAAGTAGATAACATTGATCATAACAAGGTGAATTGCTTATGTAACAATTTTAAAATTTAAATAATAATGTAGTTAATGACGAGTTTTTAGGGATAAAATTGTGAGCTATGTACATGTTCAGAAACCAAAATATGCATTTAATTTACTGTAAAAATTACCAGTACAATCTCCTTTTATACTAAGAAAGAATATGAAATTCTGTTCTCTTTGAAGATATTATACAAATTTGAAGATCTCAAGTTTAAATTTCATTAAAAAGAATAATTATAAAAGTTATGATAGAGACAAAGAGTGTCACGACCCATTTTCTAGGCACATGACCGGCACAATGATGAATATCTCATCACTGTAAGTCTTTCAATAAATTTTACCCACAAGTAAAATTATTAGTCATTATCTCTATATTCTCAAAATACCATTCCTTAATAAATACAAAGAAAATACATCAAATTTTTTTAATTAAAAATAATAGATCCTCAATACAAAATACATTATCATACTGAAATACAAGCCAAATACCAATCCCCTGACCTAGATGTCCTAGACGATTACAGAGCAACATAATCTATAACAAAAGAGGGGCCTACCCGACAGCGGGAAGGTCCAAAGTGATCTACTGGTAATCTGATCTGAACAAAAAAATTGTACAGAGAGTGTGAGCTTTTAAACTCAGTGAGCGAATCGGCCTCGCGTTAATAAAATTCAAATACATCACCAGTCATGCAAGTATATCCGAAGGCTTAAGCTCAACCAATAGACATAGTTAGAAAATACATACTGGAAGATAAAAATTCATCCAATTCAACAAACGTTACTAGTACTCATCAATGACAATATATCCCGGAGAGCGCACACAGGCCGGCTCACCAATTTTGTATATTTTCGCCATGACGCACAACCTCATCCTCTTAGCTAGGGCGCCTCACAGATTTATCACCAATCCGGGCTATATCCCTACTGAGGGAATCGTTGTCTCCACACTCATTGATCAAGACACCCTTTCAACCAGGTTTTCCGCCTTGCCGTGAGAGGGGGTACTGTCCCGCTCAATCACAATCAATAGTACAATATTTCATATCATAATCAGAAGCACAATATAATATTCATCCATATAACAGGTATAGTATATAACTATATTATAGGTTTATAAACCACAAATCAAGATAACAATTAAACTGTTTTTGAAAAGATTTAAACTTCACATCATCATGAGATACTTGCTTCGTCTTATCCATACTTCTGGATTAATTATCTCATTAGATTCGTAATTCTGAATCCAATTTCCCCCTATGAATCTTGGGAGTGTTCTACGACATACTTTTTATCACCAGTAATGCTAAAACTCTATTAAAACGGGGTCGTTCCACTCACATGGATTCCGTTCGAGTATCGCTTCTCTAAGTCGTTACGGACAAGAGTACTCAGGTGAATTTCAGTGTTCCTCTACGGAGATTTTCATGAAAGATTATAGAAAATATGTTAAGATTGTTTTCGTACATATACTGTTCATACGTACGGTTATTATTCATACATATGGTTACTGTTCATATATACGATTACTATTCATACGTATGGGTACTATTCATACCAGAAATAGAGAATACAATCTGTAAAAGAGTACACCGGGTAAGTTCCCAGGAAAGAGTGGAGGGTCACAATGGACACACTTAAAAACCAGGTCTTTTCTTAGCCAGAACTTTCCTAGACATGTATTCTTCACAGTTTACATCCTATTTCGGTAATCCGAGAATCAAAATAACATATAGACAGCTAAGAACAGTTTTTCTGATGTGGAAGGTCAGCCAAAGCCGCAACCACAGAGCATACTTAAGAAAATAACTTCTAAAATTTGAAAGACATAGAAAGGGCATAGTATCCTTACCTAAGCAAAAAAGGAAAGGCCCAAAATCTCAGAGGCCTAGCGTCGGAGCAAGAGAAACTTAAGGAGAGAAGAAGGGAAGTTGAATGTGTGAGTTTAGAAGTAAAATGGAAGGGCCTATTTATAGGAAAAGTCAAATGTACTATTTGATACTATGCGCTAATAAAATATTTAATTTACTATTCATGAAAGCGACATTTCTAATAATTCACTCTTTAACACTTTGCAAAATGCGGAGGAGGCTTGAATTATTGGTTACTATTGAAACTTAAAGAGAAAATTATCCTTTCACCTTAAACCTTTAAGTTTCTTTTCAAATCAGTCCTTTCAATTTAGTCCCTGAGGTATTTTTACACATAAAACGTCATTTTCTCCTACAAACTTCTTTCTAGTTTTCTCTTATGACCAAACCATATCTAATACTTGACATTTTGATTGTATAAATGAACAGTACCATATACGTAAATAGTATTATATGGGTGAATAGTACCGTATATTGAAATAGTAACAGTAGTTTGTAAACAAACATTTATATTTTATTTTTTATGAGTATTACAGAGAGCAACCTCGAACATCAAATTAAATCCCAATAAAATAATATCAATCTAAATAAAAATTGCAAGAGATATTAATTCAAAAAATTGTGTTAAAAGATTAATGAGACAACTAACCCATGTAAATATTTTTGCAAGTCTATGGGCTCGTAAAGAAAATTTTGTCACAACGAGGATCTGTTCTTCATACCACTTAGGAAACAAATAAATATGTTGGCTCTTTCATTTATTTAATTAATTATTTGGAATTTGGTAATCATCAACTCATTCATTCAAACTAAAAAAAAAAAAAACTAACAAAGGATTTTAGCACAATACTATCATTTTAATAAAAAAAATTAGTCATATATTATTCTTTTGAAAAAAAAAAATTATGGATATGTTACTAATTATATCACATCAAGAACTTCTGTCTTTTTTTAAAAAAAAAAATAGAGCTTCCGTTGTGTTAGGCCAAGCTCTATTTTTTTTTTTGAAAAAATAAATAAATAATTAGATGAAGCTCAACTAATATGGCTGGCCGAGCTTCAGCTAATTTTTTTTGTTTAATTTATATAAATTAAATTATTGTTTGTAATAAAAATTAGTTATTATATTTATTTTATTGAGATAATATAGTTAATTATATATAAATTAGTTAATATATTTTATTAAACTTATATTTTAATTTCGTATGGTCAATTTAATACAGAAAATAAAATGATATTTTTATTATTTTAAAATTATATGAAAATTTTAAAATAATGTATTTATAATTATGAATATTATATGGAGTATAATTTATTAGGTACATTTTCTTCTTTTGGTAATATGAAAGATAATATCAAATATCTTTAGGTGTAAAATATAATTCATGTATAAAATTCTGTAGAAAAATGGTAGGTTTTTTATGTTAATACTTGGATAGGGTAGAATAATGAAATAAATATAAGTAAATAAAAATTATTTTGATGTTAATATTTATTTTATATTTATGAAAATAACCTTAGTGAAATGTGAAAATTATTAGATAATTTTTATATTAATAATATTGTGTATGGAAGAATTTTCAATTACTTTTATTGAAAAATTATTGTTGTATAGTAATATGAAAATTTAAAAATAAGAAAATTTAAAATTATTGTTATTATAAATGGTTTTTACTCTATATATTTATTAGTGAAATGTATGTTTAATATTTCTTTTGATATTTATAAAAATAAGAGTAGTGAAATGTGTGTTAATATTTATGAAAATAATTTTGATGTCAATGAGAATAGTGAAATGTGAAAAATTAATCAATAATTTTTATATTAACAATTAATTTTATAGGAAAATTATTGTTGTAAAGTTATGAAAATTTTAAAAAATAGGAAAATTTGAAATTATTGTTACTGTTAATAATTTTTAATATTTTATATCTATCAATGAAATATATGTTTAATATTTTCTTTAATATTGACGAAAATAAGAATAGTGACATGTATGTTTATTGACTAGTAACATTGATTTTACCACATCTTCTATAGGCAGTTAAGATGACTTTTAAAATTAATATGCATATTTATGTCAAAAGACAGACTTATATAAGTGAGGTGGGAGTCATCTTTGAATTTGATGTCTACAAGATGATAAAAATTGAATGATCAAACTATCACGACAAGTTAAAAAATATGATTCATGCTCTTTAGAACTTTCCTTAATTCAATCAGTGTCGAGCATAAATAATTTCATTGACAAGGAGAAGTGCTTTGGTGGCAAATTTGTAAAGGTAATGATGCTAAGGGTATTAATGGTGATGATGGTAGTCATGATGCTAGCGATGAGCGAGACAAGGGAATTTCAGTCCTTCCTACTAGTATTTATCAAGATCTTACACATCATTTTTTGACAAGCCTTCCAAATGAGAAGACAATGAATATTACCAAGCTACAGGTTGGGATATAGTTATGAGATAAACATATATTATGATTAGCAGTGAAACTATATTTTATCCAACATTACGAGACATTTAAATTTCTCTACTAAAACAAGGATGTTGAAATATATATATATATATAGATGCCCCATATTTAAACAGGGGTTGTGGCTGGAGAGCCAGGGTCTTCTAGAATGATGATTGCTAAGTTTATGTTTTTGTGTGAAAACGTATGTTTATGATGATTGCTCATCACTTAATGAAATAAAACAGAATTGAGTATGTTACACGATAAACTAGTATATGTTCAAGTTTAGACTCAGGGGTTAAGGGAAAGAATTTCTCTAAATTCTTTGCCGTTCACGTGTTTAGCATTTAGGCCGTGATATTCTATAATTAGATACTACATTTAGTTAGGATCGATACCCATTTCGTGGAAGTCAAAGAAATAGTCAATAGTTTTTTGCTCTTCTACAGAGGCATAATACAGGAGTATGGTAGCCACTATATGTAAGCTCCAGTGGATCAGTTACTTGTTGTGTGATTTTGGTGTAATTTTACATTTATCAATCAACCTATTGTGATAGCAAAGCTACTATTCACATATCACAAAATGTTGTATTTTATGATCGTACAAAGCACAATGTGAGAGATAAGTGCCAAGAAGGATTCATCAAACTGGTACATGTTTCTACTAAGGAACAAGTGGTTGACATATTGACTAAAGCACTCACTAGCTTTATTTTTCAGCATCTGTTCTCCAAGTTGGGTTTGATACAGTTTACCAAAGTTCCAACTTGAACGGATGTAGAGTTATACACGTCAGCACATAATTAGTCAATGTTAGTCAACGTAAAGATGTAGATGTCAGCATATAGTTAGTCAATTAAAACAGTTGTGAGTAGGTAAATCTTCTGGTCAAAGTTCAGTTGTACAGTTCATGATTTGGCAGATGTATATATACCCATATTTTTTATTACAGAAATATATATCAGAGTATCTTTACTGATTCATACATACTTGCAAATTCTAATAGTCATACACATGTTGAAAGTACTAAGAGCCATCACTGCAGTGGGGAGATCCAGAAAACAGGGATTCCTTTATGTGTTAACATTGTTGTTGCAGTAGCTGCTAGGTAGCCACAGCCAAGCGTCGCTGCAGCGGCAACTCTACTATAGCTACTAATTACCCGCTGCAGCGGCCGGTGCACCGCTATGGTAGTATCGCAAGCTCTATTCTGCGTTCTTCCCCAGCAAACTAGCTTTTTGGCTCAAATTCCAGCACAACACTAATTAATACAACCCATCTACACAATTTTTTGCATAAAACTTGTCTTGCAATGAAATTATAGGAATAAATTCAACATTCACTCATACAAAGCAACCCAAATCTTGGAATTTCAACCTCTAAAACCACAATTACAAACATACAACCCCTCTCCCAACCATTTGAGGGCTTTTCACTGAAGGAAAACCCATATGCTTCCCTGTTATCACGAAGGAAGGAAAGAAAGAAAAAGAGGATTTGTTCCCTCACCACTTTGTCGAACATCCACCAAGGTCACTACTTTAGAATTTCTTCCCAAACAACAGACAAATCCACACAAATGGAGAGCTCCGCGACGATGACGATGAAGAGAAGAGAAGAGAAGAGAAAGTAGGACTTAGTTGGGATGAGAAGCGTCCAGAAATTTCCTGCCAGAACCAAGTAGCTTGGTGACTAAGTTTTAAGTACTGGACATGTGAGTTGCACATGAAACATATGATCAAACCAAGTACTTTGACAAAAATTACCCAAACCTCCCTTCTATCACTATGGTTTTCCCTCGAGGCCCTTAACTTTCAGAAATTTCAATCCATTGCCACCTAACCCAATAATTTGTTTTACTTAATTTGCCTTTTGTTATCATTCTCTTCCAAAATTTCAAGATTTTCAACATGGCCCCAAAATTTAACAGTTCATTCTAAAAGTTCAATTTAGTCCTTGGGTGCAACAGGATGAAATTATGAAATATGTCTGTTGTGCAAGATCCTAAATTTTTTGGATTAAATGGAAAAAAAAGTACAAATTCTCAAAAATCCAAATTTTGGGATTACATTTTTGAAAGAGGTATCATTTTCCAAAATGAAAAATGAAAAACTTTGGGGTTATTTTTGAACAAAGTTTATTATTTTTTTAAAAAAAGGAAGATAAAAAGATATCTTAAAGTTTGGTTTCAAAAATGGAAAATGAAAATGTTATGTGAATGTGCCTCTTTGAATCTTCCTAAGACTTTGGGAGTCAAAATTCTTGAATATAATGGGACTAAACCAAAAGAGATGTTCTCAAAAGTAACCAAAAAATAATTAAATCAAATGAATTAAAAAAACTAAACAAGAGTTTTTTTTTTGAAGAAGAAGAAGAAGAAAGAAAGAGAGAGAGAGAGAGAGAGAGAGAAATGAATAACAAATTATTGTTAACAAAATATTGTTAAAGGGATCCAAATTTTATTAACAAAATACTGTTAACAAAAATAAAAAAATGAATAACGTTAAAAGGGAAAATAAAGGGATCCAATGTTTTTTCAAAAAAATAGAACATGAAAAGGGCGAATTCGAGTTTATACAACTCAGCTTCCCCTGCATGTCTGCAACAATCGCACGTTTAAGCGAAAAAGTTGTCGCTAATATGCCTAACCCACCCACACACCGCCTTGACCTTCCTCAGCCGTTGTTTGAAAATTATTAATTATCAAAAAATTAATTATAAAAAATAAATTTTATTTAAATATTAATTAATAGAAGTACTTTTGAATGCTTAATTACTAAAAATAGTATAAATATTATATTATTTTATTTTATTTATCAAATAAATTATTGTTTTGTACCATATAAAATTATAATTTTGTTCTTAATATTCTAATATATATAATTGAATTTATATTAACAGTGTAATTTTTTGTACAATATAAAATGAATTTTTATTCTTCAACTTCAGTCATATGCTGTCTCTCCACTCACTAGCCACACCCACTGCCAGTAGTATTGCCATCTTAGGCACCTCAGCGCTAGGGCTGTGAAGACCACCTGATACACCTCTTTTAAAGCTACCCACATATTCGAGTGGTGCACCTTCCTTTACTGAGGATGGGGAAAAGTCTTCAACTTTCTCAGAAATTCCACTACTGCTTGAAACTTCAGATGCTGTTGCACTTTCACTAAGCTTCCCGTCCTTGTAAGTATTAGAGATCGAACACGAAATAGAGCAGAGAAGGTGCTAATTTGGCTAAAATCTTGAGGATTATGCTAGAAGCTACTTGTGATTGAGTTGGTTTAAAATTGATTTTGGAGAGTGAATCGATTATGTCGAGCCCAGACGCCGCTATTTCAAACATCTTTAGTTTCAAATAATCGTGCATTGGAAGGGAGAGATGCATGTTGGAGAGGAGAGAATGCGTAACCAAACATATACTTAGTCTCATTCCTCTTCTCTATCCGCATCACCTCCTATCGTCCTAGGGACTACTACACAATATATTATTGTTTCTCCGGTGAATCATTTACTCCAGACCACCAGAGACGTCGGTGCCAAATTTTCTTCCATTGATTTAGTTTTTAAAAAAATATTGTTATTTTAATTTAGTTTTGAAAAATTAAAAGTCTTAATTATTAATTGCATTTGTCTTATTTTTTTAAATATTAAATTGAGACATTTAATTTTTTATAAATTAAATTGAAATAATTGTAATATTTTAAAGTAAAATTAATAATTTACTCTATATTTTAATATTAATGTATGATGATGATGTTAGTTAACCTTGATTGTCATATACTTAGAAGATAATGATATATAATATCAAGTTGTATATATATATATATATATATATATATATTCTGCTATGCGCGAAATAATTTTTATTGCTTTAAATTTTATGCCTTAATACAGGAGAAAAGAACACATTTACAATATCTTTTCTATTAAGAATCTATGTCAATCAACAAATTGCGGTTTTTGTTCATGACTAAAAATATAAACAAATTAAAATTAAAAATCGGGGAAACAAGGTAGATATAACTAATTGGTGAAGTTATGCAATAAAAATAGGGTGACTTATTTCTGAGTTTTTTTTAATTTTACTCAATTTTAAAATAATTAACAGATTAAAAATATATTTGAGTCCTTATATTTTTACAAACTTTTTGTTTAAGCGTTTTTATTAAATTTGTTTTAGTGTGTCATTAAGTTTTGTTAACATAATTAACCACTCTAAATTTGTATGACTTGTACCAATAAAAAAGACTGAGAACATATCAAATATTGTAATTACTTACTTTTCAAAAAAAAATTATTTTATTTTATTTTTAGCATTTCGTGAGAAATTTCCATAACATATAAAAGACATTTAGAATGTCAACAAAAATATTGTGACATTGAGTCTAAGCAAGTACCAATGTCAGTCAGATCATGTAAAAATCTTTTAAATAAAATTTTGAGTTCCAACAACCTGCTTATAATTTACTTTCCAAATTTTGATAAAATCTTAAAAAAAAATCTCTCAAAATTTTGATAAAAACATCATTGACTTGACTTACTAAGTGCCTATTTGGCAGCACTTCACAGTAGCTCTACCTATGTTTTAGTATGTATTAAATGTGGTCTACAAAAATTTGGCATGTTTGGCAGCACAGTCACGACAACTCTATTCACGGTTGGTTCAACGTACCTTTGGTTGCTTCAAAGTGTCTGGTCTGAGCTTCTCCGGCGAATTAAACATGGTTAGGTGTGTGTCATGTTAGCCCTAATGTATTATACTATAAGTTTTGATGATGACAAATATATGAGAATTATAGTATGATTTAATCTTCTTTGCCCAAATGAATGATTTAGTCTTCTTGGCCCAAATGAATGAGTTAATCTTCTTGGCCCAAATGTATGATTTAATCTTCTTGATCCAAATGCATGATTCAATCTTTCTTGGCCCAAATATATTTAATGATTTATATATTTAAATATAGTAGTATAAATTGATTTTTGATAAAGTTTATTGATTGTTGTAATATAATTTGAAAAAGAATATTTTTACTGTAGCACTTTTGAAAAAGAAATTTGATTGTTGAATAAGTATGATAAACTTTATTGGTTATTGAAAAAGTATGATAAAATTTATTGGTTGTTGTAATATAATTTGAAAAAGAATGCTTTTTCCTGTAGCACTTTTGAAAAAGAAATTTGATTGTTGAAAAAGTATAATAAAGTTTATTAGGTGTTGTAATATAATTTGAAAAAGAATATCTTTTACTGTAGCACTTTTGAAAAAGAAATTTGATTGTTGAAAAAGTATGATAAAGTTTATTGGTTGTTGTAATAAACTTTGAAAAAGAATACTTTTTACTGTAGCAAATTTGAAAAAGAATATTGATTGTTGAAAAAGGTTGATAAAGTTTCTTGGTTGTTGTAGAAAGGTTGAAAAATGATGATGAAACTTACTGTAGCAATTCTGACTAAAGCAGTCACTGTAGCAGCAAGGTTTCACTATATAAAGGGGACTTTACAACACCATTTGCAAATCAAGCTTCAATTGTTCATTTCTCATATTATCTTGAGTTTCATTCTCTCTAAATTGCTAGAGAAATATTCTGAGCTTAATTTCTGCGTTATCTACACTTTGAGAGTGTCTACCATTATTTTCCTTAAGCCTTTAAATTTAGTTTCTCAAGGATTGGTTCCTTGAGTTAGTGTTTAAGAGAAAACACGTTGTAAGGGGGAGAAACACCCTTGAGGGAGAAAAGTATGTTGTAGTGGTTTGCAAGTACCCGGATTAAACTTGCAATTATAGTGGAAATACTCAAGTGGTCTCTTGAGGACTGGATGTAGGCTTGGGATTAGCCGAACCAGTATAAATCTCCGAGTTTGCTTTCTCTATCCCTACTCTATTTACATTTGAAGTTAATTAATTAATGCTTTGCGTTTATATTTAATTTCTACCTCAAGTATTAATTAATTTGTGTAGATTTATATTTGCTCCTTAATTCCTTGTACTATAAAATTATTCATCTTGATAAACATTTTGATTTTATGAATTAAATTATTATCTTTAACATTATCCAATTTCAGAAAATCATTTTAACTTCCAATTAAGTTTTCTGAAAATTTTTATAAAACCCAATTCACCCCCCCTCTTGGGATCCAACCATTTCTTTCATGTCATTCCTCCTTTACCCCCTTGCATGTTCTGTATCGTTGGTCTTGCTTTCTATCTCAACCCATATACCAAATGACAAGCATGGGAGAGATCTTTGCTTTGTTTTTCAATGAAAACAGAGGCACTTCCTCTCCATTCTTGTGCCAAAACACTCCCTATACCTATGAGAAAGAGAGGATAGTAGCAGGATTTTCTTCTTTTGTTTTTCAATGTTAAAACAGAGTTTTTCGAGAAGGAGAGCAATAGCCTTAAACTTGATTTTTTCTGGCTGTTTTGGAGATTCTTTTACCACTAACCTATACAAGTGTTGAGGTAATAGTGGCAATGATTAGGATGCAAAAACCAGTATAAACCACTCAAGAACAACATGAAGTTCCTGTAAATTTTAGATTAGATTTTTCATTATTAAAAAGTCTTTCTTTTGCTTAGTTTATGGGTGGAAATGATTAAACATGTCCTAAAACACCTAAGAAGAAGTTCTCGCAGGTTTGAAAATCAAAAGCATAAGAAAAGAATGTAACTTGCATGATAGTGATTGTGAACACTTAATTTTATCTTGTATAATAAAATTAAAAGAAATAAAAGCAATTTTTTTTTCTTTATAGAGGGGATCTTCATTCTTGTTTGAAAACCATAATAAATAAATAAATTAATTAATTAAAAAAAAGAAAGGAGACGGAGAAAACTCAGAATATTGGCCTCATGCTACATGATATATATATATATATATATATATATATACACTTTGTGGATGTGTGTATAGTAGGTGACAGAGACCAAAATGCAAACATGAGCCATGTTTATTCAAGCATCCAATGGCATCGTTGGAGAGCGAAAAAAGTGCAGCGAAACGGCCTCCACGTCTCACGAAGGCGAAACCACGAAACCTATGTGGGATTACTCCGAGAGTTAAGGAACATATAGTTATCCCTAACCTTTTCACCACGTCATGGAAGTCACCATAAATCATTATAAATTGAGCACACAGAGCACAAAAGAGGGGAGGACGACAATTGGAGAATATGCACGGAAAAGCACTGAGAGGTTGAAAAGAACAGGGGGTCGTGAACAGAGAGATTAGCACAGAGAACAGAACATAAGAAAACATTAGGACACGGAAGAGTGAGAGAGAAAGAAAGGGAGCTGAGAACAGGAGCACCTATTAAAAAAAAAGAGCACGATTTTGAAGGAGAACGTAGAAACAGAAAACCACGACAAAAGGGAAACATATACTGAGACACGGGAACGACGAGGCAACATAAAAACGTTGATTGGTATATTTATATACGTTTGCAAATATTTGTGTGTGACGCTGATCATATGTATATATATCCTGAGTAGGTGTTTCGATGTGTTTCAGGCGTACATCCATGCATTTATACGTGTTTCGGCGTGTGTCTATCATATATATTATATATATATATATGCGCGTTAGTGTATGCGCTTATACATAATATATATATTTATATATTTTCTGGGTGTGTGTTATATATGTTATATATATATATATATATATAATATACATATGCATGCGTAAGTATACATTTATTTATGGGTTTGATAGGTATATATATATAAAGGATGTTTTCTTTCCATGTCACATAATTTAGCTAGTTCCTTAATTGTTGTAACTCCAAATGTTCAAATGTTTATATCATTTTGTCGATGATGAGTTGGAAAATAGCTGATTCCGTTTGAATGGTGCATGAATCCTATCTCTAGATAAAATTTTATTATACTATCATGCGATTGTTAATTAATGCCGTTAGGTGATAAATAAAAAATGATAAAAAAATTCAAATAATCCTTGTTGGGATAAGAGGCCGACTTCATTAGAGTGGATCTTTCCTTATTCTTCTAAATCAAATAATCCTTGTTGGGAAAGTTTTCTCTTAAAAATAAATCCGTTGAATTCAAGTCCCTTGAAAATTAGATGAAATACTCGCTAAGCGATTGTATAACAATGCTTATGAGGAAAAGTCTCCCGAAAAAAACTCTCTTTTAAAATAAATCCCAAAAACTTAAAAATATCTCTTTACAAAAAATGCCTTCCAACTTACGAACTACGTGGACTTTGATCCTAATCACTAGGTACGTAGGCCCTAGGTAATGCCTAGCTAAGTCCAATCTTGTATATATCTCTATTTTCTATTTTTTTTATTTTTTATTTTTTGTGATTAATAAGGGTAATCATTTAAGGTGAATATAAAATGGTTGTACATTTTTTTAATCAGACGTATAGGGTGCCTAATACCTTCCATATACGGTTCAACTTCCGAGCTCAATTTTCTCTAAATGCAGACCGTCAAATTCAGAAGTTTTTCTAAGTTTTCCCTAAAAAATTAAAGTTTGGTGGCGACTCCAAATAAAATTAGTTTTTGATTTTGAAAGCTGATTTTATACATAAATTTCTTTTTCTAGAAAATGCCGGCTGGTCACATTTCGGGTGTGACAGTTTGGCGACTCCATTGGGGACAATTCGAGAGTTGATATTGGTTTATTAAGTGTGCAATTAAATTTGATAGTCATCTTAATTACCTTTATATTTGATTTTTTATATTTATATTTATTTGATTTTGTTTTATTTGATTTTGTCTTGTATATATTTACTTGTACAGTTTTTATTTATTTATTTTTACGCTTTTATTTTATTTTATTTTATGTTATTTTATTTTTGTCTTATATATATTTATTTTATTCTCCTCACACATTATGTATTAACACGTCCCTTGCATGCACTAGCTCTATACCCGGGCTGAGCGAAACCATAGGATAAAAGGAAGTCTAGTAATGTTGCAGAGGGTCTATCCCTTGTGGGGATCACGAAAGCTTCCGCTCAAGCTGTACCTCTTTTGTTAGTATGGAGTTCACAGAGAGCATAGCTCTTGTGTTCTTAATGTTAGCAATCAGAGATTCCCATGAGTTTTTAACTATGGGAGCAGTATGAGGACCTTTAAACCCATAAGTTTAGAATGCCACCTGAAACTCATCACTATTAATTGGCCTAGAAGATCAATCAGGGTAGACTTTATCAACATAGGAACGCTTAAGTAGGACACATAAGAAACACTTTTTTTTCTTCTCATTTATTAATTTTTGTATAATCTCTTCTTTTCTTTTCTTTTATTATTATTATTATTCTTTATTTTATTTTTCCCACTTTGATATATTATTTAAATTATTTCTCCTTTGTCCATGTCCAATAAAATAATTTTCAAACAACAATGGTTCATAAATTTTTTTTATTCTTTTATTCTTTTTTTTTTGGAAGGGAAACTTTTTAACACTTTTCCCTTTTCATTGCACTAAATTAGTTTTATTTTCTCTTTCTCTTAGAGTTAACTTTTGAAGCACTAGTGAAAATAGTTTTTTTTCTGACAACCGTTCTTCCCGAAAACTCATGAAAGAAGTGAAAGCTCATCAAGAACGCGAGGGTGATGCACTATCCAGAGGCTACCATAGCTCATTACCAATAGAAGTCAAGGTAACAATTAAGGTCGGTTGTCTTCAAGAGCTCAAGTCCCATCACGAATTAATGTCTCCAATCGAAAAAGATTTGTTGTCAAAGAAATTTGGAAGGAT
Source organism: Biancaea sappan (assembly GCA_037074585.1). NCBI lineage: Eukaryota > Viridiplantae > Streptophyta > Magnoliopsida > Fabales > Fabaceae > Biancaea > Biancaea sappan. The sequence continues at coordinate 39,066,913 of CM073501.1, read as the reverse complement.
TGCTAATTTATTATATGTGAAGCCTCAAGAAATGACAATTCTAGTGATGTTGAATTATTGGGATCCATCATTCCGAGTTTTCACATTTGAAGATATGGACACGACTCCCACGATAGAAGAATATGGACTCATGCTTGGTATACACTTAAATGACCACCAAGCAATCTACGTACCGAGACATGTCAGTCCATCCTTGCATAAGATAGCTGCATTGTTTGGGGTGTCATATGAACAGATGTAGAAATCAATGGTGAAAAGAGGAGAGACCACATGATGGGAATTGAGCTACATCTTAAAAATTCTGGACGAGTTCAAAATGCGCCATGATGGAAAAGCCTATCTTGCTCTGTTTTCCTTAGCATTCTATGGGTCTGTGCTTTTCCCTTTAGCCATGGGGATAGTAGATCAGAAAGAAATTGATGTATTTTTATCAGTACTACATAATGGGGTTAATCTGATCCCAGCGATCCTGGCAGACACTTTCCTATCCTTAAATCATAGTCGAAGAAGTGGAAAGGGAAACCTCCGATGTTGCATACACATGTTGTATGTCTGGGCATGCAATCACATCTTTAGGAAGAAATATATAATTTATGGACCAATACCAAAACTTGTAAAAAGATTCTTACGTTCTCCTGTCGAACAGAAAGACAAACAAGGATGGATTGACGTCTTTCAATCCGTGAACTCATCATCTTATACATGGAGCTTATCTGGGATGGAAGCAAGAGGTGTTTTACTATGGTGCGATAAATTTCAATGTGTGCCATTAATAGGGTCTAGAGGTTGCATAGCATATAGCCCTGCCATGGTTCTACGATAGTATGGTCAGATGCATTATATTCTCAGAACGCGAGGTATAAAGGAGGTCGAATTTGAATATCAAAATTCATATAGCAAAGAATTATGGGAGCAAGTTCGAGTTGCATGGGAAAATATAGAAATAAAGGATTATAAAGAAGTAAGGCCATTTGGAATATGGACTACTCCTAAATACCCACAATGGTTTAAAGAAAGGGGGAAAGACATGGTGTTGACCCGAATGATCAATGCAAATCAACCACCGAGTATTAGAACGGACCCTCGAGACTATTCAGAAGAAAACAAGATGCACGAAAAGATTGATTATGCAAAATTAACTGAAGAACCAAAGAAGGTAGTTGGTCAAAAAAGAAAGAAAGAGGAAGAATGTGAGCAGTTGATAGAGAAGATCCGAAAAATGGAAGAAGAGAATGAGGAACTTTGTGCTAACCTTGTTTGTACTTCGTAAACCAAAACTGACGCGTTAATATCTAAAGTAAGCCAGTTATCCGAGGCCTTAGATGAGCAACAAGGCTATATTGACATGTACCAACAGAAAATAACATACCTAGAAGAGGATGCACAACGTTTAAGGGCAAAAAAGAGCCAAGCTTTAGATGAAGTCGTAGGAAAAGAAGAGGCTATTGTTAAGCTACAAAGTAAAAATAGATACTTGGAGTCTGAGGTACGGCGCATCAATCACTTGAAGTCCGATATGGAGCATATCACACAACAACATAAAGAAGTGGTAGAAAAAAAATAAGGAGTTAATAAATGAGGCTGAGCTAAATTTGATGAGATTGGCTACACAAGTGAAGAAAATAGAAGATCAGGCCACGCCATTTAAGCTCCCAGAAAAAGAATTGATAAAATTGTACAAAGAGACAAAAGAGCTCTTGGAGATGTGGAGTCGCAGTTGAATATTTTGTTTAGATATGAAATTATGATGCAAACATTGATGTATTCCAAATTTGAGTTAAATTTTCTTTTATGTAAAATGTCAGTGTTATCAGAATTTTATAAACATGCCTTTTCGTCTGAAAATATTATTATCAATCGAATTCACATGAATGTGCTCCTTCACCTAGAAATGTCAGTGTTATCTGAATTTCATTCAAATATATAAAACCATCAAGCAATATCATTACAATTTGACCGAAATCAAGAGCTTTCATGAGTTTTCGGGAAACGCGTCCTCATTCTCAAACAACACACTCGTGCTTCAATAAAGAAATTTCTCAAAAAAAAAGAGGTAATGATAACACGATTTAATAAACTTTCCCAAAAAATGATTCTTAATCTTTCTTTTCAGAGGGAGGGAAAAGAAGAAGAAACTTCATCATTGCGCCTCATAAAGGAAAATCGTCTAACCAGACCCTGCCATCGACTCGTGTGTATAACACCCGTTCACAAAGTAACTCAATGGAAAGCCAATTGGGTGACAACCAAAGAATAGAAAATGACACCACTGCGCGCTTGGAAGCATTGGAAGGGAAGCTTGCCCACATGACTGAAATGATTCTAGCATTGACGAAAGCGATGAAAGGAAAGCAAACAAATACATCTGCTATCTCCTCAATGCCTATAGCTCTTGAAACCCAAGTTGAGACAAGTAACCCTATGCCAGCATATGTTAACCCAAAAGTAAAAGTGAATGAGACAGTGGTCATTTCCACACCAGACAAGGGGACAGATTCCCAAGTAAAAACAACAGATACACTTGGCCATACTAACCTTAATGTAGGGGATGACGCCACGCAGGGATATCCTAGTGACAAACCTGTATATACACTACAGATTCCGACCTCAAGGATCGATAAAGAAGATAAGAGTCTTAAAGAAGAAATTGGAGAAGTTAAAAACCAGTTACGTGCCTTACTAGAGCTAGTATCTTGGGGATCAATAGAATTGGATAAATTATGTTTGACTCCTGAGATAACAATTCCGAAGGAATCCAAGATGCCAGAATTCTCTAAGTACGACGGCACCGGAAAAACGGTTTACCACCTGAAGTCCTATTGCACTAAGATGTGCGTCTGGTCTCGTAATGAGAAGTTCTTGATTAACTTTTTCCCTGAAAGTTTAACTGGAGCTGCATTATTATGGTTTATGCAATTAGACCAATCAAAGGTCCAAAAATGGGGGGACCTGGCAGACTTGTTTATGAGGCAATACAATTTTAATTTGCAGACCACTCCGACCAGAGAGCAGTTGAAAGCAATGATAAAGAAAAATTCTGAAACATTCAAGGACTACGCCCAGAGATGGAGGGTAATAGCATCACAAGTGCAACCTCCATTGATCCAGTCTGAATATTGTTCCTACTTTATCCGCACCTTACCAGATCCATTCTATAGAATTATGCTTGGAACTCATGTCACCGACTTCGCAGACTTGATTGAGATTGGAGAAAGAATCGATGCAGATATTCACAAAGGGAAACTTTCGAGTTGCCAAGCAGAAAGTGGCTCAAAGAAAGGACAACCTGCAAAGAAAAAAAGAAGTAGAAGTGAGTTACGTACAACCGATAAAACCATATCCTCAACAACAATCTTATTCTTACCGGCCGAACAATCAAAGCCAAAATCAATCGGGGCCAACTAGACATGCTCAATGGGGAAGACAAAGGGCCTCACGACCAATGGATAACCGCCCATGGCCGAATTTCGGTACAACAAATGTTGAGTTATGAAAAAATTTGTTAGCCGCTCAACTCCTAGGACCTCGGCCTGCAAAGGTGATGAACCCACCATATCCAACATGGTATGATCCTAACACCACATGTGATTTCCACATGGGAGCTGTTGGTCATTCGATCGAAAACTGTGTGGCATTTAAAAGAAATGTGTTAGAATTGATTGATTCTAACCACATCTAATTAAAGACAGGAGATAATTCTACCATTGGAAAGAATCCTTTACCAAGTCATGAGCGGCAAGTGAGTCTTATTGAAGAAGAAACCAAGCCATTGAGGAGTCTAGTTGACTCTACTATACCAATGAGGTGTCTATATATGGGTCTTAAAGAAGCAGGTTATATATCGGAATCTTTGGGAGTCAAAAGAAGTGAGATGGAGTATTGTGAGTACCACCAAGTGGAAATGGGGTATGATATTGAAGGACGTCTAGAATTCAAATCCTTAATCAAGAAAATGGTGGCTTTTGGAATAGTGGTCCCTGGGAAGGCACATGAAGTAATTGTGCGACATCAGAAGTATAAGACTAAGTTAACAAGAAGTTGAGTTAGCATACTATACAATTAACCCCACTCCTCAAGTAGTAACTCAACCTAAACTCTCAGCTCAAAGGCCATCTGTGGTCATAAGTATGCCGACACCATTTCCCTACCAAAGTAATCGCGTAGTGCCGTGGAGATATAACAGTCGAATGGAGTTTTCTTCCAGCAGCGTAAGCGTAACAACAACTAAGGCTCCTAAAGAAGAGATTATAACAAATATAGCCAATGCAGGGGGAATAACTCGAAGTGGTAGAATCTACCTTCCTATCGAAACAAAGAAAACCAATAAAGAGAAAGAAGTGATGGAAAAAGAGTCTGAAATTAAGGATGAGGAATTTTTATGAATCATGAAACAGAGTGAATATGATATTGTAGAACAACTAAAAAAGACTCTTGCTAAAATCTCAATATTATCACTGATCCTAAATTCCGAGCCGCACCGACAAGCCCTGCTGAGAGTCTTAGGAGAAGATTTTGTACATCCAGATGCTTCATTAGAAAAAGTGGCAAGTGTGATGAACATCACTAAATCATTGGCCACAATATCTTTTTCAAAAGAAGAAATTATTAGAACCGCTGCTAGCAAACCAAAAGCTTTGCATATCACCCTAAAATGTCATGGATTTATCATTGCCAAGGTTCTAATTGATGGTGGATCAGCTTTAAATGTCCTACCACTCACCACGTTTGAGAAACTAGAATTATCACAAATGGAAGACATGAAAAGATTTAACGCTAGGAGAACGCAAGTCTTAAATTTCTAAAAAGTTCAAGGATCATGGCAATTTCGCTGACAAGAATGAATCCAAGTAATAATCTAATCACAAGGAAGAGTGTATACGCTCTATTCTTTCAAGTGTTTAAGGTAATATGCTTTCATTTCAACCTATCATAAATTCACTACCATAAGCTTGTCAAGAATCTAAATCTCCACTACTTGAATCACATACATGCTTGAATTATTAGGACTTTACAAGGATGTAAGGTTGGGTGAAGGAATGATTGGGAGGTTGAAAGAAGTACACAAAACAAAGTTTAACAAGAACTTAAAGAAGTGAAGAGCATCAATCAATAAGGTTACAAGAGATTGAATTGTGAAATTTGGGCACAAAAATGCTATATTTCTTTTCTTCTTTTTGCTCTTTTTTTTATCTCTTCTTTTTTTTTATTTTTTCTTTTTTTTTTTGATCTCCATATGGTATATTTTTCATGAAGAGTTGTCAATTTTTTTTTCTTTTGAGTAGCAAAATTGAAATTCAAAACAGCTCACAAATCCTTCTTTTTGCACATGCTCAATTCAATCTATTTTCAAAAGAAAGAAGTTTTTAAAGCTTTTCAAATCCTAAGTTTGGGGAAAAGAAAGAATTTGTTTTAAAGTGGAAGAGAGCTAGAAAACACAAGAAAGAAAGGTGGAAGTAAGGCACAAAGTGGCACACAATGGAAACAACACATAGGATGGCTATTTGGCTAGAATGGTTAGAAGAAGTAAAGACCTAAATCATTTCCAAGCATGTACATGTAATATAGCCTCAACAAAGATTCAAGTTGAATTCTAGAGTAAAAATCATGATAGGGAATACACACAATAAGAAGGAATATTATTTTGCAATGAAGGCTCAAATTCTCACGGTTTAAAGACTATTACTAAAAATTCATTAAAAACAACGTTATTACCATTTTACTTGAGTTCCTTAGAAAAAGAAGACTGAATTCTTTTCATACTAAGTCAATTCACAACTTAAGCTATTTCATCATGCATGCTTTCACACAAAAACTTCATCAAATTTTCAAAAATAGAGCATCAAATTCGGACAAAACAGAGCAGCAAAATTCTGCACTGCAGAAATTCTGGCGACTCGGCTTCACCGACACAAAACTACACCAAAACAGATGCGAAAGACACCAAATAAAATTATACAGCTAGAAGACATATAATACTTTAAAAACATGTAAAGAAAGTAGCAAAATTCGTAGCCAATCAGTACAGAAAATTCATGCAATACAGCTCGAAAATTACAAGCATCCATCGCTCTAGGCGTAAAAAGCTTAAAGGTGTTTAGTGATTCAACCTTAATAATCTACCAGGTGAATGGAAAATGGCAAACCAAAGACTCAAAATTAGTACCATATCAAAAGTACTTAACTTAACTGCTTGACCAATTTGAAGAGATTAGCTTTCACCACATGATGCGAGATAAAAACCAGTTTGCGGACGCCCTAGCTACCTTAGCAGCAATGATCCAACTCGATTGCGGGGTGCATGTCCAGCCAATCCAAATCAAATCATGTAGCACACCTACACATTGCTTGAGTATAGAAGAAAAATTTGATGAACATCCTTGGTACCATGATATAAAAATTTACATGGAAGATAGGGTTTACCCAGAAGGAGCTATGGAGAATGATAAAAAGACAATCCCATGCCTAGCCATGAATTTCTTCTTTACTAATGGTGTTTTATACAAAAGGAGTCACGACGGTACACTTTTATGATATATGAATTCAAAAGAGGCCCAAAGAATTGTGATAGAGCTCCATGGTGCGTATAATTTATAGCACATAAAATATTCCAGCAAGTATACTGGGTCGCATCAAGTAATAAAGTGATAAGTAGAGTATCGTCCCACAGAGATTGAGGTATCAAATAAAATTCAATTAGGCTAAGTGAAATGCTATTAAGACTTATGAAGGAAATTGTAGAAATTACACAAAATGGAGGGGTGATGATTGAAACAACGCAAAATAAATAACTGAAATTTAAATGACTAAACAGAAAATAAAACAGACAAAAGATGTGGACTGGTCACAGATTCCATGGAATTGTACATCATCATCCTTTCCTTTGAATATTCTTGGCCAATTCTATTATGTAATCTTCAATCTAAAATTCTTAGAAAGTCTTCTAAGACTGAATTATATTAAAATTATAGTTAGGAAGATCTTCACTAATCTATAACTCAAATATAATCCGATCAAGTCCTAATCACATCAATGCCCCGCAATCGCATATGACATGTTATCTCTTGTCCTACTCATTACAAATACATAGCAATCGCATGCATGTATAAATAACAAGCTTCATAGGACAATAAATAAAATAGAACTTTGGCCAAGAAAATACTCATTGGTCCAAATGAATTAAAGTACAATTTCCATGTCATCAAATGACCGACTACACAAGAAAATGAGATTGATTTCGTTAGTCTAATCCGATTAATTCATAGACAAATTAATCTTTGAATCATTGAAGAACAATTCAATTAAATTACAATCCATTCAATGTTGGCCAATTTTCTAAAATATGATTGAATCCAAAAACTTTGAAATTACAATCTAACTTAACCAAAATAATTGACTAAAATCTTAGATCAACCATTCAATTAAGTTATGAAGCTCAAGAAAATTATTCAAGCCACATAAATAAAACTATCTATATCTAGATAATCTAATTTATGGTGGAAATTACAAGGATAAAATCCATTCCATTAAACGAAAGTGCATTAAAATCGAAATTGTTCAGCAATAAAACATCATAGAACCAAACTACATCAATCTTTAAACATCAGAAAATTACATGGAAGAGAATAAGAACATAACAGAAATATGCAAAATACAACAGAAAACTAACAAACTATGAAGGAAAATGGAAGAAAAGGAAAGAAAATGGGAGAAGGAGAGCCATTCCCAAGTGGGAAGGCTTCCTTTCCCTCAAACCAAGCTAGAGAGTTGCCTCTGTGTTGCTCCCAGCCACTGCTACTCTAGGAAAGCAGAAAAATGGTGCTAGGACTTCACATCAGAAAAATGACTTAGCTTCCTCAATAAATTTCGGTTTTGCACATATAAAACTGATCTAACACATGCCTAAAGGAATATTCTGCCCTAGATGCCTCCTTGGGTGCTTCTTCCATGATGTGGCAGCACTTTGACAGCAAAACAGCAGCAGAAAGACAGCAAACAGCAGCAGAACAACATGGCAAACAGCAGCAGAAAAGTATGGCAGAAAACATGGAAAATGGAGGTGCATAATTAATATTTCAGCCATGCTTTTCTAACCTACGAAAATTAATATTTCTGCCCATAAATTCTGACTACATGGCATTGAATAAGAGTTCAAATGGGCCCCACATCCAGCATATCCTAGTCAGCATCTGCATCACCCAAAAAGTGCCACATTAGCATCCAAATCAGCATCTTTGTCCATGTCAGCACTTTTCTCTCCAAAATTACAATTTGTAGGAATTAAATTAAGCATTTTACCATTCAAGTTCTAAAAATATAAAATTGAGACACATTCAATCCATAAATAGTTTATACCCAATAAATTCCAAAACATAATAAAATTAGAGAATTGACAAAATTAAAGAGGCAAAAAGGACTAAAATAGGGACTAAAATAAATGAAAAAAGCATGTTATCACTCCACAAAGGGATATGTGGGACCCATACAAATGGCCATACTTTGGCTAAACAAATTAAAAGATGTGGATACTTTTGGATGACTATGGAATAAGATTGCATTAAATATGTTAGAAAATGTCACAAATGTCAGATTCATTCAGATAAAATTAATGCACACCCAGTTCCATTACATAACTTGATAACACCATGGCCATTTGCAATGTGGGGCATCGACGTAATAGGCCCCATAAATCCAAAGGCATCAAATGGACATCATTTCATCCTAGTCACCATTGACTATTTCACCAAATGGGTAGAGGCTAACTCATGCCAATGTGACTCAGAAAACCTTCACCAGGTTTATGAAAACCAATCTTGTGTGTCGATATGGTTTACCCAAAAGGATTATCATAGATAATGTATGAAATTTAAATGGGGTAGAAATCAAGAAGTTTTGTGAATGATTCAAGATCAAACACCACAATTCAACACCTTATCGACTGCAAATGAACGAAGCAGTCGAAGCCGCAAATAAGAACATCAAGAAGATCATTGAAAAGATGACAGTGACACATAAAGATTGGCATGAAATGCTTCCCTATGCGTTACACGGCTATCGAACTATTGTACATACTTCAACTAGGGCAATACGTTATTCGCTAGTTTATGGAATGGAGGTCGTGACACCTATTGAAGTAGAAATCCCATCCTTAAGGGTCCTTATCGAAGCTAATTTAAATGAAGATGAATGGATAAAGACTAGGTTTGAGCAATTGAATATGATCGAAGAAAAACAATTAGCTGCTATTTGCCATGGACAGCTGTACCAAAAGAGGATATCTAGGGCTTTTAATCAGAAACTTCGCCCCAGGGAATTCAGGACTGGAGATTTGGTCCTAAAGAAAGTGTTGCCAAATCAAGATGATCCCAGAGGTAAATGGTCGCCTTCATATGAAGGGATTTATGTGGTTACATATGCCTTCTCAAGGGGTTTATTAATCCTAATAGATATGGCTGGCCAAGAGTTGTCGAGACCTGTTTACTCTGATGCAGTCAAGAGATACTATGCTTGAAAAGGGTTAAAAAAAAGGAAAGAAAGAAAGATTAAGCTCACTGAGCCGAAAACCTGAAAAGGTGACTCAGGCAAAAATTAAAGCTCACCAAAGCCTGCTAGATCGAAAACATGAAAAACAGCCTAAGAAAATACAGGCTAAAAAAATGATAGCAAAAAAGCTCGCTAGACTGAAAACCCAAAAGGGTAGTCTAGGCAAAAGTTAGAGTGACAAAAAGCCCTTTAAGTGCTCAAAGAAACATGAGAAATAGAGAGTCAAACACTTCAACTTAATTCCTCCGATGCTCAGGAATCAGCACTTATGAGAACTTATCTATGGTAACATGGTAAAACAACCAGCAAGTTGGCTCAGGAATAAACAAAGGACATTTTATAAATGAACTACTTCACTTACAGTTCTTTGATTGTCTCGAATTTATTTTTTCGTTCTTACCATTCTAGCAATGTGTTTTCTGTTCAAACTTCCTAATAAATGAGGATTATTCTTTTAATAATGTCTCATCCACTTAGAAAATATCTCTTTAAATCTACATGACAATCACCTCATTTTTGTTTCCACATAAGGCAAATTAAATATTAAGGACAACATTCAATTTTACATAAAACATCACATCTAATGACTTATCAAGCTCCCTTTTCTTAATCTATGAGAGCTCTAGATTATCATTCAAGAAACTGGCTAAGATAAGCACATCATTCAACAACCTCATGGTGTCGCAACCAAAGGCACTTCAAAAGACAACCTCAACTATAAAACTGGGGCAAAATTGGAAAATGATTATGGTTCTATCCAATGACACAGTCGAGAGCACACAAGCTTGGTTAGATGAGAATCCTGATAGAATGCGACAATCTACTGACAATTAAGTAAGCGTTTTCCTCTAAAAGTAGCATCCCTTACTCTTTTTAAATAAAATAAGTCAATCAATAAATTGATTTTCTCTTGCATCTCATGCACAACTTTAGAATTTAAGCAACCTTAAAGCCCTAACCGTTAGGCACTCAAATGTGAAATTGTTGAATACATGAACTCTCTACCAGCATTAGAAATTGAGATACACAAAGTCTATTTTTTTTTAAAAAAGAGATAGGTAGATATTTTGATCTTGGACCAAAGATTCAGATTTGAAAGTCCCATCATCTTAAAGCCCAGAGACAACCGGCACCAATCATTTTAAAGCCTGAAGACAACCGGTACCAATCATCTTAAAGTCCGGAGATGACCGGCATCCATCATTTTAAAGCCCGAAGACGACCAGTACCAATCATCTTAAAGCCCTGAGATGACCAGTACCCATCATGTTAAAGCTTGGAGGCAACCGGCACCACTATTTTAAAGTCCGGAGACGACCAACACCAATCATTTTAAAGCCTGGAGATGATTGGGACACATCATTTTAAAGCCCGGAGACGATCGGTACCCATCCTTTAAAAGCCCAAAGACAACTGGCACTAACATTTTCAAAGCCCGGAGACGACCGATACACACCTTTTTAAAGCCCAGATACGACCGGCACCAATCATTTCAAAGCCCGGAAACAACCGGCACCCAATATTTCAAAGCCCGGAAACAACCGGCACACATCATTTCATTTTCTTTTGCTTTCATTACGCCATTGACAAAATTAAATGTTCTTTATCTTTACTCACTCCTTAAACTATATTATCACAATTTCATTTTCATACTCTAGTTTACAAAGTGAGTAAATAGGGGCAACTGTGAACACTTAATTTTGTCTTGTATAATAAAATAAAAAAATAGAAATAAAAGAAATTTTTTTTATAGAAGGGATCTTCATTCTTCTTTTAAACCCATAATAAATAAATAAATTAATTAATTAAAAAAAGAAAGGACATGGAGAAAACTCAAAATATTGGCCCCATACTACATGATATATATATATATATATATATACTTTGTGGGTGTGTGTATAGTAGGTGACAGAGACCAAAACACAAACATGAGCCGTGTTTATTCAAGCATCCAACGGCATCATGGGAGAGCGAAAAAAGTGCAGCGAAACGGCCTCCACGTTTCACGAAGGCAAAACCACGAAACCTACGTGGGATTGCTCCGAACATTAAGGAACAGATAGTTATCCCTAACCTTTTCACCACGTCATGGAAGTCACCATAAATCATTATAAATTGAGCACACATAGCACAAAAGAGGGGAGGACGGTACCTGGAGAATATTGCACGCAAAAGCACTGAGAGGTTGAAAAAAATAGGGGGTGGTGAATAGAGAGATTAGCATAGAGAATAGAACATAAGAAAATAGTAGGACACGGAACAGTGAGAGAGAAAGAGAGGGAGCTGAGAACAGGAGCACCTATTAAAAAAAAATAAAGCACGGTTTTGAAGGAGAACGCAGAAACAGAAAAGCACGACAAAAGGGAAATAGAGTATACTAAGACACGGGAACGACGAGGAAACATAAAAACGTTGATTGGTATATTTATATACGTTTGCAAATATTTGTGTGTGACGCTGATCATATGTATATATATCCTGAGTAGGTGTTTCGATGTGTTTCAGGCATACATCCATGCATGTATACGTGTTTCGGCGTGTGTCTATCATATATATATATATATATATCTACGCGTTAGTGTATGTGCTTTTACATAATATATATATATATATTTATATATTTTCTGGGTGTGTGCTATATATGTTATATATATATATATATATAATATACATATGCATGCGTAAGTATACATTTATTTATGGGTTTGATAGGCATATATATAAAAGATGTTTTCCATGTCACATAATTTAGCTAGTTCCTTAATTGTTGTAACTCCAAATGTTCAAATATTTATATCATTTTGTCGATGGTGAGTTGGGAAATAGTTGATTCCGTTTGAATGGTGCATGAATCCTATCTCTAGATAAAATTTTATTATACTATCACGCGATTCTTAATCAATGTCGTTAGGTGATAAATAAAAAATGATAAAAAAAATCAAATAATCCTTGTTGGGATAAGAGGCCGACTTCATTAGAGTGGATCTTCCCTTATTCTTCTAAATCAAATACTCACTATGCGATCGTATAACGATGTAAGTGAGGAAAGTTTTCTCTTAAAAATAAATCCGTTGAATTCAAGTCCCTTGAAAATTATATGAAATACTCGCTAAGCGATTGTATAACAATGCTTATGAGGAAAAGTCTCCTAAAAAAAACTCTCTTTTAAAATAAATCCCAAAAACTTAAAAATATTTCTTTACAAAAAATGCCTTCCAACTTACGAACTACATGGACTTTGATCCCAATTGCTGGGTACGTAGGCCCTAGGTAATGCCTAGCCAAATCCAATCTTGTATATATCTCTATTTTTCATTTTTTTTATTTTTTATTTTTTGTGATTAATAAGGGTAATCATTTAAGGTGAATATAAAATGGTTGTACATTTTTTTAATCAGACGTATAGGGTGCCCAATACCTTCTCTATACGGTTCAACTTCCGAACTCAATTTTCTCTAAACGCAGACCGTCAAATTCAGAGGTTTTTCCAAGTTTTTCCTAACAAATTAAACTTTGGTGGCGGCTCCAAATAAAATTAGTTTTTTGATTTTGAAAGCTGATTTTATACATAAATTTCTTTTTCTAGAAAACGCCGACCGGTCACATTTCGGGTGTGACAATGACTAAAGTGAAAGAAATGAAAAGTTTACAGGGGTTGATTTAACTTTGGAAAAAAATATATTCTAGATTGTTGGACCTAGATGAAGCTAAATATAATCTTAAACTATACAAAAGACCAAAGAAAAATTTGGACTAAGGACCTAAGTGAATAAACAAAAAATATTTTTATGGAAAAATGAAATTTAAAATAAAATCCGGTCTTAACTGAAATTATTAACTATATAGAAAAATACCAAACTGTCATTTAATTTCAAATGAATATATCAAATAAAAAGTAATTTATTTTGATTAAATTGTTTATTTAAATTATTATATGAATATTTATATAGATTTATATTTATCAATTATGTATATTTGTATATTATATATATACATATTATGTTACATATTATATATGCTCATTAAGTTATATATCATCTAGAAAACTAATATAACAAGTGAAAACTAATAATATGCATGATAAGGACTAAAGTGAAAGAAATAAAAAGTTTACAGGGTTTAATTTAATTTCATAAAAAATTAAATTCTAGGACTAGGGACCTAGATGAAACTAAATATGATTTGGGATCATGCAAAAGACAGGAAAAATATTGGCCAATGACCTCAGTGAATAAAATGAAAAGTTATAAGTTAGAAGTTAAATATTTGAAAGTTTACCAAATTTTCAGTGTTGTTGTATGGTTGAATAATGGGATTAAAATAGTCAAGTAAGAAGTTAAAAAAATTTAGAAGTCAAATTTAAATAATAGATAGTTCATTTTGTTTAAATTATTAATTCATTTTGTTAGAACTTAATTATAATGAATACTTAGCTCAATTTGTTTAAAATTTAATTATTAATAAAAAAAATTAGTCAATAATTTATTCGTAAATAATAATTTATTAACACTTTAATTATAATTATTATTAACACTATAAATATAAAATTTAGAATATAAATCCAAAATATCATCATATATCAAAAAAATGAAATATAAAATTCATGTCTTTTTTGATAATTACAAATGTAAAACCACGTTTGTAAATTAACATCCAAATATCATGCTCTGCCCCAAACCATATCTATCCAAATGTCTCCCAAACATAAATCATGTTCATTTAAACCTAAGTTTTCTCTAATAACGTTCAATAAAACCTTGTTTACCCAACCCATGTTTATCCACCGAGCTTCCAAACACACCCTAAAGGGAGTTGCACTTACTATTTAAGTTGTAAAGCACAAAAAGTAGACAAAGTATATTTGGTGTTTTATGCTTATAATTGAGCTTTGAATATTCAAGCCAATTAAATAGCCACTCAGATTCATCTTTTCTCCATCAATCACACTATCAAATCTCGACGTGCTTTTAAAACGTATTATGGCCACTCGAGGCATTTAGACATTTAGAAGAAGGGTGTGTTTGCAACACCATTTCTACTTAAGCTATCATTCTTCCCTTCCTCTTCTCTCTTTCTCTCTCTCGTGCATCTTTATTCATCTCTTTGCTTTTGCTCTTACTCTCTATCTGCTTCTGCTTCTGTTTATCTCTGTGCATTTTTGTGGAACTAAGTATCATTATCTCTACTTCACTAATCAAAAACAGGGGAGAATAGATGAAAAGGCAACATAGTCTTTTCAATTATTGCCTTTTAAAGACAGGTTCCGCTGCAACTCTACAACTATTGTGAATTTCACACAAAACTTTGTCCCTAATATGGCTAACCCACCAACTATTGCCATGACCTTGCTTTCGAATTTGTTGCTTCTCCAAGGGGAAGAGCAGCTATTGCTCGTCCAAAGGTGGCCATTGGATCAAGAGCAGCCTTTTGTGTCGTTGGATCATTTTGATCCAATGGCCATAATGTGATTTTTTTTTTCTCAAAAAGTTGCTAACAAATCACATAGTGCCACCTGTCCTGCTTGCCCACCTGACCTTGAACTTGACCAGCTAGCACCAATAAACTTCGATGTAGAGATGACACACATTCATCTTCTTCTTCCCTCCTTATCCCTACAGCCTAGATACCACTTCCCACCACCCCCTTTCCACCAGCACTACCTCCGCATTCCTCAGCCATGTCATCAATGTTAGCACCATCGCCCTTAGCTCACACTCGATTTGGTCCATGCATTTCGTCAATGTCTCCTATGGATTGCTCCAAGCCATTATTGTAACATCCTATATTTTTTTGAATTATGTCGTATTTCCTTTATTTAAGTTAGAAACGATATTAGAAATTGGTAGAATATGTTTTTGGATGCTTATGAGGAAGTAATAAAGGAAAGACATGAGAAATTTGGATAAATAAGCTAAGAGTAAAAGGAAAATGAAGTTTTGAGGGAATCAATCGACTAATTGTAGCAAACCAGTCGATTGATGGCATTAGAGATCAGACTAGATTGCTGCTATTTGCAATCAGTCGACTGATGAGGAGAGATCAGTCGACTAATCATTCTCAGTCGAGCTAAAATTTTAGGTTCCGAAGTAATCAGTCGACTAATCAGGAGAGATTAATCAACTAATTGTAAAAGTCGACTATTAAGGAGCGATCAATCAAATAATGGACTGCTGAAGTGTGAAGTAAGTCAGTATTAACTGAAAAATCAGTGGAAAAATTTATTTAAACACCCCTAATATGCTAGTGAAGCTTAGAAATAAGAGAGTAGGGTTAAAAGGAGAATTTCCATAATAAGAAGGCTTTTGAGACTCTTTTAAAGTAAGAAAAGAGAGAGAAAGAGAAATTTTCTAAAATTTAGAGAAGAGAGAGAGAAAACATGAGGAACATGAAAAAGAGAGAGAATGAAGTTCTAGTGGAGATTTTAACAAGAAGATCATAAAAGGTAAGTTTCTAACTTAATTCTTCTAGTTTAGATGGATTCTAGAGTTTGAAAAATGATAGAATAAGGATTTTTAGGTAAGGAAAGAAGAAAGAAGACGGAGTTAGTCCAGAAGTTGAGGAAACAAGGAATTTTAGAGAGGAACTAAAAGATATTACTTCAACTTCAGAACTAGGAATATTAAAGGTAGCTAGTTTTTCATTAAAGCAAAGTATTTGATTTAATTGTCATGTTTTTTTTTATGATTTATCAAATATTTACATCTTAAAGTTTTTCCATGAACAAGTATAACCATATTTCTCTTGAAAAGTAAAGTTTATGTCTTCATGAGATGACGAAACTCCATAAATTTCTTGTGAGATGACAGAAATTCCTCATAGGACATGAAAGTCCTTATGGAATGATAGAATCCCAAAAATTCCTTATGGGATGATAGAAATTCTTCATGAGGCATTGAGTACTTTTCTTGAGAAAGAATTAAAGTATAGTGCACTATCTTGAAAGAAAAGACAATATCACAGTTATGTGTTCATATTATTTTGCATTTTATGGAATAAGATTTGTCATTATTGCTTTTATGACTGAAATGGTGGTAATGTTTCCATAAATATGCTAGCTACTGAGATTCATATCGCACCTTATTTTTGATGATTTTACCATTTCAGGGACTGAAGTAGAAAGAAAAGAGAAAGAAAAGAAATAAGTTAATGATGTATTAGTTAGTTGAGTCATCTTCTTTTGATGACATTTTGAAAGAATGTTGTATATTGTGTATATTAATGATAAAGTTTAAGAGTTTGTTGTAACTTTATAAGAGTTGTAACTGAACTTTGTATGTTATATATATAATAGAAGAGAATTTGTAAGAATTAGTGAACATGTGTTATATATGTGTGTGTGTGTGTGTGTGTGTGTGTGTGTGTGTGTGTGTGTGTGTAGAGTTATTTTTTTTTAAGTATCATATTATAAGATTTGAAGTTTAAGACATATCAGTCAACTAATTGTCTTGCATTAGTTGACCGATACCTCTCTATTTTAATTTATGAAAATTTGAAAATAATTAGTCGACCGATAGTCATAAATTAGTCGACTGATAGTCTTCTGCCAAGTGCAAAATTTTATATTTTAAGATATTCCAGAATATACTTATTTTTATGAAATTGGATAGTTTGTAGATATTTTTAGAAAAATATCATGTCTTTGACCAGATTTTCCTTTAGTCCATAATTATAATTTTGCTAATTTGCATAAATGCATATATTTCTAGTAGACGTTACATTTTTGGTATCAGAGCATGATTCGATGTGCTTGTGCGTAGAATTAGAATATTTGGTCAATGATTGGATTGATTTATTAGTATGAACATGAGCTTATGTATTGGTCAATATGCTTTGAGTGTGTTTGCAGATGTCTTTACCTAGAAATTCTCAAGCTGACATATTAGAAAGTATGACCAGTACACAAAATGCTACCATTGAACTTCCCAAACTCATGAGAGAGGAAATGAGGAGAAATGGGGAAGAATATAGGAAGGAAAATATTGAAGGGACTACTGATAATAATTCCATTACAAAAGTATTGACTGAATTTCAGAAGATGAAGCCACCTTCTTTTAAGGGCACCCATGACCCTGATATAGCCTGTGAGTGGATGAATCAAATGGAGAAAATCTTTAAGAGTTATGAAGTATAGTCTTGAACAGAAAGTTGATTTAGTAACTTTTAAATTGGAGGGCGATGCAGAGGATTAGTGGTCAGGAGCCTAAAAATTGGTAGAAGCCAATGAGAATGAAGTTACTTAGGAGGAATTCCAGAAGGCTTATTATGAAAAATATTTCTCTGAGAGTGTTAAAAATGAAAGAGAAGTTGAATTTATGAGGATTAGGAAAGGGGATATGTCAATAGGAAAGTACAAGATTAAATTTGAAGAATTAGCTAAATTTTCTACCTATTTGAGAGATCATCAGCTTAAAAGACACGCCATTTTGAAAATGGGTTGAATACTAAGATTAGGGAGAAAGTGGCGCCTATGGAAATTATGAGTTTTGCTCATTATGTCAACAAGTGCAAACTAGTTGAGAGATATATGAGGGAGGTAAGTGGTGAAGAGGAAGTAAAAGAAAAAAGAAAAGAAGAAAAGAGAGACTAGTGGGAGTGATAATAGAAGAGACAGGGAAAGATCAAGAGTAATGCAAGGTCAGAATAATTCACAGGCAACAACTTGTAAAAATTAGTCTCCTAAATGCAAAAGGAATCATGGCAACAAACCTTGTTTGGCGGCCTAGAATATATGCTATAAATGTGGTAAGCCAGGATACATGGCGAGATAATGCAACACCAACTAGCCAACGTAAGGGAGGGTATTTACTTTGAGCCAGAATGAAGCTGAAAAAGACCCTGACTTGTTTCGAGGTAAGATCTTTATCCGAAATACTCTTGTAAATGCATTATTCGATTCAGGAGATACACATTCTTTTATTTCATATATATGTGCCAATAATTTGGGATTAGAAATGCATGTTTTATCTCATGAATTGTTTGTTTCCACTCCTACTGGGAACCAAGTTAGAACTACTCAAGTTTGTCTCAATTGTATAGTATAATTTGATAATAGAGCAACCACTCTAGATTTGGTATGTATACCTATGCATGACATTGAGATCATAATTGAAATGGACTATTTGTCTCAAAACAATGCCCTGATTGATTGTTCTAGAAAGACCATATCTTTACCCATCAATACATCACCTCAATTATCTAGGACTGAGGATACATTTTTATTTGCCACATAAGCTGTGAAATGTTTAAAAGAAAACTGCCAAGGGTAACTTGTTCTTTTCTGCATAATGAACAAAACAAAAAACAGTTTAGAGCATATTCCTGTAATGAAAGACTTCCCAGATATTTTTCTAAAAGATGTATTTGGTCTTCCTCCTGTTAGAAAAGTAGAATTCTCTATTGATCTAATACCTAGTTCTAGCCTATCTCTATGCTCCCTATAGGATGTCACCTATAGAATTAGCTGAACTTAAAAGGTAGATTGAGGAGTTGCTATAAAAGAGTTTTATTAGGCTGAGTGTCTCACCTTGGGGAGCTCCATTTTTGTTTAAAAAGAAAGATGGAACTTTAAAGCTCTGCATAGATTATAGGCAACTGAATAAGATTACCATTAAGAATAAGTATCTTCTTCCAAGAATAGATGATTTACTAGATCAATTAATAGGGACTTAAGTGTTTTCTAAGATAGATTTGAGATAAGGTTACCATCAATTAAAAGTAAAAGAAAAAGATGTGCCAAAGACTGCCTTTCGAACTAAAGACTGTCTTTCGAACTAAAGACTGTCTTTCAAACTAGTATAGTCATTATGAATATTAAGTGAGGCCTTTTGGTTTAACTAATGCCCCATCTGTTTTCATGGACTATACAAACCGAATTTCAGACCTACCTAGATCAATTTGTGGTAGTGTTTATTGATGATATCCTGATTTACTAAAAATCTCTAGAAGAACATGAGAAACATTTGAGGATTGTACTCCAAACCTTGAGGGAGAAACAATTGCATGCTAAGTTAAGTAAGTGTGAATTTTGGTTAAGAGAGATAAAATTTCTAGGCCATGTGGTTTTAGGAGAAGAAGTATCTGTTGATCCTGATAAGATTGATATTGTGCTTGAATGGGAAGACCTAAGACAGTAACTGAGGTTAAGAGTTTACTAGGTCTAGTTGGTTATTACAGAAGATTCATTAGAGGATTTTCACAAATAGCATTACCTTTAACCAGATTGACTAGGAAAACTCAACCCTTTTCATGGGATAGTAAATGTGAACAAAGTTTTCAAGAACTAGAGGTTAGATTAACCTCAACACCTGTTTTGGTTATCCCTAACCCACATGAGCCTTTTGTAGTATATACAGATGCATCTTTGAAGGGTTTAGGCTATGTGTTAATGCAACATAGGAGAGTAGTAGCTTATGCCTCAAGACAACTAAGGCCCCATGAGCAACATTACCCTGCAATAGTGTTTGCCTTAAGTTTTTGATTTATTCAGATCATAAGAATTTGAAATACTTGTTTGATCAAAGAGAGTTGAATATGAGACAAAGACGATAAGTAGAATTTTTAAAGGATTATGAGTTTTCCCTTAAGTATCATCCAGGAAAAGCCAATGTTGTTGTTGATGCCCTTAGTAGAAAATCAATTTATATGGCTATAATAATGATAAGGGAGTAACAACTTCTTGATGAATTCATGGATTTGAAACTTGAGGTATCTCTTGAACCAAATAGTATCAAATTAAGTTCCATTGTGATTGAGAGTGAATTGGAAAAGAAAATTCTAAAAGTGATAGTAAATAACCCCTACATTGAAGAAGTGAAGCAACTTAAGAGTAAAGGAAAAGCCCCTGAGTTAGGATTCACAGAAATTAGATTATTGAAGTTTAGGGATCGATTGTATATTCCAAATATTGGGAACCTTAGAAAGGAAATTCTTAGTGAAGCTCATTAAAGTAAGTATACCATACACCCTAGAGCCATTAAGATGTACCAAGATCTAAAGAAGAATTTATGGTGGCCCGAAATGAAGAAAAGTATATTAGAATTTGTGAATAAGTGCCTTGTGTGCCAAAGGACTAAGATTGAACACCGAAAACCCTCAGGAAATTTGTAATCTTTAGATATACTAATTTGGAAGTGGGATAGTATCTCCATGAACTTTATAGTAGGTTTACCTAGGACATCTTCAGGAAATGATACTATATGGATAATTATAGACCGATTAACCAAGTCTGTACACTTTTTACCAATCAAATCTATATCTACCCTAAATCAATTAGCATAAATATGTATTAAAGAAATAGTAAAACTTCATGGTGTGCCAAATAGCATCATATCTAATAGAGATGCTAGATTTACCTCAAGATTTTGGAGATCTTTGCTAGAAGCTATAGGAACTAGATTAAGGTTTAATACAACCTATCACCCATAGACTGATGGACAAATACAAAGAGTCAATCAAATACTGGAAGACATACTAAGGGCTTGTATTTTGGAATTCAAGGGTAACTAGTATAGTTATGTATCATTAGCAGAATTTGCATACAATAACAGTTACCAATCTAGCATATAGATGGCCCATTATGAAGCATTATATGTGAGAAAGTGTAGGTCACCTATTTATTGGGTAGAACTTGTGGAAAGAGCTATAATAGGACTAGAAGTGGTGGAACGTCTTGCTATTGCTCAAAGTAGACAAAAGAATTATACAGATAAAAGAAAAAGACCTTTGGAATTTAATGTTGGTGATCATGTTTTCCTTAAAATCACCCCAGTCACAATTGTAGGCAGAATATTAAAAGCAAAGAAACTTAGTTCTAGATATGCAAGATCATTCCAAATCCTCGAGAAACTTGATACCATAGCCTATAGATAAGCTATAGCCCCGAGTTTGAGCAATATTCATGATGCATTTCATGTATCCCAATTAAGAAAGTATCTCCAAGATTCTACACATATTATTGAATATGAGAAATTGCATTTACAATATAAATGATATTAGAAATTGTAACATCCTATATTTTCTTTCACTTATGTTGTATTTCCTTTATTTAAGTACGAAATGATATTAGAAATTAGTGAAATTTGTTTTTGGATGCTTAGGAGGAAGTAATAAAGGAAATGCATGAGAAATTAGGATAAATGAGCTAAGAGTAAAAGGAAAATGAAGTTTTGAGGGAACCAGTCTACTAATTGTAGCAAACTAGTTGACTAATGGCATCAAAGATCAGACTAGATTACTGATATCTGCAACCGGTTGACTGATGAGGAGAGATCAGTCGACTAATCATTCTCTGTCAAGCTGAAATTTTAGATTCTGAAACAATCAGTTAAATAATCAAGAGAGATCAGTCGACTAATTGTGAATCAGTCGACTGTCAAGGATTGATCAATCAACTAATGGACTACTGAAGTGCGAAACTAAGTCGGTATTAATTGATAAAGCAGTGGAGAAATTTACTTAAACACCCCTAATACGCTAGTGAAGCTTAAAAATAAGAGAGTAGGGCTAACAGGGGAATTTCCACAATAAGAAGGCTTTTGAGACTCTTTTAAAGTAAGAAAAGAGAGAGAAAGAGCAATTTTTTGAATAGAGAAGAAGAGAGAGAAAGAGAGAAAATGTAAGGAACAAGAAGGAGAGAAGGAAGTTCTAGTGGAGATATTAACAAGAAGATCATAAGAGGTAAGTTTCTAACTTAATTATTCTAGTTTAGATGATTTTAGAGCTTGAAAAATGATATAATAAAGATTTTCAGGCTAAGAAAAGAAGAAAGAAGAAGGAGTTAATCTAAAAGTTAAGGAAACAAGGAATTTTAGAGAGGAACTAGAAGATATTACTTCAACTTCAACTCTCAGAGAATTAATATAATACCCCAGAAAATTCGTGATTTTTGGGTATTACGTAAAGCTAATTTTATGGAATAATTCGGATAGAGGAGATTTTTCTTGTTGTGTGGAAAGGGAAAATGTGAGGCTTAGTGGCAAGGTTTTGGAATAATTAAGTGGTAGAGAGTTGAGAAATGTATTGGTGAAACCGAGAGCATTGGGGGACTTAAGAGACAGGTTGAATACAAAGAGGGACTAAAGTGAAATAAAGGAAACTATAGGGCACCTAGGATTTAGAAACACCCGAGGTGGGATTTCACAGATTTGCTTTTACCAGTCTTGACTGAAGGTCAATTGGAGGGCAAGTAGTAATTTTACCCTAGGTGAGTATATATAGGTGGCCCCACCTCTTTGTCCTCATTTCTTCCTTTTCTCTCTCTTGCTTTCTCTTTTCACCTTCTCTTTCTTCTTTTTTCTCTTATCCTTCTCTCTACTCTATCTCTCCCCTCAACTCCATCAACCAAGCTTTGGGGGACTGATCTTGGGCGATGAGGCGAGCCTCTAGGAGCCTAGTAACGTATGGAAAGCAAAGAATCGAGGTAGGAATTCCTATTTATCAAGTTTTTTCCTATTTTCTAGTTTTAAGAGTATTTGGGGTAAAATCGAGATTCTGGCTTCGTTTCTTGATGAAAATTAGGGCTTTTGGTGTCTAAATGTTCCTTAGACATCAAGGAAGCTATCCTATAGAAGAAATAATGGAAAACTGTGGAGAATCGACCGAATCTGGACTAAAACCAAGGAGGAGTCATGGGTACAGAACTATGGTGCCCTAGGTGCCAAGTTTGGCACCTCAAGTGCCAAGCAAGGCATGGCATCTCAAGCGCTAGGTGTGGCGCCTAGGCGCCAAGGTGTGTGTGGTGCCTCAGGCGCCAGCCATCTGAGTGTTCTGGGACTAATCATTAAACGGTCATAACTCTCTCATCCGGACTCTATTTTGGGCCAACTTTATATATTTGGAAATCTCTTTGAGTCTAGTTTCCAATGGTTAAGTTTCATTTGGAGATTCATTATTGGTTGAGTGTTATGTTTGAAGAAGTGGGTAAAGGTTGAGATTAGTGCTAGAGGAATTTCTTTGTTTTGTAACATTGACTGATTTTTGCCTAGTTACAATAGGGATGGTAGAGGCGCAAGGAAAAAGCACTGAGAGCATGGAATCCAGGTGAGGGATCTATCTAGCTCTCCTATATACGGATATGCATATATGTATATATGTGTATATTTATATTGTTTTATATACATTTATTTATTAAATATATTATGTGTGAGATATGTAGTGGGAATTATTTGGGATATATGTGGATGGGAATGTGTGGAATGGTGGTTGTGTGGTGATGATGTGAGTGCATTGCATATTCGTTTGCATATTTATATTTTGGAAAAGTGGAAATGAGAAGGAAATGGAAGTGGAAAGCTACCCATTGTGTAATACCGCTGAGTGGTGTTAATGGGTATGCATATGCATTAAGGCTAGTCTTCAATGCAGCGTGGAAAAGAGAGGGATATGCATTGTATCTCATTTATTTGCATTTTATATATTTTTTTAGCATGGCTGTGTTGTGATGTGTGTGGGACATATGTACTAGCTAAGGGCATAATACGAGAGACCATATATATGTTATGGATATGGATATGACCCAACAAACCCAGTACATAGTAGGATTTCTTAAGTGATAATTTGTGGGAATGTCAACCCACTTTAATTAGGCTCTTGAAATATAGTATGAGAGTATGGACCCTTGTGTAGGGTTTCATGCATTTATTTTGTATGGTATATGTATGTCTGGGGGAAATATGATGGGACATGATACCATATGCATGCCTACGGGCAGCTTAGTTCATGCAGGATATATTCCCGATTGGGTATATACATATATATTTTGTATATCTGTATATGTAGGGCTAACATTGGTGAGTCTACGGTTTAGACTCACCTCCTCACAGTTGCAAGTATACAGGAGCGGTCAGGTCGAGGGCTCGTGGAACGAGGATGACTCCTATTGTCCGGGGTAAAGTAATATATTTTTATTATATTTCTCTAGTGTACTCTGTAATCAAATAGGCTACCACTTACGATCTTACGATATAAATCTAGGCTTGCGGTAGTGTTGGTAACACACTGTCTGTGCTGGTCATGAGTTGGGGTCAGGTCATGACAAAGATTATGTAATGACCCACCCAGGGCCCATATCACCTGGGTCAGTCGACCATGTGACCCAGGGCCCATATCACTTGAGCATGTGGCAGGTATTATCCCCTCTCCTTAGGTATTTATTTCCTACGGGAACGCCTCCCATACCTCTCGAACTCCTTACCCTGGTGTTAAAGCCTTAGGAGAAGCAAGGTATGTACCACTGAGCTGATTGTGGGAAATAAATCCCCAAAGGGAAGGGACAATACTTGCCACATGCTCAGGTGATATGGGCCCTAGGTGGGCTGTTACAATTAAAGGTAACTAGTTTTTCATAAAAGCAAAGTATTTGATGTAATTGTCATATTTTTATATGATTTATCAAGTATTTACATCTAAAAGTCTTTCCATGAACAAGTAGAACCATCTTTCTCTTAAAAAATAAAGTTTATATCCTCATGGGATGACAGAACCCTAGAAGTTTTTTGTAGGATGAGAAAAATTTCTCATATGATGTAAAAGTCCTTATGGGATGTCAATACCATAGAAATTGCTCATGAGATTATAGAAATTCCTTATTAGACATTGAGTACTTTTTTTGAGAAAGAATTAAAGTATAGTACACTATCTTGAAAGAAAAGACCATATCACAGTTATGTGTTCATATTAGTTTACATTTCATGGAATAAGATTTGTCATTAGAATTGTTTTATTACTGAAATGATGGTAATGTTTTCATTAATATACTAGCTATTGAGATTCATATCTCACCTTGTTTTTGATGATTTACCATTTCAGGGACTGAAGTAGAAAGAAAAGAGAAAGAAAAGAAATAAGTTTATGATGTATTAGTTAGTTGAGTCATCTTCTTTTGATGGCATTTTGAAAGAATGTTGTGTATTTTATATATTGATGATAAAGTTTAAGAGTTTGTTGTAACTTCATAAGAGTTGTAACTAAACTTTGTATGTTATATACATAATAGAAGAGAATTTGCAAGAAATAGTAAACATTCGTTATATATATATATATAAGTGGAGTTGTTTGTGTTATTTTTTAAGCATCATTTTATAAGATTTGAAGTTTAAGACATATTAGTTGGCTAATTGTCTTGGATTAGTCGATTAATACCTCTCTGTTTTAATTTATGTAAATTCAAAGACAATTAGTCGATCGATAGTCATAAATCAGTCGACTGATAGCCTTCTGCTATGTGCAAAATTTTATGTTTTAAGATATTCCAAAATTTATTTATTTTTATGAAATTGGATAATTTGTAGAAATTTTTAGAAAAATATCATGTCTTTAACCAGATTTTCCTTTAGTCCATTATTATAATTTTTCTAATTTCCATAAATGTATATAATTCTAGTAGACGTTACAGTCGCTACATGCCACGGCCAGTCCTGGAAGGATTAAGAGTGCTGATTTATTCTATTATCATTTCTTAAGAATTTGTAAGTTCTTCAAACAATTGAGCTTGATGGGGTCAAAGATTCTTTAGTAGGCATACCTGGTGTCACTAGACTATCAACTAGTAAAGAAAACGACTAACCATAGCCGTTGAGCTTGTTGGTAATCCTTCAATCATATTTATGGATGAACCTACTTCGAGTTTAGAAGTAAGGGCAGTTGCAGTTGTTATGAGAGCAATGAAAAATGTTGTTATGCTGCAGCATCTAATAAAATACAGTTCCATCATAAGTAGATCAAGAATTTTGCTTCAACTTGGGATAATCAAATTGTAATTTTGTGGCTCTTAACAAAATTTTGGGAAGCCACTTCTACTTTTCATGAAGTAATGGCAATCTATCTTCATCTTTATTGTATTTGACTATATTCTGAAAGTGGTATATTTTTACTTTGAAGTGAAACAGCTATGTACATTTGAATGCAAATAATATACTTGTTTTGTTTCCTTGATCTCTTCAAATGAAAGTGTCTTCAAATCTGGTTACCTTGTGAATTCATTATCTACAATTTATGGTTCATGATTGTGATGTTCTTAGTTGGTCCTTATGAAAGCTGGAGGAAACATCATCTACTCTGGTCCACTTGGACAGAACTTGAGTAGGGTTATCAAATACTTTGAGGTCAATTCGTCTATAACAATATCTTACTTGGTTCTTGTCAAAGATGTTGTTTTGCTATTAGTTGTAGGAAAAATGTAATAAATTGAAAAGTCATGATGTATATTCTTTCCATTTGTGCTTTTTAGAGTATACCAGGAGTGCCAAAGATTAGAGAGAATTATAATCTAGCAACATGGATGCTAGAAGTTACTTCCAAGTCTATAGAAACTAAACTTGGATTTAGCACTTTCAATCCCTTTACCACGCCCTCGATGCCTCAAACGATGTCGCTCTCCTCCTCTTCCCCGACTGGTGTGACCCCCTCAAGCACTCTTTCTTCTGGCTCGGTGAACTCCACCCTTACATCTTCACCAATATTGTCTAATCCTTACTTTAGGAGATGACACCGACATCTATTTCTCTAGAGAGAACATGGCAATGGACTTCCTGGACCGACCGTGGTAGGTGGCGATAGCCTAGAGCAATCCGTTAAAGACGTTAACAAAATGCATAGACTAGATCGAGTGTGGGTAGAGGGCAATGGTGCCGATGCTAATGATGTAGCTGAGGAACGTGGAGGCGGTGCTGGTGGATCAGGGTAGTGGCGAAGTAGTATCTAGGCTGTAGGGAAGAAGAAGGAAGAAAAAGACATCTCTGTACTATCTCTGCATTGAAGTTTACTAGTGCTGGTCGGTCAAGTTCGTGGTTCAGGTGGTGGGTGGGCAGACGGGCAGGACAAGTGGCACAGTGTGATTTATCTGCAGGTTTTTGAAAAAAAAAAGTAATAAAAATTGTATCTTGGCCATTGGATCAAAATGATCAGATGGTGTCACATCTCACCTAGGACACACGACCGGCATGACAGTGAGCCTAACGTAATCTCAGAACCTAGCTTATTTTGACGATATCACATGCATATGTTTCAAAATAGACAAATAAAAATAGCCTTAACTTAAGAAAAACCTTCTTATACTTATCCATGAATATATTTTATACAATTCATCATAACTAACCAATTTAGTAAAATAGTTATAACCAAATCTTTAATATAGTAAGTCATTCATGTACCTCAACTTACAATAATAGAAATTCAAATCCTAAGTTACCTATATGATCATGGAGTAGCTCTAGAGTAGCAAAACAGAAGATACAAGAATAAGAAGTGGATTACCCCAGATTCAAGAAGGGTCTTGAACTAAAAAAAAATATCCCTGACTCCTTGTATGAAGATTTCCTTCTGCTGTCAACTCTGAAAAATGTTAATAAGAGGGTAGAGCAAACCACTTGCCTAGTGAGGGGACAACACCATGCTACGACAAAAAAATAATTATCATGTATCATAATGATAACATGCATCAGTCATACATAAACCAATTATAACACGATACAATATAATCCAAAATAATTTTCACCAATATTCAAATAAATCAATCACATTTCAATACAACAAAGTTCAGAACAATCCATAACAAGTAATCCAATTAATTACACAAATTTTCCATACCAACTTGGTCATCTAGTGTACCTCTGAATCGTTACTCGTGACCCCTGCTGCATCCACCCTTATCACTCTATTTATAAATCTTCACCCTTAGGGCTCCTTATAGAATTTCCTATGGCATGCACCACCATGACATTCCTTTCTTTCTCAAACACAAGCACAATGACAATTCAAGATCTCATATCATAACACAAATATCATTTCACAAATTATGTCAACCATCTATAGACGAATAAGATCAACAATCAAGATAAATCATAATATACCACATCTCAACTCATTTCACATAATTCATAACTCATGATAAGATCTCATCATTTATAGTATGTCACATACACACACACACACACACACACACACACACACACACACACATATATATATATATATATGAGTTCCTGAATATCCATAGTTATCATTACATTATAGCAAACTTAACATTCAAAAGAGCCACATTTTCTTACTTCAATCACAAATTTAGAATGCATAAGTGTATGTATATGTATACATATATATTTTGCCAAATCAAGTATTCCTAACAAGTAACTTTCCAAGTGGGTATGTATATATGTATATATTTATGTGTGTGTATGTACATACACTTCTTAACTAAATAGTTACATATATTTGTTTATATATATATATATATACATGTACACATGTACCTTCTTAAATCTTAAATAATAAGCTTCAAGTGTTTTTCATGTACATATATAATTATATATATTTCCATTTTCACATTTCCAAAGGATAGTAGAATGTATAGGTACATACACAATTTCTAAGTTCCTTGGTGAATCAATTTAATATATATGGATATATACACATGTATACGCACATTTAGAATTATACTCTTCAAGACTTTATTCATGAGAAAATGAGAAACTTAATTGTATATACATTACCGTACAAGTTTCACATTTGTTTATATCTCACTTTTTCATTCAAACATAATAGCAACAATAATTTAGCATACCATTACATATTTGGATAATCATTCTCTTTAATTTAGATATACTGCATGCTCTCACCACGGTGCCTAGGACTTTAAAGAAAAGACTTATTCATAGTAAGTATAAATCTCACTCACCTTGGATTGGTATTTGCATTACCAATGTTGCTTACTCACATAACTTATGCTCCAAGAGTCTTCCAATCTGAGTCCTATAATTTGATCAAAAAGGAAATAAAAAGAACAAGTAAAAAATGGCAATTAAGAGGAATTTCTGTTTATTCACTTAGGTCCTTGGTCTAAATTTTCTTTTTGTCCTTTGCATGCTTTAAGGTCATATTAAGCTTCATCTAGATCCCTAGTCCCAAAATAAATTTTGTCCTAAAATTAAATCAACCCTTGTAAACTTTTAATTTTGTTCAGTTTAGTCTCTCTCATATATAAAATAGGTCTATCTGTCGGTTTTGTTTTTCAAACTAGTCTAGAACTTCACTTTTAGTCTTATTATGACATATTCCATCATTTCTAACCACAAACTAAGCAAAAGAGAGACTTTTTAAGAATGAAAATCTAAGATCTAGAACTTACCCGATGTCACATTGTTCTTGGGTGTTTTTTTACTGGTTTTTCTTTTGATTTTTGCTCCCTAACAATTGCCACTACTTTCTCAATACTTCTGTGAGTTAGTAGTAAAGGAAGTCCCCAAAATATCCACAAAACTTTGAGTTTGAGCTATTGCATTTTCTCCCTTCAAAACTTTACTTTTGTGTCAAAATACAGAGCTTTATTTTTTGGCTCAAGCTTCTCGGTTTTGGCTGGAAAAGCAGCTGAAATTTCACCCTTTTGATCACAAGAATTGCTCCTCAAATGCCCAGAAGGTTTCATTCCCTCTACTACCAGTTCTTTTCCTCAGATCCCTCTAAAGAATGGCAAAAACTCCCTGATATTACGTGGAAAAACAGAGCAGTGTTTACTCTCTCTCTCTCTCTTTCTCTATTTCTCTCTCTCTTCTCCTACAATCTCTATTTTTCTCTCTCTCAGCTCATTCACGAAGATGAAGGGAAGGTTCTATGGGAAGCAAGATGCAAAACAAAGGCTTTCCTTCTCTCTCAAATTCTTAGTCTCTCTTCCTCCATATGGTCTGAAACGTGTATATGTTTGAAGTCTAGGAGCTTCTAAAAGTTGTGATAGAAGGTTGGTAAGCACCTCCAAATGCCAACACCACTTGTTTTTGTTCAAATTATATCAAACAACTCTTCTTCAAATAAGTTTTCAATTAGGTCCTTTAAAATTTGTAATAAAATTCCTAATTTTATGCAAGTTTCAAGAATTATTTTACCATTTTTTATCTCAGCCTTCCCATTAAAATTAACTCTCTCCTACTAAATAGGAAAATTTTTAAACAAGTCCTCAAGAATCTATTATTACAAATCAATCCTCATTATATATTCGAAATTTAAAATTTTAATTCCACAAAAGTTTTTCTTTTTAACTTTAAAGATCCATTGCACTATTTTAAAATATGGAATGTTACAGATAGCCATGAAAGGTTGCTCATCTATGCATGTTGGCCGTTAGATCAAAATGATCCAACAGCTACCCTTGGACAAGTAGTAGCTGCTCCTTCCCCTTGGACGAGCAGTAACTGCTCTTCCCCTTGGACGAGCAGCAAATCCAAACACCGTGAGGTTCCTCTTACTCTCATTCCTCTCCTCTATCTGCCTTACCTCCTACAGTCCTAGTGAACACTAGATAGTAAACTGTGGCTTCTCTGGCGAATCTTCTACACTAGACCACCAGAAAGGGGTCAGAGACGTTAGCTCTAAACTTTTTTCTCCTATTGAATCCTAATTCGGCCACCCCTTCATCGTTGCTAACACACCGATCAGCCCAGTTCCAACCTATTGCAAGACCGCACGCCTCTCTTACTTTGAATTCACCTACTCATTTCATGTCACCATCGACCAAAAGTTTATTTACCTCTTCTTTTTTTCCATCTTCCTATTGTGACGGATTCGACTACTCTAACTCCTTCTTCTCCTTCAAAGTAGGAAAGCACACCCTTCTACATAATTTCAACACTTCACTTACTTTAGAGTACATTTAGAAAGACACCTTCTTCAGCGAGTACTGTGTGAACGTCGAATTGAGTCAGTGGCTAAACGTGACCTTTACGCCCAGCTAATCACATGCCGATGCCTATACTTTCATTAACAGAATCAAGATCATCTCCATGCCCCCTTATCTACATTACACCAACCCAAATGATCTAGAATCAATGCAGCCAAACAGTGAAAACAAATAGTTTTTTGTGACACCCAGCATGGCTCTCGAGACAACATACAAAATCAATGTCGTCGGTAGTCAAATCCCTCCTAAAGGAGACACATGCATGTTCTAGGACAGAGACGGTGATGATAAGTACATTAAGGCGAGGCACCTAGAAAAAGAATCCTTAAGTTTTGGTTTAACAATAAAGTATAAAGATGGTCTGAACTATATTGCACCAGACGAAGTATACAAGATTGCCTGAAACCACAGGAGGAATGAGAAGTCCAAATATAATGTGACTTGGAACTTTGAAGTAGACCCAGAGTTTCTTTACATGGTGAGACTGCAATTTTGTGAGTTTGAGCAAGAGATTCAACTTTTTGGACAAAGTGTTTTCCAAATCTTCATAGCTGATACTGTGGTTGAGAGTAATGTCGATGTGATCAAGTTTCATAGGGACTACGCTGGACCTTTTTAGTCAAATGCTATTTTTCTTAAAAATATTTAGGAGAATGCTACAGATTGAAAAAATATTAGGAGGATACTATGAGATCTGTCTTATCATCATTTTTCTACTGAAACTTACCCTCTGTCAAGCCGAGTTTCAGTCTTATACAAAAAAAGGAAAAATAAATAAGACTCTCATTAAAGAGAAAAAATAATTAAACTCAGCCTGCTAGAGGCTGAGTGTTAATTAAGATTTAAAAAAAAATTAAAGTGTGTGTCAGCGAGGGTGAAGTCCAAATCATGAGACTTCATGCTGATGCAAGAATCTCTGCACAGCATGGGAAATTATGAAAACAAGCTTTGCCTTTGACAGGCTGAGCTTGCTTTTTATTTATAAAAAAAAAATTAAAAGCTCAAAAGCTTGTGTTTATATATATCTGTATGGACTCTCATTCATCAGAAGAGAGTTGTGCTAGGAGAAGGAAACATATCTAAGAGCTAATTTGAGAGTGAAAAAAGATCTTCAAGAAGGTTAGTATGTTTTACTTTTTTAATCTTAAAATTAATGATGTTTATAATTAATCAACTGGTTTTACAAATTAATTATAGACTTTTTATTTTTTAATTTTGTATAATATTAATTTTATAATTTTTAATTGTTTTAATTGTTTTGATTATTTTGTATAATATAATTGTATAATATTGATTTTACAAATGATGCAATTTAATTACTCTAATCGTTTTAATTATTTTAATTGTTTTAAATATTTGTTTCTTCTGACTTATTCTGCAGGCAGTTAAGATAAATTCATTCATCAATTTATATCTATATGTCAACGAAAAGACCATTAAGGGTGATGAGTGGGCTACATTTAAATATGATGTTTTTACTATAATGTTACTGGATGATTCAAATATAACCTTAGACGGATTAAATAGTATGATTCACAATCATTTAGAGCTCCCCCTAAGTGAATCAGTGGAGTCGATAAGCTATAGGTACGAGTTACAATACAGTTAGAACTATGATCAACAAACATTTAAAAAGTACAGCTGAGGAGATTGAACTGCTAGTCAAAACTTCAAGTTGTCAGATAGATTTTAATACCAAAGTCAGTACATCACAAGTCATAGTTCCTTGTGATATTTCATGCCAACCCCCCAATTGAGAAATGTTCAGTAGTTTGTTGCTAACAGATGATGATGAACTAGTGACAAAACTGGACGATACTCTTTCATATCTTCGACCATGCATAGATGACTTTATTGACGAGGAGAAGTGCTTTGGTAATTTAGTGACAAGCGATGATGATGATGGCGATGATGTCATAGACGATGGCAGTGCTGAAGATGGCCACGGGTAGGGGAAGGGAATTTTGGTCCCTCAAATCAGTGAGTACTGATACCTTACACACAATTATTTATCAAGCCTTCTAGATGATGAGGCGATGAATAACTAAGAACCTGGCAGTTCAACGATGAATGATGCCAATCTTTATGTTGGGAAGCAATTTTGTGACATGTGAATTGCAAGGTGTGACAAAAGAGTACTCTATCCTGAACCATTAGACCTTTAAAGTGGTCCATCAGAGTAAAAATATTGAATTATATGAGTGCCTTAAAAAGGAACAGGGTTACAGGTGGAGACTTCAGGCCATTCTAAAGAAGCCCAATAATCATTGGCAAATTACGAAGTATTTGGGTCTTCACACTTGTGTCAATGCCTCATTGGTCCAGGATTACCTGAAATTGCATACAGATGTTGTAGCCAATAATATTATGGCCATGGTGATCGACAAGGTAAAGATATCAGTCAGTTAGGTGGTTACCTAGATTTCAGAAAAATTTGGCTATAACATTTCTTACTAGAAAGCATGATCTGC
Organism: Biancaea sappan; assembly: GCA_037074585.1. NCBI lineage: Eukaryota > Viridiplantae > Streptophyta > Magnoliopsida > Fabales > Fabaceae > Biancaea > Biancaea sappan. The sequence continues at coordinate 39,033,241 of CM073501.1, read as the reverse complement.
AAAATGGAAGGCCATTGCAATGGCACATGGGGATTGGGAGCAATCATATGTGTTGTTACCTTAGTTTATAAATGCAATTTAGTAGGCCATGTCAGGTTCTATGGTGGAATAGGCTACTGACCCGTTACCTGATGATAGAGATGGTCACTTGTAGGTGAAGTTTGGGTGGTTATTTTGGTCCTATAAACCCTGTAAGATGCATTGGCTCACTTGAAGCCAATTATCCTGGTCAATGGTACATTTTTGTATGGCAAATAGGCAACCCACTATTACCCATTATCCCATACTTACATGCTATTGGATTCTACGGTGTAACGCACTTGAGTGAATTTGAGTACAAGTCATCTCTTGTCTCGATACTTGTTTGAACTACACATACTTTTCACACAACGAGGGGAGAAAGCACAATAACATTACAAGACGTAGCAGTTCAGCTTGGTCTCCCATGCAGTGATAGGTCAGTTACTGGTTAAGCCTTCATGAACTGTACATGTTATGTGAGCGACTTCTAGGTGTTGCCCCACCTTCAAATAAATTAGATGGTCAAAGGTTTAGTATGAACTAGCTAGCAGAGACCTTTGATCATTTACGAGAGGATGCCGTATATCGACAAATTATTTATTTTACACGTGCCTATATTTTAAGCCTGACTGGAGGGTACCTGATGCCAGATAAGTCTGGCACTAAGGTATGTCTCATGTACCTACCATTCCTAAAAACTTTCAATGAATGTGGGCAATATAGTTGGGGATTAGTAGTATTGACACATTTGTATAGGGAACTTTGCCAAGCAACGGACCCTAGACAAAAGGAAATTGGTGGTTGCCTCACTTTTTTGCACATTTGGGAATGAGATAGTTTGTCCCACCCAAGTTTGCCCACCGGCTCCCAAACACACCCTAGTTGAACTTTCTATGCAAGTTGTAAAGCACAAAAGGTAGACAAGGTATATATGGCGTTTTATGCTTATAATTGAGCTATGAATATTCAAGCCAATCAAATGGCCTCTCTGATTCGTCTTTTCTCCATCAATCGCGCTATTTGTCACAACCCAAATTCTAGGCGTATAACCGGCACGCTGACACAAATCTCATGTCATCGTAAGTCTAACCGACATCTTAATTTCTACCCTTTTTGTCTACTTATGAATATTTAAAACATATATCATCCCTTTTTATTTATTAAATAACAGAATTTTTATAATTATTTAGAAATCAACAAACAGGCGAACCAAAATCAAGCAATCAAGACAACTTTATTTTAAGTAATTTAAATAGTTTCAGTTGCTTAGATTTAAAGAAAACTCAGAGTTTGAAATGTGTGTGTATATATATATGTGCATATATATCTATTTATATGAATATATCTAATGAAATAAAGATTTATATTAGGGAAATATTAATTAAATATGAATAAATATTAATTAAAAATAGATATTGATTTAAAATAAATATTATTTTATAATATAACCTAGTGTTAGCTAAATTATGTTAAATTAAGTATGATAATGTATAATTCACTACAAAAAAATTGGAATTTAGCGTCGGTCAAAATCACCCTTTAGCGTCGGTTTTGACCGACGCTAAACGACTTAACGTCGGTTTACAAAACCGACTTTATCTGCTCCGTTGCGAGGTTGTTTAACGTCGGTTTTGACATCCGTGGGAATAACCGACGTTAGATGATTTTAACGTCGGTTTTGACAAAACCGACGTTAAATTCTGAAATTTATCGTCGGTCATAACCGACGTTAAAGTTGTGATTTAACGTCGGTCAAAACTGACGTTAAATTTGTTATTTAACGTCGGTTTTGACCGACATTAAATTCTGACAGTTAACGTCGGTTATGACTGACGTTAAAGTTGTAATTTAATGTCGATTTTGACCGACGTTAGATGACATATTGATGATTATTTGGTCATTTAACGTCGGTTGTGACCGACGCTATGTGAGTGATCTAACGTCGGTTTTGACCGACGTTAGATGACTTTTGAATTTTTTTTGTTATTATCATTTAGCATCGGTGTCGATCGTCGCTAAATGTTTGATTTAAAATCAATTTTATCCAATGTTAAATAATTTTGGGCAATTTTTTTTAGTTTAATTAAATTGAAATTACCATTAATTTCCAAAACCAACATTATCTGGTCAAAATTTAACAAATAATAATAGCCAAACTATAAAAGAAAATATATTTGAATAAAAACATATATTTTTAAACATAAGTTTTACATCAAATTCAAAGTTACAAGTTAATACATTCTAAAAGAACAAGTTTCACATGTCCTAACAAAATAAGTATTACAACTAGTCATAGTCATGGGTTGTGACTAGCTCCAAAAGAACGTCGATATCATTGAGGTGAAGCTCATGCATTGTTTGCTTCAGGTGCCTGTAAACATAATATTTATTATTAGAGTCCATAGTAAATGAAAATAATGAATTAATAAATCTAAAATTATATAAAGTTAAAATTGTTTAAGATAAATAATATTTGTTTAAGATAAATAAAGTTAAAATTAGAAATAAATAGAAATAAAAATAGATATCAATAACCAACAAAAAATGAGTCCAAAGAAATAGAAATAGAAGCAATTGAATATAACAGAGAAAAAGGAAAAGAAACCAAAATGAACAAACTATATTAAGTTTAGGGCCAAAATACTGTATTAAGTTCCCTTTTTAACTCATCTTGCACACCCAAAATAGAAAATTAAGTGCCCAAACTCAAGGAACTAAGCATGCACCTAAATTCTGTTTTAAGGTTGATTTTAGCCATGACTTAACAAAAATTCTGGTATTGATTCAGAACTCCATAATTCATGAAATTCTGTATACGTCCTTATTTATGTATTGGCATACTAGAATAAAAATATCAGCCCAAAAATCCAAGATTTGGCTCTTCAAATGATCACTTTAGTACTCCTATATCAGAATTTCCCAATTCTGCCATTAGTTCTGTTCTTATGTGCAACAGACCATCTTAGACATATATAAATGCAATGAAACTTTGGAGATCATTAGCATTATGTCTTGGCTAAATGGCATAAAAATTTCAGCTCAAAAAGAGACTTTTAACTACCATAACCAAACCAAATTCATAAACTGTTCAGATATTCCTCTGTACTGGGCAAGTGATCCTCTCATGCTTATTTCACCAAGAAAACCAGCATTATCTTGCTTAAAACTTTCCAGATCAATTTATTACAATATGAAGAACCTTTCCACAAAGTTTCATGATTTTAGGAGGTATATATTATCTTTTATTTATTGAGTATATATTAATATACTAGTACTAATTCGGTGGTAGGTAATACAGTATTAACATAAGAAATTAATATTAAATAAATGACGTTACTAGTAAAATTATGTTATATTAACCATTACGTTAAATTATGTTATATCATAACGTCATCAGTAAATTTATTATTTCTTCAATCTCAACTAAATGCCTATTAATTAAAATAAATATTCAATATTAATTTCTAACTACAATTATTTATTTCAAAAACTAACATCTGAAGATTCAAGAGTCAACCAAACAAACATCTACCAAAAGAAATTTGTAAGGGAACATGTTTTATATGCACACAATGGAGAGACAAGACTTACCTAGATTTCTCATACTCACCCACAGTTCAATATTTTAACTATTGAATAAAACGAATTTATCTAAATCGTAAATTCACACAACAAGCATCAAATACATAAACTATTCAAATATCATTGAAATTTTAATAATCTTAATCACATAAAAGTCTCCGAAATAAACCCCAATAGTTTACTAAATTAAATACAACAAAAAAAATAAATGATCTAAATGTCCGAAACTCCCTATATGTCCTAGTTGACCACATAGCTTCCTAATTAAAATAAAATATTACTGACATAGGACCCACCAAACAATGGGATGATCCAACAGAAACGCTAGTCCTCTTGCGAAAATTCCCCCTCCGCTATTTGATCTGAAAAAGGATAAATCAATGAATGTGAGATAACTATCTCAATAAGCAAGCTAATTTCTACCCTAATAAAATCCGCTAAGAAAAGTACCTACTAGAGAGTTGCAATTCAATTAAAAAATTCAAACCAACGGAACTAATACTTGTCAATGGCAAAAAACCTAGGAGCACACATGACTCAACCAATGTCATCAATTAACTAATCTCATCAAACCTGCCATAATGCACAACCTCTTCCTTTACTGTCAGGGCGTCTCACGCACTAAATCTGGACTTAACTTCCTATTGAGGGAATCGTTGTCTCTACTCTCAGAGGTCAAACCATCATGTTACCCGGATTTCCCACTTGACATGAGAGATGGTACTATCTTGCCCAAACACAATTAAGGTTCAATCAATTTCAAATAATCACCAAAACAAATCATCAATATATTCGTCAATATAATTGTCAATGTAATAATCATATCAATTTCTACTGGATTGCAATAAAGTATCCCAATTCATAATTCATTGTGTTCGTCTCATGAACTATCTCTTTTTCCCTAACGTATCACGTTAGTAATTTCATCAATATTTGAATTACACAAACTCTCTCACAACTCGAATCCCTTAACTGGATTTTCTTTTTCCCACCATGATCATTATCTATCTTTATACCTTATTACTTTAACATTTAAGATAATATTAAAGAATGGTTATTTCACTCATTTAGATTCTAACAAATCCTACCAATCAAGCTGATCAATTTCTCCTTGATATGAAAAAGGAAATTTGTTCTATGATACTTGAGATTTTTCAAAATGAAAGAAAAGTCTAGATGTCAAAATAAATTCTTTGTGTTTCTTTTAAAGGAGATGAATTGATAAGAGAAAGAGTGATTTATGAAATACCTTGACTACTCCTTGCTTCTCGAATGGCAGCCGAGAAAGATGCTTTTACGAGATGTGGGGTGTGTGTGAACGTGTGTGCTGGTCGATTAGGTATATATGTGTATTTTCGTAATTGTGTGTATGTGTGGTGACGTGAAGGTGTGTATATGCTACTGCCGTGATTGTATATATGTGCTTGGAACTGCGTGTGCTTAGTGAATGGTATTAGTTTGGAGATGCTTGAGTATGGCGGTGAGGTATGATTGAATATGGAAATTGAAGGTTATGATATGTGGCTACTGGAGATGGCTGAATCGAATGTGAGGAGAGATAGAGAGAGAGGGACGAAATTACAGAGTGTAGGCTTTAGGGTTTTGGTTTAGTTGAAGTTAAATTATTTTGAAAATATATGGTGTTTTAAAATTGATATGCTTGAGGCTTGTTGTAATTTAATTTGAGAAGTATGATAGTTTGGCAATTAGAATTCCTAAATCTATCAGAACTTTTAAAAGATAAATTTTAGATTTCTTATTTGAGTTATTTATCCTTAATTTTAATATAAAAAAGGACTTGGTTAATTAGTTAAATAACCAATTACCTTATTTAATCCTTTGCCTTATCCAATCACCTAATGCTACTATTTTTATTTTATTATATTATTTATTTAATTTCCAATGAACAATACATCATCACTGTTCATTCACTGATCAATTATATTTATTTTTAATTTTCTTAAATAAATTAATCATACTCCTTATTTCAAGAAAAAGAAAAGAAAAAAATTAATATCTTGAGATTTAGAAACTATTTTCCATTTCCTATTTCAAATCAAGGCTCCCAATAACTTTCTCCATATATTCTTATACGTTATACACATTTTCGTTACACCCCACAAGTTTCCAAAATCTTTCATTTTAGTCTCTAAAATTTTCACTTTAGTTATTGTATGACCTAGCATCTCCCATTGCTAGTTGCGCACAAAATCATATACTAAAGCATTACCACATCACAAATACAACATCAGCAATCACATATTGCACACAATCAGAAAATCAATATTTATAAATAAAATTTAACAAATAAAAATAAAAAATTAAATGACGGTGTATTACAATCAAATCCCGACGTGCTTTTAAAATGTATTATAGCCACTCAAGGCATTTAGATATTTATAAGAATGGTGTCTTTGCAACACCATTTCTACTTAAACTCTCATTCTTCCCTTCCTCTTCTCTCTTATTCTCTTATCTCTTTCTCTCTCTCGTGCATCTCTGTTTATCTCTCTACTTTTGCTTTTACTCTCTATCTGCTTTTGTTTATCTCTCTACATCTCTGTTGAACGAAGTATAATTATTTTTGCTTCACTAATAAAAAATAGGGGAGAATAGATAAAAAGGCAGCAATGTCTTCACCATTATTGCCTTTCACGGACAGGTTCCGCCATAAGTCTGTAACTATTGTGCAATTCAGTAAAAAAAAAGCTATCCTTAATATGGCTAACCCACCCACTATCGCCGTGACCCTTCTCTTACACTCATTCCTCTTCTCTATCCGTGTCACCTCCTGTAGTCCTAATGAACACTATGCAGTCAACTGCAGCTTCTTCGGTGAATCTTCTATTCCATACCACTTGAACTGGATTGGAGATTTCAGCTCCAAACTATTCTCTCCCATTGAATCCCAACCTGGCCACCCCTCCATTGTTGTTGACACACTGATCAACCTTGCTTTAAACACCCCCTACAAGACTGCACGCCTCTCTCTCTTTGAATTCACCTACTCATTCCCAGTCACAAATGGCAAAAAGTTCATTCGCCTATTCTTTTTCCCATCTTCCTATAACGGTGGATTTTAACCTCTCCAACTTCTTCTTCTCTGTCAAAGTAGGAAACCATACCCTTCTATACAACTTCAACGCTTCAGTTGTTCAAACTACATTTAGAAAGAAACCTTCTTCAGAGTGTACTGTGTGAAAGTCGAATTGGTCAGCGGCTAAACGTGACCTTCATACCCAGCCCATCGCATCCTGATGCCTACGCTTTCATCAATGGAATCGAGGTTGTCTTCATGCCCACTTATCTATATTTTGTTGGATTTTTCATATGGACTACCCTAACTCATATTTATCTATACATATATTTATTTATTTATATGTATTATCTAGTTTTAATAATAGATTAATTATAAATTCTTTTATAAATTAAACAATCTTTATTATATTGAAACTAGGCCTTGTGTAAGTTGACTAATGATGGGAATGTCAGCCCATTAGGGTTTCATAAGGAGGGGTCCCTACTCTTTGCCTATATTTGTGGTATAGCAGTCCCATTGAAGTAACACCATCTGAAAGCATATTAGGCTAAGAGAGCAGTTTTACTCTCCTCAATTATTTTGTTTTCCTTTTTCTATTTAATTATATCCGATGACCAATTATGATCATGAGTTTTGACTGCTATTCAGGTACACATCCTTGATCTATTCTTCTACTTATATGTTAATTAATATGCTATGATCTTATATCCAAAATCGATCAAGTTCTTTGATTTAATTAAGTTAAATCCTTCAATTGGTATCAAAGCCAGATTTTTTTTTGAAATATGGTCAAAGGCATCCAGTATGCAAATTAAAGACATTTATATACGTTTTGAAATTGGCCTTGAGGCAATGGCACCTAAAATTTCACCATATTGTCACTTTGATTAGCTTTAAGGAGAATTTATATTTCATCAGTGTTTTTACATAATGACTAGTGGGAGTAAGTTTGTGATTTTAAATATTGTACTCTTAGTTTTTGGCCTGAAATTTTTATGAGTATTCCTTACTCTGCTAGTGGCACCTTGGTATATCATACTTTCTCTGTTGATGTGTCATAGTTAAGGAATTAATTTTTTGGTCTACATATGAATTGAATAATTTCATCAGGCATGATATGTATTTATTATACTTTTTGAATACAATTGCTAATGATTTGTATAATTGTAAACTCACCTATCGTGGGTACAATTATGCAAATTTTATGAATTGAATAATTAATTTTATTAATCATTATTATTATTTTAATTTATTACATTAATAATGATTATACCATATCAACGTGTTGTTATTAATGTAATTTGTTTTATAATGCATTGTTCGTTTTATGCTTACATCAATTATCTTTCTAGTATCCTGTCGGCATTAAATATTTTGGTGATATAAGATTTGTGTATTATAATTATTACATTTCTTATTTATTATGGTTCAAGACCTTTAAGTGAGAACATAGTAAGTGAGAAATATTTCAAAAGGACATGATTGGCTGTGCATACAGAACCATTTAATTCTCTTATCTCATGATAACATCGTGCATATTAAATGTTTCCTTTTATTGTTATCATGCTAGCCTCTTTGCCTCTGCTTGACTTCTGTCAAGACTTTGATTGAGACTAAAATTAATCTTTAGATCTTCATTTGGCTATCACTAATATGGACTTGGTTTTGAGAGAAGAAGAGCCTGGTGCTCTTACTACCTCATTCACTATTGCTGAAAAGGCTTCTCGTGAAAAATGGGAACACTCAAACAAGATGTGTCTCATGGTGTTGATATACACTATGAAAAAAATCAATTAGACAGAGCATTCAAGAGACCAAAAAGGTCCTATATACTTCTGTTGTTGGCAGTTTAATGTACGCTTAAATTTGTACTCGTCCCGATATTGCTTTTGCTATTAATGCTTTAAGGATATACTTGAGCAACATAAGTTTGGATCATTTGAAAGCCGTGAAAAGGTCATGAGATATTTGCAGGAAACCAAGGATCATGTGTTGACCTATAGGAAGTCTGATCAACTTCATGTCATTGATTATTCTGATTTTTATTTAGCATGATTGCCCTGACGACCGAAAGTCTGCTTCCGGCTTTATTTTTTATAATGACAAGAGTAGCTATCTCTTGGAAGAGTATTAAACAGACTCTTACAGCTACTTTTACCATGAGGCAGAATATGTCGCTTGCTATGAGACTACTTGTCAAGCCATGTGGCTAAAAATCTTAATTGCTAGCTTTCATATTGTTGAAAACATTTCTAGGTCACTTGTGATATATTGAGACAATACTGCTGATATACTTTTCTCTCAAAATAACATAAACTCTTCTATCTCAAAATATTTTGATATTAAATATTTATTTGTTAGAGAGAAAATTTTGGAGTTTCAGACTTATGTTGAGCATCCTGCTACAGAGAACATGTTAGTAGATCCACTAACTAAAGGCTTAACTATTAGAGCTCTTCAGAATTATGTAACTCATTTGAGTTTAGTTAAGTCTTTTGATATTTTGGGTTAGTGGGAGTCTAATATTTTTTATTTACTTAATATCACTCTTATGAGATATATTTGAGATGACGTCATTTATACAATCATATCTCTTAGAGCATTTTCAAATGTTTGACCATTGGTCAGGATTGCACAAGGATCACATCTTTATAATGTATGTTCTGACACCAGTTTCACATGTTAGTCAAATCTTTTATTGAGGATCTTGACATGTAAGATGCCAGTGCCCTAATCGGACATGGCTTTTGCATTGTCAAATACTTATTACCTCTTGATTTGACTTGAGGATTGTTAATTTAAAGTAACAAATCATAATTAACATATTAATTTTGTTGTATTATTAAATCTGAAAATTATTTATTCTTTAAATTAATGATCTATGTTGTCCAATTGAGAGATTGTTAGATTTTCCATATGGACTACCATAAATTATATTTATCTGTACATATATTTATTTATTTATATGTATTATCTAATTTTAATAATAGGTTAATTATAATTTTTTTTATAAATTAAACAATCCTTATTGAATTGAAACTGGGCCTTGTGTGGGTTGATTAATGATGTGAATGTCAGTCTATTAGGGTTTCACAAGGAGGAGTCCCTGCTCTCTGCCGATATATGTGGTGTAGCAGTCTCATTGAAATAACACTCTCTCGTAGCACATCCTTGATCTATTCTTCAACTTACATGTTAATTAATATGTTATGATCTTGTATTCAAAACTGATTAAGTTCTTTGATTTAATTAAGTTAAATCCTTCAATATTACACTAACCCAGATGATCTAGAATTGATGCAGCCAAACGGTGAAAACCAACAATTTCCGGTGATACCCAGCATGGCTCTCAAGAGAATCAATGTTGCCGATAGTCAAATCCCTCATGATGGAGACACTGGCATGTTCCGGGACTGGGACGGTGATGATAAGTAAGTGGAGGCGAGGCACCCAGAAAGCGAATTCTTAGGTTTTGGTTTAACAATAAAGTATAAAGATGGTCTGAACTACATTGCATCGGACGAAGTATACAAGACTGCCCGAAACTACTAGAGGAATGAGAAGTCCAAATATAATGTGACTTGAAACTTCGAAGTAGACCCAGACAGTGGCGTATCCAAGACCCCTCGGTCAGGGGGGGCAAAATTGTCATTTGCTTTTTTGGATCTGACGACAATTCTTTTAAATTAATTTCAATTTACTGTTCATTTGATGGTAATTTCCTCTTAAAAAATATTTTTATTACAAAAAAATCGTTTTTCTTCTAAATCATAATTGTATAATCAATTAATCAATTTGATAAAATTAAACTTACGTACGAAAACTACAAATTTCAAGCTTTTACAAAAAGGTATCTAATAATTGAATGATAAATTAACCATCATCAAAAAAAAAAAATTTCATGAAACTGACTTAACAAATATGTTACTCACGATCATAATTGTATAATCAATCAACCAATTTGATAGAATTAGACTTATGTACAAAAACTCCAAATTTTAAGCTTTTACAAAGAGGTCCCTAATAATGGAATGATAAATTAATCATCATCAAAAAAAATTTCATAAAATTAACTTCACAAATATGTTACTCATGATCCTCATTGTATAATTAATCAACCAATTTGATAAAATTAGACCTATATACAAAAACCTCAAATTTCAAGCTTTTAGAAAGAGGTATTTAACAATAAAATGAGAAATCAACTATCATAAAAAAAATTTCATGAAATTGACTTCACAAATATGTTACTCATGATCCTAATTAAATAATCAATTAATCAATTTAATAGAATTAGACCTATGTACAAAAACTCTAAATTTCAAACTTTTACAAAGAGGTCCCTAACAATGGAATGAGAAACTAACTATTATCAAGAAAAAATTTTGTGACTTTGGGGAGTGGAGGTCTTGTGACTGTGAGCAGCAGATAGAAATTGAGTCATTGGAGTTTAAAAAAATATTAAAGGGGTTCAAAAAAAATAAAGAAGGGGGGGCAAAATGCAAAAAAAAAATTTTACATCAAAATTTATAAATTTTAGGGGGTGCAACTGCACCCCCTGAAATAGATGTGGCTCCGCCACTGGACCCAGAGTTTCCTTACATGGTGAGACTACATTTTTGTGAGACGTTGATTCACCAGTGGCGTGTCTATGGCTCCTTAGTTAGAGGAAAAAATTGTCATTCGCTTTTTTATACTTGATGACAATTTTTCTAAATTAATTTTAATTTATTACTCATTTAATGGTAATTTCTTCTTAAAAAATATTTCCATTACAAAAAAAAATCTTCTTCTAAATTCTAATTGCATAATCAATCAATTAATTTGATAGAATTAGACCTATATACAAAAACCCGAAATTTCAAAATTTTACAAAAAGGTCCCTAATAATGGAATGAGAAATTAACCATTATCAAGAAAAAATTTCATGAAATTGACTTCACAAATATGTTACTCATAATTAATCCTAATTGTATAATCAATCAACGAATTTGATAGAATTAGACTTATGTACAAAAAACTCCAAATTTCAAACTTTTACAAAGAGATCCCTAACAATGAAATGAGAAATTAACTATCATCAAGAAAAAATTTCATGAAATTGACTTCATGAAACCATACCCTTCTATACAACTTCAACACTTCACTTTTTTCAGACTACATTCACGAGGATACCTTCTTCAGAGAGTACTGTGTGAACGTCGAACTGGGTCAGTGGCTAAATGTGACCTTCACACCCAACCGATCGCATCTCGACTCCTACGCTTTCGTCAACAGAATCGAGGTCGTCTCCATGCCCCCTTATCTATATTACACCAACCCAGATGATCAAGAATCGATGCAGCTAAACGGTGAAAACCAACAGTTTCCGGTGACAACCAGCATGGCCCTCGAGATAGCATACAGAATCAACGTTGCCGGTAGTCAAATCCCTGCTGAAAGGGACACCGGCATGTTCCGATCTTGGGACAATGATGATCAGTACGTGGAGACGAAGCCCCAAAAAAGTGAATCCTCAGGTTTTGGTTTAACTATAAAGTATAAAGATGGTCTAGACTATATTGCACCGGACGATGTATACAAGACTGCCCGAAACTATGGGATGAACGAGAAGTCCAAGTATAATGTGACTTGGAACTTCAAAGTGGACCCAGAGTTTGCTTACATGGTGAGACTTCATTTTTGTGAGTTTGAGCAAGAGATTCAATTTGTTGGACAAAGAGTTTTTCAGATCTTCATAGCTGATACTTTGGTTGAGGGTCACGCCGATGTGATCATGTGGAGTGGCGGCAATCTGGTTCCTGTCCATAGGGACTACGCTGTGGTGATGCGCATGGGAGAAGAAAGCTTGAAGAAAATGAATCTTTCAATTAAGTTACGACCACACCCAAATCAAAAAGTAAGCAATTACGATGATGTCATTTTGAACGGTATTGAAATTTTGAAAATAATTAATCCCAATGCTGACCCACGTCTAATTCAAAACTCTCGACCGTTTATGCCATCTAAGAACTCGAAGAAAAGAAGAGTTATAATTTTCGTTGTTGTGGGTGTAGCTTCAGGCTCCGCTGTGCTATCTCTCATTGTTTTCCTGATTTTCCGGCGATTCACTAGAGCTCCAGTCAACAAAGGAAGCTCGTGGTGGGGACAGAAATTTGTATCTATGGACAAGTTAAGCAAGACCCATGGGACATCACTGCCTTCTGATTTGTGTCGTTGCTTTTCAATCGCTGAGGTAAAGGACGCCACTAATAATTTCGATGATATTTTCATAGTGGGAGTGGGAGGGTTTGGTAATGTGTATAAAGGCTACATTGATGATGGTATGGTTCCTGTGGCAATCAAACGGCTCAAACAAGGGTCGCAACAAGGGGCCCACGAGTTCCAGACTGAGATTGAAATGCTCTCTCAACTTCGTCACTTCCATTTAGTGTCTCTAATTGGTTACTGCAACGACGGCAACGAGATGATTCTTGTCTATGAATTCATGGCACGTGGGACTCTCAGTGACCATCTTTACAATTCCGAGAACCAACTAGTTTCTTGGAAGAAACGGTTAGAGTTGTTCCTTGGTGCAGCACGTGGGCTGGACTATCTTCATACAGGTGCGAACCACAATATCATTCACCGCGATGTGAAGACCACAAATATTTTAGTGGATGAAAAATGGGTGGCCAAAGTTTTGGATTTCGGATTATCCAAGATAGGACCCTTGGGGATGTCAAGGTCTCACATTAGCACATTAGTGAAAGGAAGTCTCGGGTATTTGGATCCGGAATACTACAAGCGCCAACGATTGACTAACAAGTCTGACGTATACTCATTTGGAGTGGTGCTATTGGAGGTATTGTGTGGGAGACCACCTTTGCTACGTGCGGTGGAGAAGCAGAAGGCTAGTTTGGTGGACTGGGTTAGGAGATGTCATCATGAGGGTGTGATTCATCAGACTGTTGATCTGGTTCTAATAGAAAGTATCACGCCAGAGTGTTTAAAAGCTTTCAGTGATATGGCACTAAAATGTTTGGTAGATGATGCGAATGAGCGGCCATCAATGAGCGATGTGGTGTGGGTCCTGGAGTTTGCGTTAGAGCTACAAGAGAGCATATAGAAAATTATTGTTATTTCAATTTAGTTTTAAAATGTTATGTCTTAATAATTGTTGAGTTAGTAAGTTTAGATCTTTAAATCGAGTAAATTCAATGTTAGAATTGGAATTTGATCAAACTCGATGGTGCAAATTGGTCAAACTCACTAAGTTTACACCGAGTCAATCTAGTTGATTCCACAGCAGCCCAAATTGTCTTTTTTTTGTTATTTTTCTTGTACCCAACCCCAAAAAAAAATGAGTCACCAGTATTCAAAACCCAAATGTCCAAAGCCAGATGATGAAATCACAACTTTTTTATATTTGTTATTAGATTTTGCAACTAATAAAAATAATGTGTTTGTTAGATAACATTCTTATCATAACGTTTTGATCAATTGATACTTTACTTTGGGGGTGTTTGACACCACGTTTAGCAAAGAGCAAACCATGTTAGCCAGCCTTCAATGTGGTTAGCCTGAAAATGGAGATGTTTGGCGGTGCATTGACCATCGCTGACGTACCACGTTTGCTATTTCCAACCACATTTCACCATCGTGCCATATTGTAGCTTTCTCGATCCTTTTACATGAGTTGGTGTGTGTAATTACGCTCATTCCTTATATTTTCCCCTTTGCTGCCCTTCCCATTTCTCTGTGCTTTTCTCATGTGCTTGTTGGCAAGCCTTGGGTACACTATTTCTGGGCACCAAAAACAGAGGCGGCAAACCATCTAAGTGGGCAATTGTAAGTCAAAAACTAATAGTACTGGTGTTTGTTTCTTGGCTCATCCATGATCCAAAGACTAAAGTCTAACTCTGAGCATAATATTTCATTTGTTGTTTATAATATCAGAGGGTAGTGTCATTTCTCTGTGCTTCTCTACCATGTTTGTTTCATTGTTTGTTCCTTGGCTCGTCCATGATAAAAAAAAACTAATGGTACTGGTGTTTGTTTCTTGGTTCATCGATGATCCAAGGACTAAGGTCTAACTCTAAGCATAATATTTCATTGTTGGTCTCACGCATGGGAGTGGCACTGTTAAAGAAGATGAAGCAGAGCATACATAGCTTGAGTGAGAGCATGAGAGGAAGAGGGAGAAAGAGAGAAAGAGAATAGAAGTGGAGAGAAGGAGAAGAAGAAAAGAAGATAAGATAAGAGTAAGGGAAGAGGGAATCATGAAGAATGGTGTTGCAGGGACCAAATTGAATAAATTAAAAAGTTTATAGGGATTGATTTTAACAAAGAAAAATATATTCTCAAACTAGGAACCTAGTATAAGAGTTTACATTAAGTAAAGGACAAAAGAAAAATTTTAGCTAGGGACCCAAATGAATAAACAAAAAAGTTTTGGGTAAATGGTGAAATTAAAACAAAATATGGTTTAAATCATTAATTCATTTTGTTTTAAATAATGGATAGTTCATTTTATTTAAATTATTAATTTATTTTGTTTAAAACTTAATTATAATGGATACTTAGTTTATTTTGTTTAAAACTTAATTATTAATTAAAATTAGTCAATAATTCATTTGTATTTAGCAATTTATTAGCACTTTAATTATAATTATACTTAGTTCAAATTGTGTAAATATTATTGTGATGAAAACTTGAACAAAGTATAATTATAATTAAAGTGCCTATAAATTGCTACATACAAAATGAATTATTGACTAATTTTTTATTCATAAATAATTTCTAATTTTAATGACTACTAAAAATTTTAATCAATCACTAATTACTTATGAAAAAGAAAATTATTTAATCACTAATTAGATTAACTTTCTTTTTTACATTTTAACTTTAAAATTATTAACTTTTTAATTATTAAAATTATTTCTATGATGGATCTATGATTTTCACACCCAAAATGTGACCGACTGGCGTTTCTTTTAAAAGAGAAAAATATTATAAAATTAACTTTCGAAATAGAAAACCAATTTTATTAGGAGTTGCCATCAAAGTTTAATTTGTTAGGAAAAACTTGGAATACCTTTAAATTTGACAGTCTTTGTTTTGAGAGAAAATTGAGTTTGGAAGTTAGACCATAAAAGGAAGGTGTTAGGCACCCTATACATCTGATTTAGAAAGTGTACAATCATTTTATATTCACATTAAATAATTACCCTTATCAACCAAAAAAAATAAAGAAATGGAAAATAAAGATATATAAAAGGTTGGACTTGGCTAGGCATTGCCTACTCAATAGTTGGGATCAAAGTCCAAGTAGTTTGTAATTTTGAAGACTATATTTTTTTAGAAAATCTTTTTTGAGATTTTGGAATTTATTTTAACAAACCCTTTTTTTAAGGAACTTTTTCTCACAAGCATTATCATACAATCGCATTATGAGTACTTCGTCTAAGTTTCAAAGGGTTTAAAAATTAATAGATTTATTTTTTAAGATAAATTCTTCCCCACTTGCATTGTTATACAACTGTATTGTCAGTACTTTATTTTTTATTTTATTTTTAAAAAAAAAAAGATTCATTCCAATGGAGTCAGCCTCATATCCCATTTGAAGATTATTTGATTATTTTTATTTATTGTCCTACTGCATTGATTAACAATCACAATAGGATAAAATTTTGCCTAGAGATAGGGATATTATACTATTTCAAAGGAATCAATCGTTTCCCAACTCATCATAAGCAAGATAAAATAAGTTTTTAAAAATTTGATATTACAACAATAAAAAAACAAATAAAAAAACATATGAAAAGAAAAACATTGAGAAACATATATACATGCAAGAATATATGTATATATATATATATATATCATAGTGAACATATAAACTCATAGATACATACCCACGCTCTATATATATATATATATATATCATATATCATATATCATATATAAATGCACATATACGTACCCGGCAATATATATATATACACATATACACCGTCTTGCCATACTCTCTGTTTTCTTTTTGCTCTGTTTTTTGGCATGAGTCTCTTGCTCTGCTTTTCTCTCTATGCTCAGTCTCTTTCTCACAATAAACTCAGTGTCCCCTTTGTTCACGACCCTCAATTTTTTCTCTTAACCTCTCAGTGATTTGCGCGTGGATTCTGTCTGTTTTTGTTTGTGCTTTGTGTTCATCTATTTATGCTGTATCGAGAACAACTAATTGCTCCGAGTTTGTAGGGATCATGAGCTACCCACTTTGGTAAGTGTATCCACAAGCCTTGTGGCCATCTCCGTAGTTTTCGCAACTTCCGGTCATCTCTTGTGCATATTGATCTTAATTCTTTCTTATTTATTTATTAATTGTTCTTAATGGATTAAACTGCCTTTATTTCTATTTTTTATTTTTACTTATTTTTATTTTTGTTTTTATTTTAAGGGTTATAGTATGTGTTCACAGTTTCCCCTCTTTACTCACTTTTTAAACTTGAGTATGAAAATGAAATTGAAATAATATAGTTTAACGAGTGAGTAAAGATAAAGAACACTTAATGCTGTCAAAAGCAAATGAAATGGTGTATCTTGGTCATTTCCGGACTTTGAAATGATGAGTGCCGATCGTTTCCGGTCTTTGAAATGATGGTCATCTCCAGGCTTTGAAAAGATAAGTGCCAGTCGTCTCTGGGCTTTAAAATGATGGATGCCGGTATTCTCCAAGTTTTGAAAAGATGAGTGTCGGTCATCTCTGGGCTTTGAAAAGATAGGTGTCGATCATCTCCAGCCTTTAAAAAGATGAATGTCAGTCATCTCTAGGTTTTAAAATGATGGATACCAGTCGTCTCTAGGCTTTGAAAAGATGGGCGCTGGTTATCTTCGGGCTTTAAAAAGATGAGTGTCAGTCGTCTTTAGGCTTTAAAATGATGGATGTCAGTCGTCTTTGGGCTTTGAAAAAATGGGTGCCGGTCGTCTCCGAGCTTTAAAAGGATGGATGTCGATCGTCTTCAGGCTTTGAAAAAATGGGTACCGGTCATCTCTGAGCTTTGAAAAAATAGGTGACAGTCGTCTCCAGGCTTTAAA
This sequence comes from Biancaea sappan, assembly GCA_037074585.1. NCBI lineage: Eukaryota > Viridiplantae > Streptophyta > Magnoliopsida > Fabales > Fabaceae > Biancaea > Biancaea sappan. The sequence continues at coordinate 39,015,525 of CM073501.1, read as the reverse complement.
ATGATAAGTGCCGATCATCTCCAGGCTTTGAAAAAATGAGTTCCAATCGTCTCCGGGCTTTGAAAAGATGGACGTTGATCGTCTTTGGGCTTTCAAAAAATGGGCGCCGATTATCTTCAGGCTTTAAAATGATAGGTGTTGGTTATCTTCGAGTTTTAAAAAAATGGGTGTCGGTTGTCTCTGGGCTTTAAAAAGGAAAAAACTGCCAGATCTAAATCTTTGGTCAAGATATTCGTCAATTCCTATTTTGGCTAGAGGGCTAAGTACCTGCCGATTGCTTTTTCACTTCTTTTTTTTAAATTTTTTAAAGACCTTGCGTCTCTCAATTTCTAATGATGGTGGAGAGTTGATGTATTCAGCAATTTCATATTTGAGTGCCTAACAGCTAGGGCCTAAAGGTTGCTTAAATTCTAAAGGTGTGCAAGAGATGCAAGAGAAAATCAATTTGTTGACTGATTTGTTTATTTTATTCAAAAAGACCCAGGGACGCTTCTTTTAGAGGAAGAAATTTACTTAGTTGTTGGTAGATCGTTGCGTTCCATCAGGATTCCCATCTACCCAAGCCTATATGCTCTCAACTATGTTGTCAGATGAACTGTAATCATTTCCCAATTTGCCCCAGTTTTATAATCGAGATTGTCTTTTCAAGTTGAATAACCTTAATTTTATCGCCGTGAGGTTATCGAATGGTGTGCTCTTCGTAGCCAATCTCTTGGACCATAACTAGAGATCTCATAAAAAAGGAGCTTGAGTAAGTCATTAGATGTGTTATTTTATGTAAAATTGAATGTTGTCCTTAATCTTTAATTCGCCTTATATGGAACAAAAAGGAAGTAATTGTCATGTAGATTTAAAGAGATATCTTCTAGGTGGATGAGACATTACTAGAAGAATAATCCTCATTTATTAGGAAGTTTGAACAGAACGGTAAGAATAACAAAATAAATTCAAGATAATTAAAGAAATGCAATCAAAGTAGTTCTTTTACAGAATGTCCTTTGTTTATTCATGAGTCCTCTTGTTGATTGTTTTGTCATGTTACCATAGATAAGTTCTCATGAGCACTAACTGATGACTTAATCCTACTTCAATCTTATACGTTTTCCTTTATGCCTCTAAGCGTTGGAGGAACTAAGTTGAAACGTCTGACTCTCCATTTCTCATGTTTCTTTGAGTGCTTTGAGGACTTTTTGTTGCTCTAACTTTTGTCTAGACTACCCTTTTGGATTTTTAGTTTAATGAGCTCTTTTGTTATCATTTTTTTAGCCTGTATTTTTCTAGACTCTTTTCCATGTTTTTGATCTAGCAGGCTTTGATGAGCTATAATTTTTGTCTGAGTCACCTTTTTGGGTTTTCAGCTCAGCGAGCTTAATCTTTCTTTCTTTCTTTTTTTTAAGCCCTCTTCAAGCTAGTATCTCTTGACTGTGTTAAAGTTGACAGGTCTCGACAACTCTTGAGCATTCATATCTGGTAGGATTAATAAACCCTTTGAGAAGGCATATTTAACCACATAAGCCCCTTCAAACGAAGGCCCCTCTTTTCCTTTGGGATCATCTTGATTTGGTAGTATTTTTTTAGGACCAAATCCCCGATCTTGAATTCTCTAGGGTGAAGTTTCCAGCTAAAAGCCATGGCCATTCTCTTTTGGTACAGTTATCCATGACAAATAGCAGCTAATTGTTTTTCTTTGATCATATTCAATTGCTTAAGTCTAGTCTTTATCCATTCATCTTCATTTAATTTAGCTACGATAAGGACCCTCAAGGATGGGATCTCCACCTCAATAGGTGTCATGGCCTCTATTCCATAAAGTAGGGAATAAGGTGTTGCCTCAGTTGAAGTACGTACAATAGTTTGATAGCCATGTAACGCATAGGAAAGCACTTCATGCCAATCTTTGTATGTCACTATCATCTTTTCAATGATCGTCTTGATGTTTTTATTTGTGACTTCAACTGCTCCATTCATTTGCGGTCAATAGGGTGTTGAATTATGGTGTTTGATCTTGAATCATTCAAAAAACTTCTTAATTTCTGTCCTATTCAAAGTTCGTGCATTATTTGTGATAATCCTTTTGGGTAAACCGTATCGACACACAAGATTGGTTTTCATAAACCTGGTAAAGGTTTTTTTGAGTCACATTAGCATATGAATTAGCCTCCACCTGGTGAAATAGTCGATAGCGACTAGGATGAAATGATGTCCATTCGATGCCTTTAGATTTATGGGGCCGATTACATCGATGCCCTACATTGCAAAAGCCATGGGGCTGTCAAGTTGTGTAATGGGACTGAGGGCACATTGATTTTATCTGAGTGAATTTGACACTTGTGACATTTTCTAACATATTCAATGTAATCTCTTTCCATAGTCATCCAAAAGTACCTACATCTTTGAATTTGTTTAGTCAAAGTATGGGCATTTGTGTAGGTCCCACATATCTCTTCATAGAGCTCTATCACAATTCTCTAAGCCTCCTTTGAATTTACACACCACAACAGTGTACTGTCATGACTTCTTTTGTATAAGACACCATCCATGATGAAGAAATTCATGGCTAGGCATCAGATTGTCTTCTTATTATTCTATGTAGCTCCCTCTGGGTAAACCCTATCTTCCATGTGAATTTTTATATCAAGGTACCAAGGATGTTCATCAAATTCCTTTTATGTGTTCAAGTAATGTGCTGGTGTATTACTTGATTTGATTTGGATTGGCTGGATATGCACCCCATAATCAAGTTGTATCATTGCTGCTAAGGTAGCCAGGGCATCTGCAAACTGGTTTTTATCTCGCGTCATGTTGTGAAAGCTAATATCTTCAAACTAGTTAACTAGCTAAATTAATACTTTTGATATGGTACAAATTTTGAGTCTTTGGTTTGCCATTTTCCATTCACTTGGTAGATTATTAAGACTGAATCATTAAACACTTTTAGGATTTTTATGTCTAGAGCGATGGCCGCTTGTAAACCATTGACGCATGCTTCATACTCTGCTATATTGTTTGTGCAATCGAATTCCAGCTTGATTGCTACTAAGAATTGCTTTCCTTCAGGTATATGATTACAGCTCTAATGCCATTCCCATTTGCATTGACAGCTTCAATAAAATAAATTCTCTATTCTTTTCCTTCTTCATCAAGTTTATCTTCATCTTTATTAATAGCAAGAACCTCCTCATCAAGAAAATGGAAGTCTAGAGGTTGGTGTTCATTAAGTGAGTGCTTTGCTAGGTGGTCTACTATCACACTCCCTTTAATGGACTTCTTGGTCATGTATACCACATCATACTCAAACAACACCACTTGCCATTTTATAACCTTTCTAGCCACATGTGGGCTTTCAAAGATAAATTTCAAAGGATCCATTCTGGAGATTAGCTAGGTAGTATAGTAGAGCATATATTGCCTCAACCTTTTTGTCATCCACACCAACCCACAACAAGTATTCTCAATTATGGCATATCGTACTTCACAATAATTGAACTTCTTACTCAGGTAATAAATCGTCTGTTCTTTCTTACCGAATTCATCATGTTGACCTAGCACTAGCCCCATTGATCCAGGTAGGATTGTCAAATACAAGATTAATGGATGCCCTAGTGACGGGGAACTAGGATGGAGGGTTTCGATAGATAGTCTTTGATTTTGTCAAAAGTTTATTGGCAATCATCATCCCATTTCCCACTATGATTTTTCCCTAGCAATTTAAATATAGGCTCACAAGTCACAGTCAGATTTGTTATGAACCTTGCAATGTAATTCAACCGCCCCAAGAAGCTTCGAACTTCTTTTTCTGTTTGGGGAAGTGGCATCTCTTGTATAGCTTTTATTTTGTTAAGATCAACCTCTATCCCCTTTTGGCTTACAATGGATCCTAAAAGTTTCCCAGAAAAAGCTCTGGAGATACATTTATTAGGATTTAACCTCAGCTTATACTTGCATAGCCTCTCAAACAACTTTTTTAAGACCGCTGTGTGGCTTTCCCCTTCAATAGTTTTGGCTACCATGTCATCTATATATACTTTTATTTCTTTGTGCATCATGTCATGAAATAATGCTACCATGGCCTGTTGATAAGTTGCCCTAGCATTTTTCAACCCAAATGGAATTACCCAATACCAATAAGTTTCGCATTGAGTGATGAAGGTAGTTTTCTCTTTATTCTCTTTATGCATAAGGATCTGATTATAGCTGGAGAAACCATCCATAAATGAATAACGGTGGTTACGTGCTGTGTTATCGACTAGCATATCAATATGAGGCAAAGGAAAGTCTTCCTTTGGGCTAGCCTTATTTAAGTCTCTATAATCTATACACATTCTGACTTTCCCAACTTTCTTTGGCACAGGTACAATGTTAGCCACCCATTGCGGATATTAGGCAACTTGGAGGAAACCAGCACTGAGTTGCTTTGTCACTTCTTCTTTAATTTTTAGGGATATTTCTGCACTCAATCTTCTCAGTTTTTGCTTCTTTGGTTCAATATTTGAATACAAAGGAATCTTATGAGAAGCGATTCCAAGGTCAAGTCCTGGCATGTCTTGATAAGACCATGTAAAGACATATTGGTATTCTTTGAACAGCTCGACCATTTCTTTCCTTTTGGGGTTATCAACAATTCTTAGCTCCCTTTTGTTTTCTTCAGTCCCCATATTTATTATTTCAATTACTTCCTCATGAGGACTTATTCCTTTCTCAGTGGATTCTAAGATTTTAGCAAATGTTTAGACTAGTTCATCATCAAATTCATGGTTTTGCGTATCTATGGTAACATGTAAGTCACTCAACAAGATCTCAAGAACTTCTGCATTGGACAGGAGTTTCGAGGAATGCAATTTCCTAGAGGATAAAGAAATAGAATGAGAAATGAATAGAAAGAAAGAAAAAAAAAAGAGAGCAAATATAGCAAAACTAAAAGAAAAGTAATTCGTTCATTTAACAAACTTCTATTCATGTTCCATAAAAGCATTGTCCATGATTGAGAAATGACAACATTACAAAGAAAATAATTACTCTAAATTAAAAACATCTTTGACTTTCTCAATCTTCCAATTCTTCAATGGTTCTTCAGTATCATCAGTCACGATCCAGGCCTTGAGTCCTTGCATAACTTCCTTACTTTCAGTAACCATGGAAATCTTAGGTTGGTTTATCACTTTGGAAGGTGCTAGAAATAAAGCTCTTATATGTAGGATCTCCAACTTCTCATGTTGCTTGTTTAGGCTCAACTTCTCTTTTGTTTAATCTTCTATCTTGGGCTGATATCCTAACCCATTTTGGTTTGTATTCATTGGGAGAGCAACTGGTTCTTTAATACCTTGCAAGTTCATACCTAACCCTTTGCCAGTCTTGAATCCATTTCTTTTCAAGATGCTTGCTACCACTAAATTTATATCTTTGCCAGATTCCTTAGTTACCTCGACTTCCAAACTCTGGAAAGTTGTCTCTAATATTTTTTCAGCAACCTCTATATAGGGAACAGAACTTGGCTTAGTCACCATTAATTCCTCTTCGCCCTTTACTATGATAATTCTTTCTCCTTCAATAAAATTTACTTCTTGATGTAGAGTTGAAGGCATAGCACCTACATTATGGATCCATGGCCTTCCTAAAAGCATGGTATATGATGGATCTATATCCATAATCTGAAAGCTCACTATAAAGGTATATGGACCATTTTTGAGGGGTAAGTCAACCATGCTTAACACCTCCCTTCAAGTTCCATCGAATGCTTTCACAATTATATTGTTGTCTTCCATTTGTGATAATTCTAATTTCTCGAATGTGGGGAGTGGCAGGACATTTAAAGCTAATCCACCATCAATTAGAACCTTGGCAATGATGAATCCATGACATTTTAAGGTGATGTGCAAAGTTTTTGGTTTGTTGGCAGCAGTTCTAATAATTTCTTTTTCTGAAAAAGAGATTGTGGTCAATGATTTAGTGATGTTCATCACATTTGCCACTTTTTCAGGTGAAGTATTTGGTCGTACAAAAGCTTCTCTTAAGACTTTTAGTAGAGCTTGGTCGTACAAAAGACTCTTAAGTCTTGTTGAGTTGTTCTACAATATCATATTTGCTTTGTTTCATGATTCGTAAAAATTCATCATCATCACTTTCAGGCTCTTTTTCCATCACTTCTTTCTCTTTGTTGGACTTCATGTTTCAATAGGAAGGTAAATTCTACCATTACTAGTTATTCGTCGTGCATTAGCTATATTTCTTGCAATCCCTTCCTTGGGAATTTTAGCCGCACTATGTTGCTAGAAGAAAACTTTATTCGACTATTATATCTCCACAGCACTGTGTGATTACTTTCATAGGGAAATGGTGTTAGCATACTTAGAACCACATATGGCCTTTGAGTTGAGAGTTTAGGTTGAGTTGTGGCTTGAGCAGTAGGGTTAATTGCATAGTATGCTAACTCGACCTTCTTATTGTCAACTTGGTCTTATACTTCTAATGTTGCACAAATTACTTCATATGCCTTCCCAGGGACCACTATTCCAAAAGCCACCATTTTCTTGATCAAGGACTTGAATTCTAGGCATTCTTTAATATCATGCCCCATTTCTGCCTCGTGGTACTCACAATACCTCAAGGTATGAATCTCCATGTCCTCACTTCTTCTGACTCCCAAAGGTTCCAACATATATCTTGCTTCTTTGAGACCTATATATAGACACCTTATTGGTATACTAGAGTCAACTAGACTTCTCAATGGCTTGGTTTCTTCTTCAATAAGATTCACTTGCCACTCATGACTTGGTAAAGGATTCTTTCCAATGGTAGAGTTATCCCCTGTCTTTAATTGGATGTGGTTAGAGTCAATCAATTCTAACACATTCATTTTAAATGTCAGACAGTTTTCGATCAAATGCCTAATAGCTCCCATGTGGAAATCACTTGTGGCGTTAGGATCATACCATGCTGGATATAGTGGGTTCACCACCTTTGCAGGTCGAGGTCCTAAGAGTTGAGCGGTTAACAGATTGTTGTATAGCTCAGCATTCGTTATACCAAAATTCGGCCATGGGCGGTTATCCATTTGTCGTAGGGCCCTTTGTCTTCCCCATTGAGCATGTCTAGTTGGCCTCGATTGATTTTGGGTTTGATTGTTTGGTCGATAAGAATATGATTGTTGTTGAGGATCTAGTTTTATCGGTTGTACGTAACTTACTTCTGCTTCTTTTTTCTTTGTAGGTTGCCCTTTCTTTGAGCCACTTTCTACTTGGGAACTCAAAAGTTTCCCTTCGTGAATATCTGCATCGATTTTTTCTCCAATCTCAATCAAGTCTGTGAAGTCGGTGACGTGAGTTCTAAGCATAATTCTATAGAATAGATTCGGCAAGGTACGGATGAAGTAGGAACATAATTTAGACTGGATCAATTGAAGTTGCACTTGTGATGCCATTACCCTTCATCTTTGGGCATATTCCTTTATCATTGCTTTCAATTGCTCTCTGGTCAGAGCGGTCTGCAAATTGAATTTATATTACCTCATAAACAAGGCTGCCAAGTCCCCCCATTTTTGGACCTTTGATTGATCCAATTGCATAAACTACAGTAATGCAACTCTGGTTAAACTTTCAGGGAAAATTTTAATCAAGAACTTCTCATTATGGGACCAGATGCACATCTTAGTGCAATATGACTTTAGTGGTAAACTGGGTTTCCAATGCCGTCGTACTTCGAGAATTATGGCATCTTGAATTCCTTCGGGATCGTTATCTCAGTAATCAGACATAATTTATCCAATTCTAGTGATCCCCAAGATATTGGCTCTCATAAGGCACGTAATTAGTTTTTAACATCTCTAATTTCCTCTTTAAGACTCTTGTCTTCTTTATCGATCCTTGAGTCCAGAATCTGGAGTGTGTTACGGGGTTGTCACCAGGATATCCCTGTATGGCATCATCTCCTACATTATAGTTAGTATGGCCAAGTGTATCTATTATTGGTGCTTGGGAATCTATCTCTTTGTTTGGTGTTGGAACGATCACTGTCTCATTCACTTTTACTTTTGGGTTAACATATGCAGGCGCAGGGTTATTTGTCTTAGCTTGGGTTTCAATAGCGATAGGCATTGAGAAGATAGCAGATGTATCTGTTTGCTTTCCTTTCATTGCTTTTGTCAACACTAGAATCATTTTAGTCATGTGAGCAAGTTTCCCTTCCAATGCCTCAAAGCACGCAATGGTGTCATTTTCTGTTCTTTGGTTTTCACCCGATTGGCTTTCCATTGGGTTACTCTGTGAACGGGTGTTGTACACACGAGTCAATGGTAGGGCCTAGTTAGACGATTTTCCTTTAGGAGGCGCAATGATGAAGTTTCTTCTTCTTCTGAAAAGAAAGATTAAGAATCATTTTTTGAAAAATTATTTAATCGTGTTATCAGTACCTTTTTTTTTTTTGAAAATTTTCCTTATTGAAGCATGAGTGTGTTGTTTGAGAATGAGGACACATTTCCCGAAAATTCATGGAAACTCTTGCTTTCGGTCAAATTGTGATGATATTGCTTGATGGTTTTATATATTTGAATGAAATTCGAATAACACCGATATTTTACATAAAAGAATTTTAACTCAAATTCGAAATACACCAACATTTGCATCATAATTTCATATCTAACAAAATAAAGAATATATCATTATTCAATTACGATATTTTCAAGAGCTCTTGTTTCTTTGTACAATTTTGTCAATTCCTTTTCTAGGAGCATAAATGGCATAGCCTGATATTCTATTTCCTTTACTCATGTAGCCAATCTCGTCAGATTTAGTTTAGCTTCATTTATTAATTCTTTATTTTTGTCCACCACTTTTTTATGTTGTTGTGTGATACGCTCCACATTGGACTTCAGGTGATTGATGCGCCTCACCTTAGACTCCAAGCATCTATTTTTGCTCTGTAGCCTAACAATTGCCTCTTCTTTTCTTGCGACTTCATCTAAAGGTTGACTCTTTTCTGCCTTTAGACCTTGTGCATCCTCTTTTAGGTATGTTATTTTCTGCTGGTACATGTCAACATAATCTTGTTGCTCATCTATGGCCTCTGACAATTGGCTTACTTTAGACTTAACACGTCGGTTTTAGCTTGCGAATACGAACGAGGTTAGCAAAAAGTTCCTTATTCTCTTCTTCAATTTTTCGGATCTTCTCTATCAACTACTTACATTCCTCTCTTTCTTCCTTTTCTGACCGGTTACCTTCTTTAGTCCTTTGGTTAATTTTGGATAATCAATATTTTCGCATATCTTGTTTTCTTCGGCGTAGTCTCTAGGGTCCATTCTAATACTCGGTGGTTGATTTACATTGATCATTGATATCAAACATTTTTATATACAATTTAGTCCCTATCTTAGTCCTTTTGCCATTTTTATCTTACAAATTCCCCAATTTTATTATGTTTTGGAATTTATTGGGTGTAAATTAATTATAGATTGAATATGTCTCAATTTTATATTTGTAGGACATGATTTATTAAATACCCAATTTCATATTATAGAACTACCATTATTAAAGGAATTTTTGCTGATGTGCATACTGGAATGATATGGATGTTGACTGGGCATATATTGATGATTTGACATTGACTAATTTGCTATCAAGTGGGTCCCACAAGTCTCATATGGACAGAGCAACATGCATGTATTTTATGCAGATCAGAACTTGCACAAAAATGGAAAAATTTGCTGGTTAGCTTTGGAGGCCAAAAAAGTTAATTTTCAGCATCCCTTTCCATGCAAAGACCCTTGGTTTCTGCTGCTGAAACACTGCCAGCCAAAAGAAAGAAAGAGACACTTCCAAGGGGATAAACCAGTTCATTTTTGTCCTTATTCATGGGCAAAAGATGAAGAGATAAGAGAATTCATTTTTAGGGAGACATCAGCTTTTTTTTTCTTTCTTCTTCTATAGCTTAGGTTCTGTAACTTTCTTTTCTACATTTTTTTTTGTTTTAGTCCTTATGGAGGGCTAAAACACCCTTTGTAATCAATCAATGGTGGATCTAAAGAATATAATATGAATTCCATGAACAGATAAGTGTTTTTTATTCAATCTATTTCATTTTGGTCCCTATCTTGCCTTTTGTTTTCATATCTGTATATTCTTCTGGTTAGAAGGAATGTATGGACTTGATTTTTATTTTTGATAGTTTTATTAGAGGTTAAGGCTTGCTAGACTTGTATGTATGCGGTTGCTATGCAAGATTAGTAAGTTAGACTAAAATGGATTGTTAATATATGATTGCGGGATAAAATTTTGATTAGAGTTTAATTGGGTTACATTAGGTTATGATTAGCGAAGATTTTTCTAACTATAATCTTAGTGTAATCTAGTTTTAGGAGGTTTTCCTAGAAATATTAGTTGACAATCGAAATAATAGATGGAGTTAGAACAAATTTAGAGAATGGATTGAGGACGATTACACTTCTAGGGTAACCATAGATTAATTACATGTCTCTGTGATATTATTTTGTTCTGTCCAGATTCAGTTTTGTTGTTGCTGTTTACCACTGTAATTTAAATTCTATTTTTAATCTTAATCTGTCAATTCTAGTGATCACTATACTGCAAAATTGCCATAAATTCAATTTTGGGCGATTTGGCATCGTAGTGGTGTAAATCAATCATTCAAGTCAATTCCACGTCTTTCCCATTTCTTTAAACCATTGTAGGTATTCAGGAGTAGTTCATATTCTAAATGGCCCTACTTCATTATAATCCTTTATTTCTATACTTTCCCACGCAACTCGAATTTGCTCCCATTTTGCTATATGAATTTTGATATTTCAAATTCGACCCTTTTAGACCTCGCGTTCTAGGAATATACCACATCTGACCATACTGTCTTAGAACCATGGCAGCGCTATATGCTATGCAACCTCTGGACCTTATTAGTGGCACACATTGAAATTTAGCGCACTATAGTAAAACACCTCTTGCTGCCATCCCAGATAAACTCCATGTATAAGACGATGAATTCACAGATCTAAAGATGTCAATCCATTCTTATTTGTCTTTCTATTCAATAAGAGTACAAAGATGTGATTACATACCCAGACATACAACATGTGTATGCAATACCGAAGGTTTCGCTTTCCACTTCTTCGACTATGATTTAAAGATAGGAAAATGTCTACCAGGATTGCCGGAACAGGATTAACCCCATTGTGTAGTACCAATAAGAATATATTAATTGCCTTCTGATATACTATCCCTATGGCTGAAGGGAAAAGCACAGACCCATAGATTGCTAAGGAAAAAAGATCAAGATAGGCTTTTCCATCATGACGTATTTTGAACTCGTCCAGAATTTTTAAGATGTAGCTTAATTCCCATCCAGTGGTCTCTTCTCTTTTCACCATTGATTTCTCCATCTGATTATACAACACCCCAAACAATGCAGCTATCTTATGCAAGGATGGACTGACATGTCTTGGTATATAGATTGGTTGGTGGTTGTTTAAGTGCATACCAAACATGAGTCCGTATTCTTCTATCATCAGAGTTGTGTCCATATCTTCAAATGTGAAAACTCAGAATGACTAATCCCAATAATTCAACATCACTAGAATTGCCATTTCTTGAGGCTTCACATACAATAAATCAGCAATCCTTCCAAATTTCTTTGACAACAAATCTTTTTCGGTTGGAGACATTAATTCGTGATGGGACTTGAGCTCTTGAAGATAATTGATCTCAATTGTTACCTTGACTTCTATTGGTAATGAGCTATGGTAGCCTCTGGATAGTGCTTCACCCTCGTGTTCTTGATGAGCTTTCATTTCTTTCATAAGCTTTCAAGAAAAATGGTTGTCAGAAGAAACCATTTTCACTCATGCTTCAAAACTTAACTCTAAGAGAAAGAGGAAATAAAACTATTTTAGTGCAATGAAAAGGGAAAATGAATTATGTAGAAATTAAAAGTTTTTTTTTCAAAAAAAAGAAATGAAGAAAAAAAATTATTAACCATTGTTGTTTGATAATTATTTTATTGGACATAGAAAAGATGAGAGATAATTTAAATAATATATAAAAGTGGGAAAAATAAAAAAATAATAAAAGAAAAGGAAAGAAAATAAAAGAAAAGAAGATATTAACCAAAAATTAATACATGAGAGAAAAAAAAAAAGGTGCTTCCTATGTGTCCGACTTGAGGATTCCTATGTTAATGAAGTCTACCCTGATCGATATTCTAGGCAATAGTGCATAAGTTTTAGGTGGGATTGTACGCCTATAGATTTAAAGGTCCTTAGACTGCCCCCATAGTTAAAACTCATAGGGATCTCTGATTTCTAGCATCAAGAACACAAGAGCTATACTATATGTGAACTCCATATTGACAAAAGATGTATAGCCTAAGCGGAAGCTTTCGTGATCCCCGTAAGGGATAGACCCTCTACGACATCACTAGACTTCCTTCTATCCTATGGTTGCGCTCAGCCCGGGTATAGAGCCAGTGTGTGCCAGGAATGTGGTAGTGCGCGTGTGTAAAGGAAATAATAATAATAATAATAATAATAATAATAATAATAATAATAAATTAAATAAACCTTTCAAGCAACCTATCTTAAAAACTATACAAAAAGAATAAAATAATAATAAAATAAAAAATATATAAAAAAGAATATATGCAAGACAAAAATAAGAAAAAAAAAGAAGAACAATAAATAAATAAATAAAAGGATAATTAAGGCGAATATCAAATTTACCTGCACACTTGACAAATCAATATCAACTCTCCATGTCCCCAACAGAGTTGCCAAACTGTCATGCATGAAAAGTACCAGTCGGTATTTCTTTTAAAAGAGAAAAATATTATAAAATCCACTTTCGAAATAGAAAACCAATTTTATTAGGAATCGTTATCAAAGTTTAATTTGTTAGGAAAAACTTAGAAAAACCTTTAAATTTGACGGTCTACGTTTAGAGAAAAAATTGAGTTTGGAAGTTGGACCGCATAAGAAAAGGTATTAGGCATCCTATATATTTGATTTAGAAAGTGTACAATCATTTTATATTCACCTTAGATAATTACCCTTATCAATTAAAAAAAAAGAAACGGAAAATAAAGATATATAAAAGGTTGGAGTTGGCTAGGCTTGCCTAAAGTCTACATACCCGACGGTTGGGATCAAAGTCCATGTAGTTCTTAATTTTGAAGACTATATTTTTTAGAAAATCTTTTTTGAGATTTTGGAATTTATTTTAAAAGAAACCCTTTTTTTAAGGGACTTTTTCTCATAAGCATTGTTATACAATCGCATAGTGAGTATTTCGTCTAAATTTCAAAGAATCTAAAAATTAATAGATTTATTTTTTAAGATAAATTCTTCCCTGCTTGCATTGTTATACAATCACATTGTGAGTACTTTATTTTTTATTTTATTTTTTAAAAAGGAAGATTTATTTCGATGGAGTCGGTGTTTTATCCCATTTGATAATTTTTATTTATTGTCCAACGCATTGATTAACAATTGCAATAGGATAAAATTTTGCCTAGAGATAGGGATATTATACTATTTCAAAGGAATCAGTTGTTTCCCAACTCATCATCGACAGGATGAAATAAATGTTTAAAAAATTCATATTACAACAATTAAAAAAAACAAATAAAACATATAAAAAGGAAAACATCTTGAGAAACATATATACATGCAAGAATATATATATATATATATATATATATATATATATATATATATATATATATATCATATATGAATATATAATTCACAGATACAAACCCACGCTGTATATATACATATATATAACATATATTCCATGCACATATCCGCAAAGATATATAAATAAACACATAGTTAGGTATGCATAACGCAAGCATATATATATATATATATGTATTAACACAAAACAGTTATATATATACACACCTATATATATATATATATATATATATATATATATATGTTATATATATATATATATAAACACATATTAACATGAACAGTTATATATATACATACATACCCATATATATATATATATATATACATGTATATTTTATATACACAACATGTAAAACTGCCACACACCATGGAATACACAGAGATTAACGACTATGGTGATGCCACTGTTTTCCAAAATTTTACCTCACCTCCCTCTATAATGCTCTACTTCTCTGTCTTGGTCTATTTTTCTATTTCTAGCGATCCTTCTCGACTATGTAATGCTTTCTCTCGCTTAAGTCGACTCTGCGTCTGCTCTCTCTATTCACCTCCTTGCCGTACTCTCTATTTTCTTTTTGCTCTTTTTTTTTGGCTTGAGTCTCTTGCTCTGATCTTCTCTCTGTGCTCAGTCTCTTTCTCACAATAAACTTAATGCCCCCTCTGTTCATGACCCTCAGTTTTTTCTCTCAATCTCTCAGTGTTTTGGACGTGTGTCTCCTCCGGTTGCCGTTCTGTGTGTTTTTCTTTGTGCTTTGTGTTGATCTATTTATATTGTACTGGGTGCAACTGATTGCTCTGGGTTTACAGGGATCATGAGCTACCTACTTCTGTAAGTATATCCACAAGCCTCGTGGCCATCTCCTTAGTTTTCGCAACTTCCTGTCATCTCTCATGCATACTAATCTTAATTCTTTCTTTTTTATTTATTTATTCATTATTCTTAATGGATAATACTGCCTTTATTTCTATTTTCTATTTTTACTTATTTTTATTTTAAGGGAAAAATTATGTATTCACAATGATTTAAAGGGTAACAAAGAATCTCCAGGGTTTTTTTTGGCCAACCACATTTGATGATCGCAGAAGCAAGGTAGGCACGCATTAAAGCAACCATGGTTGGAAAATTTTAAATTTGATTGGTCTCTAATGTGGTTTGCTCCACTGGCTAGCCAAACTTCCCAGTTTTCCTTCCAACCACGTTTAGGCAACTGCAAACCATGTTACGATGAACCAAATGTGATGCCAAATATACACTTGGATATTTAGAATTGCTTTTTAGTTTTACTTTGACTGTGGATCACATAATTTTCGAAAACATGTAAATATTAGTGTTTAGAAAACCAAACTAAATCAACTGGTTCAATTGAAAAACCGATGAACTAATTCGGTTTAAACTAATAAATTAGTGAGTGTTTGAACTGATGTAAAACCAATTGAACTGGTTTCAAATCGATAAAACCTGTAAAATTGGTTGATTCAACCGGTTCAATTTTTTAAAATTTTTGAATTTTTTTGAATTTTTTCTGAATATTATTGTATATTTTAAAGAAATCTCTAAAAACATTAAGCTATTAGGAGAAGATCTATGATTGGTGTATACATATCTATATGTAACATTCCTAGAATATTTTAATATTATATGTTATATATTTTAATATTTTAATATATTTTAAGTACTACTGGTTCAATCACGGTCCGACCATTGACCCTTGAATTGGTGTTTCAACCAGTTCAATGGCCGGTCCAACTTTCTAAATGCTCAGGATATGTCTAATTTTAATTGATTGGAGATGTAATTAATCTCTTCATAAATAAAAAGAAAACATTTAATTTAACTTATGCATTTATATAAAACAATTTAAAAATTTATAGAATCAAGGTCAAATCATTATGAGATCTTAATTTATTAAAATTATCTAATGCATATACCTTATTAATCAAGATTTATTATGATCTTTTATATAATTTTCTTTATAAATGCACAAATTAAATTAAATAATTTTTATTTATTTTTAAATACATTAATTATTTTTTCAACTAATATGCAATTAGTACTCTTTTAACTTTTTAGTGAAAGATTCATTGCATATTATTAGTTTATTACGTTGAGTAAGGTGTGCTTTACTTTTCTTTTCGAAGAGCAATATTCAGGGGAATGTAGACCCCTAATTTAGACTCCATGAGCGACATCCACTAGGGAGATTAAGCCTCGTGATTAAAGCCCAAGGAGTTATTCGTGAAAATGTAGACTCATGAGAGAAGAACATGTGAGTTCATGGATTAGATTCACTTTCTCACAATTGCAAGTACAAAAGGATAACTAATTCGAGGAATCACGGATTGAGGATACCTTTCCACTACTAAGGGTAAGGTAATTTTATTTTATTTTTAATTTAAATTTTCTAGTATATTCTATAATCAGATAAGCCAACTAGGATGTAAGTTATGTTAGTTTGGTTAGACTGTGAAAAGATCTAGACTTGCAGTAGTGTGGATATTACATTACTCGCACCGATCATGACCACAGTTCCAAGAGTGCTAAAAGCCCTTGGTTTCGGGTCGTGACAAGCATTTTGCTTATTTTGTTTAAACTATGATAAGGGTCAAAATATAAAAAAGGTATTTATATTATCCTTGTTATATTAGGATAGGAATCAAAATATGAAAAGGTATTTTTATTATTTTGTTTAGATCAATATTTATCTAGTAGAGGAAAATATAGCTATAAGTAGGAAAACTTTGATGTCAGATGATAGGATTGAAAAAGATGGATTGATCTTCCTTTTGCCTCTTAGTATCTTTTCTTGATTCTTTGTTCTCTATTCGTCTCTTCATCTCTTCATATTCTTCGCACTCTTTCTCTTATTCTGTTTTTCATCTTGACTAAATTAAATTTTATGCTTACTTCTACTCTCTTCTGAAATTAAGAATTAAGCAGTGATGTTAATGGTAGGAACTAGGAAGAACCCGTTTAACACTAGATGCATTGCATTTATCTGTCAGTACCTAATCTTATCACAGGGTGAATAAATGGGGTATAAATAATGCCATAATGAGTTGCATATAATAGCCAGAACCTTGCCAAATTATCTGTTGCTTTCAACTATTCAAAGAGTGAGAAGTCAATAATGCTATCTGTTGCTTTCAAGTAACCCACTAGTCCTCAATAGTTTCCTCTTACTGAAGCATGCCACATAATGAAAAGAAAAAATATATTGGCATGATATCAAGTGAAACTGTGAAGGAACCTATTTCACATAAGCAACAATAGGCACAAATATTTCATCCTATGGACCCTGCATTTGGTGAATTATACCCATCCTGACTTTTCTCTGTCTTATTATGACATTAGGAGCATTGAAAGGAGGTATAAATGTATGACCCTCCTCTTTTGCAAGTCGCTTAGCATATGCTTGTGTTGTGCCTCATCATATGAGTCCCCAACATGGTTATCAAATTGAGATTCAAATCGTGAATCGGAAGACCTATTTTTCGAATCGCGAATCGAATCTTATTATGAATCGTAAGATACAAGATCAATAAAAACTTCAAAATAAATAAGCTGATATATCATATATAAACTTCAAGATAATCAAAATTCCAAAATTCAAGTCATATATCAAAAAAACATCAAGAAGATGGCAAAACAAAGATGACAAAACAATGATGAATGGTCTCATCTCATTCATCATCCCCAAGACCAATATCACTTAATTCATCCTCATCTTCTGGCATTAAATGTTCTTCCTCTTCCTCAACATTTCCAACTATCTCTTCAATTTCATTCTCATCCCCTATTAAGATGGATTTTCCCTTATCAACCTTGGCATTTAAGTTTCTTGGACCTATAAAAGAAAAAAAAAACACTTAATTAGTGACACTAACAATATAGTACTATAGTTAAATGTTACTTCTAAGTTTTAAAGTTTAAACAAATACCTCTCTTCCTTTTCTTGCTTGGAGCTCCTTCTTCAAGAATATAGGCCTCATGTATATCCATCCATGAAGCATCAACCGGTAAGCAAGGATTCTCTTTTTCTGTAATCCACTCATCATCTGATTCCATATCAGATAAGCATATAGGATCATAAGTATCTCCTTTCTCCTCTCTGGACTTCTGTCTTATCTCAAGTTGAAGATTATACTTAACAAAGACAAGAGCATTTATTCTCTGTTGCTCTAAGCGATTTCTTCTCTTGGTATGGACTTGATCAAATATGCTCCAATTTCTTTCACATCCAGTAGCACTACAAGTGAGACTTAAAACTCCCATTGCTAGTTTTTGTAACTCTTTGCCCTCTCCACCATAACTTTCCCACCAAAGAGCTATAAAAACAAAAGCCAACATAAAATTCAAATCTATATCTGTGTTGCCTACGCCTTTTCAAAATCATGAAAATTAATGTAAAATACTAAAATTTACCAGGTTGCTTCTTATCCCTAGTGTCTATTGCCATGCTTCTTCCAAAAAGTCCCTTGACAGTCTTGAATCTATCAAGTTGTTGATCAATAGTAAATCTAATCCTTCTATCTGGGACCATTCTCTCAATGGTCTCATATAAACCAAATAAAACTTCACTATCCGCATTGAAGTTTTTGTCATAGTGGAACCTAATTAAAAAAATAAAATAAGGAATTAGTAAATTTTCAATTACCAAAGTAACATGATTTGATCTCAAAACTTAAAGAATGACTTACTTAGGATTAAGATAGTAAGCAGCAGAATGGAGAGGCCTGTGTAATTGCAAATTCCAACGAGTATCAATTATCTTCCACACCTTTTTATATCTTGACTCTTGCTTCTTGAAGTTTGTAGCTATTTGTTCTTTAGCTCTATCCATTGCTTCATAGATATATGGCATGGCAGGTTTTGAGTCTCCATCTACAAGCCTTAAAACCTTCGTAATGGGAGTCACACACTTCAAGCAATATTGGACGGATTTTCAAAATCTAACATCACATAGAACAATATTCATCACCTGTTTACCCTTATCTTTGCTAGCATAATTACTAGTAGCCCATTCCTCCGAAGCAAACATAGATCGAAGAGCATTCTTTTGTAGCATAATACCTTGTAGGGTGAGAAAAGCAGTTGCAAACCTTGTGACTGCTGGTCTAACTAATTCCCTTCCATTGGAATGCTTTCTATATAGGTTTAGGACCCATATGTGCCTATAAATGAAAGTTGTGACTTTTTTGGCATTTGTAATAGTATTAAAAAATACCGCAAGCTGCCCGATGTCTTCAAGAATCAAATCAAGGTAGTGAGCTGCACAAGGAGACCAAAATAATTTTGTTCTCTTCTCCTCTAACATCTTTCCAGCAACCACAAGATTAGCAGCACCATCTGTCACAACTTACACTACATTGTCTTCCCCAATTTCTTCTACCATGGAATCTAATAAATTAAACATTTGCTTAGCATCCTTAATCACATCACTAGTGTCAATAGATTTTAAAAAAATAGTCCCACTTGGACTATTAACCAAAAAATTGGTAAGTGACCTGCCTTTTCCATCTGTCCAACCATCACACATCAAAGTGCAGCCCCATTTTTCCCATTCGATCTTGTATTTCTCCAAACTTGCTTGAATGTTGTCAACTGCCTTTTTCAAGTAAGATACTCTCACCTCATAAAAAGTAGGAGGTTTTAAACCCCTTCCATATTCACCAACAGATTTTAGCATTTGAACAAATAAGGAACTTCTTACCAAATTAAATGGCAAAGCATTGCCATAGATACAATTGCAAATGTCTTGAATCACTAACTCTCTATCTTTAAGCACCTCATTCATTGTTTGCTACTTTAATAATTTTGTTCCTTTTTTTGTATTATCTTGGGTGCCCACTCCTTCAAAGCATTCCTGACTATTTGCCTCTTTGGCTTTCTCTTTGTCTTCTAAGAGCTTCAAAAACATTTCTTTAACTGCATCGGGGACAGATGGATAGGCGCTAACATTCTCTTTAGTCCCAGCAAGATGATGCTTCATCCTTGCAACACCACCTCAACAATTATGTGAACAATACTTGTACTTAACTAAAAGCCTGTTGGGTGAAATATACTCACAATGATTCCATGTAATATCAACTTCCTTTTTCTTTTTTGTTTGACTCATTACCCTAATAAAAAAAATTGGCAAAGAGAGGAGGGCCACCAAAAGGAACAAAATATAAAAGAAAATAAAAAAGTGATGAGGGAATTAAAAAATTAAAAAAAAAAGAAAGAAAATGCAACAGAGGAACAGAATTTAAAAATTAAAAAATAATAGAATTAGAAACAAAAAAAGGATCAATTCGAGTGTGTGCTAGTGCGTATGCCTGTGTGGGAAGCAGATGCAAATACACTCAGTGGAGGAAGTAAACACACACGGACACACAGTGGGAGGAGGCAAATACACTCAGTGGAGGAAGCAAACACACACGGACAGTGGAAGGCAAACGCACGCACGGTGAAGAAGGCAATTGCACGCACAATAGGACTGAAAAAGAAGTGAGGTAGGTGTTATATATTGCGATTATGCCTTGGATAGTGGGAGGAATCATTTTTGGCAATCTCTGTCCAATTTAAGAGAGAAAAATTTGGTTAAATGCCATGATCTGAGGAATCATCCATAATCAGGTCGCGCGACCCAGAAGAAACCCGACGACAATTCGTGAGCCATTGGAGGAACAGGAATCATGCGATTCATTCTCAATCACAATTCGCACGATTCAGGCACTATAATCGCGATTCCTGGGACGTATCACAATATGAATCCCACGATTCATGCGACACTAATAACACTGGTCCCCAACATGAACATCTGTGGCACCCAGCATCTCAACATATCGCCACTGAAGTTAAACAAAGATGGGAAAATCAAACAAAAATATGTATCTTAGTCATTTGGACTTATTCAGCCAATATAGTCATGAGAAAATAAAAGCAATTGAGAATAGCAATCACAGCACTGTAATTCAATTTCTTGGCAGTTAGGATTGGAAATAATTTAGATATTCAAAAACTATGTACACCTTCTATTGAAGTATGATGATCTACTACCATGGAATATCAAGTGATATTTAATTTGTAATGAATTCTGCTTACAGAAGCCTTGTCATTACATTTGATCTGATAATTATTTATGTTCTACTAATGCACAAATGATCTATTCAATTAAAATCATTTTGGTCCAATGCAACAAAATTCAGGAAAGTATATTAATATCTCTCAAATTTTAATCATAAAGAAAGAGAAAGAAGGATACTGAAGAAAAAATCTTCAACACAAGCAGTAATGAATCTCAAATGGATAGCATAGTTATTACTATCTACATTTTGTTGAAATCTCAAACCACATTATGGTCATTGACAGAGTCCATCCCATGAAAGATACCATTTTTTTCACAACATCAATAAACAAGATAGAAGGTAGTGGAACTATTAACTCCAAATGATAATAAGTAATATATTGTTAGATAACGAGTAACAAATGAAAGTTATAGAGGTTAGTGTCTTGTCACTGCCCGGATATTTTGAAGATTGGGTTTGCGCAACATGTACGATATTGTATAGGTTCACTTGGTTTTTAACTGCAATCTATTGGTTGTAGCTCCAACAGATGTATTATTGTGCGTGCCTTGCGGGTTTGTCCCCTGGGCACCTCACTAGTTGGGAGTTGGGGCCACTCCCCTGATGAATCCATTGCAGGATGAAACCAGTGAACCTCTATTTATATGGGCTAAAA
The DNA here is from genome assembly GCA_037074585.1 of Biancaea sappan. Taxonomy (NCBI): domain Eukaryota; kingdom Viridiplantae; phylum Streptophyta; class Magnoliopsida; order Fabales; family Fabaceae; genus Biancaea; species Biancaea sappan. The sequence goes on along the minus strand of CM073501.1, from coordinate 38,994,103 downwards.
GGCTGAACTCCTACCGAGTGGCAGTAAGGTGGGGGAGCCGCACGGGCTGAACTTAGTGTCGAATCTCTAAGCCCGTGAAAAGTGGTATTAGAGCGGGTTTCAGCCCATGGGAATGTTGCACATAATTAGTCCGCACAAGGATAAAACATTGGTAGTGTCTTTGTGGTGGGAAGTTGTGTTCTCCCAAGGGTGTCACGTGGTGTGACATGATCGTGGTGATCTCGCCCGAGTGAGATTTTCCAAGCGCTTATTCGTCAGAGAGAGTAATGGGCCAGCTGATTAAGGGTGGATGGCTTGGTCGTTGCACGCCGAGTACGAGTAAGCAGGGAATGGGCGTCCCTTGTTTCCACTGACGAAAGCCAAGATGGTTGTATGCGGGCTGCTTTGATGTTATAGGGCATGGCGTTGTGTGAATTCAGCCATGAACGGGGAAGTGCATGAAATTGTGGTGGGAGAATGTCACGGCCCGGATATTTTGAAGATTGGATTTACGCAACATATACGATATTGTATAGGTTCACTTGGTTTTTAACTGCAATCTATTGGTTGTGGCTCCAACTGATGTATTATTATGTGTGCCTTGCGGGTTTGTCCCCTGGGCACCTCACTAGTTGGGAGTTGGGGCCACTCCCCTGATGAGTCCATGGCAGGACGAAACCAGTGAACCTCTATTTATATGGGCTAAACGGCTGAACTCCTACCGAGTGGCAGTAAGGTGGGGGTGCCGTACAGGTTGAACTTAGTGTCGAATCTCTAAGCTCATGACAGTCTGCATACTACTTAGTTATGGCTGAGGAAAGCTCATGACAAACAGTTATTAAAGGGAAAAATAAAAATTCCATTTTTAAAACAATTTTTAAAGGAAAGGGTTGAGCATAATTGATAAGTCAGATAATAGAATGAAACGAATTAGCATGGTGCTTGTCTCATTTGGGCCATTAGATCTATTGTCTTAGATCCATACTTTTCCTATTTGCGTTGTGCTTTCTCAAGTGCCCTTTCCTCCCTTCTCTTTTTCACTTTCTCAATCTCTGCCTGCATTATCACTGATTATAGAAACATTGATGTTGTATGAAAAATCCAAGTCAATGCTGAAAATGAAAATTTTGAGTATTCATCACAACATTGGACATGATATCCAAAAGGAAATTCACAAAAAATAAACACATTCTTGTGCTGCTGCTATGGAATATTTACAAAAACTGAGAAATTTAAATTTATTTTAAAATCAGATCAGCACTTAAAACCAGATGGTTCCCTGCTTGGCTAATTAATCTACAGTCAAGAAAACCAATATGGCATAAATTGAATGTAAAATTTTTAAAAAAAATCAAATTTAAAACTCACTTGAATCTAAATATTAAATTCTAGGATAGAACCAGAAAGAAGATATTTTGACGGATGTCATGTTTGCTATCATCTAAATTTCTTCTTTCTCAATAACCATACCCAATACATAAGAATTCCAGGGTACCATTATATGTAATACTAGTGCATGGTATATCCAAGTAAATAGTCACACAGTAAGTGTCTATTAACACAACAACAACAACAACAACAATAATAAGCCTTATCCCATTAGGTAGGGTCTGCTATATGGATCTCACGTTGTTAGTAATTGTCGATTAACATGAAAAAAATTATATATATTGTACTAAGGATTGTATAAAGAAAAAAAGAAATAAATTCCTGAAAAGACATGCATACCACCCCTTCTCTCTATCTTTTTCTCAGCTTATTATTAAGCGGAACACATTGGGCAACATCACACTGTATTTTTTTTCTTTTTGGTCAAAGATATATACCAAGAATATTTTGACAATATGAAAAGGCAGCCATCAGTCAATTATTAATACAATAGTTTGCAGTAAAACAATTAAAGAATTAATGACATGCTCTAGATCATAACATGTTAGGATACTAGGGTGGTTGTTATAGTTGTTATATGGTTAAGGGGAAATTGGGAAATTATTAGTGGGTGAGTTTCTATAAATAGGACAGTGGGAATATGAGAAGGAGGAGAAAAAGAATAATAGTTTTGTTGTATTTAGGAGTTTTGCTTTAGGAGAGTCTTGTGACTCTAATAGACTTAATCTCTGGAATTATTATTTTCTTGTCATTCTTGTTATTCTTGTTCTATATTTTCATTCATTGGGAAATAGTATCTTATTCTTTCTTTAATTTTTCTTTAATTAAGTCTTGGATTCTCATCATAACATCATCAATTCTTAAACAAACACAAAGAAAACAAATAGCACAACCAAAGAAAAAATAAAGTGCAAATATAAAAGGTCAGGGGGCAATAATTGGGGATATACCCAAGCTCAATTTGCAGAATATTACAAGTGATAACAACAATTGGGCTAGGAACTTTAAATTTTACAATATGGAAAGGTGATAGGTAACATAGTATAGGGGATTTCTTTTAAAGAGTAATTAGGTAATTTGAAAAAAATGAGTTAGTTGTAAATTGGGTAGTGGGGAAGGTGTGAGGGATCCTGTAAAATATCAATATTGAATATGTGAAGGAGAACCATTCTTTGGAGGAGCTGTAGCTCTAGGTAGGAGGCCTAGTGTCTCTAGGATCATTCTAATAAGTCCTTTATCAGTTTAATAGTTTATCTGGGTCTTAATATTTCTGAAGGTTTGAAGGTCTTTATATCTAATTAAAGTATGTAATCTTGTTTTCTTTTTTAAATAAATGATGTCCTTTTCTATTTTAATTATGAATTCCTATCATTTGGTCCGACCTGTCGGATCAGGAGAGTTCTTTTTCTTGATGAGCTCATGTCTTAAAAAAAATGAATGTGATGGAGGCGAAGTTTGATGGGTTGAGAGGAGAATGGGTTTTGACAATTTTACCAATATACTATTTTTTTTCTTAAATATTTCTTCATATGCTACCTTTTTAAATTTATTTCATCACATACAACTCTTTCTGTCAAATCAAATTTTTTTCTTTTTTTATTAATAAGGCTCGGCCTGCGTCAAGCCGAACAGAGGCCGAGATTCTTAAAGAAAAAAAAAAAAGGAAGCTCGGCCTCATTGAGGTCGAGCTTCTATAGTCTGTCATAAACTTGGCCTCCATGAGGCTGAGTCTCTGACAGGAAAAAAAAATTAAGTATAATGACAATCAAGTTTAATTAATTTAATTAATTATAATTATTATATTGTGTAATATTATTAAGTGTAATATATATTTTTTATAGTTACTTAGATAAATAAATTATATAAAAAATAAGTTAATCAATTAATTTTGTATAATTGTGCAATTAAATATCAAAATTTACATTAATTTATGAATATATTATAATTTATTTATTTATTATGCCAAAAAATGAATAGTCATTTATATGTAGATTTAATTTACGATTGATTAATTAAATACAAATTTGTAAATTAATAATTTGACAATTTACTGACAAATAAATTAGTCAATCAATTTTGTATAATTATGCAATTAAATATCAAAATTTACATTAATGTATGAATATATTTTAATTAATTAATTTATTATGCCAAAAACATAAATAATTATTTATATGTAGATTTGATTTATGATTGATTAATTAAATACAAATTTGTAAATTAATAATTTGACAATTTGCTAACAAATAAATTAGTCAATCAATTTTGTATAATTATGCAATTAAATATCAAAGTTTACATTAATTTATGATCAATTTTGTATAATTATGCAATTAAATATCAAAATTTACATTAATTTATTAATATATTATAATTTATTTATTTATTATGCCCAAAACATAAATAGTTATTTATATGTAGATTTAATTTACGTTTACTTATATAAATACAAATTTGTAAATTAAAAATTCGACAATTTACAAACAAAAATATTTTTAATTGATATAAAGTTAACAAATAATGAAAAATAATCTAAAAGAAATGGCTCCCAGTCCCACAACGCCTACGTATAATTGGTCGTTTAGATTGTCGACGTTGCTCGGGTTCTTCTTCTTCTTCTTCTTCTTCTTCGCCGCCTTGTTGTTGTCCTTCTACCAGGGGTGTCGGTTGAGCATTCAAATCTAAAGCTGGTGATTGTACTGATGGGATCACATGATCCGAAGTGAAGAACTGCATTCCGAAATCTGCATTCTGTGTCATAGGATCAGTAAACAAAGATGAATAATCAAAATGATATTGTGCAGGCATCGAAGTATGATAGCCAACGTCAAATAGAGAATTAAAACCTCCAGTCTGTGTAAAAGAAGGACCGGCGCCACTAGAACCTATGTCAGGTTGAGTCTGACAATACACTGAAGTCGATGGACTCTGATATGGCATGGATGCACCTGGATCTTAGCATGCATCATAGGGAATAGGTTTCCTTGCTGCGATAAGGCCCCGAGAACGTTTGCCTGGCACTTGTTCATGAATTATTACAGTAAGCAAATGCTGAGCAGGTAGAGCTGGGTGAGAAAGCTTGAGTTCTTTCTGTTCACCCATGGCAGTAATGATATTCATAGCTCCCTGCTCAATTTTCTCTGCTAAATCATCAGGTGTCGGGTCCTCACGAGTAAGTCTATATAAGTACCATGTCATGTCAACCTACAAACAACATAAAAATTATAGCAAAGCATATGTATAAAATATAATTTAAATTTGATACTAAATAGACAATTTACCGCATAACCCTCAGAACCGCTCACAGGATCGATCCATCGTCTCGTATGCCTCTACTAAATTTGATACTAACTCAGAGTTGTGCTCTAAGGGATGTGAAGGATACTGTGGCTGCATCAGTCGCTGAGGCCACGTCGACCACTGGGTGATAAAGTTTGCATATACCACCGCCCAATTTTGATCATATTTCCCTGTCATTTGTAATGTGTGATGGTGGCTAAGATTGACAGGTGGCTTAGGAATCGATTGATCTCCACCAAATTGGTGAAGAACGCGATCTAATTGTGCCACTCGGCAATATGAAAACAAATTAGCGGTACCCAAGCTAGCCAGACATTGTGATTAGCTACACAATAATCTGGAAACATCTGAATGACTTTCCCGTCATATGGGCACCAGATAATCTATGAAAAATAAATATCAGAAAAAATAAACATATAAAGTGTCATCCATATTTAAAGAATATCAGTTTAAGTAAGATATCTCTGAATCAGTCATTCAATCTAGTAGAATTCTATAGTGCTTCAAGGCTTCTTTAGCTGGCCCAATAGAATCCTTAGCACCCTTCCAACTGCAACAGTTACAAATATATGAGTTCATATAGTAATTAGTAATTGATAAATTCTATATTCAAGTAAGTAGTACATACAGAAATCCTAATGGCGGGAGTACAAGATAGTTCTCTGAGTCTACATCTGGGGTAGGACGTGTCGATGGCACTAACCGAGGGAATCTAGACTACACCAAGACGTGTAAAAGAGTGAGGCAACCACCAATTTCTTTTTGTTTAGGGTCCGTTGCCATACAAAGTTCTCTATAAAAATGAGCTAGCACTGCCGATCCCCAACTTAGTCGCCCACATTCATTAAAGTCCTCAAGGAATGGCAAGTACATGAGATACACCTTTGTCCCAAACTTATCTGGCAATAGGTACCCCCCGATCAAACGCAAAATATAAGCACGCGCAAAATAGATAACTTGATCATCTGTGGGGTCTTCTGGCAAATGATTGAAGGTGTCTGCAAGCCAGTTCTTGCTTAATCTCTGGCCATCTAATTTATTCGAAGGTGGGGCAACACCTAGAAGTTGCTGACATAATGCCGACCAGTCCATCACTGCTAATCCCGTAACTGGTCTACTACCACATGGGAGACCTAGCTGAATAGCTACATCTTGCAATGTGATTATGCATTCTCCCTTCGTGGTGTGAAAAGTATGTGTCTCAAGCCCCCATCGTTTAATGAGTGCCGAGAAATTAATTTATAAAAACTAATTAAAATATATAATCTATGAAATAATTAAAATATATAATCTAAATAATTCATATCATACGAAATACTAAAGGAAAAAATATACAATTAATTTCTAAATATCATTAACAATTTTTTATATTAATATTTTATCTTAAAGTCTTTTATTAAAGTCAATTAATTAATTTTTAAATTAAAAATATAACCCAATCTTACTTTCTTAAAATGTTCCAAAATTTCTTTTTAATTTATCCTTTTAACTTGAAGTTCAAAATTAAAAAGATACAAAGATTATTATTTTCTATTTTAAATATTTATATGTCAAATATCTCAATTTATTATTTTACATAATAAGTAATACAATTATTTAATTCTATTTTCAATTAAAAATTTATAAAATTAAATTGCATAAGTTTACAATTAATTTATAAAAAATGTGAAATTAATTTATAAAAACTAATTGAAATATATAATCTATGAAATAATTAAAATATATAATCTAAATAATTCATATCATACGAAATATTAAAGGAAAAAAATATACAATTAATTTCTAAATATCATTAACAATTTTTTATATTAATCTTTTATCTTAAAGTCTTTTATTAAAGTCAATTAAATAATTTTTAAATTAAAAATATAATCCAATCTTACTTTCTTAAAATGTTCCAAAATTTCTTTTTAATTTATCATTTTAACTTGAAGTTCAAAATTAAAAAGATACAAAGATTATTATTTTCTATTTTAAATATTTATATGTCAAATATCTCAATTTATTATTTTACATAATACGTAATACAATTATTTAATTCTATTTTCAATTAAAAATTTATAAAATTAAATTGCATAAGTTTACAATTAATTTATAAAATATGTGAAATTAATTTATAAAAACTAATTAAAATATATAATCTATGAAATAATTAAAATATATAATCTAAATAATTCATATCATACGAAATACTAAAAGAAAAAAATATACAATTAATTTTGAGATATCATTAACAATTTCTTATATTAATATTTTATCTTAAAGTCTTTTATTAAAGTCAATTAATTAATTTTTAAATTAAAAATATAACCCAATCTTACTTTCTTAAAATGTTCAAAATTTCTTTTTAATTTATCCTTTTGACTTGAAGTTTAAAATTAAAAAGATTCAAAGATTATTATTTTCTATTTTAAATATTTATAGATTAAATATCTCAATTTATTATTTTACATAATAAGTAATACAATTATTTAATTCTATTTTCAATTAAAATTTTCCAAAATTAAACTACATAAGTTTCCAATTAATTTATACAAACTGTGAAATTAATTTATAAAAACTAATTAAAATATATAATATATAAAATTTATTATTTTTTATTTTAATTATGTAATATTAAAAAATTTTACTATTACGAAAAAAATTTTAATATATTCAAAGTCCAAATGACTTTTAACATTATATTGAAAAATAAGTAAATCCTAACTCAATAAAAAAATAACTACATAAAGCAAAAAATAATTACAAAATAATACAATCAAATATTTAGTTATAAAATAACACAAGCTAAAATATCTAACACAATCTAAAAAATAAATAAAGTATATAATAAGATCAAAATTATAATATCATACAACTTCTAATCAGTAAAATCTAACCAATTGAAATTAAAATAAATATATAAATTTAAATATACTAATCTACATATCAAAATAAACATAAAAATCTAACTATAAAATTTTATTTATACTGAATTTACTCTGCTCTTTCTTCTTCTGCTCAGCTCTCCTTCTTCTCTAAATCAACTCTCCTCTCCTCCTCTTTGCTGAAGAAGCCTTGCCCAAAGAAAATTTTGTGTGTATGTGTGTTTGGCGTGCAATCTCCCATTATATACACACACAACACCCTTCTTAACCTCTCTCTCCCTCTTTTCAAATCGCCCCCTCTTTTCTCTCAACACGCATGAGAGAATCTTTGCGGCATGTAGAGATTTTTGACACTGTCAGAAACTCGACTTTGACCATGTTGAGTTTTTTTTTTTATAGAAGCTCAGCCTCAAGAGACCGAGCTTCTTTCGGTTTAATTTAAAAAAAAAAGTTCAGTCTGACACAAGCCGAACATTATTAATAAAAAAATGATAAAAATTTAATTTGACAGAAAGAATAATATATAAAAAAATTAATTTAAAAAGGTAGTATATGAAGAAATATTTAAGAAAAAAATAATATATTAGTAAAATTGTCTTAATTTTAAGAACGCCATGTTGGAGGGAGTCCGTTGTCATATTAGAAAAGAATTTGGACGAGCTCTGCAAAAGAGGCCAATGAATGGAAGTACAGAAGAAGATGGAGGTAGACATTCATCGAGAAGTAATGAGTTGTGAGGAAGTGCGGAGGTGACAGACAAACTGGATGAATTCCATCTGTCTGCGAAGAAGGTGGAAGGCATTGGAGTTGGGTTTTGATTCCTTAGAGGCGTAGACGATGAAGATACTAGGAGAATCGGTGGTCGAATCGATTCAAGAACAGCGTAGAAGGGATCGAAGACTTTGGTTGGAGCTTCGACTAGGTTTACACAGACGGTGACGAGAAACATCGACGCCGAGCACAGTGTGCTTAACGATGAAGGAAGCAATTTTTGAAGCCTTCCAACAGTAGCGACAACACAAAGCACGAACACATCAGCGGGAAGGTCAAAATGGAAGATGGCAAAGCTTTCTGAGGTCGAAGGGAGAGGAAAGATGGAAAAGGATGGAACTGCTCATCTGTGTCTGTAGAGATGGGATCAACGTACGGGAGAGGAAGATGGTGAAGAGGTCAGACCAGAAAGAAATATGTGGATCTTACCTTGGGAAACGCGACCCAGCTGCTTAAGGTTCAATTTGATATGGGCTCAGGTCCAACAAAAGAGGCCTAATATATATGGACTTGTCCTTTGCTGGAAAGAAAGGGAATAGGCTGATTTATTTTTTCCCTTATATCAGTCTTGTGCAACAATTGGTACAGATGCCCAAAATAAGGAAGTTTACTGTAGCTAATGTTATAGGAACTGGCTCAGTCACTAGTTCACATTCAAGTCATTGAATTACTAGTTCAATCGTTGAATCATTAGTTCAATTGTTGAATTGAATAAATAAATTAAAAAATTCTAAATATATATATATCTATATTTTTACAAATAAATTTAAAAATAATTAAAATAAATAAGATATATACAAATTTAATAATTTAAAGTCATAAATATCTATAACAATTCAAATGTAAAGTTTTAAATATTTATAATAGTTTATAAAGTCATAAATAATTAATTAAAAATTATATATATATATATATAAAATAAATTTTAATCTTTATTTTTAATAATTTTAAATTTAAAAAATGTTTTATTTTTGAAAAAAAATTAGTTTCTCTACTGAATAAAACTACTGACACACTCACTTTTTTTCAACCACGACTTAGGTTACCTTTTTCAGTTTTTCTTCATAGGAATTGACATCAAAGGACTCAAATTTCAATCATGAGCTCATGGGAGAGAGAGAGTAAAGTAGCAGCCAGCAGGTTTTGGCCTTCGCAGACACATCTTCATTTCTTCTTCTTCCTAATTTCACAATCTGAGTACATCTCCATTGAAGCCTTCTTCATCGTCGATCGTCACCATCTACGGTGAACATCGTTGCTGCCTTCTCCATCGTCGATTGTTACCTACCGCCTTCGATGTCTCCTCCATCTGGTGCTTCTTCTTCTTCTTCTTCTTCTTCTTCTTCTTCTTCCAACTCCAAGTCTCCAACCGGCCTCCTCTCTCTTTCTCTCTCTTTCTTCCCTTTTCCCAATTGGCCAACCTAGTCGGCCGGGTTTATAGCAGACTAGTCTGAAAGCTCAAACCAGACCGGTCCAGGCTCTAAGTTTCCAGGTCCCGGGTTGACCCGCCGGTACGGTCTGGTTCTTATAATACTGACTGCAACCTTAAGGACAAAGCTGATTTTAAGGAGTGGGTAATGATAGGTATCATTGTATAGGGAATTTCTCTTAAAGGGTAATTAGATAATTTGTAGAGAGTGAGTTGGTTATAAATTGGGTAGTGGGGAAGGTGTGAGGTATCATGTAAAATATTAGTATTGAATACGTGAAGAAGAACCATTCTCTGGAAGAGCTATAGCTCTGGGTAGGAGGCCCAGTGTCTCTGGGGTCATCCTGATAAGTCCCTTATCAGTCTGATAGTTTATCTGGGATAAGTCCCTTATCAGTCTGATAGTTTATCTGGGTCTTAATATTTCTGAAAGTCTGAGGATCTTTATTTCCAGTTAGAGTCTGTAATCTTGTTTTCTTCTTTAAATAAATTCTGTCTTTTTCTATTTCAATTCTGGGTTCCTGTCAAAAGGATTTTTTTTTTTCAAGGCTTATTTATTGTTTCACAGTTTTGACTATTTGATAGGCCTTTAGACTAAGTTCTCTGACAATATGCCCAAACCAAAAAAATCCCAAGGGGGTAAAAGTCTGATCATATTTTATTAAGTTTCAGAGTTTTAGTTTAATATGTCTTATTGTCTGATTTACACAATGGAGAGTGGTAAGTTAAGCATTTGTAGCAAGCAGCTAAAAATTAAAACAAGTAAAAAATAAGAGCAACTAAGGTCCAGCAAGAGGCAGCTCTTTCAACAAGTTTAGTATCAATAAGCATTGATCTTAAAGCACAATGCTAGCAAAGATATTCAGCATGTCGCTACCATGTTATTATGTAATCTAAAGCTATGACTACTTTGAGAAATAGAAAATTAACTGGTTTATGAGCATCCATATTTGCCCCTATACTGGCATCTTTAACTCCAGAACTACCTATAACTCCTTTTTCCATAAAAAGTAAAATACTTCAAAGTTCACAGTACAGGCAATGATCATTGAATTAAAAGTTGGAAGTTCTCGTTACCGGTTACTACTGCTTAATCATATACAAGTGTGTCAGCACAATCATGGAATTCTACCATCTCACTTTCTGGTACCTTATACCAACCAATAACATTTGCTCCAGTTTCACCCTGTTGGGGAGCAAGTATAAGGATGCAATTAGATGCATTCATCAAAGGAAAAGTAAGGAAAAGGCATAAAAGACTGAAGGAATAGAAAACTTTAGATTCCCACCTGCCCTTGATAATGAAATGAAGTAATATTCCAACGTGGAGTGAAAGAATCTAAGAATTTCATCACAGCACCAGGTCTTTATGGAAAGACGAATTGGCAAAGAACCTCATCCTGAACATCCTCCCATCTGAAATGTAATCAGGACAAAATAAACATGGCAAAATAATGCAAAGACACAACATCATATAAGTGAGAGATTATTCCTTTTTCATTGGTGTGACATGCTCAAATAGTGTTGTCCGCAACATAAAACTATTCATCAATTGCTAGACCACTCTGTGAGACATTATAATGTTATACACTTAACACAACCTTAATAAAAATTATGTCAGAATGACAAGACTTCCAAATCACATAGAGAACCTGATGGAAAACCATGGAAGACCTATTCTTGGCAAAATAAAATTTATAAGAACTAGTATTTTGTTGTATTTACGTTGTATTTATTTTCCTTGAAGCCAGCTTATGTCTAGGGCTTAGCTGATGCATTAAATCCTCTTGCAACTACTCCATGCATTAAATTCTCTTGTAGCTAGACTCCCCATATAAAGGGATCTCTCTTGTGTTGTAGACAGACTTGAATGAATTGAATCTTAAAGATTTCTATCTCTTCCCTTTCTCTGTTGTTTCTTCTCCCTCCTTTCTTCTCTATTTCTCCCTCTTTTCTTTCTGTTTCTCCCTCCTCTATCTCTGTTCTACATCAGCACCTCTTTGTAACGTGGTGTAACTTATTTTTTTCAACGATGTTATTATATGTTAGAAAAGGTTGAACAGAAACAAATAGCTTAGGCCTTACATTCACAGAATCTGGTATTTGGGGATGGTGTTGAGAAAATGAGTTATCAAAGATTAAACTATGAAGGCAATTCATTTTTGCAAATAAAATTACCAGGTATCGCAAGTGATTTTTAGCCAAGTCACTCTCTGTAAGATTGAAAGTTCGTAGCTAAGAAGATTCCATCCTTTCCTGCATTGATTTTAGTTCTGAAACTGTGTGAACCCCAACACTGCACACAATTTCAAAGGATCATAAATCAATCTCAAATGATACTTACGAACGGGTAATTTACCAAATTAAGAAAATGACTAAATACATGTGGCATTTCTTATCAGTAAGCTTACCTGTAAAGCTTAACAGCTTGCTTGTCAGAATTATATCTGTACTTGAATTCTGTGATATGCATCTGCCCCACCTGCCAGCCTTGAAGATTATATCTGGTTAATTGATCTAATAGAGAAAGTCAGTTAAAGCAGACGTGACCATGAGCATTTTCCTTCTTCCTTCAGCATCTGCACACTACTTGGTTATGGCTGAAGAAAGCACACTACTTGGTTATGGCTGAAGAAAGCACATAACGAGTTTATTATTTAACAGTTTGATATAAGCTTAATACTCCCAGCATTAATGTACATATAAGTAGTTATTGAAACATTCAATAGTATCATTCACAGCAATGAGGGGACAGACCAGCCAGATCAACCAGCGTTTTACCAGTAGTCTTTCACATGCCATTAGAAAAACAATGAAATCCAGAAGAATCTCGTAAAAAAAATCCCTTTTAGTGACAATAGATACGTATTTCAAGAAGGTATGGCAGTCCCCACATAGTACAATGTTCTTGACAATCCGAATGGGCATTCCAGGCTTGCTCATTAGAAGTCCATAAGTTGTTGCTAGTTTTGAACTGTGATGCAATAAAAAATCTTTCTTCTGATGCTCCTCAACTTCATGCAGAACAAAGCTCGTGTCAGGTACATATCCTACTTTTAGGCACTCCAAGATTAGAATCTCCAATCCACTATAAATGTCTTCAGCTTGGGGATGGGACCTATCTCTTGCATAGAACGAATGTATCTTTTTCTGACAAATGATCCAACTTTGGGTGGGGTGTTTGCGAAATCCCTTCTCTCTCATTCTCTCCCTGATTGTTTCAGAGCAGTGCCACCTCCCAGAAGCAGAAAAAGAGATTTGAAACTAGTAAATAAGTAGACGCATCTCTCGGTTCCAATGCTAGAATTTGCTTCACGACCCGTTTTCTAATGATTGTATTCTTATGTAGTCTGCAACTATCAAGCAGAGCACGCCAAACAAAAGCAGCAGGCTCAAAAGGCATCTTATTGATAGTTTCCTCTGCTTCTTCCAAAAGTCCCCAGTATCCCAAAACACTAACAAAGGATGCATAATGCTCGGATATGGGCTCAACACCATAAACGGTTCTCATTGAGTGAAATAGACAACGACAGTCATCAACTAAATTCAAGTTACAATGCCTGTATGCTGAAATGATCTATTTTTGTTTTAGTAATTATTTGAACTTTTTTCCTTAAACTTACTGTGAAGCAGGAAGAGTAATTGGTTCTTGGGTATAAATAATAGATTTTCGCCTCAAAATGAATGGTCAAAAATCATAATAAGTAAGTATGGAGTGGACCTCAAGGAAAAGAATTATCGCCAATCCCGAACATATAATAAAAACATTCAACAAGTTCTCCTCTTTTCCCACCGGTGCACAAAGTCCATAATAAGAAAGGGAAATAAAACAAACTTTTGGTATGATTGTTGGTTTCATGAACCAATTAGGCTTAGTTATATTGGTCCACTGCCCCAAAGGAAGAAACTCGAACAGTAGATACAATCATCAAAACAAATCAGAGTGGAAAGCATTAGATTTTTCAGGACCTCCCTTCATATTCCATGGGGAACTCTTTTCATGTATGCTTTAAGATATATCTGGCTTGCAAGAAACAAGAAATTAACTCTTTCAAAATATTCCTTTTGATATCCATGAATTATCAAATTCGATCAAATCACGGGCAGCTGAATTCTGGTTCTGTTCACAAAATGAATTCACAAACACCCCTCAACCTTCAAATGCAAATTCTCATTTCTCTAATCTTTCTTGGAAAAAACCCTGTGCTGGATGATCTAGGCTAAATGTACATGGTTCAATGAAAAATAACCTCATGGCTACAAGAGGAGTGTCAGAACAGACCAGGGTGTTTAGGTCTCTGGTTTTGCAAAATTTATAGGAGTGGCTAGGAACAACAGAGATGGTCAAGGCTTGGGCTCTTCAGATTGGTTTAGAGATTGACTCTCAGGAAGTGCTTAGTCTCTTTCCACAGAATGTTGGCAATGCTCATCCTCTTGCCATTATCATGTTGAATTGCAGGCATTTGCTCCGGTCCTTTGAAGACTATAGACTAACAAAGATTTCCAGAGTGCATAACATGTGCGTTGGCAAGAGAAGCAAGAGAGAAACTTCTTCATCTTTGAACTTATGTTTCTGCCCCCTCTTTTGTTAATGATCACTGTGCTAGACTTATTATCCTGCTAGCTTTTTAGTTCTGTTTTCTTTTCTGCTTTTTTATTGTACTCGCCTTTTATAAGACCCTTCTCTTCAATATATTTCCTCTTTCAACCAAAAAAAAGATTTTAGACACAGCATTTGGTTTTGCACTTTTGCTTATGTGTAATATAGTGCGAAGCATTTGTGGTGTGTTGCACGCCCAATTCCCAACAATCCATTTATTTATCCCTAAAACTAGGAAATGTTTTCTCTTTCTTTTAGAAATTATTAAGGAATTCAATAGTATTTTCTTCAACTTCATTTCATTTAAAAATAAATAAATAAATAAATTATTTTCTCCTTAATTTTATTTTCAGAAATTCAAAATTCCAATAAAATTTGTTTCATTTCAAAATCTAAAAATCCAAAAAATGTCATTTAATTTCATTTTAAAAAAAAATTCTAGCATCCAAAAATGATTCTTTTAGTTTCATTTTCAAAATAAAGAATAATCCATAAATACCTTCTTGCAATTCCATTTTTAAAATAATTCAAAAAATCCAAAATATTATTTTAATTTCATTTCCAAAGTTATTTCCATAAATCCAAAAGTACTTTCTCCTTAATTTGTCAAAAATTTAAGCATCCAAACATTTTCCTTTTAATATCATTTTCAAAAATTTAACAATCCAAAAATTTAAGCCGTCTATCCTATTAATGCTTTTGAGAATTGCTTTTTAAAGGCCCAATTAATGGGTCAATAATGTGGGTACAGTACAACATTTTGTGGCATTGGCAACATCTGCCATTGCAACAGTTGAAAAATTGCATTTGATAATATAGGCAACAATCTTATGCAACATATTTAAAACTGTCACGATTAATCTCAACTGCAATGCCACTGTTTTAATGTTGTGATTTATTGAAAAAGAAATTACAAAGTTTAGGCAACAAAATTTTGGGAACCAATACAAACCGTTGCAAAATTCTATTTCTTAAGCATCTTCAAATTATCAAAGTTTAGCATTGGTTAGCCTTGCAACTACATTGGTCAGCCGAGAGAAACCTGAATAGGTGAGGTGATCCAGTAGAAGGTGGTCTCAATAAACCTTTGATAACCCTTAAAGATATTAAAAGAAATTAGTTTTTAAATATGTCTAAGTTAATACGATGACTCTTTGCTAGAGATATAGGACATTAGTAAACCTACCTTCAACCTCTTTCAGTCAAAATGAAATTCAAAATCAAGATCAAATAACAATGTAGAACTAATTATAGCAGAAGCAAAAAATAGATTAATAAATTAGACAATACCCAATATTAGGCCAAGTGAAATTTATAGACAATCAATATTTAATTTCAAAACTCAAGATATTGTTAAAACAGTTGAAACAACAAGATCAGAAGGTACAGCTCAAGATATAATAAAATTATTAGATGAAAAATTTATTGAACAACATCAAAGAGAATAATATAATTTTTTACATATAGGATTAATACAAGCTGTAAAACCTTTACATAGGTTAAGAATAAGTCATCCGATTTTTTATTGTTAAGAGATACAAATGCAATAATCTTTAAAGATTCAATCTTATCTATGGTAGAAACCAATCTTAACGATGGTCCAATATATTTTAATTGTTACTCAAATTATATGTTAGGAATTAAAAATTCAAAAGTTGCTTTACAATTACACATCAAAACAAAAGAAGAAATCTTTAAAGGAGGAGTAGATCATTTAATATTCTTATGTAGAATTCATTACAAGATATCAAAAACTAGTGTTAATATTAAAGTAAAAGGAGAATAACCTAGAAACAAGACAATACTTATGGAAGCAAATCTTCAAAGATCAACAATAACTACCCCAAAACCATTAAGACATGAAGATATAATGGCAAAATTTTCTAGAAGAATGGAAATTAGAAATAATACAAACCCCTAAAAAGACAGAATCATCAACCTTAGAAAACTATACTCAAACTCCAAAAGGCCACGTAACAATAAAAATGAAAAGATTACAATCTTTTAGAAGTGTAAGAACCTTTAGAAACTTAGACAACAAATCAAGTAGACATTCAATAGATAAAGATGTAAGATCAACAACAAACACTCTTCAATATGATTTAAGAGGAGTAAACTTTGAACCTAACATCCCTCAGCCCACTTATGAAACACAATCACCAAACAATTCTCCTACAAGATCTCAAGTTTTAGTTAAAACAAAAGATTTCTCAAATAAATAAAGAAAAGAAGAATTCATACAAGAACATAATAATAAGCATAAAAGAAAATGGTATTTTGAAACATTTTCAAAAGAACAAAAAGATAATTGGTTAAAACAATATTATAATTATTTAGAAGAAATAAAAGAAAATATTTTCTTTTTCAACTGGTTTGAAATATATTCAAAAAATAATAATATATTTAGTCCTTTTTCAAATCAAGAAAAATTTATAAACAATATGAGAATTATCGTAGAATGAGATACAGCCAAAGGGTAAAAAATAATATATGTTCATCCACCCTTAGAAACTATAAAATTAAATAAAGAAGGTATATAATTAGAAGCTTCACATTTCAAAACTATAATATCAAATGAAGAAGAAGCCGTTCATAAGAAAGACATAAAAAATATACAATTTTAAAATAATTATTCAAACTTAGCATTAAACACTATAGCTGTGCAATTAGATAGAATAGAGACACAAATAAGTAAGTAAATAAGTAAGCTAGTAATAACAACAACAATGACAACAACAACACCAACAACAACAATAATAATAATAATATTTTTGCAAAAGAATTTACTAAACATAAAATTCAGTTAAATCCACAAAGACCAGTATATAAAATTACAAACCTATCAGAAGAAGAAACTAAAAAGATTAATTTAGGAAAATCTTCAACAAACATGATAGAAGAAATTACAAAGAGAATACAATAAATGACTGTGGGAACTAGCAAAAATAAAGGATTAAGAATAAATAAAATATATGTGATTCAGATAATGAAAAAAGTTTTAAAATAAATAAAATATGATATAAAAATCATCTTCCAAAGACAAGAAATTACTATCCAAGACCTATATATACTCTAATACTCAATATGAAGAAAAGAATATGTTTTTAGAAAACAATTATTCAAGTGAAACAATAGTTGAATGGAACATCGATGGAGCTAATGAATATCAAATATTAGATATGATACAAAATATGTTAATATGTGCCATAACATACAAGATCAGGAAAAATAATAACAAAAGTATAGCAATAATATTAACAACAAGATTTACAGGCCAATTAAAAGGATGATAAGATAATTATCTAGTAGATGGAATAAAAAAACATATATATTACATGCAGTAAAGGAAGAAATTAGAGACAGTCAAATAGTATAAATAGAAGATGTAGTTTCAACACTTTTTTATGTAACAACTAAATTTCTTATAGGAGACCCAATAAAATTTCAAGAAAGAACTAGAGAACAATTAATAAACCTTACATGTCCAACAATGTCAGATTTTAGGTGGTATAAAGATATGTTTTTAACAAAACTATACACTAGATCAGATAGTAATGCAAATTACTGAAAAGAAAGATTTATAGTAAGATTACCAAAACTCTTTGCAGAAAAGGTTAGTGAAAGTATTAGAATACAAAATAATAATACAATACCATACAACCAAATAACTTCTAGAGAATTAATTAATTTTATAACCAATGAAGGATTATCAGTTTGTACAAATACGAAACTACAATATAAAATTAAGTCAGAACTCAATCAAAGTAGGAGGAACTAGGAAGTTTTTCTAGTCAATATGGGGATAGAGAAAATACAAGCACCTTCATCAAAATATAAAAAACATAGAACATATAAAAAATATAAACATTATAAAAAACAATATAAAAGATTCAGAAAAGACTATCAAAATGAAACCAAACCCAACTAAAAGTATAATAAATACTTTAAAAATATAATAAAGGAGATAATAGAGAAATTAAAGACACAAAACAATTAGTTTGTTTTAAATGTGGTAGATATGGTCATATAGCAAGAAGCTATCAACTTAAGAAAAGAATTAATCAATTAAAAATAGATGAAAAGTATAAGTAAAGCTTCATAAATATTCTTTGACAATATCAACAATCTGAAACCGAAAGTAATATAAGTGATAATGAAATATATCAAGTAGACAATTCAAGCAATTCAGAAGAAGAAGAAGAATTAACTGATAAAGAATGAGTAGGAATATGCAATTGTAAAAACTGTTCAAAATCTATTAATGTAATTTCAAAAGATAAGGTTCAAGTTTTAATAGAAGTTATAGAAAAATTAATGACAAAGAACGTAAGAAACAATATCTTACAAAATTAAAAGATATAATAGACATAGAAGAAACAATCCCTAAAATAGAAATTAAGCCATATAACTTAATACATATATTTGATAGATTTAAAAATAAACCAACAAAAGAAAATATCTCTTTAAAAGAACAAATTAAAAATATTAAGGATGAGATACAACAAGTAAAACACAAAGATGCTGACTTAGAATTAGATATATTAAGCATCATGGCAGCAAAAGATATTAGTACTACAAAAGATATAAGTGAAGGAAAAAAAATTATGGAAAGTAATAGTAATAAAGAAGATGAAAATTACTTAAATATAATTAAGAATTCAAGTTCAAAAATGGTATTGTCAAATTACTTTGACAATTAATAATGAATTTAGTATAACAACAATAGCCTTAATGGATTCAGGAGCATATGTGCATTGTATACAAGAAGGATTAATTATTACTCAATACTATGAAAAAACAACATAAAGTTTAAGTGGTGTATGAGGAGCAAAACTATCAATAAATTATAAGTTATCTAGTGCAAAAATCTGTAATAACAATATATGTTTCAGATCCACGTTTATATTAGTTAAAAATTTAAATGAACCAATGATATTAGGAACTCACTTATTGACATTAATTTACCCTTTTGAGGTCACTAAGAAGGAATTACCACAGATGTAGAAGGTAAAGAAATTTGTTTCAAATTCTTAAATCCCTCAAAATTAAAGGATGTTAACCTGTTAAAAAGCCTAACAATTTCACAAATAAACTTAATAACTAGAAAACAAAATCAAATTAATATGCTAAATAAAGAAATACATTATAAAAGAATAGAGGAACAAATACAAAAACCATTTATACAAAATAGAATTAAACAAATTGAACAAAAATTTGAGAAAGATTTATGTTCAAAAAATCCAAATGCTTTTTCGAATAGAAAGAAATACGTAGTTACATTACCCTATGAAACAAATTTTGATGAAAAATACATTCCCACTAAAGCTAAACTCACACAAATGAATAAAGAAACTTTAGAATATTGCATGAAAGAAATACAAGATTTATTAAATTAAAAATTAATCAGACAAAGTAAATCACCTTGGAGTTGTCCTACATTCTACATTCAAAATTAAGCTGAAATAGAACGAAGAGCCCCAAGAATGGCCATAAACTTAAAACTTCTCAATAAGACTTTAAGATGGATTAGATATTCCATTCCAAATAAAAGAGACTTAATAACAAGGATTCAAGAAGCCTTTATTTTCAAAATTTTATATGAAATCAAGATACTATCAAATCCAAATAACAGAACAAAATAAGTAAAAAATGGATTAGGGCCCCTCCTTAGCGCAGGCACTAAGGAGGCTCCTTGGCCTGCCCACAGCCCTTGGATGGTTGTGGGTAGGCCAGATCCCTTCCTTAGCCAAGCGCTAAAGAGGTGGCCTTCTTCCGTAAAAAACAGCTTTCACAGTTCTTTTTGGTCATTACGAATGGAATGTAATGTCATTTAAATTAAAAACAACCCTTCAAAATTTCAAAATATCATGAACAATATTTTTAATCCTTATGCTTAGTTTACAATAGTTTACAAAGATGATGTTCTAGTATTCTCAAAATCCATTGAGCAACATTTAATCATCCTAAGCAATTTTATGAAATCATAAAAAATAATATTTTAGTAGTTTCTGCTAAGAAAATGAAACTATTGCAAACTAAAATAAGATTTTTAGGATTTGACATTCATCAAGGAACAATAAAGCCAATCAGTAGATCAACAGAGTTTGCGAAAAAATTTCCAAATGAAATTAAGGATAAAAATCAATTACAAAGGCTTTTAGAATGGCTTAATTATGTTTCAGATTTCATTCCAAATTTAAGAAACATTTGTAAACTTTTATTTAAAAGATTAAGAAAGAATCCCCCAGCTTAGGACAACAACATGACATAAGTCGTCAAAACACTAAAGGTTCAAGTCAAGAGTCTCCCTTGTTCAGGAATCCCATATCCTTAAGCTTTTATGATAGTAAAGACATATGCGACATAGGATATGGAGGAATTCTTAAACAAAAGCTTAAACGTAGTAATAAAGAACAATTAGTTAGATTACATTCTAGAATATGGACAAGGGCTCAACAAAAATATTCTACAATAAAAAAAAATTTATCTATAGTGCTATGTATCACCTAGTTTCAAGATGATTTATTTAAGAAAACTTTTCTTTTAAAAATGGATTGCAAAGCAGCAAAAAGTGTTTTAGAAAAAGATGTTTAAAACTTGATTTTGCCCGATAGTGAGCAATTCTTTCTTGTTTTGATTTCAAAATCCAACATATTGAAGGAAAAAGCAATACTTTATTAGATTTCTTAACAAGGGAATTTCTGCAGGGAAGATAAAAAAATAGAAAAGAAAAAAGAGCATAGTAAGGATCAATATGGACCCCCACTGTGTCCATCATCAACATTAGCACCTACTTTGATCAACATGTGTCCTCAAGGCATTAGGCCTTAAGCAGGTATTAGACCTGCATCCCCTTATCAAAACTGCTTTACCCCACTAACCTTTTATCAAGTTCTAGCCTATCCTTCTTCACCTTAACAGTGTAGTCAGCAAGTCACTCAAAATCCAGCAACACCTTCATCAAATCTTCAATTAACTCCAGCTAGACAATATGTTAAGAACATAGTACAACCCAAAGAATGCTATCAGTATGATAAGAAAAACATAAATGTTCCAATCATAGCCATAGAATTAGAGTTCCTTAAACCAAACATTACACCTAGAAAGGTTGCTCAAAAATATTCCCAGCGGACTGGCACTTCTTGCTAGAAAGCTTAGATAAAACTTGACTTTTTTATGAATTTATCCTTGTAGATACTGATTCAATAACCTTTACTCATGAGTATAACCCAAAAGATCTTAAAAAAATCCTATATTCAAAAATTAAAATTAGTCGAGTCATGACCCGTAAGCAATGGAATAAATCCCTTTATACTCAACAGGCTTTTACAAGACAGTTCAAACCTCAAGCCTATATATGATTATTGGGATTATCAAAAAGCTTGGAATATTATATTACTTAGACCATATACCCACTCCTGGTTCATCTGATTCAGAAAAGGTCAAGTCGAGTTTCCTTACTGGTTCTTGGAATGGTTCTTTCTATACTAACCTACAACAACTTTTCTTCCTCCTTTTGCTTAAGAAGCCTGTGAATTTTTCAAAAGTCAAACTAACTTTTTTAGAAGGAACAAGACTTTCACATTTCTTTGCCAATATTGGCATTGCATGGATAATCATATGGGATTACAGCTATAGTTCAAAATTACCTTTAGAACATCTAACCTTTTTAGCAAGAGATTTCAGCATTAAATGGCGGTTGGCATTTGATTCTTCACTATTAAGTCAAGACGAGATTTTGAAGTGGCTTCAACAACATCCCGATCAAATTCAGTATCATCTTTTAACAAAGAAAATTCAAAATTTTTGTCATCAAAGTCCAAAATTATGGTGGAATTGGCTATGACCTCAGCCAAACAAGATTTTCTAGAAAAGCTAAAGTCTATTTCTGAAAAGGCTCCCTCATCAGAAGGCAGCACTCAAGAAGTAGAATCTCCATTTGTATAAAATGAAAATGATTGTTTCAACATAAACCTCACCAACATCAATCAGTTTGACTAAAGTTAAGTTGCTTTTCAAAATATGGCAGCTCAATAGACATTATCCTTATCTCTTCAGCAAGTTTTTCAAAAAAAAAAAAGCAAAACCTCAGCATAAAAAACAAAAGCACTTTTGTAAAAGCATATTCTTATTAATTTGGTTCATTACCTGGCAAGCACTCATAGTTTCATCAGACTCCAATAATTTTTGGACTTTAGCATATTTAGAATCTGCAGTCTTCATCAATACACAAATCTGGCTTCAGTTTTCTATAAATAAAGGGCTTGTTCATTAGTGTAGGCATCACATATTTTCTGCTTATTTTCTCTCTCTAAAACTCTTGTAAACATTTCTCTACTTATACTCTCAGTGTTCATTTGTTGGATCATCAGCTATCTTTGTAATTAGTACTTGTAAGTGCATTTCAATCAAGAAGTCATTTTCAAATTTCCTGTCATTTACTATTCAAAGTTACTCTTCATCTTGGTTATTTGTTATTTTTTTTTATTTTATATTCATATATGACTCCTTTTATTTTTAAATTTTTAAATATATATATATATATATATATATATAAATGTATTGCTTTTAAATTTAAATTTTAAAACAGTAATAAATAGTAATTAATTTGGAGCCCATCTCCTCCTTGTTATTGTATACATATATTAATTAGCAATTTAGAATCTAGATAAAATAAAATAAAATTGGTTAAATTATAATTTTGGTCCTTATAGTTTCACAAAAATTGTAAATTGGTCCTTATACTTTATCTTCATATAAAATGGTTCCTATAGTTTCCCCGTCCATGTTAGTCTCTGTCGTTAGTATGGTTAAATTTAATATTAAAATGGTCTTACATGATAGCTGATGTGTACATTTGTGAATATGTCAACATAATTAGTCATTAAATTTTGCATAACTTAGCCGTCATGTCAATAAAATTCTCATTTCTCTTAATTCCAAATTTTCCTCACCTAGTATCTACAATGAATTTTGTTGACAAGACGACTCAGTTGTGCAAATTTAATAACATGGCATGCCGACATGTTTACAAATGTATATATTAGGTGCCATGTAGAACCATTTTAACAACAAAGTTAACCATACTAACGGCAGGGACTAATTTACATGGATTGAAAAAACTATAGGAATCATTTTACATGAAAATAAAGTATAGGGACCAATTTAAAATTTTAGTGAAACTATAGAGACCAAAATTATAAGTAATACCCCAGGTATTACTGTGTAATTAAAAAGTACATAATTATGTGGGTGAAATTTTTTCGTGGATCAAATAGTCCCGACTAAAGGAACGAAGGGCCCCAAAGTTTGATAAAGATTAAGACTCACCCTTGGCCAAGTAGAAATTTCACTGGAAAAGAAAACATAATAGTGAGAGTAAGAGGAATTTTGTAAAGACTAAAGTGATAAGAAAAGGAAATATGAAATACTCTTAAGTAATCACCGAACAAGAACCCATGAGAAATAATAGACTTTATAAGGATGAAATTTCGAGCTTGGTATTTTAAAGATGTTAGTTTAAGGCTAGGTGAATTTTGGGACACCGTGAGGGACCAAAGTAAGATAACGAAGAATTTAGATATATATAAATATATATATATATATATATATATATATATATATATATATTGGGATGATGAGCATTTTATGGAGGGTGTATGGGTGCCCTAGTAATAATTAAGTTATCTTATTACCTTACAAATGCTAGATAAAAATTATTTCCAAGAAGGGACCAAGTTGAAAGAAAGCATGTGGCCCCAATCAAACAACTTAAAATCCACTCATCCCCTTTTCCATTCATTTCTTCTTTTCCTCCCTCGACCCAGAACCCATGGACCTTCTTCTCCCCCACCTAGCCATCGACCAAGCATCATCGGTGAAGGGGCGAACCACTGGTGACCACCTCTCACCGAGGAGGAAGAGATTTGAGGTAAGTTCCCTTTCTCCCCCATTTCCTTTAGCATTTTACGGATTTGTGAGCATTGGGGTAGAAATTGAATTAGTTTATGAAGATTTAAGATTGGTTAACATTTTGAAACCCTTTAGATTGGTTAGTGACGAATCTAGAACCACAAATTCATGAATATGGTATGGTTAAGAAAAGATTTCAAGAGAATGATGAAGTAAGAACAAAATAAGGGTTTTGAATGGGAAATTGTGGATTCAAGTTTAGAATCATGAAATTTTCTTGGGGTTTTAGTACTATACTTATCCCAGAACACTAGAATATAAACCCTATTGAAGGAATCATGAATATGATGAAGAATTGGTAGTTTTGACTGAAAATCACAAAAGTACAAAGTCGAACTCGATGAACTAGTAATGGGCACCCCAGGTGCCACCTACCTGACCATAATTGCATTTTGACCATGTAGGGATCCATGGGGCCCAAGGTGCCATGGTCTGGTCATGAGAAAATTTGTTAATTTTGTGTGCTGAGATGCTCCTGTGGTATTTCGTAGGTTTGGTTAAGAATGAAGGCTTGTCTGAAGGACTTCTTGGAGGCCGAATGTGCTTCAAGTCCAAGGTAAGGGAGCCTACCTTTTTTGTATTTTATTGGTCTAAGGTCCTAGTCGTAAAGTTAACTAAAGTAATTATGTAAAATTCTTATTGATGTGTGGCATGTTAAAATTTTATTATTCTTGCTTAAGTAAAGTATTACTTTTGCTTAGAAGTGACGTGTATGAGAAGAATTGTAATTATAGATATTGCTTATGTAAAGTAGATAATCCTATGTGATGAATAGGAGTGATATGCAATGTTGTATAAAAGAATAGATGTATGCTTGTAGGTATATGTCACATCCCAATTTGGGCATGTGAGTAACTTCGTAAACTCAAGAGTATACCTCTATGGTATCCCATAAAATTTCTGATTAATACTAATGCATAACACAATTTTTCAAGAAAGATGTTTATACATATAAAAGTTCAACATAGTGAACAGTAAACACAAACCAAATATCTTACAATATGATATTATTTTCCAAGCCTAGGTGACCTATAGAGATTACAGAGCATTCCTAAGCTTTTGGATTTACAAGCCCTCCAGATAAAAAGTATCCTCGAGGAATACTAATTCTCCTGCGGATTTTTTTTATTGACATTCACTGTATCTAAAAAAAATGTTCATAAAGAGTGTGAGTTTATCAAAACTCAGTGACTAAATGACTGTGCAATAATAAATATATCACAAGTACAAATACCAGAATCATAATTACAATAACAACAGTTATTTTGATATTCAGGGTTTCTATACCTCTGTATTTTATGTTCAAGGATTCAGTCTCCACTTATAATCAATCATTACATGCATTGGTATCTTGGAAAATAAAGCCCTCAACCATTCCATGTGTAAAATTCCATGCATTGGTATCTTGGGTCAAGCCCTCAACCATTCCATGTGTATAATTCCATGCATTGGTATCTTGGGTCAAACCCTCAACCATTCCATGTGTATTATATACTCAATTCATAATAATCTTAAATCAACAATAAATTTCATTATCTAGCAATCATCAATAAATATAGAATTTAATTGCGATATGAGATGGAGTTTATATTGTACTTGGAATAAAAGTAAATAAAGTCGGTTAGCAAGGTCATCCACTCACATAGATTTCGTATCACAGTCACTTTTCCGAGTTGCTACAAAGAAGAGTACGTAGCTGGATTTCAGGTTCCGCTACGGAGATTTTCATAAAGATCATATATAGAAAGTCAGGGTTGCTTTTGTACCAAAATACTATTCATACGTATAATCACTATTTATACGTACAGTTACTATTCATACGTACGGTTATTATTTATACATACGAGTACTATTCATACGTACATGTACTATTCATACCAGAAATAGAGAATACAATCTGTAAAAGAGTACACCAGGTAAGTTCCCAGGAAAGAGTGGAGAGTCCCAATGGACACACTTAAGAACCATATCTTTCCTTAGCCAGAATTTTCCTAGACATGTATTCTTCACAGTTTACATTCTATTTTGGTAATCAGAGAATCAAAACAACATATAGGTAGCTAAGAACAGTTTTTCTGATGTGGAAGATCAGCCAAAGTCGCAACCACAGAGCATACTTAAGGAAATAACTTTTAAAATCTGAATGGCATATAAAAGGGGCATAATATTCTTACCTTGGATCTAGGCTAAGGAAGAAAGACCTAGAATCTCAGAGCCCTAACACTGGAGCAAGAGAAGTTTTGAGGAGAGGAGAGAAGAGAAACTGAAGGTGTGAGTTTTGAAGTGAAATGGAATGGCCTATTTATAGGAGAAGTTATGGTACTATTTGCTACTATTCCATCTACCGTTCTCCTTTACTATTTCATCTACCAGTTTCACTTACCAGTTTTCATCTACCAGTCTCACTTACCAGTTTTCATCTACCAGTCTCACTTTCAACTATTCATTCTAGATTCCACTTTTGAACTGTATTTTTACTTAATGGGATTAATTCCATATCGTATCATCCATTATATCCCACAATTTATAGAATCTATAAATAAAAATTTTTATTTTCAACATTATGCACAAACGAGTATACAAAAATTAAAGCGATAGGGAATTTATTTTCTCTAAAATAAATTTATCGTAATTCTTGAATACTTATAACTTAAAAAATATATAATGGGTATTACATTCTACCCCCTTAAAAAAATTCGGTCCTCCGAATTCAAAAACTTACCTCATGATTCGAATAGGTGTGGATATTTTGTCCACATTTCATCTTCTGTTTCCCATGTGGCTTCCTCGTGAGTATGATTCCTCCACAGAACTTTGACAATGGGAATTTCCTTGGTACGAAGTTTCTTGACCTGCCTATCGAGGATAGCTATTGGCACCTCTTCATAAGCAAGAGTCTCATCAAATCGTACGTCTTGTGGCTGGATGACATGAGAGGGGTCAGGAAGATACTTACGTAGCATCGATACATGAAATACTGGATGTACTCCCTCTAGGTTCGAGGGTAAGGCTAGGCAATAAGCCACGTTACCCACTCTTTCCACAATCTCATAAGGACCAATATATCTTGGGTTGAGCTTCCCTTTCTTTCCGAATCTCATTACTCCTTTTATCGGTGAGATTCGTAAAAAAACCATATCACCAACAGAAAACTCTAAGTCACGTCGCCGATTGTCTGCATAGGACTTTTGTCTACTCTGAGCGGCTAATAACCTCTCCCTGATCAGTTTAATTTTATCCACAGCCTCCTGTATCATCTTGGGTCCCACCATTTTAGGTTCGCTTAGTTCAAACCAACCAATAGGAGATCGACATCGCCTCCCATATAATGCCTCAAAAGGAGCCATCTTAATACTAGCTTGATAACTATTATTATAAGCAAATTCAATAAGTGACAAGTGGTCTTCCCATCTGCCACCAAAATCCATTACACATGCTCTCAGCATATCCTCTAAGGTCTGAATAGTTCTCTCAGACTGACCATCAGTTTAAGGATAAAAAGTTGTTCTCAAATCTACTCTAGTGCCTAGAGCTTTCTGAAAAGCTCTCCAAAATCGGGAAGTGAACTGGGGTCTTCGATCTGATATGATAGACACTGGTACGCCATGGAGCTTTACTATCTCATTCACGTATAGTCGACTAAGTTTTGCCACACTGTAGGTGGTATGAACAGGAAGGAAATGTGCCGATTTAGTAAGTCGATCCACAATAACCCATATAGAATCGTATCCATTCAAAGATCGGGGCAAACCCACCACAAAGTCCATAGTAATCCGTTCCCATTTTCACTCAGGAATCTCAAGCCTTTGCATCAACCCAGGTGGTCTCTGATGTTCGGATTTGACCTGCTGACATGTCAAGCATCGAGCGACAAAGTCAGTCACATCTCGCTTCATGCCATCCCACCAATAAACTTGTTTCAAGTCCTGGTACATCTTGTTGGCACCAGGATGAACAACATAGGGCGCTCCGTGAGCTTCTTGTAAAATCTCCCGCTTCAAGGGTTCAATGTTCGGAATACACAATCTCCCGTTAAACCATAACATATCTTCTTCATCTACTGAGAAACCCTGTACTAAACCTACCTTCGCCTTCTCTCTAGTTTTAACCATTTCGGTGTCATTCTCCAATGTTGCCTTCACCCTTTCTACAAGGGAGGATTTGGCTGTCAAGTGAGCCAAGAAAGCACCTGACTTAGTAATCTCAAAGAATACCCCACTAGCCTCTAATTCATGTAATTCTTGAATCAAGGACCTCCTTACTATGGTAATATGAGCTAGACTTCCCATCGACTTCCGACTAAGGGCATCTACTACCACGTTTGCCTTCCCTGGATGGTAAAGAATGGTACAGTCGTAGTCCTTTAGGAGTTCCATCCATCTCGGTTGCCTTGAATTAAGATCTTTTTGTTCAAAGATATATTTAAGGCTTTTGTGATCAGTGAAAATCTCACATGTCTCCACATATAAGTAATGCCTCCAAATCTTTAAAGCAAACACTACTGCTGCCATCTCTAGATCATGAGTAGGATAATTAAGTTCATGCTTTTTAAGCTGTCGAGAGCCATAAGCAATGACCTTACCGTGTTGCATTAACACGCATCCCAATCCTACCTTTGAGGCGTCGCAAAATACAGTGTAACCCCCCGGTCCCGATGGTAGAACTAGAACTGGTGCTGAAGTTAGATACTCCTTCAACATAGAGAAACTTTGCTCACAAGCATCATCCCAAGTATACTTAGCGTTCTTCCTAGTCAACTTTGTCAGTGGAAGAGCCAACTTAGAGAAATTCTTGACAAAGCGACGATAATACCCCGCTAAGCCAAGGAAACTCCGAACTTCAAATACAGTTGTTGGTCTAGGCCACTGCTTCACTGCTTCGATCTTACTTGGATCTACATGAACACCTTCTTGAGAAATTACATGCCCCAGGAATGTTACTTGACTCATCCAGAATTCACATTTTGAGAACTTAGCGTATAACTGATGTTTCCTCAAAGTTTGCAGCACCGTTCTCAAATGTTCTACATGATCCTCCCGACTTTTGGAGTAAACCAGAATATCATCAATGAAGACGATCACGAATCTATCAAGGAAACATTTGAACACTCGGTTCATAAGGTCCATAAATGCTGCTGGCGCATTAGTCAATCCAAATGACATTACGAGAAATTCATAATGCCCGTATCGTGTCCGAAAGGCGGTCTTGGGTATGTCTTCCTCCTTAATTTTTAGTTGATGATAACCAGATCTCAGATCTATTTTTGAGAAGCATTGTGCCCCTTGTAATTAGTCAAACAAGTCATCAAATTCTTTACCGTGACTTTGTTTAACTGGCGGTAATCTATGCACAGTCTTAAAGAGCCATCTTTCTTTCTCACAAAGAGTACTGGGGCACCCCAAGGTGAGAAACTTGGGCGAATAAACCCCTTATCTAGCAGGTCTTGTAATTGCTCTTTAAGCTCTTTCAACTCAACGGGTGCCATGCGGTAAGGAGGAATTGAAATTGGTCTAGTGCCCGAAACCAATTCAATATTAAATTCAATATCCCTCTCTGGTGGTAAACCAGGTAAATTTTCTGGAAATACATCTGAAAATTCACTAACTACTGGTATTCGTTCAAGACTTCTTTCCTCCTTGTCTATATCTTTGACAAAGGCTAGAAATCCATGACACCCTTTTCGTAACATACGTCGAGCGGTTAACATGGATATTATGTTACAGGGAACCTCACTTCGGTCTCCTTGAAATATGAAATTATGTCCACCTGGTATACTAAAAGAAATGGTCTTGTCATGACAATTCAATGTAGCATGGCATGAGAATAGCCAGTCCATTCCTAAGATCACATCAAAATCTGTCATACTAAGCAGCATGAGATCTACCTCTGTCTCTATGTCCTTAACAGTTATCTTACAAGAACTATATCCAAATTTAACTACTAGGGCTTTCCCCATTGGTGTAGCTACCAGAAATGGTTCGTCCAGTATAACTGGCTCAGACTCAAACCTCTTGGCAAACAGAGGTGACACATACGAATGTGTGGAACCAGGGTCAAATAATACATGTGCAGCTAAAGCGCCAACTAATAAAGTACCTGTAATAACAGCATTGGATGCCTGGGCATCTTGTCGAGTCAAGGCATATACTCTGGCAGTTCCTCTACCAGCTGCTTGCTGCCCACGACCTCCTTGGCCTCTGCCAGATCCTCTCCCAAAGCTTCCTCCAGTAGAAGTGGTTGGTGTACGAGCGACTGGAGTAACTCCCGGTTGGATGTGAGATGGAAGAACAGATGCTTGACCAGATTCAGAAGTAAGTTGAAGGCATTCCCTCCTGAAGTGCCCTTCTTGTCCGCAATGAAAACAAATTAATGTTTCCATCTTCCTGAGGCATTCTCCAAAATGAAATTTTCCACACTCAGGACATTAAGGCTTTCCTCTTCCTGCTTGAGAACCACCTCTGTTCGAAGAACTGTAACCACCTTTATATTCTGAGCGGGGCTTAGCTGCACTATCCATGGAGAATGTGGGTTTAGATAATGCAATCGGAACATGCTGTGAAGTGATGGAAGGCTTTGAGGTTCCTGAGTTCCCACCTTGGTTAAAATACCTCCCATCTCTAGACCTCTTTTTATTTTTAAATTCTTCCTTTTTATTCCACCTCTTTTCCATTCTACGTGCAGTATCGACAGCGGTAGAGTAAGAGTTATAATTAACCATATTAGGACCCACCTGCGAATAAAGAGAATCGCGAAGACCTTCCACAAACTTCTCCACTTTAGCCTCTTCTGTAGGCACCAGTTGTGGAGCATATTCTTCCAACTTAATAAACTGGGCATTGTATTCGTCTACCGTTATGGATCCTTGTTTCAAATACAAAAAGTCTCTTACTCTAGATGATCGAACACTTTTTGGAAGGAATTCATTGATAATCATTTTTTGGAATTCCGCCTATGTAATTGGTGGTGCATCTTGGGTTCTCCCATTCTTCCAGGCCTTCCACCATTTACCGGC
This sequence comes from Biancaea sappan, assembly GCA_037074585.1. Classification (NCBI taxonomy): domain Eukaryota; kingdom Viridiplantae; phylum Streptophyta; class Magnoliopsida; order Fabales; family Fabaceae; genus Biancaea; species Biancaea sappan. The sequence continues at coordinate 38,962,784 of CM073501.1, read as the reverse complement.
TCTCCCTTTTAGTTGAAAGGAGACAATTTCTACTCTTCGGGTATCAGAACACCCCAAAGCATCACAAATTACCTCGCAATCATCCATAAATCGTTGCGGGTCCTCATTAGGATCTTCGCCGGTGAAAATGGGTGGCATCATCTTTAGAAACTCAGACATTTTCACGTCCTTAACTGTTCCTTCTCCAGCCCGTTTGGTCTCAATAGCAAGAGGAACCTTTGGTGTATCAACATGTTTTGCTCGTTCTCCCTCTATATGATCTAACCGATCATTCACCAGGCTGAACATTTGCATGACAACAGCAGCGTCAATCTGTTGGGCGACTCCAGCTCCCTCCGCCCGGCCACCAGTTGAACCATCAATATTTGGAGCATGTGAATTATCTCCGTGGTCAGAAGGGTTGTCCTGCGTATTAACTGGTGGAATTAAAGTCCTCCCTGAGCCTACATGCTCATTATGATTTGAAGATCCCTCTGACATCGTAGAGTTAAGTCTACACAGAGAACAAATACTTCTCAGATCAAACAAAATTACCTCATATTAACCCACCAAGGAATAAGTTATAAAAATAAAAGACACTATACTCTATAAGGTCTTCTATGAAATCTAATCCTATGGTCATGCCGCGGCTCACGACAATGGAGAAGGGTCCACAAAGAACACTTTGTTCTGTAATCTATAGGGGACCTAAAACTCCTCTGATACCAAAACTGTCACATCCCAAATTTGGGCATGTGAGTAACTTCGTAAACTCAAGAGTATACCTCTATGGTATCCCATAAAATTTTTGATTAATACTAATGCATAACACAATTTTTCAAGAAAGATGTTTATGCATATAAAAGTTCAACATAGTGAACAGTAAACACAAACCAAATATCTTACAATATGATATTATTTTCCAAGCCTAGGTGACCTATAGAGATTACAGAGCATTCCTAAGCTTTTGGATTTACAAGCCCTCCAGATAAAAAGTATCCTCGAGGAATACTAATTCTCCTGCGGATTTTTTTCATTGACATTCACTGTATCTAAAAAAAATGTTCATAAAGAGTGTGAGTTCATCAAAACTCAGTGACTAAATGACTGTGCAATAATAAATATATCACAAGTACAAATACCAGAATCATAATTACAATAACAACAGTTATTTTGATATTCAGGGTTTCTATACCTCTGTATTTTATGTTCAAGAATTCAGTCTCCACTTATAATCAATCATTACATGCATTGGTATCTTGGAAAATAAAGCCCTCAACCATTCCATGTGTAAAATTCCATGCATTGGTATCTTGGGTCAAGCCCTCAACCATTCCATGTGTATAATTCCATGCATTGGTATCTTGGGTCAAACCCTCAACCATTCCATGTGTATTATATACTCAATTCATAATAATCTTAAATCAACAATAAATTTCATTATCTAGCAATCATCAATAAATATAGAATCTAATTGCGATATGAGATGGAGTTTATATTGTACTTGGAATAAAAGTAAATAAAGTCGGTTAGCAAGGTCATCCACTCACATAGATTTCGTATCACAGTCACTTTTCCGAGTTGCTACAAAGAAGAGTACGTAGCTGGATTTCAGGTTCCGCTATGGAGATTTTCATAAAGATCATATATAGAAAGTCAGGGTTGCTTTTGTACCAAAATACTATTCATACGTATAATCACTATTCATACGTACGATCACTATTCATACGTACGGTTACTATTTATACATACGAGTACTATTTATACGTACATGTACTATTCATACCAGAAATAGAGAATACAATCTGTAAAAGAGTACACCAGGTAAGTTCCTAGGAAAGAGTGGAGAGTCCCAATGGACACACTTAAGAACCATGTCTTTCTTTAGCCAAAACTTTCCTAGACATGTATTCTTCACAGTTTATGATAATCAGGTAATCAGAGAATCAAAACAACATATAGGTAGCTAATAGTTTTTCTGATGTGGAAGATCAGCCAAAGTCGCAACCACAGAGCATACTTAAGGAAATAACTTTTAAAATCTGAATGGCATATAAAAGGGGCATAATATTCTTACCTTGGATCTAGGCTAAGGAAGAAAGACCTAGAATCTCATAGCCCTAACGCCGGAGCAAGAGAAGTTTTGAGGAGAGGAGAGGAGAGAAACTGAAGGTGTGAGTTTTGAAGTGAAATGGAAGGGCCTATTTATAGGAGAAGTTATGGTACTATTTGTTACTATTCCATCTACCGTTCTCCTTTACTATTTCATCTACCAGTTTCGCTTACCAGTTTTCATCTACCAGTCTAACTTACCAGTTTTCACCTACCAGTCTCACTTACCAGTTTTCATCTACCAGTCTCACTTACCAGTTTTCATCTACCAGTCTCACTTTCAACTATTCTTTCTAGATTCCACTTTTGAACTGTATTTTTACTTAATGGGATTAATTCCATATCGTATCATCCATTATATCCCACAATTTATAGAATCTATAAATAAAAATTTGTATTTTCAACAATATGCACAAACGAGTATACAAAAATTAAACCGATAGGGAATTTATTTTCTCCAAAATAAATTTATCGTAATTCTTGAATACTTATAACTTAAAAAAAATATAATGGGTATTACAGTATAGGCCCATAACGGGGTTCTTTCCTAATTGTTCGTCTACTTGATGTGTATAACGAAAGAGTATTATATATATAAATATTATATATGGTGTATAGTTTTGCCTTAACTAAACTTTGATTATAATTTCATTATATGACTTAAAAAGGAAAGTCAACAAAGGGAATTGCCATATTTAAAATATCATAAAAATTGTGGAAATATGGTGTTGCAATTCTTCATGTGTCACTTATTGTTATAGATGTTTGTGTATTGAAGCTAGTAAGAATTATGTTAAAGTACTATGTGCGTAGTTGCCTTGGCGTTAATTATGCAAGTGGGCATGAGGCGGGTACTATGGTTGTTCGAAAATGTGAATGATATGGGTATAAGCATATTAATGTGAATGCATATGAAAGTTACATGACTTACGTACTTAGTGACAAAATAATGATGTTATTTTTTATTATTGAAATCCTAGTATTGTTTTTTTTGTTGAAAGTAAGGAATTATAAAGATGTTGTGACTTGTGGCTGTGGCCTTTTATGTCATGTGAGTACTTGTGCTGGGCATTGTATGCCACATGACAGTGATGTTTAAACATCAAGGTGGATGATGAGATGCTGGGATTGTGCAACTGTGATTGACTTGGATGAAGTGGTTGTGTATGCGCATAATGTGTTCTTACTTGTAACTGTGATGGTATGTAAAATGATTGGGCTTTGATGTACTTCGTCTCACATTGCTGCACGCATAGTAGGGCCCGTGCGTTGTGGTTGTTGAGTTGCTAAGGAATCGATTAGCTTCTAGCCTCTGTGTGATTGTGGTATGGTTGGGCTTTGATGTCCTTGGTCTCACATTGCTGTACACATGGTAGGGCCCATGCGTTGTAATCATTGAGTTGCTGAGAAATTGACTGGCTTCTGACCTTTGTGTAAACATGGTTTTAGTGGGGTGTTCGATTTTACTCTTATACATGTGAACACTCCGAATTGCTAAATGATTGGACATATGTAAGGATTAATTAGTCATGTATTAAATGTTAATGAAGACTTTCTGTGTCGTATCGAGTAAATGTGACATGTATATTGTATGTAGTCTATTTAGAGTTACCATAAATATATGATGAGTTAACCTGCTCAAAAATGTAATTTTTTTCATCTTTTGCATTGTAGTGTACTTGCCTGGTTTATGTGAATAGGTAGAATTTTATGGTGAGTCTCGTGGTTTGGAGTCACCCCCTCACAGTTTCAGGCATGGAAGATCCAACTATCCAGAGGTACGTATATTCGAAGACCACCCCTTTGTTCGGAGTGTGCGCGGTATCATCTTAGGTTGTTCTTTTTTCTTTTTTTATGTAGTTAGAAATTTCTAAAAAGGGTTTGTAATCAGGTAAGCCACCTTATGTTGTGTTAATGAGTTATTGTGTAATGTTTATAATTGGATTTATTTGAAAACAGTAAAATGAGCATGTAATTTTAATTTATGAAACATATTTCTAATGCTAATAAAGGGGTTTTGAGTTGTAGAATATTAGGCTTGCGGCAGTATGGTTAAGGCATTATCTGCTCTGATCATGAACCAGGAAAGGGGTTGTGACAATAATATAAAAAGCAAAGGAAAAATACAAATATGAGTGAGAAATTACTTAACTTTCATCTATTGTCTTTATTATTAGTAAAGCATAAAAATTATTATAATTTAATGTCGTTAAAAAAATTTTCTGAAAATAAATTAAAATTTATTTATATTTATGTTAAATACATCTTATTTTCAAAATGAGAGTTTAGAAGGTTTCTTGTACTCTTATAATTGAAAACTGTTCAACTTGTAATGATCCTCACACTGATTTATTTTTTTGTCTGAGGCTCGATAATGGAAGATGATATGACACTAAAATCTAAACTTCATGTTTCAATCCTTTGAAGTTTTTGTTTGAATAGTTGCATTATGGCCCTATTTTATAAAAAGCATTAACATTGATAATTATGTGTTTATTGATACTCATTTCTTATTTTATGTATTTTTTTTAAAGCTAGCATGAGTTATATATATGAATGATCCTTGAATAGATTGTGTATTTACTGTCATTAATCTATTTACACTGGGTTTTAAAGTAATTGAATTTTAAGATATTAAGATGATGACAGAAAAGTTTAAGATTATTCTTTTTTATCAACAGTAAGAAACACAGTCATTTCAGACTAACCAAAATAATATTTTTTTTTTCATTTCAATAATTAGGTAGTCCTAATATGAATTAAAACTTTGAGCAAACCTATTTTTTGGTCATTAAAAGTGTATATTAGTGACAATTTAATTTTTAAAAGATGGCGACTGACTGTTTTAGTCGTTGAATTTTAAAAATGTTCCACTAAATAGTCTTTCCATCTATCACCTTCACTATAAATAAAAGGACCATTTTATATGATGATTTTAGAATTTAAAGATTAAAGTGATGGATTACATCAATATATTAAAATTACATCAATCAACGTCACTATTATACCAACAAATCACTATATATATCAGTAGATAATATTGATCGTAACGGCAAGGTGGATAAATGTTTATATAACGATTTTAAATTTAAAGAATAATGTAGTTAATGACCATTCTTTAAGGATAAAATTGTGACCTATGTAAACCAAAATATGGGTTTACTGTAAAAATTATCAGTACAATCTCCTTTTATACTGAGAAAGAATATGAAATCTCTTTGAAGATATACAAATTTGAAGATCTCAAGTTTAAATTTCATTAAAAAAGAATAATTATAAAAGTTATGATGGAGAGAAAGAGCAACCCCGAACATCAAATTAAATCCCAATAAAATAATTAAATAAAAAATAATATCAATCTAAATAAAAATTGCAAGAGATATTAATTCAAAAATTGTGTTAACAGATTAATGAAACAACTAACCCTTGTAAATATTTTTACAATTCTATGGGCTTGTACAGAAAAGAATGTGTGTCACAACGAGGATCCGTTCTTCATACCACTTCGGAAACAAATAAATCTGTTGGCTCTTTCATTTATTTAATTAATTATTTGGAATTTGGTAATCATCAACTCATTCATTCAAACTCACAAAACAAAACAGGTTTTTTACTACCATTTCAAGAAAAAAAAAATTTGTGCATACGTTACTAATTATGTACCATCAAGAACTTTTATCTTTTTTTTTTCAAATATAATAGAGCTTTGGCTGTATTAGGCCGAGCTCTATTTTTTTAAAATAAATAAATAAATAATTAGATGAAGCTCAACCAATATGGCTGGCACAGTTTCATTTACGACAAGCTTCAGCTAGTTTTTGTTTTAAATTTATACAAGTTAGTTATACAAATTAATTTATTGTTTGTAATAAAAATTAGTCAAGTATAATTACTTAATTTATTTTATTGAGATAATATAGTTAATAATATATAAATTAGTTAATATATTTTATTAAACTTATATTCTAATTTCATATGCATAATTTAATACAGAAAATAAAATGATATTTTTATTATTTTAAAATTATTTGGAAAATTTAAAATAATGTATTTCTTATTATGAATATTATATGGAGTATATATAATTTATTAGGTACATTTTCTATTTTGTTAATATGAAAGATAATATCAAATATCTTTAGACAAAAAATATAATTCATATATAATATTCTGTAGAAAAATTGTAGAAAAATGGTAGGTTTTTTATGTTAATAATTGGATAGGGTAGAATAATGAAATAAATAAAAATAAATAAAAATTATTTTGATGTTAATATTTATGAAAATAAGATTAGTGAAATATGAAAATTAGTAAATAATTTTTATATTAATGATTATTATGTATGGAAGAATTTGTCAATTACTTTTATTGAATCATTATTGTTGTATAGTAATATGAAAATTTAAAGATAAAAAAATGAAAAATTATTGTTATTGTAAATGGTTTTCATGCTATATATTTGTTAGGCAATTTGGCAAGCATATCACTTGCACAAGTAATACAGCGAAGAGTAAGAATATTGTCCCACGAGAATTAACTCACTAAGTACTCCAAAAATTTAAACGTATTAGTTAGACAATCCAATTTGGATTAAAGATAGCTCTAAATTAAAAATTAAAATGTAACATTTAAAAGATAAAATATCTTTTTATATTTTTCATAGTTTAAAAGAATGCAATCACAAATTCAGATGAAATTAACTTAATTAAAAGACCTAGGGCTACTAATTCCCTTCTCTCGTACTAAGAATTGCTAACTCTCCTTAATTAACACTTACAATTCAAGTCAATCATACACTTTAATCTTAGGTTTTCTAAATACTTAAAGTGATTTTCCCAAATCTAAATTAAGCTACTCAACTCTAACATAATCTCTTATATGAGTTTAAGCCGAATAAACGTTAACCTAATTTGATTAAGCGACGTTAATTAATATTCCTATTAATTAACACGCCAAAAACTACTAAGGTTCAAGTACTCACCCTAACCATTCAATGTTCTACAGACACCTCCATCGCCAAAGTTCAATGAAAGCAACAAGCAAGCAATAAATTGATCAATTTTAAAGCAAGCACAACAGGAATGAATGAATAGAAATCACAAAGTCAGAGAGAAAATAACTCCTAATCAAAGATTAGGTTCATAGTAACCCTAGAATGGGAAAATTAGCTACTTATAATTCTAAAACTACATAAAACAGCAGAAAATGAAGAAATCTCCATGAAACCAAGGTTGAGCTAACAAGAATCGGGCTTCAAATGCTTGAAGGATGGATTCCTCCTCTTCCTCCAGCAGAACTCGACGCCTTCCCTTGTATCTCAAACTCAAAATACCCTAAAAATTATGTTCTGACGCTATTTAAATTAGTGTAGAAAAGTGACCCACCACTATAATAGTGACAAGCAAAGAAAATGGTCTTTAAAAGGCTGCTATCTAGGGCTTGCCGCTATAGCGGCACATAGCCACTGCTATAGCAGTGGAAAGCAGAACAAAAGGCTTCACTTGATGGCTTCCAGTTGCCACCCCTATAGTAGTACAGGACCGCTGCTATAGCAGTGAGTGGCAGTGGGGAAGCTTCAACATCTTCAGAAATACAGCTTCATAGGTCCATCTTCATACACTAACTCCTCCCCAACATAAACTAATCTAAAACAATCAAAATAAGGGTTAAGAATCACAAGCCAAGGCAAGTAAGAAATAAAAAGGTAGAGCATTTAGCACCAAAATGATACTAAATTAAGAGCTCAACACTCCCCCAAACTTGAACCTTTGCTTGCCCTCAAGCAAATCGACCCTCACACAAAACAGGGGGGCAAAGCAAAAATCAGATATGTAAATTTACAATTAGGCTTTGAACACAATTAGACTAATCAAGGGAGAAGAGTGGAATATGAAAAAGAAAAAAATTAGAACCATCTATTAAAATTAGATTCAGAAAGTGCTTTTACTATAAAATAGCTATACTTGCAATAATAATCTGGAGATTTAAATAAAACTCAAAATAAACTTTTTGAAACATTTGAATCATCTTAGAATAATATACAATTGCTTGAATTAATCTTTCTATTTTATATTTTTACACTCTTAAGGGTCTTCATTCCAAAGTCCAATGATCCAATAGTCAAACCAAATAAAAGGAGATGTAATTAGGAAGAACCAGAGCTCGTGCACCCAATCCACACAACTCTTGCTCCCCCTTTACAACCTCGGAGAAAATTTATAGAGTGAGCAAAGTGCCTGTGTACCTAATCCACACTACACTTCCCTATCTCTTCATTCTCTCAAACCAACCGAAAGTAAAGTTCATTGGTTGAAACAGTGTCCATGCGCCTAATCCACACAACACTGCCTCAACATAAACTATGCATCAAGCCAGTCAATTATTCTTATTTGTACAATTGCAACTCCATTTTCTTTTATTTATTTATTTTATTTTTGGAATCTGGAATGTACACCCCTTATTAAGCTCACCTTTGATTTTAGGAAAGCTTAACTCAAGCTAAAGTACTTGTTCTAAGAGTTTTAAACTTCAAAAAGCTTAAAATGAATTTTAAAATAAATATCCTATTATTCTTAAAAGTAAGGTTAATTCTTTATTAAAAACAATCCCAAAATCATAATTTTAACAAATCTTTCAAAATTTTCCACAAAAAATATGCACTTAATTTCCTTACAAAGTTCTTAAACAAAAATTATGAATTGAAAATCTGACATATTTGAAAATTGCTTTACACACAAAACACACAAATAGACAACACAAGCACAAATAAATACAAGACACAAAACGCCTCTCCCCCAAACTTAAATTTGACAATGTTCTTACTATCCCAAATCAGCACAACAGAGGAAAAGGAGCATACCAACAGCACAACAACTAAGAAAGAGAAACACCATAGATAAAATAATCAAAATAAGAACAAAAAAATAAAAACTACGAAAGAGAGAAAGAAAACTTAGGTTGCCTCCCAAGAGCGATAAGTTTATAGTCTTTAGCTAGATTTTACCAATTTTATCCTGAATCAAAATACCCCATGGAAGAGTCTTGAAGCTGAATTGCCTTCCCCCAACTTTTCCATTTTTTTTTTCTTGATTAGTTCTTTGGCTTTGCATGGAGGAAGTACATATTGCTCAACCATAATTTTTTCTTCTTGATGCTCAACCATCACTAAATTCTAGCAATTATTTATTGACAGATTTTAGTGACGGACTCCAATCTGTCACTAAATTTCAGCATTTTACAAAATTGTGAGGGATTGGAAACCGTCACTGAAATCTATCATAAAATGATAGAATTTTATGATAGATTTCAGGCCGTCACTAAAAATTCATCAATAAATTTAATTTTTTTAGTAGTGTATGTTGAATGTTGTGTATGTGTGAAAAGAAAATTGTAAATGAATATGGATAGTCATACATGTATGTAGATAATGGTATATGAATAAACATGAGTATAGATGGTTATGCATAAATGTAGATAATGGTATAGGAATATACATGAGTACAGATGGTTATGCATGAATGTAGATAATGATATATGCATGATGTAGATAATGGTATATGAATATACATGAGTATGGATGGTTATGCATGAATGTCGATAATGGTATATGAATATACATGAGTATGGATGGTTATACATGAATGTAGATAGTGGTATATGAATATGAATAATTGTATTTGAATGTGAATGATGAAACCATATGGAGCTATTATGTGTGAATGATGAATGTGGGTGATCGTTTGTAAATATGAATAATGAATGGTGTTTATGTGTCAGTGAATGTGATACACGTGAATTTTTGTATGTGAAATATGATTGTAAACACAAAGTCGATAGGAAATGATGCCTTCAGGTGGTTGGGCCTCGGGCAAGCTGGTTTAGAAATCCACACTTCTTACCTCTGATTGTTATCCCATTTAAATAAATGTGCATGGCGAGATGCACAAGATTTATGTATTAAAACACATGCTAGAGAAGGGACCCTATAAAACAAGTGATGACACTATTTTTGAATTTGGAAGTCCATACCCAAACATGTATAGGGATTTGATTTACAAAAATGAGGCTATGGCCAAGGGAAGTAGCAATCATGAGGAAAAATGTGAAGGATATGAAACGTGCCATTATAAAGACGTGTGTTGACTGACACATTGTTAGGGTTGACACAGCTATGACATTCACGGTACAACCACATGAGATGAAATAAAGGGAGTTACTGAGATGACAAGTTGGGCCATGTGATATAAATCCGCACTTCACATGTAGATGTACATGGTGAGGGCGTGAGATGAAATAAGGGTGCACTATGAGATTATGTGATGTGGATAGCGTGCCGTGGTGAGAACGAAAGTACGGGCAATGCTTGATTTTGTGATTTCTTAGTTTCAAACTTGTGTGGCCATATAATGACTTATGTTTGGACTTGTGTTATGGATATCAGGATATGTAAACATAAGTGTGATATCAATGTATGTTGTGTTAGCTGTTCCGTTTTAATGATGCCATGTGATCAATCATGCATTATATCTATGTGTTCTTCTTTTGCATGTATACTCATGTGTATGTGATAGGCATGGCTAATATGGTGAGTCAGTGGATTAGACTCACCTTCTCACAATTTCAAGTGTCGAAGATTGATTTGCCAATGTTACGCATGTCGAGAATACATCCCTTTTGTTCAGGGTACAGTAATTTGTTTATTTTATTTTGTTGTGGAAATCTTAGGAAGTTCTGTAATTGGGTTGGCCATGTTGTGTACAGGTATTAGATATATTCTTATGTTGAATGATTGATGGGTGCAAATGATTAATTGGAACCATTTAATCATAATGCATTTTTCATATATTTATGTGTTTTCTAGAAGAGAAAAAAATGATATTTCACTTCCTCTCATGCATTTGAAATCAAATTATATATATATATATATATATATATATATATATATATATATATATATATATATATATAGTTTGTTGAATAACTGTGTTGGAATTAAGGGAATCTTAGGCTTGTGACTGTGCGGGTTTAGGCACTGCTCGCACTGGTCACAAGTCGAGAAGTGGGTTGTGACACCCATTTAGCCCACATGCTGACCCTTTTTTTATTATTTAATATTTTTTTACAAAAAATATATTATTTAGTATAAATAATATCACTTTATCACATTTCTATATTTTATAACCTTATATTCAATAAATATAGTAAATTTAGATATGAACTTTTGTAATTTTTAAAAAATAAATATAAAATTTTTAAATTTAAATATAATATAGTTAATTTTCAAAGAAAATATAAAAAATTAAAGTTATTGGTTATTTAAAAATATAAAGAAATAATATTTTACAAACATAAATTGTATTTCAATAACAAATTATTGAATTTTTTACCAAAATTTTTTAAAATAATATTATTTTAATATTTAAAAAAAAAAGAGTAGCGCATTGGCTAGCCATTTAGGCCCACAAGCCAATGCGGCTACTGTAGTCTTAGTAGCTTTAAGCTGGTGATGGCCTGGTTTAGGCTAGCCCATTTTATAGGACTTTTTTACTATTGTGTGATAGTATCTAATTTAAATTCCCAACCTGTCCCATTTTCAATTTAAATTTTGGATGTATGCAACTTTCATTGTAGCAAAGTAAGTCGCACGTCGCACGTCATATGTACCTTATTGACCATCTTATATTAATTAATACAAGTTAAAGAGAAAAAATTGAAAATATTCTCTCTAAGCATTAGCATGTTTAATTATACCTAACTGACCATCTTATATTAATTAATTATGTTCTTTAACTTCAAATTAATTTTATCCTAATTAAGAAATTAATTTTTCAAAAATAACCTAGAACTAAAAAACAAATTATAAACACATAAAAAATAAAAAAATAATTAAACACATATAAAATTTAGCCTAAACAGACCAATAATTAAAAATAACAACTTATAAACACATAAAAAAAACAAATAATTAAACACATCTAAAATTTAACCTAAATGGATCAATAATTAAAAATAACCTAATTATTCTAAAAATAACCTAATTATTCTAAAAATAACCTAATTATTCTAAAAATAATTATTTCAAACTAATATTTGATCTAAAAAAATATTAATACATATCTAACTCCACCAAAATACAAAAAAAAAAAGAATTAGAAAAAAAAGGTTTAACCTACATATACCAATAATTAAAAATAACCTAATTATTTTTAAATAATTATTTCAATCTAATAACACTTAATTTAATCTAAAAAATTATTATTACAATTTATACAAATACAGAACAAGTAAAAATATAATAATAAAATTACACATCTAACTTTGCAAAAAAAAAAAGAATCAGGAAAAAAACAAATATGACATTATTTTGGTTGAAAAGAATTATGATGGGACTAAAAAATTACCTGCAAATGAAAGGAAAAAGAGCACACCAAGACAGATGAATGACCAGACTATAGGAGCAAAGGGTGATACACAAGGCACACGAAGAAGGGAAATGGAGGAGTACGAGACCACGAGCTTGAAGAAGAAAGAGGAAGATAGAGGGTGGATAAGGTGGGACACGTATCTCGCTCTTATTGGCCCTTCTAGATTATGGGCAAGTAAGAGCATGACACATGTTTCGCTCTTTAAATGCTGCTCGTGTGTCATCCCTAATGAGTGCTCCACATGCTGCATGAAAGGCACACCTCTGAAGTGAACCTTATGTGGCGCACTTTAGAGGTGCACCTTACATCTGCTATAGCAAAAGTGGCATAGATCCATAATTTAAATTTCAAATGGGACATGTTGGGAATTCAAGTGTGTATTTCGCACTACGTTACGACAAGGTTACCAATGGTGACAAGCCTCGCAAACCACGTTTACACAATTTCAGTATATTTGGGAGAGCGTCATGTTTACCCAACCCACGATGACAGGGTCCCAACCTCGATTTCATTCAACGCAACCCAAAGAAGCTTTCATGGTGAATTAAACGTGGTTGGTGAGGGTAGCCATGGTTCATTAATCCCCATTCCTCATTTACCCCTATTGTGTGTCATTTATGTGTTTGTCATTGTGTTGCATTTTGGTGTTTTTCCCTACTATGTGGTTGGTCTGTGTCTTTGTGGTATATGTTTGTGTTGGTCTGCCTCTACAAATATCCTTCTTTATTCTTCCTGGTAAGTCTCTGTTCTCCCCTTTTTTTGATTAGTGAAGTAGAGCATGGGGGGGGGAGAGAGAGAGAGAGAGAGAGAGAGAGAGAGAGAGAGAGAGAGAGAGAGAGCACAAGTGGAGAGAAGAGGAGAAGAAGAGAAGAGGAAGGGAAGAAGGAAAGCTTTAGGAAGAATGGTGTTGCAGCTAGCATACAAAAAATATGTGACAATGCAGAATCGGGACCAAAGCGAATAAATTGAAAAGTCTATAAGGATTGATTTTGATAAATAACAAAATATATTCTCAAACTAGGGACCTGATTGAATTAACATAAGAGTTTATATCAAGTAAACGACAAAAGACAAATTTTAAATAGGAACCTAAGTTAATAAATTGAAAAGTTTTGGGTAAACAGTAAAATTAAAACAAATTCTAATTTAAATTATTAATTCATTTTGTTTTAAATAATGGATAATTCATTTTGTTTAAAACTTAAATATAATGTATACTTAGTTCATTTTAATTATAATGGATACTTAATTATTTATTTAAAACATAATTATTAATTTAAAATTAGTCAATAATTCATTTTGTAATTATCTATTTATTAGCATTTTAATTATAATTATACTTTGTTCAAATTGTTTAAATTAAAAAATATTCTAATGAATAAATAGTAAATAATTAATAATATTAAAAAATAAACCAAAAATAATAATTTAATACCCTTTATTAAAATATTGAGTGTACCATTATTATTTATTGTCATATATTTAAATTTAAAATAATGAATTATAAATAATAAGGAAAATAAATTATAAAATTCGGTGCAATTTATTAAAATATTGATATAATTTATTAAATTAAATTTAAATAAGTGACAATAAATAATAATAATAATAAATTAATAAATAAAACATAAAATATAAAATATTTTTTTTAATAATTATACATTTCAAATCACATTTACATACTAACATCTAAAAATAATAATATGAATCAAATCACATTTATCTAACTATTTTCAAACATAAATTACGTTAAAATTCAAATTTAAATTCACTCAAATTAAATTAAATCAAATTTAGTTTTAACTCATGTTTATCAAACACACCTTAAATCTGACAGTCACACGGCATTAAAAAAGTCCATTTGACACGGTGCTGCAAATAAAGGCAAGGGAAGGGGGTCTGCACTGCAGCCATCGCGCTGCACGCTGCACGCATCCATATCGCGCAGACCATGTGACGATCCATAGAGAATTCAAATGCGGCGGCTGGAGCTGCATGTCCCAAGCGCCCAACCAGAGCGTAGAGATCACGCGTCTTCTATTACAGTAATGTATCGTGTGTGTATCACGTGACATCTACGCGTTGCTTCACTTGCTTCCCTCAATTGGCTCAAGTTTAACTGAATCAGCGCCGTGTTCCTCCTTCCTTTCTTAATTCACTCCTCATTCCTCAACAGTCATCACTTATGTTTCATGCACAGTTGAATTTTTTTGACTTCCCTCACTATCAATTTATATTTATTTACTTATTGCTTTTAATTTTTCCTAAACGCATTTTTTATTAAAAACAATTTTAGTGGAGGCATTGGTAATGGACATTAAATGTAAACGCATTTTTTTGACAATTGATTATCATTTTGAATTCAAATATTCACATTACCCACAATAATTATAGAAGGTGTATTCAAACATGCCACTTAATGGCATTAAAATGAAATAGTATAGCTTTATTATATGCTAACGTCATCAATCACAACATAGTCAATGTACAGAGGAATCCAAAGTGCATACACGGTTAGCATATTTAATTTTCCTTAGTCGCCGAAATAATATATTTAATTTTTCCAATTTCACTATGTCTTAATTTTCCTACTCAAATTAAAATAAATAGGTATGAAATAAAAAAAAATTAATATGCACGTTGTACGTTTGAGGCTAGCTATATATATACGGTGATAGAATAAATACTTGCAAGAAGGTTCTTGAAACAATCACACAAAATGTTAAAAGAAAGATCAATAATGGTCTCAGGTATTTTTTTTTTTTTTTATAGAATTTCATTGAAATCTTTGCAAGTTCATTAGATCTGTTCCCATATAAAGAGCTGAATAACTATGTCTGGCAACTGTAAATCAAAGCTAAGCGCATATTAATATTTAATTTTTTATTCTATGCTTTTTAAAAATATTTGTATATCAAGTATTTTATTCTGAGTTTTTTTAAATTTTTTATCAATTAAATTTTATTTTTACATTGTAAATAAAACTATAAATTTGATCTTGTTTTTATAGAAAAACAACAGGTTTTCAAAGTTTAGTGATAATGAAATTTTTATTTTACACGATAAATCAAAAAATGAATCTAATCTTATTCAATTCTTATAAAAAAAAAAAAGAGGAATTTACAAATTTTTATGAAATAATGAATTTACATATATTCATGTCAAATAATTTAATCTTCTGCCAGTATATGCTACTCTTCTATCTACAATTTTATAGTTATCATCAAAATCAAATCATCCAGCATTCCTTAATTGAGGAAAAGAAACTAAGACAATGATGACTTCTCCTCTGTTCAGACATTAACCAAAGAAATTAGAATGCTAAACTTGAACATAAATAAATGAAAGAAGGATATATTGAAAAAATATTTGAAAAGTATTAAAACAATTACTTGCATCACTTAACTTGAAAAAGAAATGAACTAATCTGTTTTTCTTTCTACTGTCAAGTCTTCAGAAATAATGTTAAACAATGGAAGGAAGAAGGATTCAGAGAAGAGAATTATTTGATAGAAAGAATATGCTAAGACACAAAATCTTGATATACTGCAATATAGAAAGAAAGGATACTGTGAAAGTGGAAGATCCGCAAAAATGATATAATGATATACAGAAAGAAAGAAAAATAATTATATAGAAGAATATATATTTTGTTTTTAACTGAATATCATACAAAAAATAATTGTCATAAACATCTTTCATAGCAAATTAGAAGAGAAGAGAAACTGAAAGAAAAGTGATATTTACGTAGACCCAAAAAAAAAAAGTAAGAGAAGGAGAAAACTCTTAAATAAATATAATTTGGCTGGGGTCAAATTTTTTTAACAATTGGCGTGATCTAGAACCCCGCACACATAATAAACTTATCAAGCCACACATATATAAATATATCATGTCGAGCCAAACATATATATTACATGTAATTGACTGTCGAGCACCCATAATACATATATATATATATATATATATAATATAAATATATACAATAAATGTATATATTTATATATTATATAATATTATATATATATATATATATATATATAATATTATATAATATATAAATATATATTTATTTTATATATATTATCTATATTATATATATGTGTTGCTTGATATGGGATACGTCAAATCATTCACAATCCTTTTTTTTAAATAAGTAGATTAACGGAAACAAAAAATGTGAATAAGGGGAAGAGTTATATAAAGATAAGTTGGATATATGAAATTGTGATGCAAAAAGAATATTTTAAAGTCTTACGAAAAATTTGTTCAAAAAAAGAAGTTTGAGATGTATCCAAAAATTGGAGCGAAAAGATTTTGAAGGCAAAATCATTTATAGTAGGACTCGCATAAAGAATTATTATTCCTTCCTTGGCCAATTAGAAAATATCAAATAAATAAAATTGTTATAAGTAAATAGATAACAAATTTTTCAGAATATATGAAATTTAATTTATTATTAATGAATAATTGATTGTTTTATATAAAATTTGATATTTTTCCTCTCTCCTTTTTATGTTTGCTTATTTTGAAATAAGCTTTTATATTTTTCTATTATTTATATGTGCATAAATTATTTTTATATGTTTGATTGTATTTAAATAAGTTTTTATAAATTTTACATTATTTATATGTTTATAAATAAAAATAAATGAACACCTCATTGATAAGCATAATTGTATTTGTAAATTATATTAAATACTTAAATATATTTATAAATAAGCATAACTATTTAATAAATTACAATAAATAAACAGTTCATTGTCATCGAAGAAATCTAATTGATAAGCATAATTGTATTTGTAAATTGTATTAAATACTTAAATATATTTATAAATAAGCATAACTATTTAATAAATTACAATAAATAAACAGTTCATTGTCATCGAAGAAATCTATTACAGTAATACAAATAAATTACAATTAATTTGTTTTATATAAATTTCTATTCTTTCTCATCATCCTCATTATTTTCTTCATGCTCATCATTGTTCTTTCCATCCTCAATGAGAATATTGAGCGGAATATAAAAATTTGAAATATTATTTAAAGAAGCCATATCTTATTAATATATTTTTGTACTCTTTTGATCACTTGAACTCGCATAAAACTTCCGTGGAGGTGGATGGGGCGGAAGGTATCTATGCATGCATTGCATTTAATCTAGTCTCCATATATATATATATATATATATATATATATATATATATATATATATATATATATATATATATATATATATATATATATATACTGATGGCTTAATTCTCTCATCTTTTCCTCGTATCTTTTCAAATTTTTTCAAAAGATTTACTTAGACTTTGAACAAGTGTATCTTTTAAAATTTGGTGCAATTATTGGGAGTAAGTCCAGTTGAACTTTGATGAGCTTTTTTGTATATGAAATTTAAAGTTTGTAGTACCATCTATTTTACATGTCTCAACTTCTAAATCATATATGTATCCTTTTTTTCTTCCTCTGACTACTTTATCCATAGATCGAGATTCGACAGTTGCTGCTCGGAGCTAAGTAAAGATTGGAGCCTTTATGTATAAACTATTAAGTTAAAAAATTAATACAAATATTTTAAATTATAAACTGAATTAAAGAAATAAGATCTCAATATTAATCTAAATATAAGTTATTTCAAAGTCACTAATCATCAACACTTCTATGAAATGGTTAGGTAGCAATGCACAAATTGAAAGATAATTAAAAGGAGTTAAGGAAGACACATCTTATTATTTAGAATCTTTCACATAAAAAATTTTAAAATTAAAATTATTAGAAATTAAAGCTAGTTATATTTTATATTACATAAAAATATTTTTGAACCATATCTTCAAGAAATTATTTTAGGAAAAATATTTAACAAAATATTTATTGATAAAATTACTTTCTATTTTTTTAAAAATTTGAGGACATTAGAGCAAAATTTCTTAAATCACATATATAAATAGATATTTATAAATATACCTAAATATGAATATATGAATTAAATAATATGCACATATATATATATATATATATATATATATATTATTAATTAATACACACACATGGTAATTATTAACTTGCGTAGTCAAACTGGCATAAGTAATTGAGATCATTTGATGTTTTTATTTACAAAGAAAGGTGCACTTTTACTTTGAAGATTGCCTGTAGTTATGCGTTGTATATATGTCCTGGCTTTCAAAGAAGCTTAGCAATTCTGCTATATTAAACTGTAAGCCTTGATTAAAAAGTGATTCGAACTAAAGAAATTATCCTCTTATATTTAAATTATACGTTTTTTCTCTATTATAAGAATAAAAAGAAGATAAAATACGATTAAAATACAATCAAATAAAAAATTATTTTTATCAAAAATATACTTTTAAACTTTATTTCAATAATATTTATTTGGTATTGAAAATAATAAAATCATAATTTTTAAAATTTAATTTAATTTTATACTGATCATATATATATATATATATATAATACTTGTTACATTGTATAAATACTAGATAGAAGAGTATTTTGGTTAAAATAGGTATACTGTAGCTTATCTATTATTTAAAGGAAGATTCGTGCAATGCATATTTTAAGTTCTACGAAAAAGGTGTAATTTTTTAAAATTGAGGGAACGGCTATATAATTTGGACTTTTTTTTAAAAGTAAAGATATGTAATTTATTCAAACTTATTGTGTTGAGGTGGTGAGTGGATAGTTATTATTTTCTACTGTTTCGATTGATTCTTGTAATGGTGGATGCGTGTAGCTTCTTCTTCCTTCTAGCTTAGGTCAGACAAAGAAATAAATCAGTATTCATGGGTTCACTTGAAACCAACACAACAAGTGATATAATAAGTAATCGATGTCCTAGGCTTGACCAAAAGCTGTTCGTTTAGGAACGGAATGGGTCGCAACTGAATGAAAGGAACAGAGTACAGAGTCAGCATTGACGTGCGGTATGGGTGATTAGAAAATGGTACTAAACATTGACTCACCCCTCCCATAATTGCTTTAACAGACTCAGCACCGTGTTCCTCCTTCCTTTCCTTCCTAGCTCCTACTTCGCTCCTCATTCCTCAACACGTATTTTTATGCACCGTGAATTTTGAACTTCTCTTACTATCAATTTATATTTATTTACTTTTTGCTTTTAATTTTTTTTCCTTCGGTCATTTTTTTATTAAAAATAATTTTGTTAGAGGCACTGTTAATGAACACTAAATGTGATCACTTTTCTAAATAAAGATCTCAAAATCAATTCACTACTTTATGAGAGACTAGAGACTAGTTCATTCTACTAGACTAATCTCACCGATACTTACAGCATCTCCAATGGTGAACATTACTTGAATTGTTTATTGTGAGTCTCATAATGTTACATCATTACTTTTTACTTCAAACAACTCTCAACGATTTTAAACAACTATTAAGAACTCACAAATAAATTGCACAAGTAATTCTCTACTACATTCACATTAACTACTTTCCACTAATATTTATTGTGAGTAGATTTTTTTTATTTTTTATATAAAAATTATTTTTATACATAACGAACTCTAGTAGTGAACCTCAACAAAAAATTTATTCTTAAATTTAAAAACTTTTTAAAAAACTCTATTAGCGATGGTCTTAATAGTTTTAACTTTTCCTATACTATTGTAGAACTTTTGCTGATTCCAGAAAATTAGGTGAGCTGGTAAAATTTTAATTTAGTCTTTAAAAATTATTTTTTTCTTAATTTAATTCTTTTCATTGTTGAATTGCCCAATCTATTTTTACTAAATTTCAAATTTGTCTTTATGATAAATTTAAATAAGTTTCACAAATAAAATGACAATATATTACGATAAATATATGTTTTCAAGAACCAAATATTAATACATATGTTTGATGTCTTGAGAATTGGATTAATAATTTACTCTTATATATTTTAAGAGAAAAAGTTGAAAAAAGAATTTGTTGGTCAATTCCCAGGTCTTTTTCGTACAGTTTCATTGAAACGTAGCGTTTATATTTTATATATAATTATATATCTTCTCTTTCTATATGTTCTTCTATATAAAGAGCTGAATAACTTTGTCTGGCAATTGCAAAACAAAGCTAAGTGCAAGCGTGTAGCTTCTTCTACCTTCCAGCTTAGCTCAAACTCAGAAATATATCAGTAGTTATGGGTTCACTTGAGACCAACACAGCAAGTGAGTTCTTTGAAGCTCAAGCACACTTGTATAACCACATTTTTGGCTACATAAACTGCATGGTTCTGAAATGTTTTGTCCAGCTAAGCATTCCAGACATAATCCACAAGCATGGCCAGCCCATTACTGTTCCTGAATTGATCTCCAATCTGAAAGTTCACCCCTCCAAAACTGGCTACGTGAAGAGGCTTGTGCGCATGTTGGTGCACAACGGCTTCTTGGCTGAAACCACAGTTTGGGAGGAAAGGGGAGAGAAGGAAGCATACTCTCTCACTCCTTCTTCTAAGTTCCTCGTCAAAGGCAAGGAGCCTTGCCTTGTTCCCATGGTGCTAGGGTCCATGGAGACTCGTATGATTGGTTCCTTTGAGTTGTTGGGCAACTGGTTCAGTGGGGAGGAGAAGACGATAGCTGAGAGTGCATTTGGGGTAGGGTGGTGGGATCTACTAAGACATGATCCTGAATATATGACGTTGTTTAATGAAGCAATGGCTTGTGATTCCCAAGGGATCAACCTGGCACTCAGAGACTGCAGGTCAGTTTTCAGAGGGATAGAAACCCTAGTTGATGTAGGTGGTGGCACTGGCACTACTGCTAACATCATTGCAGAGGCTTGTCCCAATCTAAAGTGCACAGTGTTTGATCTTCCTCAAGTGGTGCAAAACTCGTCGGCAAATAATAACAAGAACTTGAGTTACGTTGGAGGGAGCATGTTTGAGTCAATTCCTTCTGCTGATGCTGTTCTATTGAAGGTAAGGGATGTTATTAATAATAATTTTACCTACGTTTCAAGACTAAAATTCTAATAATCGTTGTGCTCAATATATTTTGCAGTGGGTTTTACATAATTGGGATGATGAAGATGCCATAAAGATACTAAAGAACTGTAAGGAAGCTGTGTCAGGCAAAGGAGGAGGAAGAAAGGTGATCATCATAGATGCAGTGATTAACGAGAAGAAAGATAAGTACGAAATGAGTGGAGTGAAACTGGTGTTTGACATACTGATGATGGCTAACTTCAGTGGAAAAGAGAGGAATGCAAAAGAATGGGACAGTCTTCTTCTCGCAGCAGGTTTCAAACATTACAACATGGCTCCCTTATTCGGATTCAGGTCTATTATTGAAGCTTATCCTTGAAACTTCTCGGATCTTTATTTTATTAGTTGCATATTATATTGCTGTAACCTTATCGTTGTGGCTTCTTTTTTAATTAATAATTAGCCATGCATCGTCGTGGATGTGGGCTTTGAAATGTATTTTCAAGAGTGTAGAATTTACTGTAGGTGGATTGCTAATAGTAAAACAAATTTTACATTTTTTGCTTCCTCATCCGTTACTGCCATGGCGGTGACCTCTTCACACTCCAACAGCAACAGCCTCATGTTCGCTTTACCATCTCTACTGCTAAGTAAGTTCCCATTATAGCAGAGCAGGAGGAGGCAGGAACGCATTATTTGATTCAATATGTGGTTTGATTCATGGCCTTCGATTTGGGCATTTGGCTATGAAACTGGGAATTGGTTTGGGATTGGGAAATCATAAATGGAGAGAGAGAGAGAGAGAGAGAGAGAGAGAGAGAGGGGAGAGAGAGGGCATAGGTGGGCTAGCAGAGAAAAATAAATGAGTAGAGCATAGCTGAGGACAGACAGGGGAACGTTGAGTGTATAGTGGACACCTGGCTTTTGGACAAGGATATAAATTACGAATTTAAAGAATTAGAAAAATAGATTACCTATGACAATCTTATTTGAATTTTTATTATGAATCTTATAGTATCATATTAATTAACTTAAATAATTCTTCACTATTTTAAATAATTCTTTACTTTAGTGGTAAACTTTTTAAAAATTTATAAATGAGTCATACAATTAACTATCTATTACTTTAACATTTATTACTATATACTAATATTTATTGTAAATTAATTATTCATTATTATTTTTTGTATAAGAACCGAAGAACTATTATTGTAGATAATCTAAATAGAGAAATTAAGAGAAAAAAGCTGAAAAGATTAAGTGGAAAAATTTGAAAAAAAAAATGAGGGCAATGAAAACTAATATTAGAATTCAGGGAAATGAAAAATATTTTAAGAGGAGTGAAGGGGAATTAAAAAAATAAAAATTTAATAAAAATTTATTAAAGTTATATTTATTTATTAAATTAATATAGATATTAGATCTAGTGTTATATATATATATATATATATATATATATATATATAAGATTTATAACAATTGTATATTATTTTTTTGATATATTTTGTGCAACTCAAAAAAATTTATAGCTGCAATAATTACAACCATATCGCAACATTTGCAATACTCGCAAATGCAGTAACTGTTGGCATTATTTTTATTTTAAATAATCTTATCAGTAACTAGTAACTAACCACAACTGCAACGACAATTTAAAACTATGATATACCCCACTTTGTCTTTTTTTTTTCTTCCAGAAAAATTGGGCAAAAGTAATAATTTTTATTGACAAATATAAAAATTACTGCTAAAAAATAATATACTAATAATTTTTCTATTGTTAAAATAATTACTAGCTTTATTTATATATTTTTAAAAGTGTTAAAAATATTGTAAATATTACGGTAATTCAGAGGTATTAAAAGTAAGAAAGTATTTTCAGTTTTTGTTTCTCATATGCTTCGAGATTGATATAACCTCAGAAAGCAATACATTTTGTGGGGACCCGAGCAAACTTGCAGCATCTAAAAAATTAGATAAAAAAAATATGGTAGTAGGAATAGACTTTTTTCAATTAAGAAGATTGTTAAAATAGTTGTTTAAGTATTCATGTATTTAATTTACTAGATAAAAATTATACTCTATCATGTCTATTTATTTATTTTGCAAATGGCATAGTTATTTCATTTAATGATCAGTCCATATATGATTGAAATATTCAAACAATAAAGATATATAAATTAATACATAACAAAATATATAAAAAAATTATCCAAATTAACCTCAAAAATCAAAATGATAAAAATTCAAGCCTTAAGTAACTCTAAACACTAATAATAAAGCAAGTATAATTAATGTTCAGCATTAATTTTTAAAATATTTTCATAAGTTATTGTTTCAAAAGCAAGTGTGTCATATTGAAAAAAGGTTGAGCATTAATGACGGTTTGGCTAAATAAAATGGTCCGTTTGGTTCGGTCGCGTCCAGTTTAAGACATGTGATTAGCACGAGAGTGAGCCTGAACTCACCTCGAAACCTAGTTTCCAACTATTTGACGTGCATAAAATTTCGAAATAGATAAATAAAAATGGTCTTTAACTGAAAAAAAAACTTTCTTTATTGTTTCATGCATAGTTAAATATAAATAATCATTTTACCATGAATATATTCTATACATTATATTATAATAAATCAATTCAATAAAATATTTATAATCATTTCTTTAATACAATTCATTCGTATACAACATTTCTTAACTTACAAAAACAGGAATTTGAATCTTAGGTTACCTATGCAATCACCGAGTGACTCTAAAATAGAAAAGAAAAGATACAAGAATAAAAATTTTAAAAAAAACCCCGGATTCAAGTGGGGCTTTGAACTAAAAGAAGTCCATGATCATCTGCATGAAGATTTTCTTCATTTGCCATCTTTGAAAAATATTAATAAGAGGGGTATGAGAAAACCACTTGTCCAGTGAGAGGACAACACTATGTTATGACGAAAAACAGTTATAAAGCATCATAATGATAACATGCGTCGATTATTTATAAATCAAATATCAACACAATACAATATAATCCAAAACAGTTCTCAGTAGCATGCAAATAATTCAATCACATTTCAATATCACATAATTCAGAACAATAATTAATTCAATCAATTGCACAAAATTTTCGTACCAACCGGGTCGTCCCCGCCACATCCACCCTTATCACTCCATTTATAAATCTCCACCGTTATAGCTCCTTGTAGAATTTTCTCATAGAGTGCACCACCATGCCTTTCCATTATTTCAATCACATACACTATCACAATCATAAACATAATTTATAATCATTTACAAGTCAAACAACAACATAACTCGTACTACTTCCACACTTAAAACATAAATTCATTAACATGTGCTCAATCATCCACTATTCACAAATTTATACTCCAAATCATATCTCAACATAGAAGCTCATTTGTATTTACTAATTATCCACAATAGTATTTGTAAATCATCCATTCAATATTCACATGATGATATTTATGTATAGATATGTTCATGCCAAATTATTTGAGAGCACAATTCCTCAATCCTAGAAAGTGTGCATGAATGCACATACTTGTTCTTCTACAATTAATCTAGGATTGACACATTTACATACATACATATATAAGGTTTGAATTGGTTCATAGTACTATGTATAAGAGTATAACTTTATGTAGATATATACATATATAAATATATATGTAAGTATGTGTCTTCATTTACAATCTAAGCAATAAAAAGGCATGTCCACACATGCACACTTCCTAATAGTTATAGCAATGGTGAAGGCATCAATATATTTATACTTTCCCAAATATGATATTATCAAACATAAATACATACACTTCCTCACATATTTCAATTCTTACATTCGAGCATGGGTGTAGCTTATACAAGTGAATCTCAATCATAATAACTATCAATAAATAATTTAACTAAATTCCCTTCACATTAGGATATTCTACATGTTTTCATTATGATGTAAGAAAGCATACAAAAGAAATTTAGCCATAGAAAGTGTTAAACCACTCACCTCGAATTCGAGGAAGGCTCTTACACTCTAAATTGAAGGAAGGTACCAAGGAACTCATAGGAGGCCCAGAAAATAAGCCAAGAGGGAAATAACACCAATTTAGAACTTAGATTACCAAACATCCAACATTGTTCTATTTTTTTGCTAGTTTCAAAGCCAAATTTTACAAAATTTCTGGTATTGACTTATAGCTCCAAAATTCACGAAACTTGGTACAGAGCCTTCTTTATATGTTAATATACTATGATAAAAATTTTAGATTAAAAATCTCTCATTAACCCCTTTACAGACCTCATTAGTAAGCCTATGCCAGAATTCCCCAATTCTGTTATAAGTACTGTTTTATGCTTGACAAACCTGCTAACCATGTCAAAATGCAATGAAACTTGGAAGTCGATTAGTTTCATGTCTTAACTAAGTGCCATAAAAATTTCAGATCAAAATGAGATTTGACTATCAAAATTGAATCAGTTTCCTAAGCTATCCAGATTTGTTTCTACAGAGAGTTCAGATTACGTTTATAGATAGTTTACCAAGTTAACCTTCTCAAAATATCATGAAACTTTCCAAATCCAATTATCACACTATAAAGAATCTCTCCACAAAGTTTCATAAATTTAGGAGTTCATTTGGTCATTCAAAACACATAAAACCAAAAGCATGACAGATTAGTCATGTTCTGTTTTTCTACAAATTTCAGTTGCTGTTTTAAGGACTTTTAGGGTACCAACGCAGCCCAGAAAATTTTAAAATAATTTAGGCATGCTCTTAGACACTATATTTAACTACATACCAAATTTCATGACCATTGGAGTTCATTTCATACTTCAAATAATCCAAACCATTCACAGCAGCAAATGACAAGCAGAAAAATTTTGCAGAATGTTCCTAGCTCTGTTTTTCGCCTCCCTTTCATTTCCTTTGGTCTCAAGAGTATAAGATTATACTTAGCTTTGAGTTTTAAGTTACTAATTCATACTCTTGTAACTATATCTCCTTTTAAACAAAAGTCAAGAATAAATAAACACTAGATTTCATTTCATCCTTCCTTTCTTTTTAAGATCAGTTTACTTTACATCATTAAAAATTCAGAACCCAATCTATAATTTAAACTGGATTTTCTCCTCTTAAATGTGTTCTAAGCTGTCTTAGAATTAAAATAAATAGATTGGTAGCTAAATTCCTATCAATAATTAGAGCCCTTGATTTATTTTTCTCCCTAAGGTTCCAACCAAGATGAAATGGGGAGAGGAGAAGAAGAAAACGAAAACAGAGGAAGAAGAAGTTTAATCCTACCTCAAGATGGAGATAAACTCACTGAAGATTATGGTGGTGGAGGTCGGTGGCCACCACAGCTCCCTCTTCCCCTCTCCTGCCAGCTCTCCTCTTTTTCTTTCTCCCAAGATCGAAAACGTGTGTGTGGCGTATGTGTGTGTATAAGGATCTAGAGGCTTCAAAAGTCTGATGAGAAAAATGGGACACATGGCACTTTCTCCAAGTGCCACCTTACCCACTATCTTGTTAGAATTGTACAAGACACCATTCACCAAATTAAGTTTTCATTTGGGTCCTCAAAGTCTTAAAATTTTTATTTATTTATTTATTTTTAACCTTACTCAATATTCAAAATTATCCTTGACCATTCTTTTTCTAACTCTCCTCAAAAAAAAAATATTTCTCCTACCAAAATTTTGAAAATTTTTAAATAAGTCCTCGAGAATCTATTATTGCAAATTAATCCTTATTATATGTTCAAAATTTTAAAATTTCTAATTCCTCAACATTTTTCTTTCCAAATTTCAAGCTCCACCACCTTATTTAAAATTTGAGATATTACAACTTCATTGCCTCCTTCTTCAATCTCCATCTACTCCACCAGTCGACTTCTCTGGTCTTCGTCCAACAGTGCCATTGCTATCGTTGAAAGTGGTGCTGCTACTCTCGGACCCCCCAATGAGGACCGTGCCTCTGTAGATGAAGGAAGAGAAGGGAAGACTGTAATTTTGGGGTTTTTCCAGATAGGAATTACAGTTTCCATCCCTTTGTATACGAAAAATTTACAAGGAAAAAAGTGCTGATTTTTTTCATTTTGGTTTTACATAGAAAGTCTGCTTTCTTCCCCCATTAACCAACCAAACACGGGATTATTATTGTACATTGGAAAATCGCCTTTCCTTTCCGCCCCTGGTAGCCAACCAAACACAACTTAAACCGTAGCTCCAATTTGTATTTTATATGTTGCCTATTCTCTATATCTCAAATGATCATCAAGTAAAGGCATGCAATATTCTTTGACTAGTATTACATACCCTGTAAGCTTCGCTTCCCTTGACTTATAATGTTGATTTAATGAAAAATTAATTAATTGCCCAAAAGTTTGATAAATGTGTAATATTTCATATTTTAAAACAGTACGGTAAACATTTAAATCTAAAAGAAAAATTTAAGGAGCTAAAATTCTAAAATTTTGGACATACCAAAGATTAATTCGTAATAAAAATCAAAATAGGACTTATTTAAAAATTTTTTAGTAGGAGAATTAATTTTAGAGAGAGGGGTGAAATAAGAAATAATAATAATAATAATAAATAAATAAATAAAATAAATACAATAAATTAAAATTTTGGATTGTATAAGACTTATAAGGACACATATGAAAACTTATTTTGAAGAAAGATGTTTTGAATAATTTTAACAAGAATGGGTATAGGGTGGTACTTTGGGATGATGCCACGTGTACCATTTCTTCATGAGACTTTTGGGAGGCTTCTGGATGAAAAGAAAACAAATACACAAGAGAGACGGGTGAGCAAGGGAGAGAGAATGGAGAGACCGAGAGTACTGGAGAGAGAGATCGAGTTGCAGGCCGGCACCGTGAACCATCGGAGCTCTCCTTCGTTCCCTCCCTTTGATTTTCCCCTACTATCCGAGGCAGGAATAGAGCTAAGAGAAGAAGAAGAGAGGGTTTGCGACGTTGTGACAGTGAAGAGCTTTGTGTGGTGGCCACCGTCGGCCACCACCTCCCTGCCAGCCACGCTTCACCTTCCCTTCTTTCCCTCCTTCAATCTTCCTCGTGTGTAAGCCGAAAACAGAGATGGTGAGGAAGAAAGGATGATAGTTTGCTTGGGGATCTTCGACAGAGAGCACGGCGGAGTTGCTTTGACAGGGAAGGAAAATCTGCGATGGTGAACGGAAGAAACAGATATGACAAGGATTTCCATCACCGTGTACCACCGTGGACGTCTCCCCTGCGTTCCCTTGCTGTCCGACACTCAAGAACAGAGCAATTGAGAGGTAACACTTTTCTTTCAATTTCTTCTGTATTTCTTGGCTGATGGTTGTTGGAAAAATGAGATAGAAAACTGGTATAATAAGTATGAGAGACTGATTTTTATGCTAAAATTTAGCTTAATCAAAAGGAAATAGAGGCAAAAATCTAGACTTTGGTAATCACAAGTTTTGGGGCTGTTTGGGGTTTAATTTGAATGGGTTTCTTTGTAAACTTATAGATAATTGTGCTGTAAGATGATTAAGAGATATTTATGTATGAATAAATAGTTGATTGAAATAAGAGTGGCCAAGTGAATTTCCAGTACAGTAAGAAATTATGTGGTATAGTTCATAATTTGATTTCTTAGGTGAAGTTGAGTAGATGATAGTCCATTTCTTAAATCATTTGGTTGAGCTGGAGCTAATGACGTTGTAGGGATATTATATGTGAGGTTAGTTTAACTTGGAAGCTTTGAGAATTTGTCAGATTATTGGTTAATTTTGATGAGTTGCATGGGTGTTTGGTGATTGAAGTCTAGCTAATGTTCTTTGTAATAAACACTTGTTTGCTTCTTTTTCTGACCTTGTAATGCAGACTTAATCCGAAGTGGTTTAGTGTTTCGTATTTGAGTCAATGAAATTGAATCTTTCTTGGTTTATACTTTAGGCTGTTGGAGATTCATGGAAGCTATGCATAGGATGAACTAATTAAAATGGATGGAATGTAAGGAAAGGAGGGTACAAACCAAGAGACAAATGCTACAGTAAATCAACCTGGTGTGTGCGGACAGAATTGAGTTAAATTAAGTCAGAAATTTAGGTTCATGAAACTTGGTGCTGCTGTGTAGAAGTTGTGCAAGTTTAATGGCTGATTCATAGAATTAAATGATGCTACGATGGTGCATGGTTGTGTTGCTTGTTGGGTTCCCATTGGGATTAATATCAGCTGAAATTAGTTCACTAAGAGGCTATGAAGGGAAAATAGGACTGTTTTGAATATTTCTGATTTTATGTGTTTTTGGGTGACCAAATCAATTCCTAAAGTCATGAAACTTTATGGAGAGATTCTTTATATTGTGGTAATTTGATTTGGAAAGTTTCAAGTTTATTAAAATTGGTTTGCTTGGTCAAATGAGCATAGGAACAGCACTTGTTTAGTGCAGAGGAAAGTTTGGACAGTTTAAGAAATTGGGTTGGATTTGGTATCTAAAGGTTTCTTTTTGATCCAAAATTCTTATGTCACTTAGCCAAGACATGAATTTAATGATCTGGAAAATTTCATCTCATTTGGAAATGACTAGGATGGTTTGTTAAATGAAAGAATAGATCTTATGGCAGAACTAAGTATTTCTGATGAATGGGTGCTAAAATGGCCATTAGTGGGGTCAAACGGTAGAATTTTAATCTGAAACTTTTATCCTAGCTTGCTAACATATAAATATGGTTCTATTTCAAGTTTCACAATTTTTGAATTTATGGATTAATTCCAGAAATTTTCTGAAGTTTGGTTTGAATTTAGCCTTAAAACAGAACAAAATTAGATGATTAATAGTCCTTGTTCTGATTTAGTGTTGTCTCTTGCTTTACTTGTCCTCTAGGCTTTCAATAAGATATTTGACATCCTTCTCCGATTTGAAGTGTAGAAATTTAGCTCAAAGTTAAGGTGAGTGGGTTAACACTTATGACTAAGCATTTTTGTAACTCGTTGCATCATAGTGAAAACATGTAGTATATCCAAATTGAAGAAAATGGTGATTAAAATATATAGTGGTATATTTGAATTCATGTTACTAGTGTGCTTGAATAGAATGATGAGCTATAAATAACTGTGAGACTTGTAGAGTTATGTATGTGCAATTATATTGTCTCTTTTTTTTTTGAATGGAGATGTGAAGGGTGAAATTCTAAATGTGTGTATATGCCTATATATATTTTCATCTATTAAATTGAGTCAAGGGAATTTAGAAAGTGTGTATGTATGTATACATTCTACTATTCTTTTGGAAGTGCAAAAATGAAATACATATGTTTTTATACACACACACACACACACACACACATGAAGCTTTATGTCTTAAATTTAAACAAAATGCATGTGTGTGTATATTTATATATATACACTATTTAGACATGAGGTGTATGTATATACATATATACTATACCCACTTTATACATACTTGTTTGAAAGGTTTGGCTTTGGCAAATATATATATATAAGCATATACACACACCTATGTATCTTAACCTTGTGATTAAAGTAAGAAAGTTATGATTCTTCTGTATGTCAAGTTCGTTATTATGTGATGAATTTTACCTGTTGAGATTATATTATGGTTTGTGAGTGATATGAGAATTGTATTGATATGTGGAATATTTTGGTGAGTGAATTTATTTGTCCATTGATGGTTGAGATGTGCAATGTACGAATAATTGTTTTATGATGTGAGATTTTGATAATTGATTGTGTTTGTGTATGTGATTGGAAAGAAGCAAAAGCATCGTGGTGCACCCCATGGGAAAAATCTACATTGAGCCGTAAGAGTGGAGATTTATAAATGGAGCGATAAGGGTGGATGCGACGAAGGCCGCGAACAACGATCCAATGGTACCCTGGACAATTCGGTTGGTACGGGAAAATTGTGCACTTGATTGAATCATTTACTGTTGTGAATTGTTTTGAATGATGCTATATTGAAATGTGATTGATAGATGCTATTAAGAATTATTTTGGATTATGTTGTATCGTGTTATAATTGGTTTATGAGTGATTGATATGTGTTATTACCATGATGCATGATATTTTTTTGTTCGTCATAGTGTTGTGTTGTCCACTCACTGGACACATGGCTTGCTCATATGCCTCTTATTAACATTTTTTAGAGTTGGCAATTAGAGGTAAATATTTGAGCAAGGAGCTATGGATCTTTAGTCCAACACACCATTTGAATCTGGGGAAGACTTATTGTTCATTCGTATATTTTCATGTTATTACTCTAGAGTCGCTTTGTGGTCCCATAGGTAACCTAGGAGCTGGAATTTTGTTATTATAGGCTGAGAAAATAACATTTGCAAATGACTTTATTGTATTAAAGATTTGATTTCAGTAACTTCAAACTTAATTGAATTGACTTGTTGTGATGGAATATATAAAATATATTTATGTAATATGACTAATCCTATTTAAATTATTCATGAGTGAGGAAAAGAAAGTTTTTTTTTTCTCAGATGATTTTTTTTTTATTTTTATTTTTTCTTTGTAGAAATATCAGGCATACAGAATTTTTTAAATGAGTTAGGTTTCGTGATGAGGATAGATTCACCCTCTTACCAGTCATGTGTCCTAAGTGGGATGTGACAAAATTAATCCCACATATTTAAGTTGGAAACAAAAGTTAAAAAAATCCATGAGATAATGGAACGTGAACAAGAACAAACTAGATTATTAGGGTATGAGATGAGAAGGGAGAAGTAAAAATCTGTGTTTAAGCATGTTTGTTTTGCAGGAAAGAGTAGCAATAGAAAAGAAAAAAGAAAAAGAAAATGAAAAGATATAGAAAAAGAAAAAAATTTGTTTGGTACATAATATGAAAAAGGGAAAAAAAAAGTTTGTTTGGTATGTATTTTTAAGGGAAAAAAGAAATTGTGGGTACCTCTAAGTTCAAATTGTGTTTTGTTTATAAAAAAGAAAAAGATTGTGTCCCAATCTCCTTCAAACTCCATCTCCTTTGACAGTGTGCACCTTATCTCCTTCGACGTCGATGTGACAAGTCGACGCCTTCTCTGACGACAAACCCCATCTCCTTCGGCCACAAAAGACAAAGTAGAGACAGGCGAAGACAGATAAAGTAGAGATGCCGCAAAAGAGGATGATGCAGAGACGTCGTAGAAGAAGATGGTGCAAAAAAGGTA
Source organism: Biancaea sappan (assembly GCA_037074585.1). Lineage (NCBI taxonomy): Eukaryota > Viridiplantae > Streptophyta > Magnoliopsida > Fabales > Fabaceae > Biancaea > Biancaea sappan. The sequence continues at coordinate 38,930,133 of CM073501.1, read as the reverse complement.
GCAATCAGCCAAGAGGACCAACAAAGTATGAGTCGAGGGCTACAATGGAAATACACAACACATTGAGAGGGCAATATAGTCAAATTGTGCGTTTTCTATTGAAGGAAACACATTTTGCCATCATGCAATAGAAGGAATCAGCCATACGAAAAAAAAAAAAAACCATCGCTTTTTCCATCAATGGAAACCAGTTTTCCATTGTGGCTTGCCAACCAAATGAGGGAAAGGAAGCTCAGCAATTCCATCACAACCTGATGGAAAAGCAGCAGACCAAACATGCTGTAAATATATAATGCCCTCACAAGTCACACCTCATGCTTGAAAAGTCCAAAACTCACATTCTCAAATGGAACATGTGCCATGGTCCAAATTCTCCATTGACTTCTCAACGTACGACCCACATACCATGAGTCTCATGCTTGAAAAATCCAAAACTCACATTCTCAAATGATATGATCATGTTTATGATACATAAAAGTGACATGAATGCCTAAGCCTATTCACCCTAAAAAAAATGATCTTATGCACATACAAACAATTCTACTACTTACAAACACTTCTACTACTAACAAACTTTCCGACAACATAGGCACCAATGACTCAAACAATAATCATATGCCTTAAATGATGAAATGCCTCTACATCATCATTATTTTATTTTTTCGATATAATTAAGAATTTACCACATATAGTTTTGATACAGGCTCCAGTAAAACTCAATCAATTTTATGAATCAATATTGTTTAAAAAAATAATTGAGGACAATAACATATCAAATTAGTATTTCACTGTCTATTTCTAATGTCACATTATTCTACTTCCACTATGGCCTGATGCGCTTCTTATGGGTGTTGACGTTATAATCACGTAACCTTTAGATTGCAGTAGCACTAATAGGAAAAAAATGTTTCTCTATTTTTAAAATCTTGTGCAGACCAAACCAAACTCATGTAAATGTTTCTTCTAATCTCTGGAAAGCCCCATATGAATGAACGATGTAAAGATCATTTCCTTACATAAATGGAAATTTTTGAATCTATTCGGATATTAACTTGGAAAAAAGGTAAGGAGCAACCACTCTCATTTTCAAAGAGTTCCAGTCAATTTGGGCTTGGTTGAAATTTAGAACGTCAGTGGTTCCCAAAGATGTGGTTCCCAAAGATAATTATTAGGTCCATAGAATAATTGTGCTACAACCGTAAGTATATATACTAACCGTAGATTGAAAGAATATTTTGTATAAACTCAAGTCAAACAGTCAAGAATTATAGAAATTCAAATATACAAAAATTCTTAAACTATAATCCTACTATTTCTTGGTCTTTGATAAGTAATAAGAACACAAAAAATAAAGTAACAAGAGAGTACTTTGATCTGTCGTAACTCAAACATGAAATCAAAATAGGTAAGCTCTTTTTTGATGATATGAGTGACTCTCTCTTTTTCTCTCTCTTACTTTTGTCTGATAGAACACAAATGACACAGTGGTCTGACCAAAAGCAAAACCTTTCTTATATAATCTAAGGAACCACTACCCTATCTATCATACTCATAGATCGACCTATGGGTTGTCCCATTTTATAATAACATTCTATCACTATTATTATTTGGGATCGGATATTTTCATATAAGAATTATTTTCACTAATACTACAGACAAAAAATAAATATATATCAAATAGGTCCCTAAAGACAAATTTAATGATGATCTTATAAGAGATCTAATTATAGATAGCACTCAATATATATGTCTTAATATATATATATATATATATATATATATACAATATTTAATATATCAATTCACATATATAATTTATCAGCATCAAATGTTATTTATAATACTACAAAAAAATTAAATAATAGTGGCATTTATTTGACCCATATAGTGGCTTTTCCAAATGCCACGAGTAATTTTAGTGGCGTTTGCGCAAAATGCCACTATTTTAAACGACACAAGATATTTGGTAGTGTTTATTGTCAAATGTGGGAACAAATGCCACTATTTAATTCAATGGCATTTGTTGTTGCGCTTCTAACCGTCACTGATTTTGAACACAATGAAAAAAATAACTCGTTTAGTAGTGTTTGGGAGACAGAAATGCCACTATATAGTGGCTTTTATGTCTCCTAGGGTGATGAACGTGAATATATTTGCATACTTAGTGGCATTTTACTTGTAAATACCACTATATGTGCATATATAATGCGTTTTATACGGAAAACGCCACTATAATTTGGTTACGTAGCATTTTTGGACGCCACTAAAATGACCAAAAACCTATATTGGCAGAACAAACACAATTTTATTTATTTTTCCATTTTCCCCCCAAATTGTATACAATCCTACAAATACAGATGACAGTCCAATCAGTCCAATCAATCTCAATCCAATTAAACAATTCTCTAGCAAATGAATTCTATAAGTTTAATGTATTTAGACTGTTATACTGGCAAATGTAATATTACATAAATTAGAGTCCCAACTACATAAAGAGTCTCATTCCTAGTTCTAAGGCTCATCTTTGTCTTCTTCAACGTCCTCATCATTGTCCTCAACTTTATTCTCTTGATTACAAGACAATGGAGAGTTGGTTGCTTGTGCGGAACCATCTCCAATCCCTTGATCAAAAAGCTACAGTTGTAATAAAAAAATTGTAATAAATTTATCACTTTGTATGAAAAAAATATTACAATTAGTCTAATTTACCCTTCGTGCAAGATGTTGCTGAGGAGATAGTTGATTATGTTAGAGGCTTTGGAAGAGCAGCATCATTTCATTATGCTTTCTAGCCATCTCCTCCACCTGAGACTTGAGGCTTGACATCTCCTCTACTTGAGACCTTAAATTTGCAACATCTGTCTATAACTCATTGACCCAATGACAATTTGCTAGCAAAATGTGAAGTGTGCCCAAACACTTGAGAAGGACATGGTCCAAATCCCAAGCCACGTACTCGTCCAAGACGCTCTTGGCTTCCTAAAGCCAGGGCCAATGCGTCTTGAGGTGAGACTACAGTTGATGCAGACCCTTGCGACTCAATCTCAGATATTTTTCCTACACACCCACATATAAAATAAAAACATTATTAACAAACTAATAATTGCCATAATTAAGCTCAAATTTCATAAATTTAAATACAAAATAACTTACATGATGACTCTCGCTTCATCACTGACGATTGAGCCATCCTTCTTCTTGTGAGTCGCGACCATGCTCAGTAGCCTATAAAATTAAAGTTAGTTAGTTAATTATGAAATAATATTATATTATAGATTAAAAAGTAAGTTTACCATCTTAGCTCCTTTTCAAGCCAAACTCCTTCATACCTCTTGTGTGGATGAGGGTCTGACATTATCTACTGGCCTTGTTTTTCTCAACCCTCTCCTAACAGTTGGATGAAATATGTTATTATATTGTCAAAAAATAATAAAAAAGAATAATGTTTCAAAGTGTCATTACCAAATAGCATGGATCCTGATAGTGCCGAATGTAAATAGCCCAATCATTTTTTAAACTCCTTCAGGGACATCTTCTATTATTTCTTCTTTTAATTTGATCTCGTTGTTTCGAGCCTTGTAAAGATCCCAATACCCTCTCTTCCAACCTAAGCCAATTTTCTTTATAATGAATTTTCTTTCCGTATTGCTCTCAACAACAAATCTAGTTTAAAACAAAAAAAAATAAAAAGCTTAATTAGAATATATATAAATTAAGAAAATAATAAATCAGTAATCGATAACTACTACTGCAATATCACTTAAAATTACAGATTCCTTGTAGTTACGTGGAACGGCCTTCCAATCTGGACAAGTGATAGGTAGGGTTGTGTAGTTACGCCCCATAGGACCCGGAATGACGACAACAGCCCTACAACTTCTCCAATGGGCTGCACAAGATCATTCTAGTCTAATCGGACCCTTTGACTTGAAGGAAGAGCCCATAAAGAATCCACTGATAGGCACTCAATCCACACAACTCCACACAACTCTAGTTGAATGTTGTCATAGGTTTTCAATTTTTAAATTTCCAAGAGACCTCGTAGGTCTATATTTCATTAAACCTAATGAAACCCAATTAAGCTCTAACCTAAGTCATACACTGCAACCACATCTATGTATTCCATTTTCATTTATCTTGTTATATACATATAGCAACTATATTCATACATGCATAACTAGATTATTCCTTAGATAAAAGGATTAAAATAGTCATCATAACCATACCACTCCAATTAGAAATGAACAAGGATATAAAAACAGAGAGGCGAGTAAAGGAACAAAAAAATGGAATAAAAGCAATAAGAATTTATCTGATTAATACCCAAAACGGTTTAAGCACAACTATAGTTCATGTATGACTGATTACATAAAAAGTTTAGCCTTCAGTGGAGGTTAAAACATACAAAATAGAAGAGAAAATAGAGGGGGTAACCTATGAATTTGCTATAAAAATGGAAGAAGAAAGTGTTCTTTAACAAGAAAAAATAGAGTTTTGAAGGTATCTTAAGCTGCTGCCAGGAGAGAGGGACGAAAATGCAAGTTTTGACTCTCTATGTGCTGTCCCTTTCATTTCTGCTTTCTACTACATCTTTTCTGGTTTCTGCTACTACTGTTGTTCCCTTTTCTACTGGTTATGATGCACGCTTCAGCTATTGTTTATGCTTTCTGGTTACTGTTGTAAAGTACATAAATAGTGGGCCCCAGCCATCAACACCCAGTCAGCTAGTCAACACCCAATCAACATTTAGGTGGCATACAAGTCAACAAATTATCTGTCTAATTAATTATCTACAAAATAAGCAAAAGGATAAAATTATGAAATTGAAGCATATTAATTCTATAATTAATTTACACCCAATTATTTCAAAACATAATAAAATTAGAGAGTTGAAAATATTAAAATACCAATAGTACTAAGATAGGGACTAAATTGCATATAAAAATACTCGATATCAGTAAAATTAGATTGTAAATACGTATTTTTTTTTTAATATTATGAGGGATTTTAGATCCCATTCTGTGCATCTTCGATTTCTTGCACAAAGCCCTCTTGATAGAATAAGATGATTTACTATATATAATGTCAACAGATTTAAATTCCAAGTTGTCGAACGGGATGAAGGTTTGAGGACCCAGAGTAGTGGGGTTTTCGGTACGTTTGGAATTGGAAGTTATGAGAGCAGTAGTGATGACCACATGCATTTTAGAGGTGTTCCTTACTATGGTCAGGTTGCAGATATAATTTAGCTAAATTACCATGAAAGATTTATGGTAACATTATTTAAATGCAAATGGGCAAATACAACTAATCCTAAGGGATTATTGTTGATGACTTCGGCTTTACATCCATAAATTTTTCACGATTGATCCATACTAGTGATTATGAAGACGATGAGTCATATATACAAGCTTCAGAAACTCAATTAGTTTATTATGTGGATGATGAGCCTAAAAAGAATTGGAAGATAGTTGTTCATTTCAAACTAAGAGATTTATATGATATGGGAGGTCTCCAAGAATTAGAGTCATTATTCCATGATGGTGAAACATATCTACCACTATCCAAGGAGATAATTGACAATGCATATTGAGAAATGCCTTTTTTTTTTTTAAATAATTTTGTATATGCCTAAATGTATTTAATTTATTATTTCCTTTTTGTTCCTCAATTGTAACATGTATTTTTTTTTTCATATTTAAGCATATTATGAAGAGATTATTTAAAAAAAAAAAAGAGTAGATCAGGCCCTACTACTAGAAATGGAGCTTCTAGTAACAGAAGTCCATTACTAAGTCCACTACTGAGTCCACCAGCTAGCTGTGGTGTAGATCTCATTAGCTTGGAGCCAGTCATTTCACTTGACACTCAGATGACTCCTCACATGCCATCATCATCAACACAACTCTGGACTTAATCGCCACAGCCCTAGGTTGCATCGCCTCATTCTGAGACTGCATCACCACAACCTAGACTTCTTCCGCACAACGTTCTCACACACCAGGTTTTTGGATGGTGGAAACGATTGGTAATCTATTTCATTTTTATGCCACTAATTAATTTTAATGTTATTTATATATGTAAGTTAAAGAAATCTTTCTTTCTTATTATAAACGATAATGGAGTTGTGTGGATTGAGTGCCTATCGGTGGATTCTTTATGGGCTCTTCCTTCGAGTAAAAGGGTCCGATTAGACTAGAATGATCTTGTGCAGCCCATTGGAGAATTTAAACTTATTTCTGGCCAAAGTAATAAGCTAGAACTTGATGACCAAGTGAGAACAATCAACAACAAAAAGGCATTAATTAATGTAAGAATTAATAGAACAAAGCTAAAGCATAATTAATAATCAAACTCTATCTTGCTCCACATAAAGAAAACACTATGAAAAAGCATTAATTATGCCATTACTTACTATTTTGTGGACCGGTCAACAACAAAGTTGGAAAATTTTACCACCACCATTAGTTCTTGAAGTATACATCTAATACTATCAAATGAGTTATTAGAGTTTCCTTATTTTTCCCAACTTACCCCTTTTTCTTACCTATATGTGAATTTTCGCTTACATATTATAAATTATTATAAAATTTAATAATTATCAGGAAGGAAAGCTCAATGAAGATGACGCAATCAAGCAAATTATAAAGTCTATGACCTCTAGGATTCAAAGAGTACAAAGCCATAGTAGTAGCTCAGCTTAGTGAATGTTAGACTAGTCCACAAGATATCCACAAACATCCAAACAAATGATGTTGCTAATTTTCTTTGCATTGGTGGGTCTAGTGTGCATTAAGTTGTTTTTTAATTTTTGGGATTTATTCTTTCAAGTCTCCAATTGCATAAGCTATGCCTTTGGGTTGGAACAATTTATTTGCTTGCCCATTGATGATAATTCTCATTGTTGGGCTTTACACTTCTTTCTTAATTAGCTTCCTCCAATTGGTAAGGAAATTTAGAGCTCAAAAATTCCATCTAGGATTTACCTATATATTTTGTCGTAAGCTTTCTAGATTTCATTCTTTGAGCTAGCCCACTGAACTTTTTGTTTCTTACACAACCCAGATATCTCCAAGATAACACAATGTTCCCTTCTCAATTTCCCTTCAAACTGATGCTCAAAACAGAGTAACCAGAATCTACTTTCCCTTGTATAGAATTTCACATTTATTGCAAATTAAATGAATTAACAAATTATCTCATTTCAAAATAAATAAAATTTCCCACCATATGAAAGTAAATGGTGACATGTTTCTGCCTTTAGTAACCAGTTAACTTATTTTTTTTATAAAAAAAAGAAAATTATTAAAGAGAAGAAAAGATAAAATAGGGGAAATACCAAAAACACATAACCTACATAAGGCCATGAAAATATTAGTCGATTAAGATCTCAAATTGATGCGTTATTTTCCGACAAGTGTATCAGGTCGCACAAGTAGTAAAGTGATGAGAAGAGTTATCGTCCTCAGGGATTGACTTTCAACAATTACCAATTTCACTAGATCAAGTTATATTTAGATGGAGGAAATGTATGGACTAACTGAAAGTAAACTAAACTAACGACAAGGAATTAACTAAACACCAAACGAAGAAATACGCCAGAATACAACGGGTATAGGGGATTGCCCTTCTTAACTCCTCATCCGATTAATTCATAGACAAACCAATCTTTGAATCGTTAGAGAATGCTTAGATACATTTGCATATTCCTTTTAATGTTGGTCGAGTTCACGAAAATATTTGAACCCAATGTCTTAGTGAGCAAATCTTCCTTACCTAAATAATTAGCTAATATCTTAGTCCAATTATTTAGTTCGAAGTTTAAGTTTAAGAACTCATAGGACCACACAAACAAGATTATCTATGTCTAGACTAACCCAATTCACGATAGAAGTTACAAGGGCATGTTTATATCAAGCTATGTCTAGCATTAATATAAACCCCAAATACATCTAAGTTAAATGATTGCAAATCACGTAAAAGGAAATAAACCAATAACAACTACTCCAATAATCAGAAAAGCAATTATATTTAAGCATTCAACAACAAGGCTTCAAAGGAAGTCAATATACATCAATCCCCTAAACCCTAGAGTTTATAACAAGAGGAAGAAATATATAACAATTACATAATAAAACATGATCAAAAGGAAGGAGAAAAAGGAAGAAAAGCTTCAAACTCAATAGAGAAGAGGTCTCCCATCTTTTCCATCTTTGCCCTGGCAGAGCTCCCTTCACCTCCAACCAAAAAATCCCAAAAACTTTTGCAAAAGAGCTATATATAGCAGAAGACTCGCAGGCCTAAGCCAGGGCGCCTAGGGGCCAAGCAGAAACAAAGGGAAAAGCATGGGATGGCGTCTGGGCGCCCTTAGTGGCACCATGTTCTGGAGCTTCGGATAGAAAGTTGAGGGGCTGGCACCTCGAGGAACCTTGTATGGTGCCTGGGCACCAGCTATAAATGGTCAGGCTGAGAGTAAAGATTCTGGCGCCTGGGCGTCAGCCACCAGACTTGATCATATTAGCACTTTGCTTTTGAATCTTGTCAGCACACCATCTTGCAGAAGACCAGAAATAAAAGCCTACAAGAAAAACAAAAAGCATAAAAAGGCAAGGGAAAAGAGACTAAAACAAGATAAAACAAAGAAATTACTATGTACAAAGAGAAAAGCAAAAATAAAGGACAAAGCATGTAAAAGGATAACAAAAAGGGATCAAGGAGAGGAAAAAGCCCAAGAGAAACAACCTAAATTAACCAAAATATAGGACTTATCAACTCCCCCAAACCAAAACTTTGCTTGTCCTCAAGCAAAACATTAATATAAAAACTATGCTAAACTAAGCCTACGAATTTATCAAGATATAGGAGGAGTGCTGAACAACATAAAACATTAAACCAAATCGAATCAATTTTACACAGTCATCTTCATAAAACCAAACTTGGTATTGGGCAATTGAGAATTCAAAGATTAAACATGATACTTTTCCAAGAGTTTTAAAGAAAAATTGTAAACACCCTCACTTTCTCAAATTACTCTCCGCAAATTTAAAAGAAAATATCTTTTTCATAACGAACTCGGCTCTTAAGGAAAACTTCTCAAACAAGAGAACTTTTAAGAAAAAGTGATCGAAGTGAAGACAGTGCGCCTAATCCACACATCTGCCCCTCAACCTATGTAAGAAGAAAAGATAACGAGGTTAAGGAACAAAGAGTTGCCCGTGCGCCTAAACCACACAACAACACCTTGACCATCATTTTTATTTGCTAAGAAAATGTAATTCATTGGTTAGAACAAGTGTTGTGCGCCTAATCCACACTACACTTCCTCAACTTAAATCACACTTCTATTTTATTTAATTAAAATTGTTTTGCTTTTTGTTTTTCTCATTTTCATTTTTTGAAGAGAAAGCAATCCCTTATTGAGCAAAAAGTTGTCATAAAAAGAGATAGAAATTTTCAAGATTTTGAAAGAGTGCTTTAAGGAGGTTGAGAGGGTCGACAACTTTTAATTAAAAAGCTTGAAATTTCTCAAATAAATCTAGAAATTCTGAAAAACCAAATTTAAGGTAAATTTTAAACAAGATGACCATGTAAAGAATTAATTGAAAATGAAATAATATTAAACCTGTAATGCACATTCCAACTTATCAAGAATAATCCCAAAAATGTGATGGTCAACAAAAACAGAGACACTCCTTATGAATATAAAGAAAATTTAGAGGTATCAACCTAAAAACAGTCTTCTTAACCCCAATTACAGAAGAGATTACAGAGGCATGTCTATATTAAGGCTAAGACAAGCATTAATACAAACCCTAGATCATTGAAGATGGTAGCTAAGCATCCAAGAGGAATTAATACAGTAAAATCTTCTCCCCCAAACCTAAACAACATATTATCCTCAAAGTTAAACCAATAGGGGGTGGGGTCCAAAAAGGAAAACTATGCACAAAAATAAACCATCAACAAAGGCAATCAGAATTAAAATGCAGAAAATAAATACTAAGAAACTAAACAGAACATTAATTAAAATTGCAAATAAAACTAAAAGCGAAATTAAAAAGATAAAAGGGCAAGAAACTTGGGTTGCTTCCCAAGAACGCTAGGTTTATAGTCCTTAGCTAGACTTTACTCGGTTTGTTCAGCTATGCCGCCACCACATCCCTCCACAGAAGGGATTTTGCAATCCATGAGAGTTCTTAAAGGTAGAGGAGCAGGTGGGCTTTGATTGTTTTCTGCCTTAGTTACAGGTCAAGCTTGTTGGGCTCATATAGTGTGTCAAGCTTGTATTTGGCTTCTGCTAACCGACCTTCCAATTTTTGGGTAGAATACTAATGAGCTTGAGTCAGTGATACCTAGCATAAACCAATGAAATGTGTAAGAAAGAGAAAATAAACAAAAACAAAAGTATGAACAAGTATAAGAGTAAAATTTACAGTATAAGTATGCACAGAAAAAGTAAAGTCCAAACTACAATCTTACTAGCTACTCTTAATATTGTTAACATTGTCAATCCTCGACAACGGCGCCAAAAACTTGATGCGTTATTTCCCGAAAAGTGTATCGGGTCACACAAGTAGTAAAGTGATGAGAAGAGTTATCGTCCTCAGGGATTGACTTTCAACAATTACCAATTTCACTAGATCAAGTTATATTTAGACGAAGGAAATGTATGGACTAACTGAAAGTAAACTAAACTAACGACAAGGAATTAACTAAACACCAAACGAAGAAATACTTCAGAACACAACGGGTATAGGGGAGTGACCTTCTTAATTCCTCATCCGATTAATTCATAGACAAACCAATATTTGAATCGTTAGAGAATGCTTAGATACATTTGCATATTCCTTTTAATGTTGGTCGAGTTCACGAAAATATTTGAACCCAATGTCTTGGTGAGCAAATCTTTCTTACCTAAATAATTAGCTAATGTCTTAGTCCAATTATTTGGTTCAGAGTTTAAGTTTAAGAACTCATAGGACCACACAAACAAGATTATCTATATCTAGACTAACCCGATTCACGGTAGAAGTTATAAGGGCATGTTTATATCAAGCTATGTCTAGCATTAATATAAACCCCAAATACATCTAAGTTAAATGATTACAAATCACGTAAAAGGAAATAAACCAATAACAACTTCTTCAATAATCAGAAAAGCAATTATATTTAAGCATTCAACAATAAGGCTTCAAAGGAAGCCAATATACATCAATCCCCTAAACCCTAGAGTTTATGACAAGAGGAAGAAATACATAACAATTACACAATAAAACATGATCAAAAGGAAGGAGAAAAAGGAAGAAAAGCTTTAAACTCAGTAGAGAAGAGGTCTCCCATCTCCTCCATCTTTGCCCTAGCAGAGCTCCCTTCACCTCCAACCAAAAGATCCCAAAAACTTCCTCAAAAAAGCTATATATAGCAGAAGACTCGCAGACTTGAGCCGGGGCACCTAGGCTCCAAGTATGGCGCCTGGGCGCCAAGCAGAAACAAATGGAAAATCATGGGATGGTGCCTGAGGTGCCACGTTCTGGAGCTTCGGATAGAAAGTTGAGGGGCTGGCGCCTGGGCTCCAGCCATAAAAGGTCAGGCTGAGAGTAAAGATTCTGGCGCCTGGGCGCCAGCCACCAGACTTGATCATATCAACACTTTGCTTTTGAATCTTGTTAGCACACCAGCTTGCAGTAGACCAGAAATAAAAGCCTACAAGAAAATAAAACAAAAACATAAGAAGGCAATGGAAAAGAGACTAAAACAAGAAAAAACAAAGAAACTACTATGTACAAAGAGAAAAGCAAAAATAAAGGACAAAGCATACAAAAGGATAACAAAAAGGGATCAAGGAAGGGAAAAAGCCCAAGAGAAACAACCTAAATTAACTAAAATATAGGGCTTATCACAAACCTTGTAAAAAAAAAATCATTATTAAGAAAGACAAGAGAAATTTAAGGAAACCAAACTAAGAGTCAAATATTTTCATGTAAGACTGTAAGAAGACATTTTTTTTTGAAAAGAAGCAACTTATAGTTGTGCTCAACATGTTGGACATAAGATTTGCAAAGTAGATCGAGAGGAGTTCAAGGACCAAATTTTGATATTTGGGGAGTTAGAGACAATAAAAGAACCTGGGCAACCAATCAAAGAGACAAAAGGTTTTCCTAACATTAACAGTTAGTTCCAAGAAAACAATGCCCAAATGAAGAAAGGCCCTATGGATAACCTGAGAAACCTCCCTCACTTGTGACTTGAGTAGTAGAGGAAAGTGAAAAAAGTAAAAAAAAAAAAAGAAAATTAGAAAAGGCCAATCAACCTAGTAAAGGCCATACTTCTATATTCTGATAAGCCAGTATTTCTAAATGACTTTGTAATCTAAAGTAATTTAATAATATTTTGTGAATGACTCGAGAAGAAATTCAAAAATTTCTAGCTTTACTGTAATCTAGATTCTTAACTATATTAGGATGCATTTTATCATATTTTGTGAATGACCCGAGAAGAAATTATAGCAAAATCAATTTAAATCTTATTTTGTGAAGAAACATTTGGCAGTTAGCACAAAATAAGACAGAAGATTGAAGGGAAATGATAGAACTTACCTTGCCTAAAAAATTACAGCACGGGAGACGGCCACAAGAGCTTGTTGTGGTTGAAGGAAGTTATGGTGGATGATACAGATGGCCTTCTCGACGGCACAAAAGGCAGAGGACAACCTCACACATCAACAAAAAAGAGAGACGAGATAGGAACAAATGCACAAAGATGACTGGCAGCTTGCACAATGACGACGGATGGAGTGCACGATGACGAAGGGACGAGCTGTTCGATTATTTTCTAATATGTGGCTCATGTAATTAAGTTTAATGACATTAATTATTAAATTCACATAATATAACATTGAAGGACCTAAATGATAAGTTTTTAAGACTATTAAGTAATTAAAAACTTTATAGGGGTCAAAAGGTAATATACCCCTTTTACTCTGATTTCAAATTTAAAATAACAGTAATAAAAGAAAAGGAACGTTCATTCAGAAATGTGACTGTTACTGTTTTCCTTCCTAACCATCAAGGAGATCTAAAAGAAAGAAATTCAGAGGAAAGAACACAGATTTGAATTCGCAGAAGATAAGCATGGATCCAGGTAAGTGTTTGTAATGTTTAAGTTTATGTTTGTGTGAATCATGAAGGTCAAGATCCTTAATATTAGAATTTTTAACTTAGATATGGTATCAGAGCGTGGTTCTAACTTTCATGATCCACTATTAAAATTTATTATCCAGAAAACACAGAAATACGCTTACATTCATGAATCTGTGTTTTGTGCTTATGAATTTTCTGCAAACATACGAACATGCGAACATGAATCTATGTTTTGCGTTTTTGTGAGAATCGCTATTAAACAATACTGTAGTTTTCGCATAACTGTTTTGTGTTTCTCTAAAAATCACTAATTTTTGATTACTGTTTCTGGAAATTGCACTTGACACATGCAAAAATTATGCGTATGTGTTAGACTTACAGTTTGCATGAAAATCATTTATAGTTTCTGAAAATCATTACTGTGTGCAATTGATGCTTCTGCGTTTTTTCCAGTTTTTGCAATTTCTGGGTTTTATGGGTTTGTGCATTTTTTGTGAAAATCATTAATTACTATATTTGAATTACTGTGTATGATTACATGAAAAATCACATGAAAATTACATGCATTAATGTTTCTGGAAATTGCGTGAAAATAACTATCTCTATGAAAATCGTGTAACAACCTCTGCCTTACACCGTTATAGCGGTGGATTATAGCCGCTATAGCGGTGGGTCTTTAAAGCGAATATGTTATAAATGTTTTATTGCATATAAGGTGCCGGATTATGTGAATGTGAATGTATGTGTTTATTCACTATGAAAGTTGTTTTGCACTTTGTAAATTGTCTATATGATGAAAACTAGTTTATCACCAAAGTGGTCTAGTTAGATTGAAGTTTAGACATTTATTATAAAGTGTATTTCAGTTGTTCATACTTTATAGATGCCATGAATGGAATGACATAATTGTTTTTGTTTGAACAATTAAAGTTATAAATTTTATGACTATGAGGTCACCTAAAGGTGGACCATTGCATGTAATTTATAACATTAAAGGGATGATCCATGATACTTAGGTTGATTAGTGAGTAAATGCATTTGATTATAGCCCAGAGGAGAACTTGAATGCATGCTTAAAGTTGTATATGAAATTGCTGAATCTTTTAAATTTATCTCAAAGCATTAATAGGTGAGCATGTGTATTTGTTAAGTAGCAAGTCTCTCGAGATCAGTGAACAACATTGTGAAGTTCAACGGGTTGAACTATGGTGAATGGTCTGAACAAATCAAGTTCCATCTAGGTCTTTGGAACACTGATGCAGCCATAGTTAATACGGAAAAGCCTGCAGCCATTAATGAGGAAAGCTCAGATGATGATGTTGTGCTCTATGAATTGTGAGAGCGTTCAAACAAACTGAGCTTATACCTCATGAGGATGACCATGACTGAAAATGTGAAGCCATCGACGCCGAAGACAGATGATGCTAAGGAATTCATGGAAAATGTGAAGGAGTATTCTAAGTCAGACTTGACAGATAAGTCAATTGTAGAAAGCCTGATGAGTGAGATGACTATAAAGAAGTTTGACTGGTCACAAACCATTCATGATCATGTGACTTACATGTCCAATCTAGCATCAAAGTTAAAGACTCTAGGGATGGAAATGAGTTATTAGTTTCTGGTGCAATTCATCATTAACTCCTTGCCTATTAATTTAGCCAATTTGAGATCAACTACAATGCTCTCAAAGATAAGTGGAACTCAAAGAAATTGAAGGCTATGTTAGTGTAGGAGGAAGGCTATGTCAGTCCATCCACCTCACTGTCCATGATGGTGCTAGCAACAACAAGTTCAAGCCAGGAAAAAAGGACAAAAAGGACAAAAGAATGGGCAAGGCCTCAGTGAAAGTTGCTGAAGGCCAAATCAAGAAACAAATTAAGTGTTTCTTCTGCAACAAGATGAGATATTTAAAGAAAGATTGTCCTAAAAGAAAGGCTTGGTTTGAAAAAAGGTATGCATTATGTTTCTATATGCTTTCAATCAAACCTTATAGAGGTGCCTAATAATACTTGGTGGTTAGATTCTGGTGCTACTACTCATGTGTCTTATGTTTTACAGGGATTCAGTTCAATTAACCCATAAAATGAACTGAACAGTACTTGTTCATGGGAAATAGGATGAAGGCACAGATAAAAGGCATTGGGACTTATAGATTGATCTTAGACATTGGATGTCATTTAAATCTTGAAAAGTGTCTCTACGTACCTGATTGTGCTAGGAATCTTGTTTCAATAAGGAGACTGGATATTTTTGGATTTTATTTCAAATTTGGTAACGGTACATTTGCATTGTATGAAAACAAGTACTTTTATGAATCTGGTACTTTATGTGATTTACTTTACTGTTTCAATTTGAATAGTGAATTTGCTGAATCTCTATTTCATGTTGAAGGTAATGTAGGCATTAAACTTAGTATACCAAATGAAAGTTCTGCTTTCTTGTGGCATCATAGATTAGGTCACATAACCAAAGAAATAATAATGTGTTGGTGAAAAATGATATCTTACCTCAGTTGGATTTTAGTGACATGGATATATTTGTGGATTGCATTAAGGGAAAGCAAACCAAACATATATTAAAGAAAGCAGCCACAAGAAGACTCAACTTCTTGAGCTTATACATACTGATATTTGTAGTCCTTTTGATGTCCCTTCTTAGGGCGGTAAAAAATATTTTATCACATTTATAAATGATTTCTCACATTATGGCTATAACTATTTGCTACATGATAAATCTCAATCTATGGACTTCCTTAAGGTGTTCATTGATGAGGTGGAAAGGTAGTTAGATAAGAAAGTGAAAGTAGTGAGGTCAGATAGAGGTGGTGAGTTTTATGACAAGTCCAATGAAAGTGAACAATGTCCAAGTCCATTTGCAATGTTCTTTAAGAGTAAGGGCATTTGTGCACAATACACAATGGTTGGCACATCTTAATAGAATGGTGTACCTGAAAGACGGAACTACACCTTAATGGATATGGTTAGGAGCATATTGAGTAATTGCTCTCTATCCCTTTCATTGTGGATTACGCATTAAAGACCGTTGTGTATCTGCTTAATCGGTTCCTAGTAAGGCAGTTCCTAAGTTCCTAAGACACCTTATGAATTATGGATAGGTAGGAAACCCAGTTTGAGGCATCTCCATGTTTAGGGTTGTCAAGCAGAAGTAAAGGTGTCATATGAAAAGAAATTAGATCCTAGGACAGTCAGTGGTTTTTTCATTGGCTATCTTGAAAAGTCAAATGGGTATAGGTTTTGTTGTCCTAGCCATACTACAAAGATTATAGATTCTGGCAATGCTTGGTTCATTGAGAATGGTCAAACTAGTGGGAGTGGGAAACCACAAAAGTTGGACATTCAAGAAACTCGGGTTATAGTACCTACATCCAAAGTTTCTTTTCACGTTGTTATTCCTTTCATTGTATCACAGGCCAACAACGTACCAAAAAAACTACTCAATGTCCAAAACCCACCTATTCAGGTTGTAGAGAGAATG
Source organism: Biancaea sappan (assembly GCA_037074585.1). Classification (NCBI taxonomy): domain Eukaryota; kingdom Viridiplantae; phylum Streptophyta; class Magnoliopsida; order Fabales; family Fabaceae; genus Biancaea; species Biancaea sappan. The sequence continues at coordinate 38,913,499 of CM073501.1, read as the reverse complement.
CACTAGTCACTATTGATCAAGAAATTGTTGTACCACAACAGGAACCTCAAGGAAAACCTCAACAGGAAGTAGCATTAAGACAATTTGTAAGGCAAAAGAGATCTACTATTCTTAGTGATTTTGTGGTATACAATCTTGAGAATAAGTGTGACTTGAGCATTGCTAAGGATCTAGTCTTATTTAAACAAGCCATGGACTGTAATAATGTTGAAAAATGGTTCAATGCCATGAAAAATGAACTTAAATCAATGGATGACAACAAAGTCTGGGACTTGGTTGAATTGCTTGAAAGTTCTAAGAGAGTCAGTTGTAAATGGGTCTTTAAGACCAAACGTGACTCAAATGGAAATGTTAAAAGGTTCAATGATAGACTTGTTGCTAAAGGTTACACCTAGAAAGATGGCATTGATTATAAGGAGACTTTCTCTCCAATTTCAAAGAAAGACTCCTTGAGGATTGTTATGGCTTTGGTGGCTCATTATGACTTGGAGCTTCACCAGATGGATGTTAAGACTGCCTTTCTGAATGGAGACTTGGAAGAGGAAGTCTATATAGACCAACCTGAAGGTTTTCTGACCATAGGAAAAGAAAATCTAGTGTGTAAGCTGAAGAAATCAATATATGGACTAAAACAAGCCTCCTGTCAATGGTATCTGAAGTTTAATGATACCATCACATCTTATGGTTTTATAGAGAACACCGTTGATTGATGTATCTATATAAAGGTCAGTGGGAGTAAATTTGTTATTCTAGTTCTGTATGTTGATGATATATTACTTGCTGCAAATGACTTGGACATGTTACATGATGTGAAGAAGTTTCTCTCTAAGAGTTTTGAAATTTAGGATATAGGTGGGCATCCTTTGTGATTGGGAGAGAAATATTCTGGGATAGGTTACAAGGACTATTGGGATTATCACATAAAGGATATATCAATAAGGGCTTAGATAGATTCAGAATGGATAAATGCTCCGCAGGAATAGTTCCAATTCATAAGGGAAATAAATTCAGTCAAATGCAAAGTCTTAAAAATGAATTGGAATGTAAGGAAATGGAAACAATTCCTTATGCATTAATGGTTGGGAGCTTGATGTATACCATGACCTATACTTGGCTAGACATTAGCTTTGTTGTTGGTATGCTTGGTAGATACCAAAGCAATCCTGGTATGGACCACTAGAAAGCTGTAAAGAAAGTTCTTCGGTATTTGCAAGGCACCAAAGAACACATGCTCACATACAGGAGGTTTGATTATTTGGAAGTGGTTGGATATACAGATTCAGATTATGTTGGATGCTTGGACACCAAGAAGTCTACATTTGGCTTCTTGTTCCTATTGGCTAGAGGAGTAGTTTCATAGATGAGTGGAAAACAGTCTGTCAATGCTACTTCTACTATAGAGGTTGAATTTGTGGCATGCTTTGAGGCCACTATTCAAGGATTGTGGTTACAGAACTTTATCTCGAGACTTCGGATTGTCGACAGTATATCCAAGCAGCTAATAATATATTGTGATAATTCTGCAATCGTATTTTTCTCAAAGAACTACAAGTACTCTAAGGGTGCCAAACACATGGAGTTGAAGCATTGTCTATTAAGGAGGAAGTGCAGAAGCAAAGAATATCTATTGAGCATATCAGTATTGATCTGATGATAGCGGATTTGTTGACTAAGGGATTACCACCCAAATCATTTTCTAGTAATGTAGAGCGTATGAGCATTATGGACAAAGCCTTGCTGTGTTGATTATAATACTGTGTTTATTGTGCTTGTTATGTTTTGTGACACTATGAATTCAATTATGGTTATGTTTCTGCATATTATACTTGTTATCATTTTGGTATCTATGTACATATATTTATGTTAGATGACAGGTTCTGTTGAGGCTTACAATTTTCCTCAATTAAAGTTGATGGTGGGTTAGGAATGTTTTGTGATACATGAAAGGGATCATGTTGCAAAATAATATGTGACCGCCATAATCCGCTTAAAACTAATTCAACTAAGTCTAGAGACGTTAGTGAATTTAATTTATGGAGTGCACTTACAGTTGTTGTTAAACCATCAAGTAATTACAAGCTCCACGTGGGAGAATGAGATTATTTTCTAATATGTGGCCCATTTAATTAATTTTAATGGCATTAATTATTAAATTCACATAATATAACATTGAAGGACATAAATGATAAGTTTTTAATATATTCAAGTCTTCTTGTGATGGTTGAGAGGCTATTAAGTAATTAAGAACTTTATAGAGGTCAAAAGGTAATATACCTTTTATTCTGATTTCAAATTTAAAATAACAATAATAAAAGAAAAGGAACGTTGATTTAGATAGGTGACTGTTACTGTTTTCCCTTCTAACTATCAAGGAAAGCTAAAAGAAAGAAATTCAAAGGAAAGAACACGGATTCAAATTTGCAGAAGATAAGCATGAATCTAGGTAAGTGATTGTAATGTTTAAGTTTCTGTTTTGTGTGAATCATGAAAGTCAAAATCTTTAATGTTGGGATTTTCATCTTACACAAGCTACGATGAGTAAACGACGGCCTCACTACATGAAGATGAAGGGATGATGACGATGAGCAAACAACGGATGCCCAAACAGCACGAAGATGAAGGGATTTTGAAAAATATAGTGGCATTCTAATTGTAAAAAGCCACTATATAAAATGCTATTATATAGTAGAATTTGTCTCTTAAATGTCACAATATTAGGATTTAGTGGCCTTTTTATGAACGCTACTAAATTACCACCACTATATTACTGTTTTTTTGTAGTGTAAAAAAAAAAAAATATATATATATATATATTAAAAACAATGCTAATATAAATCCCTTAAATACAGTGTATTACATGTCTGCATATCGAGAATTTTAGATGTTTCTTGGTGTTAATTAAGTTAACATGAGATTTTCCCCTTCTTTATCTATAAAGCCTATAATGCCATTACTCATTTGAAGGCAATTTGCAATTCAGAATTTCACACCAGTTAATAACAATAAGGCAAAATTGAATTCTATATAGTTGTTGGTAAATGAAGGAAACGATAATACGAAATAATGAAAAAAATTGAATTCTTCGTCAAAAAGACACTACTTAATATTATCTACCTTGGGACCAAAAACACTATATTCCCACAATATCCATTGTTGAACATCTTGTCAAATTAGGAGACAAATCGAAAGGTCAATAAATACGTAACATTTATAAAAGCTTGAAAGAAGGAAAAAAAAACTACAAGCATTCATGCAACATTCAATCAAAGAATTAGCTAAAAAGAATAAATTTAAAACTACAATAATTCTAAAAATAGTTTTGAAATTGATAGAAGTCACAAGATTTACTAATAAAGATTTTCTTCAAGCTTTTACTGTACATAGATGCATGTGACCTCAAAGGCATTCAAATTTAGAGGTCATGATCACAACAAATATAAGTTTGTTGTCCCAATCCTAACACAAGCCATGAATAACGAATAGATATAGCAACTGATACATGATTACAACACTGTGACATGTTTCTCACCAAATCACTCTGCACTTAGAAGCACTTTTCTCGATTTCTACCTTTTAAGCGATTTTGGTTTCAAATAGCTTTAATTACTTAATATTTAAGATGTTAGGGTAAAAAGAAAAAAGAAGAAAAAGTAATTTACATCAATCACTTTGAATTCAGAAGTACGATTCATTTTTTTATCTTTTTTTAGTTTAAACTCGCAAACAATTTCAATTTGCAAATATAGCAATATCAATGTTTAAATGTTCTAAGAAAGTAACCTATTTTCTGCTAGTCCTTTCAAATTTAAAAACACTATCCTCATTCTTTTGCCTCTCAAGACTCAAGCAATACTAGTTACAAATAGCTTCATTTAACATTTAAGATGTTTAAAGAGGGTCATGTATTTCTCATGGACTGCTTTCAATATAAAGCAACATGCTCGAATTTTCATCTCGAGTAATTTTGGTGAAGGAGAGTAACATATTATCTAGCTGTCACTTTGAATCTAAAAACACCATCCTCGTTTTTCTTTGCCTTCCAAGCCGTTTTGGTCACAAATAGCTTAGCGTTGAAGTGTTTTCTTTAAAGAGTGTAACGTTTTCTCCGCCAATCCCTTTTGTTTTGGAAGCACCATCCTTGTTTTCTTTCCTTAGACTGATCTCATGAAAATAGATATAAATAATACTCATGATAATCCCACTCCATACATTCTTAGCAACCCACCAAAATCAACACACAAACTAGAGTTGACCTTGGCCTAATCCATATTTGTGTGGGTTTTAAAATGACCCTCCTTGGGATAACCTAATGAGTTGTTTACTATTATTTTTTCCTATACTATCAAGTGATCTCTCAGGTAGCTCATCTACATCATTTTTTTTTTTGTAGTTTCTAGTCTAGTCAAATATAGTACATAACCACCGAGAATGATAGATTCATAAAAATTTCCTTGTAATTTATACCCTTCAAAATTTTCAAAATTAGTATTGTATATATTGCTTGCTAACCATCGTCTCTTGGTTGCATCAATTTCAGATGCATTAAGACAGCAACTTCAAACAATATTTTCATTCAAAAATGGAAAAGCAAAACAAATCCACAGAGATGTTTGTAGAAGAACACAAACGTAAGGTAGAAAAGGAAAACAGACGGATTGTACCTGTTTACGTGTTTATTAAAGAGTATCCTTTACAACAATACATGATTCAACAGCTACAACAAGGTAAGTCAAAGATATTTTGACAGAGTTGGATTCTTTCATTTCGACTGGAGGATGAAGCTTGTGAATGTAGATTCATCTTTACTAAGTTTTGCTCTATAAATAAGCAGGTGTTGCTACCAATTGAGTCAACCAAGGATTTGTACGTATTTGGAGGGTATTTCGGGTTGAGTCCGATCAATTCTTGAGTTGTGACAATGATTCACCCAAAAATGATTATGTCTCTTCCAGTCATTTGGTTGCTTCTAATAAAGAAGAATTTGATACTCAAGCAGCAGCACCAGATAAATCTCCAAACAGTATTCTTGAAAAGGATCTTCTTAAGTTTTACTATTCGTTGAATGACATTCTTATTCTGCCTGACGCAAAGAAAAATTTAAATGGTTCTCATTTTGTTGAGGTCTTACGTCGAAGAGGAGAATAAGCCAACCATCCTTCAAGAGCCATACTCCTTTGCTGTCGAGTAGTTTTAGCATATGGGTTAACTAGGACAATGATGAGCTTCTATATATATATATATACACATATATCCTTGACCAAAACATCATTTTCGTCCCTCACAAATTTCTTTTTCTAAGTTAGTTTCTCACAAATTTTTATTTTTAATTTCGTCTCTTATAGATTGATATGTTATCAATTCAATCCCTCATAGATTTTTATTCTCAATATATTCCCTCACAAATTAATATGTTATTAATTTATTCCCTCACATATTTGTATTTTCAATTTGGTTCCTCATATATTTATATGTTACCAATTTAGTCCCTTCATCAAAAAAGTTTTATCCATCAAAATTTATGGCCAACAAAAAAAGGACTAAATTGATATATCAATTTATGAGGGATCAAACTGAAAATGAAAACAAGTGAGGGATTAACAATCTATGAGGGACTAAATGGAGAATAAAAATTTTTTCCAGACTGAATTAGTAACATCAATCTGTAAGGGACCAAATTAAAAATAAAAATCTATAAAAGGCCAAATAAAACAAAGCATCTCAGGGGCCAAAATAGGATTTTTGTCTATATATCCTCTTCATTTTTATGCCCTTTTCATACTTAAATCAAAATTTCATTGCCTTATGATTTTTTACTTGAAAGAGTATGAGACTGATAGAAGTCACAAGATGCACTGATAAAGATATAGGTTAGTTCTTTAAAGCTCCTATTGTGCGCATAGATGTGACATTGAAGGAATTCAAATTCAGATCATTTTTTAAAGAATTTTTCTCTCATTATCTCTTTCTTCCATAATGAGTTTACCATCCATTTTGGTCCGTATTAATTACAAAAAAAAAAAAAAGGACGCGAGCAAATATGTGCTTTCATTCTTATACATGTTTAGGATCATGAAGCAAAATAAAGAATGTAGAATACTCGAACGTATTATATATGCTAAACTAATAGACTATAATAAAGGAAAAAAATCTCATCTTCACACCAGTAAATGTAAATTTAACCATAAATATAAAGGTAAATTATACTAACATTTCTTAAAATTTGATTAAGTTACAGTTAATATTTTTTAATTTAAAATATTAAAGTCGAATTTTTTTAATTAATTTTTTTTATTGGAGGTAACTTTTTTACAACATAAATTTCTTATAATAACAAGATTATTTAACAGTTTGTATTATGTATATTAAGAAAAGTCATACTTCATAGATCATACTAACGTTAATTTAATTGTCTACATTACTGTGCTAAAAATAAAATATAACTTTATATTATATAGAATTTAATAAAAATAAACGTAAAAACAAAAAATATTTTTACACCACATAAAAATATTGGGGGAGCCAAACATCAAAAATAGGTTTGAACTTTTTTTTTGGTCAAATAGAAATCAATTTCATTAAGATGGCTCAAGGATTACATAAGATAGACCAGGACCTATAAATAATCAAATATATTACAAGCTTCGAATTTATAGGAGAATGATACATGATCTAACAATTAGTACCAAACACATACACAAGACTAATAAGAAACAATACACCTCTGATTTTAAATTTAGTAGATTAAAAGAGGCAACACGCCTATACTCTAGATAAGAGCTAGTCTTTTATCAAACCAAATAAAAGCAAGCTGATACATGTCACAAGAACCAACTAGAAACAGTGCATGAAAAAGAAAAACAAAACAGGAAAATAGAGACAGATTCGAAACCTATCCATGGCTGACCCGCTACCATGCTCGACCCGCTTGATTCTGGAAGCATGATGGTCTTCCTTCCTCATCCACAAGGCGAGGGTCTAATATTGCCGTGGCCACCGGCATTTCTCTCGTTCACGGTCGCAGCCAGACCTCGAGTTGAATATGGAGGACCAGTTATGGGGGAATACATATAAACATCAGCTTTCAAATAATCCCCAACTTGCTCCAAAAACAACTTCTTTTCTATCTTGGGTTTTTCCAGCTTAACCACTTTAGTAGAAGAAGCGAAAGTGTCAAGCGAGGGAAAATCAGCAGGTAGAGATAGTAAAGGGCAGAGATAGGGGGAGTTTGTTCGATGCCAATGTCGTTAGAAGGGTGGCAATCACACTAACATATCCCAAATGAGTGGCGTTCGACTCTAAGAAGATGGCGGCTGGATCTCGGAGAAAACATGGGGGTAAAAACTTTGACGGGTGAAGAGGAGATCTCTTACGGAGGAGAAAGGGAGAAAAATTGAGTAGAGGAGGTGGGCGGAGGCAGCCCCCTGCCATTGAATGCGCCCCTGCTGGAGAAGAAACTTAGGAACAATGATGGAGAAAAAGTTTTGCTAGGGTTGAATCAGACAGTGTATGATGAATTTTTTTTTTAATTAAGGAGTATTGAAGTGGGCATTTGGGAGATTGTATTGGGCTTTTGCCGAGTTAGTTCATACATTATCTCTCCTGACTAGTTGTGAGTTTGGAAGTTTCAATCAATCAATGGATAATCATAAAGGAAACTAATAATCTTAAATCATAAAATGATTTATAGATCTCACTGAATGCACCAACTGGTGCTACAACAACAATTAACATCATATTTGGTGTATGAATTGAAGTGAGAGACCGGATGATGTAATAAGAAAGATAGTAAAAAATTATCTAAATTGCTTTCCTAAAAAACACTAAGCTTTCTTTTTTCTTTTTTAAAAAATAGTTGATATATTTTAGTAAAATATTTCATTATTTTTTCCATTCTCAATCTCTTCTATGTTTTTTGTCATAAGAAGTAGCACCATTGCCACAACTATAACTAATGCTAGGCCACTTACAAGTATCTCAATATAAATGTTTAGGCTAAATATTTTAGCCAATTGATTTTAATTTTAATTTATTTTATTTCCTTTAAATATTTTAAGATCAAGTTCAGCTTAACTGAGGTCAACTCAAAAAACAAATTTTTTTTACTCTTAGAATTTTTCAATACATTAGTCATATACTCTCATTCTTCATATGATTTTCATGATGTCTTAATTTTTTTACTTACTTTTTATAATCAAAATGAAATTAAAATATTGCTATTTATATCAAAAAAAGCTTTAGTTATTAACGTGATACTAATAATTCATCCATTATTTAAATGAAAAAGCATTATTAAGTCATGACAATCATTAAATTCATTAAAATTGAATAAAATCCTATTTATGTACAAAAAGACATGGCCAGGCACAAGATTTGTCCACAATTTTGGGCCATCATTTTTTTGATAGCCCAAAAAATGGGATTGTTGAAAAAATATTTTGCTTTACTTTTACTTGTTATAATGGGTTACAATTTGCAAAGGATAATCCCCCTACCCCAAAACCCTAGCAGAGCTCTCTCTAGTACCGTGTTTAGAGCTTTTTCTCTAACAGCAACATGTTTGACAGCGGGGGGCTACCAAGGTAGCCTTTCACCCACCTCCTTATCCTCGATTCTTCTCCCTCTCTCTTCCGTGATAGTTTTCCTCTTCACAATTCAAAGTTTCCCCCTAGACTCTCTTTAGGATTCGGGCGTCAGTGAACAAGCTGAACACTGGCAACCATGGCAGTCTTGTGGATGTTTCCAAACTCAAGCTTGAGCGCATCAATGTCTACTACAACAAGACCAATGGTGGCAGGTACGTCCCATGCACCGTCCTCATGGATCTTGAGCCTGGCACCATGGTTTCCCTTAGATCCGGTGCCGACAACAACTAGGCTAAGGGGCATTTAACCGAGGGAGCTGAGCTTATCGATTCCATCTTAGATGTTGCAGTAACAGGTCAAGTGTGGAAGCGGGGCAATTAACAAAGATGCTGTTCGGATTTGTTTTGTTTATCGTGATCTGTTTTCTTTTTCTTTCTTTTTTTCCCTTTTCATGCTCTGTTTCTCTGTAGGCATATATAAGCTTGTTTTTATTTGAGTTGTTAGAAGACTAGCTCTTATCTAATGTAGGGGTATGTTACTTCTTTGAGTCTACTAGATTTAAGATCATGGGTGTGTTACCTATGTTTAATCTCATAGTTCTACTGTATATGAGACTAAACAGAGGCAACATACCAAATGTTTTGCTATATATCCAACATTTCATAGTTCTACTATATAGCTCTTATCTGATTGTTAGGATCATGTACCATTCTTCTACCAGTTCCAGATTTGTGATGTACTTGACGATTATTAGGTCCTGATTTATCTCAAGTAATCCCTGATTTGATGTCATATTAATGAAATTTATATCCATTTGACCAAAACAAAAAATAATGGGTTCGAGAATAACAGATTTCATTCATACATTAGTGAGATTTGCAGTACAAGTAAAACTGTATAAGCTAAGATTTAAGTTAGTTTCCCAGGTGAAGTTATATATATATATATATATATATATATATGTTATCAACATCACAAGTCTATAATTTTTCAATCAGAATACAATAAATATATCGTCTTTAAAAAATAATTTTATATTTTTCACAATTTATTATTATTGCATGATTTTTTTTAAAACTTTTTTACATAATTTTGTTTTTAGTAAAAGAAAATTAAGATATATAAAAAATTTATACAAGTCTTCCCCCTCATAATTTTAATACCCAACTATGGGAAGTCATAAAAACATGAAAATCTAACCTGAAACGTTGTTATGGGAGCGAAACGAATCTCATGTTTGTCCTTGGTGCTTCTTCTATCTAGACTGTTAAACTTCATATTTGACAGTCCAAATTTTAATATTTTTTTTTTAAAAGAAATCATCACTTAACATATGAACCGTTGGATCTAAAATCTAATAAACTAAATGAAATCTGTGTCCATAAGAAAGCAAGTGGTATTTCGCACATTAAGCCTTCTTTTTTAAAACATAAATCACGAAGGACTTGTGAAAGGCTTGAGTTTTAGCAGTTTGCACCGTTATCAGTTACGAAATAAGCATCTGAAATCTAGTGCAATGATGTCATTTACATTTTTGAGGGTTCACATGAGTCTACACATAGAACTCTACTATCTAGAAAACGTGCTACATGCCCATAAGAAACGTTAAAACTTAAAACCTGGTAGTTTAATTCGCAGTTTTTTTAAGTTAAATTAAGCAGGTTATGATTAAATGTAGATAAAAAGCTTTTAACTCAATTCCAGCCTTCTAAGGTTTGCGATCAACTCTATAGAGTATAAGCTATGCCATTAAAATACATAAATAAATTTCAACCTCGCCGTATTCAAGTATTCAACTATAAATAAACAATGACTATGTTATTACTTTTGTCTAAATAATATTATGAATTATTAGTTAACAATTAACAGTGTAACATAAAAATTAATTATCAACTATATATATTACAAGAAAATCATCAATTAGTGACGGATTTTTATCACAAAATATTTTGTGATGGAGTAACGTCACAAACCCATCATTGGTTCCTGGAAATTTATTTTGTGACAGATTTTCTCACTAAAAGTTTTTTCATATCCGTCACTACTTTTTGGTATTTTTTTGACAAATGCTTGTCACTAAATTTAGTTGTAGACAGTGCATCACTAATTTTTGTTTATTAACTATCGGTGATCTCTTTTGTACCAGATTTGATCTGTCACTAATTTTCGTCTCCTATTTGACCATCTTTGTGATAGAACTTTGCATTAATTAGGACGAATTATTTGCTTGCTAATTTTATTTCTTATTTCTAGTTATAAATTCTTTGAATTATTGACGGATTTATGTCACTATTAATCTATCACTATTTGAAGAACATAAGCCAGATGAAGGAATGAGAAAACTTAGGATGTAGAAGATCATAATACAAGGGATTCGGCAGATTTGGATTCCTATATATCTACTCATGCAGTAATGATATATATATATATATATATATATATAAGAATTCTATGATATATATAAAATTCATCAGTATAGATCTTATCATCTACATCCAGAAAGTCGTACGCTTTCGAAGAAGCTTGTATAGTTTGGAAAGGAGTTTTGATTGATAAAAAAGAAGAATTTACTTCAACTGATATCCCCTTAGGCACAACCATACATAACATAGAAATCACACTTAGAAAGGGTGGACAATTAGCTAGAGTATCAGGTGCTGTAGCAAAATTGTTAGTCCAGATGAATGCTCAAGAAGGCGTGAATTGAGTATCGATAACTTCTAAAAATTTAGATATTTTGTTTTCTTTTTTAAATGTTGATAAGGTTTCTAGTAAAGAATTAGAAATTTATTTTGGTTATCAAATAGACAATTATTCAGATAAAAGCAATATACAACATTTTAAAGAGAGGAAACCAAGATTTACAGTGGTTCAGTCGTATCACAAAGATACTCATATGTCCACTCCTCAAAACACACAGTTAAGAGATTTTACTAAGGGAAAGAATCAACTAGTACAAGTAACCAAGTTAAGGTTTAGCTGTCTACTTTTACGTTAACCACATAACAACCTTAAACTCTAGCTCAACAGGGGCCTACTTTTACGCTTAGATCCACTAGGCCTTTGACTGTCCCTGGTGAATGTTATACCAGGAAACTTTTCATCCAGAAAGGCTTAGCCTGCAATTTTTAATCCTCACAACAATATGAACCTCACCAAGTCCCTAACGCATCCTCACACTGGAGAAGTACAAGTAATACAACAATTGGACAGTTCACTTAGAATTTACAAAGATATTGCTCAAATAGAGTATATGTAATAGTACAAAGCTCTCTCAAAATAGTATAAAGAGAATAAGGCGCACTTCCCAAGCTTTATGAAATTGACTTCTCTTTTTCAACGAGGGTGTCTTCAAAATGCTGAAATGTGCTCCTTTTATAGCCTTCAAGAAGATAGCCATTGTGTGCAAAGGCTCCTTCATAAATTTCTTTAAAAGCCTTGAGTCAACGCATGAGTGATTCAGAATTAGGTACCTCCAATAGAAAGTTTGCACCGAATAAGTAAAGAAGTTTTCCCAAAACTTATCAACTTTATCTTGCATGGATTCTGATTGATTTTAGCCCATCTTGATTTATTCTTTCCTTCTGTGGTGTTTCCATGTTTGGTTTTCGATTATAACGGCTTAATTCCTTATTTAGGGACCTCTGTATTAATGATGCAATCTTTCCTTTTTCGTGGGCCTTGATTTCCTTTCTATTTTGTTGCACGATAGTCTCTTTTATGTTGATAACAAATATTTGCATTTAATTATTCCCAATTTCACTGAAGTAATCATTGGATTCTTTCTTTTTATAGCTCGATACTAATTTTGATTATGATGCATTTAATGCACGAAACTCCAGTGTTTTGGTAGTTGCATTTTGTCATATTGATCTCCTTCCATATGCACAAGATCTTCCATTTATAGTCCTTTTCTATAACAGCATGTTTTGACCTTGAAAAATAATATCCTTCCTTATTTGGATTATTGATCATTGATTGCATGTCCTTTCCTTTTCAAGTGGAATCTTGATTTGTTTCCTTTTTCGTTATGTTGACTTCGGGAGCTTTATTACAAACTGTTTCCTTCTTTAGAAATTCTACATTAGTTGCTTTGATTCATTAGGATTTGATTGCATTAATAAAAAAAAATATTCATTAAGGGAATCTCGCACCAACAAAAATTGATTGCAAAAGAGGTGAAATCATCCTCATTAAAATTACTAAATTAATTCATTTTTTTAATCTTGTTTTAATTCTTTCAGCTAATTGCGATATTGCAATAAGGAATAGAAGAAATATATAATGAAAAAACATAAATATTGCATCCTATTTTACTACTACAACAAGCAATACATAGGTGAAATCAATTGTCCTATGAGAAGCAGGAGCCAACCTACTAGTAGAAATTAATTGTCAACCCATAGATCTCAAGTCTTGTAACTCCTTTGTCAGCTCTTCACTTTGTTGTTTCTCTCTCTCCCTTTCTTGTCTCAACTCTCTTTAAACTTCTTCATGCATCATCCTTTGCACTTCATCTATTCTAGTCTTTCCTTATCCAATGTAGGTGGACATGAAGGTTGTGATGTTATAGATAGAGTAGAATAATCAGCACAAATAACAAAAGAAGCCTTTGGTACAAGGCCATAGATTCTTCCCTTTGTTAGACCAACAACAACTTTGGTCCAAACCAATATCTCACGCTCAGAAGCAGCACTTCTTGCACATGCTTCTTGATTGTTAGCTTTTTTAGCATTAGATGTCTCACTGTGTGTCTATATTTTAATTCACTTTCAAACTTCTCCTAAGAAAACAATGTCTAAAAGCATTTGCAAATCCAAGCAAGCAAACACCCCTTTTAACTTTAAATTTTGCAATATTGTAAAACAAAAGAAAAAGAATTATTTCATAATCATCAACTTGATAAGAAATGAATCCAAACCAAAAAAAAAAGCGTAAAAGTGCATGTCATTTGTATTAGGAGCAACTTACTATGTACCAAGTGTTACTAATTGCATTAAACTAAAAAAGAGAAAAACCAGCAACTAACCATAGAAGAACCTTAGAAACAGAGAATAGAAAAATAAGATAACAATAAGTCCCATCGTATTCCATTATGTATACAATTAACTTATGGGTGCCATAGGAACTAGATCTTGCCTATCTAGAAAATTTGAATTGGGATTTTCTGAACTTCTTTCCAAAATTTACAACACAACAAATTAACTACACATCTAGAATTTACATTTAAGCGGTAAGTGTGACCCACTAATTAAGTAGAAGGTCCCAAGAACATCAACTCAAAAGTCCATATATATATATATGAAGTAGATGAAATTAATATAAAAGAAAAAACAAAGTTTACAAGCATATAGTTCATATCATGATTGTTAAAATCGAGATTTTATGCATGATTGGAACGGGCACAAGATAGATAGAAACGAGGATCGTAAAATCCTATCAAATATATATATATATATATATATATATATATATATATAATGGTGACTTTTTCCGATTTCAATTGACCCAATAGATTAGAAAACATATCAACAAATAAAAAAAGACAAAAATTCAAAAAGTTATAGATTAATAAAATTGTAATATTTTAAGATTTAAATCGAAATCCTACTTTGGTACTAGTAGATTTAGATCTTATTTAGAATCGGAATCGTTCGAATTGTTTGAAATCATGAGACTGTAAGATCTTAAGATTTACATCTAGATCTAGATCTTGACAACCATGCTTCATATACAACTAAAGGCCTCTTGCATTTTAACATTCAGCATTTGAAGAGAACAATGTTTGCCAACAGACCATCACAAAAATCTATAAGAATTCAAAAGAATCATCTCTACAATTAGCAAAAGAGGCTTAAAAAAAATTATTGAATACAAGAAAGGACCAATGGATATAACATAAAAAACAAACCAGACAGATTATAGTGAAGTAATTACAACTAATCTCACTCTTGTCATCACTAGATGAAACAAAAAATCAATATGCATAGGATCCAACAAGCCACATCATCTCAAATATGTTCTCATCAACAAAGTCTTAAGGATTTAGTCATACCAATATTAGTTTTGAATTCTTTCAACAAAGTCCCATGTCCTATTTTTGTGGGTCAACAAGAATAACTGTGATGGACAACATTCCCTGTTGTATCTGCTTCAATGACCATATGGAGAGATTAGTTTATTTAAATCAACTCAGTAAAGTTTTTAAAAGAAAAAGGAGGAAGAAAATACAAATATAAGTAAGGTATGGATCCTTTGGTTTGACATCATGGACCAAGTCCATCCCTGTTGCTCAGTCTATTCCTTGCATTGATTTTAGATGTCTCTAGGTTTTTCTAATCTACATATCAATTTATTTAGTTTTCAATTAGTCAAAGGTACTACATAACACGAGAAGTGAGAAATTCAAAAAAAACTTTCTCATAATTTAACCCTTCAAAATTTACAGAATCAAAATTTGTATACATTAATTGCTAGCCGCCATTATTTGGTTGTACCAATTTCAAATTCATTGTAGAGTTAGAGTGGAGGCGCAAACACATGGAAGTTTCATTTCAATAAATGGAAGAAACTGCCATATGAGATTGCAAGACATCAACTACAAACAAGATTATCATTCAAAAATGGTGAAGGGGAATTTATGTTGAAAGGAAAGTTTGCAGAAGTTTCTCACAGAAAGAGGAGAATAGAAGGACGGATGTTGTAATTATAGTACATATCCGTTGAAATGTGAACTTAATAGAATTTACTCACGCATAATTGAAGCTGAGATGGAAGTTACCGGGCACACGGTGGCTATTAATGCCTTGTAGCCACTTGACCCATCAGCCGTGCCTTGGAACTGTATGATTGTAGGGATATGTTGTTGCAAAAGAACTTCAACTATGTGAGTAAATTTTGAAGAGTTCACACTTCATAGTTGCATGCACATGTGCAACTTCTTGCTCATTCATCGGGTCTGTGTGTGCAGCTTTAGATCTTGCTAAGAAGCATATAAGATCACCTTCAATCAAATGAACTTGGTTAATGGAAAGTTCAGATCATTTTACAAAAAGGAATTAACATGATGATAATATAATTTGTGTAAAATGATTTGAACTTTCCATTAGTCAAGTACACTTGATTAAAGGTGATCTTATATGCTTCTTGGCAAGTACATTTGAAGTTGCAAACAAGGAATCAATGGATGAGCAAGAAGTTGCATATATGCATGCAACTTTGAAGTGTGAAATTAACATAATTTACTTACACATAGCTGAAGTTTATTTTGCAATGGCATCCTTGCAATCATACAATTCCAAGGTGCGGCTAATGGGTCAAGTGGCTGCATGGTGTTAATAACCACTGAGTGCTTGGTAACTTCCATCTCAGTTTCAGTTATGTCTGAGTACACACTTCATAGGTATGTACTAGAGATTACAACATCCGTCCTTCTATTCTCCTTTGTGTGTGAAGTTCTACAAACTTTTCTTTCAATATAAATTATCCTTTACCATTTTTGAATGATAATCTTGTTTGTATTTGTTGTCTTGCAATCTCATTTGGTGGCTTCTTCCATTTACTGAAAAGAAACTACCATGTGTTTGCACCTCCACTCTAACTCTGCAATACATTTGAAATTGGTACAACCAAATGATGTCGACTAGCAAGTAATGTATACAAATTCTAATTCTATAAATATCAAAGGGTTAAATTATAAGAAAGTTTCTATGAATTTCTCACTTTCGGTGTTATGCAATAGCTTTGACTAAAGTAAAAACTGGATAAATTGAGATGTAGATTACCAAACCTGGAGATCATATGATTGTAGCAAAAATATGCCGAGGAGGCTCATGTTAAAACCCACACAAATGGACTAGGCTAAGGTCCACTCTTTCTGTATTGGCTTTGGTGGGTTGATGAAGATGTGTGAAGTCAAATTATCCTTGAGTATTATTTATATTTGTTTCATGAGACCAGTCCAAGGTAGAAAAACGAGGATGGTGCTTCTGAAATAAAAGTAATTGGTGGAGAAAACGTTTCTCCCTTTTATAAAACGTAACCAAAACAACTTGGAAGGCAAAGGAAAACGAGAATGATGTAAAGTGACTGGCAGCGAAAACGTTACTCTCTATTTGAAAACTTAAATTCTTAGATATTGTGACGAAAATTGCTTGGGAGGAAGAGAGAAAAAAAAAAAAAAAGAGGATTGTGTTTTTGGATTCAAAGTGACAACTAGATATAACACTTTATTCTCTTTGAATTAATATCTAAATATAAAGCAAAATGATGTGATCAAAATTACTCAAGAGGTGGAAAAACGAGGATGGTGCTTCTAAATTTGAAGTAGTCCATGAGAAATACGTGACCCTCTTTAAACATCTTAAACTATAGGTTATGCAATTCGTAATTGACGGCCAAAAAAACAAGGATATTGTTTTCTCCGGTGGAAAATACATTATATTGGAACATTTGAATGCCAACAAAGCAATGTTTGCAAACTAAAATTATTTGTGAGTTTACATTCAAAAAAAGAAGAAGATACTTTTGAATTCAAAGTCATTGGTATAAAATACTTTCTTTTTCTTTCAACATTTTACATGTTAAAAAAAAGAGGAAAAAAGAAACTTTCTTTCCTTCAATTTTGTCCCCTTTTATATAAAATAAATCAAACCTTCATTATGTCTTGTGATATTTTACTTGAAAGAGTATTGAAATTGATAGAACTCACAAGATGTGCCGCATGATAAATACATAGATGCATGTGGCCTTGAAGGCATTCAAATTTAGAGATTTTTTAAACAATTTTTTCTCATTATCTCTATCTTCTATAATTAATTTACCATCCTTTTTTGGTCCATATTAATAAAAATAAAAAAAAACGCAAACAAATATGTTCTTTCATTTTTTTTGTTAACTATATGTTCTTTCATTTCCAAACAAATAAAAATTGCAGGATATCTGAATGTTGAACTATATGTGCTAAGCTAATAGTCTATAATTTTTTTTTCTTTAACTTCATATTCACACCTGTTAAAAGTATATATAACCATAAATATATGGACAAATTATACTAACATCTCTTAAAATTTAGTTAAATTATACTTTATAATATTCCTCTTTTTTCAAATATTCTACTCGGCCCCTTTTTAGCTAATTTTTTACCATTAAAATAACTTTTTACATAATGCAAGCTCCTTCTAATAATAAAATTATTTAACTATTTGTATTGTTATATTAAAAATAAAGTCACAATTTATAGATGTTAAGGTTAATTTAACTGTCTTTATTGTCATTTTAAAATAAAATTACAATTTTATATTATATAGAAAGTTATTGATTTAAAAATAATAAAATAAATTAGAAAAATTCTTGCAACACATATAAAATATTAGGGAAGCCCAATATCAAAATTGGTGTGAAGTTTAGGAACAGAATTACGCAAGAAAGAAAATTGTATCAAAGTCTCTAAGAAAGTTTTATTAACAAAAAATGATTTATATGAAAGTCATAGATGCAGAACAAGTAAAAAAACCGTTATGTAACACTGACGATTAACAACTGATTTTTTAAGAAAATACCAGAAATACCCAACATTCCCTCCCTTGAACTAAATTTAGTTCATTTCAGAATTAGTACAGACTCTTAGCCTTTTATGAAGCCTCTAAAAATCCTCTGACTTCAAAGGTTTTGTCATGTAATCTGCAATTTGATCCTTAGTTCCACAATGAATCAATTTAACTACTCCATCATTTGTGAGATCTATGAGAAAATGGAAATGCACATATATATGTTTGGATCTGCCATGCAAGACTAGATTCTTAGATAGTTTAATTGCATAATTATTATCACAATTAACCACCATGCTTCCTACTTAATCATGCCCCAAAATCCTTCAAGATTCTTCTCATCCATACAGCTTGACAAGCGCATGCAGTAGCAGCCATAAATTGTGCTTCAGTAGTTGAGAGAGTAACTATAGGTTGTTTTTTTTTAAGACCAAGCTATTGCATCATTGCTCATCATGAACACATAGCCAGATGTACTTTTCCTGTCCTCTGGATCTCTCGCATAGTTGCTATCTGTAAAAGCCACTAACTCTTCATTCCCTTTCCTCCTGTATAAAATCCCATGATCCATTGTCCCTTTGACATATCGTAGAGCTCTCTTTGCTACTTGCATATGCATTTCTGTTGGGTTGGCCATGAATCTGCTAATTAGACTCACAACAAAAATGAGATCAGGGCGAGTGACAGTGAGGTACATCAAACTTCCTATAATTCGCTTGAAATATGTTTCATCCACCTTCACTCCTTTCTCATCCTTAAGTGTCTCGTAACCTAGAACTATAGGATTTTCTACAGCATTACTTTCAATAATCCCGAAGTGACTTAAGATTTAAGCAACATACCTTTTTCGGCAAATGAATATTCCATCACTTCTTTGTATCACTTCTATTCCAAGGAAAAAACTCATTTTCCCCAAATCTGTCATATCAAATTCACTTTTCATGGAATTTTTGAAATCAAGCCTTAGATTTTCATCATTTCTAGTAAACACGAGATCATCCGCATAAATGCTTACTATCAGAATTTTACCTCCTTTGCCTTGTTGACAAACAAAGTATGTTCATTGCAGGTTATGTGAAATCTTTCCTTAATGAAGTATGCTTCAATGAGACTGAACCAAGCTCTTGGAGCTTGTTTCAATCCATAGAAGGCCTTCAAAAGTATGCTTTCTGTTCTTCTCCCTTCTTCTCATAACCCTTGGGTTGTTCAACATACACCTCTTCCTTCAATTCTCTATAGAGGAAAGCTGATTTTACATCCAGCTGATAGATCTTCCAAGCTTTACTGCTGCCAAGGCTATGATCAACCTCATTGTATCCATTCTAGCTACATGCGTAAACACTTCTGTGTAATCTATTCCATACTACTGTGAATACCCCTTAACCACCAAACTTGCTATGTATTTATCCACCTTTCCTTTTTCATTTAACTTGGCTTTATAAACCATCTCACCCCTATTTTCTTAGCCCCTGCAAGTAATTCTATCAACTGCCATGTCTGATTCCTCTCAATAGAACTGATTTCAGCATCCATGGCTGCTGTCTACTTTGAGCTCTTCACTACTTCTTCAAAACTCACTAGATCTGAGGACACCATAAAAACCATATTGACTTCCTCTTCTTCAGACACCTCTTCATTCACCACGTAATCTCTCATCCATGTGGGAGGATTTCTAGTTTTGCTTTCCTTCTGACAACATTATCATCATTTCTCTTTACTGTGCTGTCTTGTTCAACTTCTGCTGGTATCACCCTTTCTTCTCTCTCTGCATTTGTTTCACAAGTTCTCTCATTGTGAACTTCATCTCCACTATCTTCATACTCCACGCACATAATCTGTTCTTTTCCATAGCTAGCTTCCCAAACCTAACTATTTTCTTCCTCAAAAATCACATCTCGCCTCACTACTATTTTCTTCGTGGAAGGATCATACCTTTTATAGCCTTTTGACTCGCTGCTCAAACCAAGAAGAATACATCGTATGCTCTTCTCTTCCAATTTGGTTCTTTTAGCATTAGGAATATGAACATTTCCTATGCATCCAAAAACTCTAAAATGCTCCACCGTTGGTTTTACTCCAGTCCAAGCTTCTTCAGGAGTCATTTCACTCAAAGCACTAGTGGGTGATCTATTTAAAACATACATTGCCCACCTCACAGCTTCAGCCTAGAAAACTTTAGGCATCTTTTTTGCTGAGAGCATCGATCTTACAAGGTTCATAAGAGTTCTATTTTTGTGCTCGACCAGTCCATCCATTGAGTTTACAAAACTGATTAATTTCATCAGAATTGAATTCTCCTCCCCTATCAGTACTTTAAAATATTTAATTGAAAGACCAGTCTCCTTTTCCACCGGCACTTTAAAATATTTGAAAAAATAAAATGTTTTTGTTTTTTCAGATAAGAAATACGTCCAAGTCTTCCTTGAATAAGCATCTATCAATCACAATATGTACCTCTTGTATCCATTGGACACAGGAGTTATGGGCCCACATAAGTCTGCATGAACTAATTGAAGTTTCTTAGCTGCTCTCCACTGACTGTGTTTAGGAAAAGGCTCACAATGCTGCTTCCCTTTCACACAGTCTGTACATGCATTTGACATGTTTGATAGATTGGGCAACCATGTAACCATCTTCTTTTTCTGCAGTTCTTCTAGCCCCTTAAAACTCAAATGGCCATACCTATATTGCCATAATTGAGCTACATCTTGAGCAGTGGTGTTGAAGCAGGAATTTTTCTCATATTGAATCTAAGGAGTTAATGCAAACATTCTGTTTGCAGACAATTTAGTCTGAATAATCAGACCTTTGGAGGGATGAAATATCTTGCACACACCAAATTGAATAAGGATGCTTAATCCTTTCTCTTGGAGTTGTCCTAAGCTCAGAAGGTTATTCTTAAGTTTAGGCACAAAATAGACATCAGTAACAACATGAACTATATATACCATTCATCTTTAATATCACACTACCTCTTCTAAATACCTCTATTCTAATGTTGTTCCCAAGTTTCACCACATGTTTGAATATGTCATCCAATTGACTGAAAGCTGACTTGATTCCACACATGTGGTTCGAACAGCCCAAATCTAAGAACCACGCTTCCTCTGACTTCACACTGACTGTTTCCTCATGTGACATTAATAGAAGTTCTTCTGTTTTATCGTACTCAGCATAATATGCTTCCTTATTAGAAGATGGGCATTCATATTGGTAATACCAAATTTATGGCACTTGTAACATTCAATGGTGGAATGAACTTGAGACTACCTTCCTCTTCCTCTACATCGGCCTCTATTATTATTTCTACCTCTTCCTCTTGTAGCTGGTTTTTCTTCTGTGCTTGCTTTCAATACATGCTCATCAACATCTTTCTTCTGAAATTTCTGCTTATGCACAACCAAGGAGCTCTGCAAATCGTCTATAGTGAGGGAATCAATATGCTTTGATTCCTCAATGGAGCAATCAACAAAATTATATTGATCTGTTAGGGAATGCAGAATTTTTTCTACGACTTTGACATCAGGTATTGATTCCCCATAATTCTGCATATTATTAGTAACTATCATCACCCTTGTAAAATAACCAGAAACTCATGCCCCGGTTTTCATTTCCATAATCTCAAATTCACGACGAAGTGCCTGGAGTTGCGCACGCTGAACTCTCACATTGCCTTGATATTTCTTTTTCTTTGATTCCCAAATTTGTTTAGACATGTCCTTCTATAAAATTGTCTTCAAGATCAATTTGTCAATTGTTTGAAACAAGTAGTTCTTTACTTTCAAATCTTCGAATCATCCAACGCCTTCCTCTGTGCCGCTACCTCTTCTTCGCCCAATTCAGGAACTCCAGATTCAATTAAGCTCCAATATTTTTTCGATCTCAACAAATTCTCCATCAGCATGCTCCAGTGGTTGTAATCGCCGTCGAATTTTGGAATGCTTGGTTGAACGAATCCATTACTCCCTTTGGTCGTGATAGCAGAAAGGTGCTTTCAAGAAACTTGCCGTCTTTCACGCAGAAAAAAAAAATCCTAGAGAAACACTCTGATACCAATTGTGAAGTTTAGGAACAGGATTATGCAAGAAAGAAAATTGTATCAAAGTCTCTAAGAAAGTTTTATTAACAAAAATGAATTATATGAAAGTCACAGATACAGAACAAGTAAAAAAAACCGTTGTACAACAGTAACGGTCAGCAACTGATATTTAAGAAAATACCAGAAATACCCAACATAAGAAATACTCAATTTGACTCGACCAAAACATCCTTAGTTATAAAAGTGATATTAAGTGATTATGAATTGATTTTTTTTAGCATTTTTAAGTGAAAATATTATTTTTATAAAAGTTATTAAATTCACTATAATTATCTTTTTTTAAAAAAAAATCATTTGAACAGAAGTAGAAGTCGTTTTGTACAAAAAAAAATGGACCAAGCACATAGTTTGTACATAGACTAGGCCTAGTACTTGACCAATAATAACAGGTCAAGAATAATGTAACAATAAACATAGCCAACACTTAAAAATCCTAGGAGATTTTGTCCCATTCCTAAACCTATTTTTGTCCTTAATTATATCTAAACTCAATTAATTTACAAATATCCATACAGTTTGACTATTTTGACCCTTCAAATTTTAGTCTTTACAACTATAGTTGTGTTTTGCCCAATACTTAAGACTCCATAATGTTTAGGCTTTATAACTATAGTCATTTTATTGGAATTATAGGTTTTATAGTTGGAGAAAACTTATACAAAGTTGCTTTTATTTTTATTATCAAGTTCTCTAATAGAAACATAGTATGTATAAAAAGTTTCTTTAAATTCAATCATGCAACGATGAGTTGCAAAAAATATAAAGTTATTTTTTAAAGACTATACATTTGCTTTGTTCTGATTAGAGAACCACACATTTGTCATATTCTAATTGGTGAACTTAATAGTAAATATATAAAGAACTGCATATAAGTTTTTTCCTTGATTATTGTTACATTTGGCTTGGCTAAAGTTGGCTTAACGGTGACATTTATTAGTTTTTTAACTATTAAATTTCTGTTTCATCTTAATCATTTGTTTTCATTATTTATAATTTTTTGTCACATCTTGTTCTTATTTTTCACTTCATTAATTTAATTTTTTAAAATTTAAACATGATAAAAATGTGATTCGATCAAAACATTCTCAATTATAAAAGTCATAATAAACTGTTTATGAATTGATTTTTTTTAGTATTTTATAAGTGAAAAGTTTTCATATATTTACAAGAATTAATATAGTTTTTAAAAATAATTTGGAAAAAAGTTGTATAAAGGAAAAAACATGCGCGAGCACAATTTTTTTTTTTTTTCAGTCGATGTTAATATAGCAATAAATTTAAATGTGTACTAAACGCTTAAAAATTAACTAAAATTTTATTTTAGTCTCTCATAGATGTCTTTTTTTCAATTTGGTTCCTCAAATTTTCATCTTCAATGTTGTCCCTTACAAATGTCCTCTTTTTTCAATTTGGTCTCTCGTAGATTTTTATTCTCAATTTGGTCCCTTACAAATCCAAACATCTTCAATTTGGTCCATCAGTTCAGTTACCATGGAATAAATTAACAGAGGTTAAGTCATTGACATCGATCGTTAAGTGCCATATATTTATTTTATAAATCATTTTCTTTTTCCATTGGACTCTTGACCAACAACTAAAAAAAGTAGATGCATCTATGAGGGACTGAATTGAGAAAACATTTATGAGGGTCAAAATTGAGAAAAGAGGCATTTGTAAAGGACTAAATTGAGAATAAAAATTTGTGAGAGACAAATTAAGAATAAAAATCTATTAAAAATCAAATTAAGAATGTTTGGATTTGTAAAGGATCAAATTGAGAATAAAAATTTATGAAAGACCAAATTAAAAAAAGAGCATATATGAGGGACCAAAATGTATATGAGGGTCCAAAATGAAGTTTTAGTCCTTAAAAATCCAATGAGGTTTTGTCCCAATTGCTTTTGGTTGTTGCAATTTGATTTAGTTTGCGTTTGTGAGATGTGCAATATCAGTGACAACTGAGATTTTACGTTATTTTCACACTAAACTGTGGGAAGCACAAAAAAACATTTAAACCCAGAAATAAAGGATGGGAGGATGGTATTCCGCATATTGATGCTTTTTTATTTCATCATGATCACAAAAAGGCTCGAGGTTTTGCAATTTGGACCCATATCAGTTATGCAACAAACATGTGAAATGCCATGAATCATGGCACCATTCTTGAGTAGTCACACACGCAGGTCTTTATTTTATTTTTTGTCATTTAAAATAATATACTCTATTGAAAAATGTGTTTAACTGTCTAAGAAGTTTCAGTTTTAATTACAGATAACTTTACCTAAGAGTATATACAATGGTTATTTTTAAAGGGTTCTTAAATTTAAGAATCGATTCTTATTCGATTCACTACTATAATTTACTATGCCAGTGGCGTATCCAGGACCCCTTGGTCAGGGGGCAAAATTTTCATTTGCTTTTCTGAATCTGATAGTAACTCTTTTAAATTAATTTTAATTTATTATTTATTTGATGGTAATTTCCTCTTAAAAAATATTTCTATTACAAAAAAATTATTTTTCTTCTAAATCCTAATTGCATAATCAATCAACTAATTTGATTGAATTAGACCTATATACAAAAACCACAAATTTCAAACTTTTACAAAAAGGTTCCTAATACTGTAATGATAAATTCACCATCGTCAAAAAAAAATTTCATGAAATTGACTTCACAAATATATTACTCATGATCATAATTGTATAATCAATCAACTAATTTGACAGAATTAGACCTATGTACAAAAATCATAAATTTCAAGCTTTTACAAAGAGGTCCTTAATAATGGAATGATAAATTAACTATCATCAAGAAAAAATTTCATGAAATTGACTGCACAAATATATTACTCATGATCCTAATTATACAATCAATCAATCAGTTTGATAGAATTAGACATATATACAAAAATCTCAAATTTCAAACTTTTATAAAGAGGTCCCTAACAATGGAATGATAAATTAACCATCATCAAGAAAAAATTTCATAAAATTGACTTTACAAATATGTTACTCATAACCCTAATTACATAATCAATTAACCAATTTAATATAATTAGACCTATGTACAAAAAATGTAAATTTCAAACTTTTACAAAGAGATCCCTAACAATGGAATGAGAAATTAACCATTATCAAGAAAAAATTTTGTGACTCTGAGAAGTAAGAGTTTTGTGACTGTGAGCAGCAGAGAGGGACTGAATCACTGAATGGGTTCAAAAAAATATTAAGGGGTTCAAAAGAAAACAAAGAGGGGGGGCAAATTGAAAAAAAAAATTTTTACATGAACTTTTCTAAATTTCAGGGGGTGCAGCTGTACCCCCTGAATTATGAGTGGCTCCGCCACTGTACTATGCTAACTGCCACGTGTAAGAACTGTTGTTATATAAGAACCGGTTTTCATACAAAAAGTAATAATAAAATAATCAATTTACAATAAATATTAGTGTAGAGTAATAAATACTAAAATAGTGGAGAGTTGATTATAGGACTTATTTGTGAGTTTTTAAGAAGTTCACTACTGTAGTAAATAGATGCTAAAGTGATGAGCAGTTACTTAAACTGATGTAACACTATAAAATCTACAATAAAAATTCAAATAAAATTTATCATTGTAGATACTCTAACGTTTAAAAGGTTGAGAGAGGGTAACATGCTTTTTATCATCTACTTTGAATGCAAAAGCATCTCCCTCGTTTTTTCCTCTCATCTTTTTTTTTTTTCAGTTTTAATTTACATACAATTTCAGTTAGGAGTATAGCTTAGCTGGCATTTAAGATGTTCAATAAACATGTGAAATGCCGTGTATAGGTATCTACTTATTATGGCACCATACTTGAATAGTCAAGCAAGATTACATGCAAGTCTCTTTTTTCTTTTTAGTATCTACTTCTTGAAAATTGTGCCTAACGTTTAAGAAGCTGAGAGGATAAAAACTGACACATCTTTCACCCATCTACTTTGAATGCAAAAGCATTTTCCTCGTTTTTCCTCACTTATTTTTATTTTCAATTCACAAGTAATTTCAGTTAAAAACATAGTTTAGCTGGCGTTTAAGATGTTCCCAAAAAAGTTAATAGTCTCCACCAGTCACTTTAAATTCAGTTACAAATAGCTTTACCTAACATTTAAGAACTTTTGACCATCTATTTTGAATGTAAAAGCATGATTCTCGTTTTTCCTCCATTTTTTTTAGTTTCAATTCACAAGCGACTTAAATAAAAAAACCATAGCTCAGTTGGCTTTTAAGATGTTCCGGATTTGCTCTGTGCAAAAGGGTGCTTTTGGCTGCTTTTCACTTTTAGCAACGGTTTTTACCGTTGCTGAAAGTGAAAAGCAGCAAAAAACACCATTTTGCACAGCAGCAAATCCGCGCGCCCTTCTCTTAAGCAATTTCAACTACAAATATAGCTTAGCTAACATTTAAGATGTTCAAAAAAATAATATAATCCTCATCAATCACTTTGAATTAAAAAACACTATCCTCCTCCTTTTGTCAAGCAATGCCAGTTACAATTAGCTTTACATAACGTTTAAGTGTCTAATTCTTTTTTTTTTTTGTCTCAAGAAGTTTTGATTACATAATTTTGCCTAGCATTCAAAACGTTCCCAAAAAAAAAAGTGACTTATTCCCTACCAATTACTTTGAATCTAGAAACACTTTCCAAATTTTTCTTTATTACTTTCGAAATAGTTTCGGTCATAAATAATTTATCGTTTAAGATGTTGAAAAAAAAAAAATTCTCTCTGGCAATCACTTTTAATTTTTTCTTTTTCCTTAAAACAAAAACTTTGTTCTCTTCACCACAAAGTAATCTCATGAATAGATATAAATAATACCCTCGAATAATCCCACAGCCCAGATCCTCATCCACCCACGAAAACCACCAAATTAGAGAGACCTAGGACCATTCTAGTGGTGTGACTTTTAACACTACCCACGAAAACCACCAAACTTTTAACACTGAGAGTAATAGATTCACATAATTCCATCATTGCAAAACTGGACCGGACCGGACGGTTCGACTGATCTAATCGGGAGCCAGAGGGTGGTTTGGTCCGATCCGACAAAAAAAATAACTGGGAGTTGAACCAAAGTTGAACCGGCCGAACCAGTCAGTTGGGTGGTTGAACCGGTTTTTTCTTTAGGAAAATTTTTTTTTTTGCTATTATTTATGATTATATGAGACAGACAAAAGTTAATTTTGCAATTATCAAATATATCTTTGTTCAAGTAAGCAAATAAAAAGAAACAAAAATGTAATCCGGAGAGAAGAAAAACTAAGCAAAGCGGGAACTTGGCTCACTCTTTTGAAATACAAAGACTTTTACAAGACTATTTTCACAATAAGATTTAGTTTGAAATTATAGATATTATGAGTTGTAATGAATTATCAATTATATTAAGTATTTTAATATTTTAAATTATATATATATATGTTTATATTTTAAATTATGTATATTTTTAATATTTTTTAATTATCATCAGCTCGATCAAAATTCAACCATGGTCTGACCACTGAACCTTGAACCGGTGACTCTATTGATTCAATAACCGATTCGGTTTTAAAAACCATGCATAAATTTCCTTCTAATTTAACCCTCCGAAATTTACAAGATTAGGATTTATTAACATTAATTACTTAGCCCGCCCCCACCATATGGCATCGGCAAGAAAGCAGTTCCGAACAAGATTATCATTCAAAAATGGAAAATGAGAACTAATACCAAAAGGAAAATCTGCAGAAGCACAGAAGGGAGGAAAAGCTGAAGCATCATGTTTATTAAAGAACATCCTTTACAAAAAAACATGATTCAACAGCAACTACAACGTAAAAGAATTTCCAAAAGCGTTAAATTTTTCTGGTTCAACTCGAGGATGAAGCTTGCGTTCGATTTGTAAGTCTTATTATTCTTCGCTCCATCTGCATCAAAAACAGTTTCAGGGTTAGGAATTGATGAGCTTCACGTTTCAAAGAGACAAGAGTTCTATCAAGCTATCCCCTCAATTCTTGTTCCCCTTTCCCACTTAAAACAAATCAAAACTTCATTATGTCTTTTGATTTGTTTACTTGAAAGAGTAGAAGCCACAAGATGTATTGATGAATATATAGTTTTTCCTTCTTTAAAGCTCCTATTGCATAAACGTGACCTTGAAGGCACTCAGATCTAAAGAATTTTTTACCATTTTTTCTCTCGTTACCCTTATTTTTATAATGAGTTTACCATTCATTTTCTCCACATACAACCCAAGGGTTGTCCGAATGGACAGCAATCCATGGTCCACATTAATGGAAAGCTAAAGTCGTTTCACACTAATTACCATCACATCAATTCCTTTTTTGCAGTCTGTTTTTCTTCCCTCTAAAATTATTTCTCCTTCTAACGAAATAAGATCGCAAGCAGATATGTTCTTTCCCAAATGTTGATAATGTAGCATACCCGAAGATAAGACTCCAGCCTAATTCTTGTGTGAGCAAACTCACTTTTTACCCACAGTAAAGCTTGATCATACCTGTACAGCAAAGACCACATAAAGAGGGGAAAACACAAAAAGAGAGAAGGAAAACTAATTTGGGAATATATATACATAACACAATAATGTCATACTTCACAACATGAAATGACCAATGATTTAGTTAACATTGAATAACCAATTATGGGTGTCTTGCTTGCACAAAAGCTTTGCGTCTTTTAAATAGGGCATGTAGCAACACCAAGATACAATCACTGAATGAGTAAAACAGAAATGTTCTTCACATATAAATGAAGACCATTCTACTGGATTCGTACATTGTTGCATATATTCCCAAGGAAGAGCACATTCGCATCTTCAGATTATTTTATATTTGTTCTTATAAGCTGCCTAGGTGTTATGTAATGTTCTTATTGCAAGATAATGCAAATGTTCGCTGAAGACCAACAATCCAATGCCTATATATATTAAAAAAAATTAAAAAATAAACATTGGATCACTTAGATAGAGCATTTACTTTCTCTTATTCTTCTCATCACAAGCTTGAATCAGTTCAGGACAAGAAAGCCTCACAAGCTCCGCACCAATGCTGCAACATCAACTACAAATGTAAGATGCAATATCAAATGCCTAATAAGAAGATATAAATTATGCTCGCTCTTCTTCATAAGAGAATTAATAGCTAAAGACTTTGGCATCATAGGCTCCTCAATAAATCCCCTAAAACTAATGCAAAATTTATATTGATATCTACCACTATATCATATAAAACAATTGGAAAATATTTTGACCACAATATAAAGAGAAAGATTTAAGCTTTAGGATTCAATGACATCAACATCCAAACATAACCAACGAAGATTGATTTCTGTTTTTCACTGATGATGTATCTATCAAATAACATAAAGCATATCTATATGGTTATGAAGAAGATAGTTCTACACTTATTACCACATATCCAAAACATAAACACCCTCATCCACACTTAAAAAAAAAAAAAAGATGATCTTCACAAAATGCAGGTAGGTTGTGTTTCAAAAGAAAGCGTTATATGTTGTAAACTTTCTCCTCTTAAATTACCAGGATCTCACAATTCAATTATCGAGTTTGGGTGACTGTGCGCATGCTTGCACGTACACACTGGTGCCAGTGTTCAAGTATGTGTGCATGTCTATGTGTGTGAGCAAGCACATGTGAAAGAGAGAGAGAAAGCACATCACACGTGTTACACTATAGTACATAAGTGCTTCTTAGGTTGTGCCCCCCTACAATTCCTTTTTGTGTTACCCAAACAAAAATAAAAAATAAATGATTAAATGTAATAAATTTTATAGAAAACTATGGAGGGTAGTTTGTGTAGTAAATTTCTAAACTAAAACTTGGGCCTTTTAATAAATTACTTTCATAAAAGTAGCATTTGATGATAATGTAAAATAGAAAAAGGAGAAAGAAGTATGAAGTGAGATGTATGGGCAATATGTTTCCACGTTAAGTTTTCTACACCCTTTGTTGAACAGCTTTCTAATTGCCTTTTCCAAAAAGAAAAAAAAAATATTTCACAGAATTATCATTTAGAAAGCATTCAATTCCATTATAGACTGAATGGCCATCTCCAGTCCAGGAAAAAGATAAAAGGGGGGTCTGCATACACAGTTTCTAAACACACCCAGCATTATTGTAATAGATAGATATTACAAACTACCTTGTGCTCTTATCCTCTATTTCACGACCAAGGGCTGCCAACTTACTGAAGTCAACATTTGCTCTATCTCTGCAGATATGAATATTTTAGTTACCAAATCTGATTCCATAATCAACTTGATAATAAAAAATCCAGGAAATAATTAATATAATTACCCATGAGAGGAAAACTCCGCCAGGATCGCCTCTACGTCTTCAAAGTATGATTCAATGAGCTTGACAACACAATCCGGTTCCCTGGTTCTGTTTAGAGAATGAATCCTATTAAACTGATCGTTCAGTATCCTCTGCAAGTAATGGCAAGGGAAAACATAATCAAACATCTGAATATTCTTTTTGCAACATCATTTGAAAAAAAGAAAAAAGCTGCTACCCCATAAAAAGACAATATCTAGGTACAACTTGTAGGTTTCTTCACAATTGATTTTAATATCAGTTCTTCAAAGGGAAAATATAATTAAAGAACCCAGAAGCAAGAGTGTAGGAATATAATTTGAATCCTATGATACTGAGACAAGCTTCAAGTCACTCCATCAACTAGGAACTCCTAAAGCTCATTCTCACAAAGGAAAGATCAGGGGGGAAAGAAAACCATAATAATTTTGAAGAGGGAGATTGGAAACCCCAGAGCGATCCTTGGGAAAACAATTCAATCAAAATAACCACTCAACAAAAAATCTTCAACCTTGTCAGACAAGGAACCAAATAGCCCTGATGTAGTCCTTTGAGAATTAGCAAACAAAGGAAATATTAGGGACCATAATAATTTTGAAGGAGGGTAGAAACCCCAGAGATATCCTATTCCTAGGGCAAACAATTCAACATAGATCAAAATTAAAACCATTCAACAAAGAATCTGCAACCTCATCAAACAATGACCGCAAAGAGCCCTGATGTAGCCCTTCAAGAACTGGCAAACAAAGGATAAAGTAGGGACCATAATAATTTTGAAGAGGGAGAGTGGAACCCCTAGAGAGACCCTTGGGCAAACAATTCAACATAGATCAAAATTAAAACCACTCAACAAGGATTCTTCTACTTCATGAAACAATGAATGCAATTATCCCTGGTAGAGTCCTTTTGGGAATTGGCAAACAAAGAAAAGATTAGGGAAAGTCCATAACAACTTTGAAGAGGGATGGTGTTGGAAACCCTGGAGAGATCCTTGGGCAAACAATTTAGCATAAATCAAAATAAAAAGCACTCAACAAGGAATCTTCTACCTCATCAAACAATGAATGCAAATAGCCCTGGTGTAAACCTTTAAGAATTGGCAAAGTCATTTTGCACAGAAAGCAAAAAAGAAGCTGCTCTGAAGAAGCAAACTAGAAGGAAAATTAAGGTTTCAGTAGGAAGAGATGATATAGAATGAGAAGTGCTATTTTTCTGTTTAAACAGATTTAAAAGCCTAATAAGTTGCAGATAGAAACAAATTCTGTCAGATAGCCAAGCTGAATGGGTAGCCAGTAAGAACAGACTCTGTTAGAAGGCCATGAGTTTAGCATGAACTCTTATGTAATCAACCACCAAAAAATTTCAAATTAACATTAATGCCATTGTCAAGGACAAATGGAAGGGCAGTTACTTTTCCTCTTAAAAATTATCAATCCAAACAATGCTATTGTATAATACTATGGATTTAAAAAGGGTAGGCAGTAAAACATAATAAACTCAAGCTACAGGACAACCACAGCAAGAGCTCAACACAAAAAAGAACATTAAAGCGGTTTGCAGTAAAAGGAAAATAAATCAGTTTCTTCTTTTTCTTGGAAAAAGAAAATACAAGGTTTGTAAATTGACCTAAAAACCGATAAAAAAGTAGAAGAGCCTACTTGCTTTGAATTAAAAAGATTAAATAAGGTAACAAACAAACTCTCTTCCAAATGGCTTTGCCAGCAGATAGATGGGCAGCAAATCACTAGTAGCTAAAACCACAAATTGCAAAAGCATAAAAATGACATGGACACAAGACAAAACACAAACACCACATGACAAAATTTGTAGTGTCATGTTGGGTTTGGTACGAGAGTCCAGAAAAGGTTGGACGCAAACACAACTTTTTTAAAACATCTATGTTTCATATCATCAACATGGACACTTTCCTGACACCTGTGCGAAACACTTGCACTGCATCTAACTGCTGAATATTCACCATTAGTGAGTTTGAACAGCCATATCTAAGAGACTTAAATGAATTTATTCCTCTTCTATAAAAAAAAAAAAATCACTTTGACAATGAAGCACGGGATTATCACCTCTTACAAAAGCTTAATGAAAGAAAAAATTTCACTGAAAATCCTTTTCTTATTTGGGTGAGTCTGTCCTTATTGCAACATATGATGTGAATCCTTCCTTCTTCTCTTTGAACATATAAGTCCTCATGGACCTCATTGTTATTTTTATATCATTTGAAAATTCTAGGAAATAGCACTGGTTATTTATAAGCTGTAACATAAAAGTCATTAGCATAGGCCTGATAAATACAGCTATACTTTTATGAAACTATACTTAAACAACTTCATTGGAATCATTTTTAATGGTTTGAAATCTGCCACAATCCACATATATGGCAGCCCCCATAAATGCTAACAATATTATTACTCCACAAAAAGTGAAACTGATCAATTTAAAATGAAGCATTACACACATCTTAAATTGTTAATGACAAAGTGGAATTGCAAGACAACTAACGACAAATGTACAAGTACTTTTGGTATTCCAAACTGTCATTTTGTTAAGAAAATGCCATCAGATACAGAATTTTCTCAAATCAACTATTTTACCTTCTTGTGATGGTAGAGATACAATGTAAGTCAATCCAAAATGAATAAAGGAAAAATGTAGTACAACAAAACAGGAGACAAGTTCATTTTTAATTCTCAGGTTATATAAGAAATTGGAGAAACTATTTCTCCTTCATCTTCAAGTTTGCCTTAAATCAAAGACCAATCTGTGATAGCATGGAATGGTTTAACTCACTGTTGAAGATGGACTTCAGGTGAGGGTAAGCCACCCACGTCTGTGTTTTAAACTATACTATGATATTTTGCTTTTAGGGTAAATAATCAATATTCTAAAATCACTTTCCTTGAGATCCTTCATTAATTTCAAGACACCCCCTTGCTAAGAATTTTCTTAAAGGAAATTCTTTCATTTTTAGAATAAGAACAATACAAATACCATTATCTACCCATTTCGGATTTAACCTTTTGTTACATGGCATTAGTAGTTATTTAGTTAATTGTCATTTTTTGTAACTAAAGGAAGTTAGTTAGTAATAAATAATTATTGTTACTAAATACTTACCATTATGGGTGAGTTTGGTTCAGCATTTGGGTTTCTTCAAAGCTAGTTTGGACTCCCAAATGTGATTTTAAGCACAAAAATAGTTGTTTGATTTGACATTTATTTCACTTCTCAAACCACATTGTCATTCTCAAACCCCTATTTGCCTAAAGTAACTTCGACTTAATTTTAACCAAAACAACTTAAAAAATCAAGTTGATCCCAAATCAAGTTTGTCCAACTCCAATCCAAACACACACTATGAGCAGTATAATTAAGGGTAATTGGGAGAAAGGATTGCCGTTGATGAATAATAGAAATTCTGTTTGGTAGCTTGAGTTTATCAGTTCCATACTCTATATCATTCTGGTATCAAAGCACAATCTTGAACCACCACGTATAAAAAGACAAGGTCTCAAGATTATTTCAGAGAGTTAGAACAAGAAATGGAGCAGAATTGTTCTGAGGCTATTAGGTAGCAAAATTCAATGGCAATAACAGAGGGGATGCTCACTAAGAGGGCATCAAAGCTTCTCTAGGTTGGATCAAGTTCAGACTGTTGATAGCCCTGACCCACAAACCTTTTTCCCAATTTTCCACAAAAGAACCTCCCATCACTGATAAAAAAAATTGCCATTAACACCAAACCAGCCATACCAGCAGAAAAATCTATGAAACAAATAACCAAAAGGTTGATGGATGAAAAAGGAGAAACAGGTCATGCTAATGGTGGCCAAAGAAATACACATTTAAAGACCATGGTAAAAATAACCCTAGTATACAATGGAAAGTTAAAAAAGTATAAGGAGAGGGGGGACAAGAAATTCTCCCCAATACAAAGAAAAAACAAAAGAGAAACAACTTAAAGAATAATTGACACTCTAAGTTAGGAGGACCTTCTAATCAACTTAAACAACTATCTTACCCTTATGAGGGATAATGGGGGGAAGGGATTACTGTTGATGAATAATAGAAACTCTTTTTGGTTGCTCGAGGCTATCAATTCCATACCCTATGTATCACCTTTCATCATTGCCATGTAGTCATTGTTAGTGAAGGTAAGGTGTAAATAAATGTGATCCGCCATAGCTAAGAAATACAATAACTTACATGTGAGTTCATACTAAAGTTGATGAACAAAAAGGAAAGAAATGAGAGTGATGAAACTTATTTTTCAAAGAAAAGATCATATGTTAACTATTTTGTCTCATGTTAAAAAGAATAAAAAAAAGACACAAAAATGAATTTGCATTGGGCCTGAAACCAAATAGTTATATAAACTGATTAATTTTACACTGTTTTATTAAAAATGGCATGTGAAAAGTGCGATGTATAAACCAAGAATTAATTTCTTTCCTCTCAATTTTTTATCTTACCATAAAAGGAGATAAGCAATAACTCAAATTAAATGATCTTTGTTACTATCCTAAATTTTTTACCATAATTATGGATACCTTGAAATTTTCTTCATAATTTCTAGAGGTATAGTTTTCCAAAAAAGCTACTTATAAGAAATAGCTTGAACTTATATGATAAGTAAAATGAATTTCATTCAAATGACTAGAAAAGCAAAAGTTAACTCCACATATGTTTTATAGCCGGTCCCAAGCCCGGGAAAAGGAGGAGGGTTGTATTAGGCCTTCGACAGTCAACGTGAAACTTTGTCAAAGCTCTCATGACCATAGATCAACAACGATATTGTGCTAATGCTAGGACATTGCCCGTGAGCAACACACTATATGGCTCGAGTATAGTGACAAGTGAGTGAGAGCCGCTGCATTGACGTCCAGATGTAGTGTTAAATGAGCAAGGGTTTCCGCATGTTTCTGGACGAATGTGGGTAAAGAAGCTAGTGCAGGAGAGCAAGATCAAGATTGGTACGTGGAATATTGGGACCATAACAGAGAAATCCATGGAGATGGTTGACACCATGAATAAGAGAAAAATTAATATCATATGCCTTCAAAAGACTAAAATTGTTGGAGACAAGGCTAAGACGTTTGACTGTTGAGGATTTAAGCTTTGGTACACAGGGAAAGTAAGGATTATGAATAGGAAAGAGTGATCAAATGTAGGCTAAGAACTAAGACAGGTACCTCTGAGAGTCAATTTGGTTTTATGCCAGGATGATCTACTATGGAAGCTATTTATCTACTAAGAGGGTTGATGGAAAAGTATCAGAGTAAACAAAAAGACTTGTATATAGTTTTTATTGATCTAGAAAAAGCTTATGATCGATTATCAAGAGAAGTTTTGTGGAAAGCTATGGAAAAGAAAGATGTACGTGTTGTTTATATTAGAGCTATAAAAGATATGTATGAGGGAGCAACAACTAGTGTGAGAACGTCTAGAGGGGAGACTAGAGACTTTCTCATTAAAATTGGCATGCATCAGGGATCATCTTTGAGCCCTTATTTGTTTGCTCTGGTTTTAGACGTTCTTACGGAACATATTCAAGAAGAAACCCTTAAATGCATGCTTTTTGTGGATGATATAGTCCTCATGGCAGAGTCAAGAGAAGAGATTAACTCTAAACTCGAGTTATGGAGGTGTACTCTGGAATCGAAGGGTTTTTGTCTGAACAGGAGTAAGATAGAATATATGCATTGTAAGTTTAATAAGTGGCAAGCTAGAAATGAGTTGGAGGTTAAATTAGAGATCAGGTTCTACCATAAGTGTCAAAGTTCTGGTATCTAGATCAGTTATACAAGATGACGATGAAATTAATGGGGATTTACACATAGGATACAAGCTAGGTGGGTGAAATAGAGAAAAGCATCAGGAGTTGTTTGTGATCGGAAAGTACCTAATAAGCTCAAAGGAAAGTTTTATCATACGGCTATAAGACTGACAATATTTTATGGGAGTGAATGATGGGCTGTGAAAGGATAGCAAGAACACAAAATTGGGGTAACAGAGATAAGGATGTTGAGATGTATATGTGGTCATACAAGACGAGATATGATCTGTAATGATTGTATATAAAGTAGAGTCGGAGTGGCACCTATTGAGAAGAAAATGGTAAAAAATCGTTTAAGGTGGTATGGTCATGTTCAAAGAAGGCAGTTGGAGGAGCTAGTAAGGAGGGTTGAGTATATGGTATGGAGTCCTGTGAAAAAAGGTCGAGAAAGACCAAGAAGGATACTTAGAGAAGTTATTGAACGAGATCTTTTGATAAATGAGATACCTAAATAGTGGGTCATTGATAGAGCTCAATAACATCATGTAATTCATGTAGCCGACTCCACCTAGTGGAATAAGGCTTTGTTGTTGTTATTGATGACTAGAAAAGCAAAAGTTAATAGTTAATAATAACAAGCACTCATGATAAACCTTTTGCAGAAATTATGATAATGTCATACATTTCATAGAACCTCAAGCTCTTCTAAGCATATCAAAGTGAAAGTAAACGATGAAAATCACAAAGTCAAATATTAATCATTAAAAGAGAAGGTGCTTATTTACTTAATCCCTAGCCTACTTTAGAAAGTACTCCTATAAGAATGTGAAAGAAAGAGCTGGAAACATAATCACATTAACATTTAAATGAACTTTTCTAGACTCTACATTCCAAATTTGCTAATACTAGCAATTGAAATGATAAACTGAAAAATAAAAAGAAAAGATGATACTTCTAGATTTTTATATATAGTTAAAAGTAAACATCAAAAACAGAAAATTTAGGGTATATAATCTAGGACCTTGAGATGAACATATTGGAAGACAAAACAAACTGCCAACTGAAAATCCAAGGGAATTAGAACAAATAGACCCCCATAATCTCATGAAGTCAGTCCTAGAGAAAGCAGCAAACTTACATTAATAACCAACCATTGCTATTGAGAGAAGAGATAAGAGAAAGTAGATCATAAAAGAAAGGAAAACAAAGAAATAGCATTTCACAAAATATTTTGCAAAAGTTCACTAGTAGAGCACTTTTGTAACCTATCTAAGCTTACCAAGGTGTTAGAGATAATTAATAAAAGTACTCTCAAGCCTTTGGTTTAAGCCTTTGAGCCAAAATGAAACTTAGTGTGATAACAAAACTTCTATAACCACGAGGTTAGGAGTTTGACTTGCCACCTCTCATGCTCTTAATCAGAATTTTTAGTTTCAACACAAAGGTATGGAGGGCCTATGTTTTTTCCCACATTTCAAGCCCTTTTGGGCTTTCGTGTAAAAGGACATATAAACATGATTATGATAGAATTAAAGAAATGAAAGACTTAGTTTTATTTAATCACAGTAGTAAAACCAAGTCTAGGAATACAAGGAAGAACCAGGATATTCTTTAGAGCAAAAGCTCCTTAAAATCAAGGATGATTCTGCCACAAAGCCAATACTCCCAAAACTGCCTTCCCTCCATTCATTCTCTCTCCTTAATACAATGTTGCTAACTAACTCCCCACCATGTTAGCCATCTCTCTCCTCTCCCTCTCATTCCCATACTTGCCCCTCCTAGAATAGACTCTCCATACTTTGGGCCTAGAGTCTGGGCCCAACAGCTGCTCACTCTTTTCTCCCATATTAAAGTTCCTATCAATACCTCCCCCTGAAAATTCAGCCTTGTCCTTAAGGCTAAATTGAGGAAATTGACTCCGCAGCATATACTCCTCTTCTCACGTGGCTTCATGCTCAGCTAAACCAAGCCACTGTACTAAATATTCAACCACTTGCTGCCCTTTGTGCTATTTGACCTGAGAACCCAGAATTTTGCTCGGCATCACTGCAACATCACTGGCTAAATCAGAAGTAAAGTGGACAGCATCAGATAATTCCCAATAGCCTTCTTTAATAGAGAAATATGGAATACAAGATAAATTTTTGAAGATAGAGGTAATTGAAATTTGTAGGCCACAGTTCCAACTCTTTCCAAGATTTGAAAAGTACCATAAAACCTTGGAGAAAGTTTGGAGTAAATTTGTTAAGTTGCAGGAATTTGATGGTGAGGCTGCAACCTAAGGAAAACCCATTCACCAATCTCAAACTCTTTATGCTGCCTCCCTTTATTAGCATACTTGCACATTTGCTGTTGGGCTTTAGTTAGATTAAACTTTAATTGCTTCAAGGCTTCATCCCTGTCTAGCAACTCTCTTGCCACTGCCTCAACTTTTGTTTGTTATGAGATTATAGGGATTGTAATTAGTATTGTAATTATTTCCTTTCCTAGTATCGGATTCCCTTTGTTTTTAAATACCTTCACATAGTTGAATGAAATACATAAAAGTATTCTCTCAATCTCTCAGATTACATGGTATCAGAAGCATTCAAATTAATTCTAGGTGGGGTATTTTTTTCGAATTTCTAGGTGTTGGGTGTGAGAGAGGGAAAGTGCCAAAATTAGTTCACCTTCACCGAAGGGTCCCCAGTCGACACTGCCATCCCAGGGAGGAGTGCCTACTGCCGATTGGCTATCCACCGAAAGTTAGTCACTGAAGTCTGCACATGTATGTCACACAAGCCATCTGAAGATTTCTGCTACAGTGCCACACGTCGGTGCAAGACGACTCATTCGTGACTGAAAAATTTTTTAGTTTCCATCAGTGTGCTCATGTTCATGTGGGTTTTCTGTTTCCATACCTGGTTGGCTAAAGTTTGGTATGGTGCAGGATTGTTTCTGCAAGAGGTTTGAGTTGTGTTCAATTTTTTTTCAACTAAAGTCCCAAAATTTAATCTTCATTTATTTTTGGGTTGTTGGTTTGAAAATTATGGCTGAGAAGAAGGCTGTTGTTTTTTATGTGGTTTTGGTAATGCTGAAAATTACGAAACATAAACTTAATGGTACGAATTATCTTGATTGGAGTCAAACTATTGAGTTATATCTGCTAAGTATTTCTATGGATAGTCACTTGATAGATGATCCTCCTAGTGATGACTCTAGACTGTCTTGGATGAGAGAGGATGCTATCTGTTTCTCCAGATACGTAACTCTTTCGATAGTGAGGTGGTCGGTATGGTAACTCACTGTCATACAGTCAAAGATTTAATGCAATATTTAGATTTCTTATATTTTGGAAAACAGAATGTCTCTCGTATCTATGATATGTGTAAAGCCTTTTACAAGGCAGACAAGGGTGATAGGACTTTCACCAATTATTTCATGAATTTCAAAAAGACCTACAAAGAACTCATTGTGCTTCTTCCCTTCAATACATATGTCACTATCTAGCAATCTCAGCAGGAGAAGATGGCTGTTATGAGCTTTTTAGCTAGTCTTCCTTCTGAGTATGAGACAGCCAAGTCACAGATTCTCTGGGACAGGGATTTCTTCTCTTCAAGATACTTTCAGTTGGTACAGAGAGTTCATCACCGAATCAACTTGCTCAACCTATAGTGCTATCATAAGTCCTAACAGCACATCTGAGTTTGGGAAACAAAAATACAAGGGTAGAAGTAGTGGTGGTAGTAAGAACATGGGTTCCAACTATAGTACTTGTTTCCAGAAGGCAGGGGAAGTAATTTGTCACTATTGTCACAAACTAGGTCATATTAAACGAGATTGTCGGAAGTTGCAATATAAGAAAGCTCAATCTACCCATATTGCATCCACTACAGAAATCGCTGAAAAGTCTGTTACAATATTTGTAGAAGAGTATGCCTAATTGACTCAACATTCATCACCTTAATCCAATTCCATTACTGCCATTGCCGAGTTAGGTAAACCCAAAACATGTCTTGTTTCCTCCTCGTCAAAATGGGTCATTGATTTTGGTGCTACATATCATATGATAGGTAATTCTACTCTCTTCTCTACCTTTCAGTCATAAAAATCTACCAATCATGTTACTTTAGTTTATGGTTCAACATCTTATCCTGTTGGATCTGGAACAATTAATCATACATCATCGCTTTCTTTGTCATATGTTCTCAGTCTGCCTCAATTTTCAATCAATTTGAATTCTATCAGTAAAATCACTTGTAATCTTATTGTTGTATCTCATTTTTTCCTAATTATTGTTTATTTCTGGATCTTTTGATGAAGAAGATTATTGGTAAGGGACATGAGTCTAGCGGCCTCTACATCCTTGATCCACATATACCAAGATCCATAGCCTGTGTCGGAGTTGTCACCCCTTTTGAAGCACACTGTAGGTTGGGTCATCCTTTGCTTCCAGTGTCATAGAAGTTTTGTCCTTAGTTTTCCACTATGTCATCTTTTGATTGTCAATCTTGTCAGTTTACTAAGCACCATCGTCTTAGTTCTAGTCTAGGAGTCAATAAACGAGCTAATGCTCCTTTTGAATTAGTACATTCTGATGTTTGGGGTCCATGTCCAGTTGTTTCCAAAATTGGGTTTCAATATTTTGTTACTTTTGTTGATGACTATTCTCGAATGACATGGTTATATTTGATGAAAAATTGTTTTGAACTGTTCTTGCATTTCTCTACCTTTTGTGCTGAAATTCGAACTCAATTTGGTATGCCTATACAAACTTTGAGGAGTGATAATGCTAAAGAATATTTATCAAAAAATTTTCAAAAGTATATGCTTCAAAATGGTATTCTTCATCAAACATCTTGTGTGGACATTCCATCTCAAAATGGTGTTTCAGAAAGAAAAATTAGGCATCTTCTTGAAACTGCTAGAGCATTGTTATTTCAAATGCAGGTTCCCAAATATTTCTGGGTTGATGCTATTTCTACAGCTTGTTTCTTGATCAATAGAATGCCTTCCTCTGTTCTATCTGGTAAGACTCCCCATTTTGTTCTCTTTCCTAATAAAGTGTTGTTTCCCATTGAACCTAAAATATTTGGTTATACGTGTTTTGTTAGAGATGTCCGTCCCCAAGTTACTAAACTTAACCCAAAATCTTTGAAATGTGTCTTCTTGGAATATTCTCGTGTGTAAAAGGGATATAGTGTTGTTGTCCTAGTCTTAACAGGTATCTTGTGCCAGCTGATGTTACCTTTTAGGAGCACGACCCTTTTTCATCATCTACTGGTCCTATTTCTCAAGAAGAGGATGATGACTTACTAATCTATACTGTTACCTTTATTTCGGATCCTCCTCCATCAATTCCTGTTAGACCTCCTATAACACAGACATATACTCGCCTATCACGACCTTATGATCTTGCTCCAGAACCTATTATTGCACCTGTTCTGGATTCTCTTGCTTCTGTCCTGATGATCCAATTTCTACACCATCTGATCTAACTCCGAGTGATGATCTTCCTATTGCTCTTCGTAAAGGTAAACGTATGTGCACTTATCCTATATCCTCTTTTGTTTCCTATAATTATTTTTCATTTTCTTCTTATTCTTTTATTACATCTCTTGATTCGGTCTCTGTTCCTAAAACTATTCATGAAGCATTAGCCCATTCTGGCTGGCGTAATGCTATGATTGAGGAGATGAATGCTTTGGATGATAATGGTACTTGGACCTTGGAAGATTTACCTACAGGAAAATGGACTATTGGGTGTAAATAGGTGTTCACAGTTAAAGTTAATCCTAATGGCTCTATAGCTAGATTGAAAGCCCGCCTTGTTGCCAAAGGATATGCTCAGACATATGGAGTGGACTACTTTGATACATTTTCTCCTGTTGCTAAACTTACTTCTGTGAGGCTATTTATTTCCATAGCAGCCACTCAACATTGGCCTCTACATCAATTGGACATTAAAAATGCCTTTCTTCATAGCGACTGTTAGTCGATTTGGCAAGCGCACCAATCGCACAAGTAATATAGTGATTTGAGAGTAAAAGTATCGTTCCCACGAGGACTAAGCGACTAAGTACCCAAGAAATTTAATAGAATTAGTTGGACGAAACAATTGGATTGAAGATAGCTTTAGCCAATGAATGATAAAATAAAATCAATAACCGTAAGTATATATGAGTTTTCTTTCAATGACAGTAAACAATGCAAAAACTGATGAAATAGTCTAATTAAAGCCTAGGGTCACTAATCCCTCTCCTCTATCTTAGAAATTACAAAACCCCTCTCATGTACTCGCAACTCATTCAACTCTATAAGTTAATCCTAGGTTATTCTAATAACTTAAAAGAATCCTCCCGAATCTCGATTAAGTTACTCAACTCCTACGTAATTCCTTGTGTGGGCTGAGCCTAATACAACCAACCTAGCTTTGATTAAACGAGATTAACTAACATTCCTATTAGCTAACAAGCGAAAACACTTAGTAAGGTTCACGCACTCGTCCTTCCTATTCAGTGTTCTACTCTCACCTCCCTCTCCCGAGTTCGAAGATAGCAACAAGCATACATATAGATTGATCAAGTCCATATAACGCAGCAATAAAATGGATAGAAAGACTTATATTAATTGAAATAAGGTTGCAAATACATGAGAGAATGTAAAATCTATTCAAGAGTCAAGTTCATAGTAACCCTAGATAGAAAATCTAGCTACTCATAGAAAATAAACAGCAGAAAGCAGAAAAAGAGATGAAGTTGGCCATGAATCTGAGGTGGAATGATGGATTGAGCTCCCCAAGCCTTGAGAATCAGGTTCCCCTTGCTCCTCTCAGCCAAAACGGCGCCTCCCTTCAGTCTCCAACTCCAGAATACCCTAAAAATTTCATCTGAAGCCTTTTATATCAGTGCAGGATCGCGACTACCGCTATAGCGGTAAGTCTCCACCGCTATAGCGGTACAGGACAGTAAAGAATGCTTCCAGAAATATTTGTGCAGGGATCACCGCTATAGCGGTGGTAGACAGAAAGTGGCTATCTGCTTCTTCCTCTTCAGCTTCGTCCATCTTGCCTTATGTCAAAGAGAATAAAATGATGATTAGCGATGTTCTTGGTCAAAGAATCACATGAAGAAAACTAAACTCTAAAAATTCCTAAAGTAAACTAAATCAATCAAAAACAACGGAAAAAAATATACAAGCAACCACAAGTAGGCGATAAAATAGATCAAAGATTCAGCACCAAATGATACTAAATCTAGCACTTAACACTCCCCCAAACTTGCATTTTTGCTTGTCCTCAAGCAAATCAATCCTCTCAACAGACAACAGCGTAAGGCAGTCATAAGATAAACAGATTCATTGCCAAAATTAAACTGCATTCGAACTCGGCAAGATAGAAATGCTAATTGCATATTTAAAAACATTTCCATCCTCTGAAATTTAAATTCAAGAAGTGCTTTTAACAAAGAAGGAATCGTACAGCCAATAATCATCAGGAAGTTTAAATCAAAACTTAAGTTTACAATTTGAAACCACTGAAACTTCAAAAGCGGCCATACTGTCACTCAAATTATGCTTCCCTTTTTATAATTTGACACTCTCAAGGATATACAGCTCAGATTCCATCGTTCAATTTAGCCTGCATAGAACAAGAGGCATCCAGCAAGAAGTAAAGTCCGTGCGCCCAATCCACACAACTCTTCTTCCCCCTTCACACTCACAGAGAACATTGTAGAGTAAGAGAAATACCCGTGCGCCTAATCCACACAATAATTCTCTACCCTTTCATCTTTTTCAAGCAATTCAAAAGCAAGG
This sequence comes from Biancaea sappan, assembly GCA_037074585.1. Lineage (NCBI taxonomy): Eukaryota > Viridiplantae > Streptophyta > Magnoliopsida > Fabales > Fabaceae > Biancaea > Biancaea sappan. The sequence goes on along the minus strand of CM073501.1, from coordinate 38,869,336 downwards.
TTCATTGGCTAAAACAATACCCGTGCGCCTAATCCACACAATACCGTTTCAACATAAACCTCCTCCTCAAGCTACCATTGTTAACTTATTTAATTTATTTAAGAAATCTGAAACTGTTACCCCTTATCAAGTTTATATCCTTTTCATGCTTCTTTAGGGAAGAAAAATTTAAACAACAGTATTCACTTATAGAATTTCCTAGGTTTCAAACAGCCTCCTCAAATTTTTAGAAAAACCTCCTCAAATTATAGAAAATAAGATTAGTTCTTAATTAAAAACATATTCATGAGTTTAAATTTTAAGAACATGATTATGTTTGAGTCACAACACACATTTTTCTCTTGCCAAGGCCAAATTTTTTTTTTTTCAACATGAATCTGCCTACGCCTATATTTGCTATACACGACTGCCTGCTTAACCCACATATTGCATATATTGCACCATAACATGGATAAGACATATTAAAAACAGAGATTTCCCTCCCCCAAACTTAAGTTGACAGTGTCCTCACTGTCCTATGTTTACCTAACAGGAGTAAAGAAATCACAGCCTGAAGAATATATGCAACACACATAACTGCAAAAAGTTTCATATTCTGTTAATCAAATCACTCCATGCAGATATCATTATCAGCTCACAAAAACATAAAGCACTTATATAAAGTAAGCATGTCACTGGCATAAATGAAAAGACAAGAAAGGAAAAGAAAAGAAAAAATAATGTCAGAAGTGGGTGGTGAGGCTCCCTTCTAGTCTGACTCCAACTCCTCAGTATCGCCAGCTCCATCATCAGTCTCTCCTTCAGCTTCAACACCAGCGCTGGATGCCTCTCCTCTTACCGGCAGCCTCGAGGAATCCAGGCTGAACTTCTCAGCCATCAGAGATCCCAATGCAGTCACGTAATCCATCGTATAGCGTACATCCTCCTGCGTCCTACCCAGCTCTGCTCTGAAGGAAGTCATTGACTGTTTGACTTCTCCTAGCTCCCTGTTGACATCAGCCAACGTCACAGTAGTTGTAGCCTGAGGTGCCGTGCGTCGAGGGTGGCCGACTGGATGCCGCGGTACTGGTCTTCCTTCCACAGGGAATAAACTGGCAATGTAAGTACTAGTGATCCCAGGAGGCCTCTTTATTTTCATATCGTCTGTGGGAACTTCCTTCTTTAGCAAAAATGCTGTCAGTATGAAGGGATATCCGATAACCCCAGTCTTTGCTTGAGCCAATTCATCAATCTTATCGACTATTAGTTCCCCAAAATTAATTGTGATTCCTCGCATAATGCAGTAGATTAGCAGGGCTCTCTCGGCGAAGACATCTAAAAAGTTCGAGGACGGAAGCATAATGTATTGCACAAAGCTGAACCAAGCTTTGGCAATTGGCAATAAGTCTGTCCGCTGAACCTTGTATAGCTCACCCCTTGTGTTCAGTTCCCACTGGGCCTCGGGTTTGCAGATCGTTTGGTGCACATCTTCGAGATCCCAAGACTTCAATATTAGCAACCCATGATAGTCCTGCTCTCTTGGGTTCCACAAATCAAACGCCTCATTGATAGCTCCTTGAGAGAAGTTAATCAGTTTGCCCCTAACTTCAGTGTTATACTTTTGCATTGTGTCATTGGTGGTTCTGAAGGTATTGGCGTAGAATTCTTTCACCATATCCACATATGCATGCTCAGGTAGATTGCATATCTTGTCCCATCCCCTATTAATGATCTGCTCCTGAATCTCTGGATATTCATCCTCCTCTAGATTGAAGACTTTCTCAGGGAGGATTTTTCTTCTGCTTATCTCTTTATCGAATCTCACTCCATGGTCTGAAGTCCTGAACGTGAGGAATTGTGCGGCTGATGATGATGCCCCCGGGGTTTCTTTCCTCTTGGTTGGGATTTTTCTCTTCTTAGGGACAAGGGGCGCCATAAGGAATACCAAAACAATCAGGGTTCCTGCAATTAAAAACATATAATTCAGCCCCAACAGTCATGCTCAATTAAGTCACTTCAAAATGCACACATGTTATTTCCCCAAGTTAATGTGTATTAACCATCAAACCTCAGAATATTCAGCTTCCTTCAAAATCCAATAGAGGCTCCGTTTGGCATTTTATTAAACATCTTAAATATTTGTGAACTCTAACCAAGTTATTCATCAACCCTCAAATTGCAATTAAGTGCTTCAATGTTAAATCACTCTGGCAGCAAAACCAAGCATTTTATGCACAAAACTTTAAATTAAAGTTCACTTGGGCATTTTATTGAACACCTAAAGTGCATGCATCTCCTAAACATTGGTCTATAACAATTTTAATCTCTAATCTCCATCTATAACCATTTTTGCAGCACAACCAACAATCAATAATCAAAGCATGTGAGCAATAATCCCTAAGAATTCGAAGAACAACATACCCATGACAAAAACTAAAGTTTACATCGGTTTCAACAATCAACCATCAAGGGAACCCACCAAACTTCGAAAATTCAACCAAAAATTGCATGAAAGTGGAGAACATCAGACGAAAACTAAACGAAATGGGAATAAAAACACTTACCTAGCATGATGACTCAATCAAAGTTAAGGAGAGCACGGAAGAATGTTTCAATCGGTTGAAAGACACCAAAACACCCAAAATTAGCCTCAAACCGTGATGATTATGCAAGGAATTTTCTGATGGGGGCTTCGAAAATACAGTAGGGGGTGGTCGCACAAGGGAGGAAGAAGAAGGAGGGGGTCGACGGCGTGGGTTTGGGAATTAGGGTTCAGTTTAGGAATTAAATCCCGACGCGCCGCTATAGCGGCACACACATACCGCTATAGTGGTACAAGGCAGAGACATTTTCTATTTTTTTTCTCGAAGTTGGAGTTCTACCGCTATAATGGCATTATTTCACCGCTATAGCAGTATTTGACAGAAAGGAAGTAGTATTTCCATGCTTCACCGCTATAGCGGTTAGTATTCACCGCTATAGCGGTACTTTGCAGACATTGCCCCTCCAAAATGCAGATTGACACCCACAATGAACCCTTTTTCCTTCACATGCAAATTCTAATTCTTTTAACCATGAAAAGCCTCACAATGCATGCAAAATTACTCATGTTCACCCCTTTTTATCCTATAACCCCTTTACAATTGATCAATCAGCAAAAATAAGTGTTAACATTCACAAGTCAGCAATAACAGTCCAAGCAGCCCACATTATTGATTCAAAACATTTAATATGCCAACCCTCAACCTGTAGACCATTTCATAGACACTATATGCGAAAAATGACTCCCAACATCAACGAATTTTGACACATCACAACAACACTAATTACAGCAGACACAATGATCCAGCAACAGAAACTAAAAGACAAGAATAACAATTAACTAAGAAAGCTAGAGACTTGGGTTGCCTCCCAAGAGCGCTAAGTTTATAGTCTTCAGCCAGACTTTACCAGGGCGCCTATGCTCAAGGTGGATCCTCCAGTTTCTTCTGTTTCTTGCATCCGCTCAGTTGAGTAACAGCATTCTGCACAATATCGGGAGGTTTGAATCTTTGAGGATTGTCACGAAACTTTACAAGAACTTCTGAAATTTCTAGAGCTATCTTTGTTCTTTTCTTTTCATCTTCTTTATCCTCATCACGAACTTTACTCATCTTGTTATGACAATACCCGTGAGATTCTTTATCAATCATCTTTACTATATAGCACTCCTCCGGGTCATCAGAAGTCTTCATTGCCTTGTTCAAGTTAAAGGTGACTTCTTGATCATTAACCCTCATGGTTAACTCGCCTTTTTGAACATCTATTAAAGTTTTTTTGGTTGCTAGAAAAGGTCTTCCCAAAATGATCGGGATTTCCTTATCTTTCTCATAGTCCATGATGATAAAATCAGCCGGAAAAATCAACTTGTCTACCTTGACAAGTACGTCCTCAATGATTCCGTTCGGATAGCACATTGAACGGTCAGCTAACTGTAGAGTCACTGTGGTAGGCCGAGCATTACCCAAACCCAATTTCTTGAAAATAGAGAGCGGCATCAAATTCACACTCACTCCCAGATCACACAGTGCTTTTCCAGAAAAGTTGCTCCCAATGTGGCATGGAATGACGAAGCTACCCGGATCTTTCATTTTGCTAGGCAACTTCTTTTGGAGAATGGCGCTGCATTCTTGAGTCATAGCTACAGTCTCAAACTCACTCACGCGCCTTTTCTTTGACAACACATCCCTCATGAACTTTGCATAACTAGGCATTTGTTCCAATGCCTCTACGAATGGGATGTTGATGTGAAGTTGTTTCAGGATCTCCAAGAATTTCCTATATTTCCAGTCCAGATCAAACTTTTTCTGCCTCTGAGGGAAAGGTAACGGTGGAATAAAATTTTCAGTCCTAATGTCTTGCCTTGCATTGTCCCTTTTATCTTGATCACCTGAAGCATCAATTTTCTCAGTTGCCTTCTGTTGAGGCTTGATAACTTCTTCATTCTCTTCTGCACTAATCATCCCTTGCCTCTTATCATGCGACTTAACAACATTAGGGAGCTCCTTACCACTCCTTAATGTAATGGCCTTGCAATGCTCCATGTCATCTCTTCTTGGATTATTTTCTGTATTACTTGGGAGGCTGCCTTGTTCCCTTTTGTTCAAAGCACTTGCCAATTGGCCCATTTGAATTTTCAGATTTTTAATGGCTGCACTCTGGGTCTGACTTATTGCCTCAGTTCTCTTCATAAACTTCACAAACATTTCTTCCATGGATGACTTCTTTTCCACCTGAGATGGTGGAGCTCTATTCTGAGAAAGATAATTACCTTGATTATTAAATCCCGGAGGTTAAGAAGGCCTACTAGATGAGGAAGTCGAGGGATTAAAGCAGTGATTATTATTACTCCAGGAGAAATTCGGATGGTTCCTTGAGCTTGGATGATAATTATTGGAGTATTGGTTGTTCTGATTCCCTTGCATATTGCCCAAGTAATTTAGTTGTTCCACAGAAGGAACTTCTTCACAACAACCATTGACATGAGCCCCTCCATAGAAATCACAAGTTGCTTCAGGCATTGTTATTGCATTTACCTTCGCCTGTTCATTTTGTCTAGAGCACAACATGTCAACTTTTTTTGTTAATGCTTCGTTCTGAGCTAACAAAGCATTCAGTGTGTCTAGTTCCATGACTCCCCTTCTTACAACATTCTTGGCTTGACTGGATGCATTTTGGCTTGCCCCCATTGTCTCAATTATTTCTTTTACTCGCACTATGGACTTCGCCATCAAAGCACCACCAGCTGCGGTGTCCAGTTTGTCTCGAGTCTCATATGTGAGACCGCTGTGAAAGACAGTGAGCTGCTGCCACTCCGGTAGACCATGATTAGGACATTTCACCAATAAATCTTTGAACCTCTCCCAAGCCTCATATAGGCTTTCGCCTTCATGCTGATAAAATGCAGTGATTTCATTCCTCAGTTTGATTGACCTTGATGGAGGAAAGAACTTGCCCAAGAATCTTATCTGTAGCTCATCCCACGTTGTTATACTTCCTCTTGGCTGAGCATTTAACCAACTTTTAGCCATATCCCTCAAAGAAAAGGGAAACAAATGTAAGCGGATAGCATTGTCACTGGCTCCATTAATTTTAACCATATCACAAATATCCAGAAAATTTGTGATATGATTGTTCGGGTCTTCCATCGGGCTACCCCCAAACTGGTTCTGCTGAACCAAGTTCATCAATACTACTTTTATTTCGAAGTAATTTGCATCAAGTGGAGGTTTCACTATGCTCGATGCACGCCCAGCATTGTTGGGTGAGGCATAATCCCACACAGCTCTGTTTTCATCTTGATTCCAATTTCCCGCTCTATTTCCTCCATTATTTTCAACACCACCCATATTTACATTATCATCAGCCATTTCTTCTTGAGAACTTTGTCCTTCTTGGGTCCTTCTAATTCTGGCTTCTTTTCGAGTTCTCCGTGCAAGTCTCTCGATTTCGGGGTCAAAAAGAAGATCAGCTTGATTAATGGCACCTCGCATGCACAAAAAGAAGATACTAATTAGCAATGACAGTAAATTCAGCGACAAAAATCAACACAGCAAAAACAAAAAAAATGACTCTATAATAAGAAATTGAACAAAAGCAAAAGAAAACAAAACAAAACAAGATAAAGCGTCTAAGCTAACCCTTTAAATTTCTTTGAATATTAGCACAAATCTTAGTCCCCGGCAACGGCGCCAAAAACTTGTTAGTCGATTTGGCAAGCGCACCAATCGCACAAGTAATATAGTGATTTGAGAGTAAAAGTATCGTTCCCACGAGGACTAAGTGACTAAGTACCCAAGAAATTTAATAGAATTAGTTGGACGAAACAATTGGATTGAAGATAGCTTTAGCCAATGAATGATAAAATAAAATCAATAACCGTAAGTATATATGAGTTTTCTTTCAATGACAGTAAACAATGCAAAAACTGATGAAATAGTCTAATTAAAGCCTAGGGTCACTAATCCCTCTCCTCTATCTTAGAAATTACAAAACCCCTCTCATGTACTCGCAACTCATTCAACTCTATAAGTTAATCCTAGGTTATTCTAATAACTTAAAAGAATCCTCCCGAATCTCGATTAAGTTACTCAACTCCTACGTAATTCCTTGTGTGGGCTGAGCCTAATACAACCAACCTAGCTTTGATTAAACGAGATTAACTAACATTCCTATTAGCTAACAAGCGAAAACACTTAGTAAGGTTCACGCACTCGTCCTTCCTATTCAGTGTTCTACTCTCACCTCCCTCTCCCTAGTTCGAAGACAGCAACAAGCATACATATAGATTGATCAAGTCCATATAACGCAGCAATAAAATGGATAGAAAGACTTATATTAATTAAAATAAGGTTGCAAATACATGAGAGAATGTAAAATCTATTCAAGAGTCAAGTTCATAGTAACCCTAGATAGAACATCTAGCTACTCATAGAAACTAAACAGTAGAAAGCAGAAAAAGAGATGAAGTTGGCCATGAATCTGAGGTGGAATGATAGATTGAGCTCCCCAAGCCTTGAGAATCAGGTTCCCCTTGCTCCTCTCAGCCAAAACGGCGCCTCCCTTCAGTCTCCAACTCCAGAATACCCTAAAAATTTCATCTGAAGCCTTTTATATCAGTGCAGGATCGCGACTACCGCTATAGCGGTAAGTCTCCACCGCTATAGCGGTACAGGACAGTAAAGAATGCTTCCAGAAATTTTTGTGCAGGGATCACCGCTATAGCGGTGAGTATCCACCGTTATAGCGGTGGTAGACAGAAAGTGGCTATCTGCTTCTTCCTCTTTAGCTTCGTCCATCTTGCCTTATGTCAAAGAGAATAAAATGATGATTAGCGACGTTCTTGGTCAAAGAATCACATGAAGAAAACTAAACTCTAAAAATTCCTAAACTAAACTAAATCAATCAAAAACAACGGAAAAAATATACAAGCAACCACAAGTAGGTGATAAAATAGATCAAAGATTCAGCACCAAATGATACTAAATCTAGCACTTAACAGCGACCTTCAGGAGGAAGTAGATATGGAGCAACCATCAGGTTTTGTTGCTCACGGGGAGTATAGGAAAGTATGTCGCCTTCGTAAGTCTTTGTATGGCTTGAAACAGAGTCCTTGTGCATGGTTTGGTAAGTTTAGTCAAGATGTTGAGAATTTTGGCATGCATAAAAGTAAGTCTGATCACTCTATTTTCTACAAACACTCTGATAGTGGCATTATTCTATTAGTTGTGTATGTGGATGATATTGTCATCACTGGTAGTGACTCTGCAAGGATTTCATCTCTTAAATCCTTTCTCCATACTCAATTTCATACCAAAGACTTGGGAATGCTACGATATTTCTTAGGTGTTGAAGTAATTAGGAGTAAGAAGGGAATTTTCTTATTTAAAGGAAATATATGCTTGATTTACTGTCTAAAATAGGGAAGTTGGGAGCTAAACCATGCAATGCTCTAATGACTCCTGGTATGCAACTTACGAAAGCTGGTGATTTATTTGAAGACCCTGAAAGATATAGAAGGTTGGTGGGAAAGTTGAACTATCTCACTGTGACTTGTTTTAATATTGCCTATTCTGTTAGTGTGGTAAGTCAGTATATGTTATCTCTAACTGTTGATCACTGGAAGGCAGTGGAACAAATTCTGTGATATTTAAAAGGAGCACCTGGGCATGGGATCTTGTATAAAAATCATGGCTAAACTAGGATTGAATGTTTTTCAGATGCTGATTGGGCAAGTTCTAAGGAGGATTGAAGATTAACTTCAGGATATTGTGTTTTTATTGGCGGCAATTTGGTCTCCTGGAAGAGCAAGAAACAGAATGTAGTCTCTCGATCAAGTGCTGAGTCTGAATACAGGGCTATGGCTAAATCTGTATGTGAAATAATGTGGATATATCGGCTTCTCAGAGAAGTGGGTTTTGATGTCTCAGTGTTAGCTAAGTTGTGGTGTGACAACCAAGCTGCACTTCACATTGCATCTAATCTAGTCTTTCATGAACAAACTAAACATATTGAGATTGATTGTCACTTTGTTTGTGAAAAGATTCAAGAAGGTTTGATCTCTACAATCTATGTGAAAACTAGAGAACAATTGAGAGATATTTCCCCAAAAGGCTCTTAATGGAGTTAGGGTCGATTATCTTTGTAACAAGTTGGGCATGATTAACATCTATGCTCCAGCTTGAGGGGGACTGTTATGAGATTATAGGGATTGTAATTACTTAATTATAGGATCGTAATTAGTATTGTAAATATTTCCTTTCATAGTATAGGATTCCCTTTGTATTTAAATACCTTCACATAGTTGAATGAGATACACAAGAGTATTCTCTCAATCTCTCAGATTACATGTTTCACCAGCCATAAAACGGACTACAGTAGGAGCCTTGTGCCCATATACTACCTTAAAAGGTATGGTACCAGTAGAGTTATGAAAGGTAGAGTAGTACCAAAACTCTGGCCAAGGCACCCAAATTGACCAACTTTTGGGTTACTCAGATGCAAAACAACCCAAATACACTTTGAGACAAGGGCTAATAACTTTTGTTTGACCGTCAGTCTCTCGGTGGTCAGCCAAGCTCATTTTAAGAGTAGTGCCACAAAGTTTAAACAATTTACATAAAAAAAAATTCACAAAAATTGGGTCCCTGTCACTCAAGATGGAATTAGGAATACCATGTAGCCTTATGACCTCTTTAACAAAAATGGCAGCCACACTTTTTGCAGAGTAGGGATACTTCAAAAGAATAAAGTGTGCATATATAGAAAGGTAATCAACTATAATGAAGATTGCTTCATACCCTTTAGACTTTGGCAACCCAGTAATGAAGTCAATTGAAATATCTTCCCAAACTAGATTTGGAATTGGCAGTGGCTAAAGGTGGCCATAAGGTGTAGTTGCAGAGAATACTTTTGTCGTTGACAAGTGTCACATTCCCTTACAAACTCCAGAATTTGCTTCTTCATACCAAACCAAAAAAGGTTATTTGCCAAACGCTGATAAGTATGAAGAAAACCTGAATGTCCACTTGATGGTGAAGTATGAAATTCATGGAGCAAGGTTGGAATAAAATTTGATTTGGAGGACAGCACTAACCTATTCTTGTACAACAGCACCCCTTTGTGTAATGAAAACCCATGATAAGTTTGTTGTTGTTGTTTTAAAGCAGTAATTATGTTTAGTAATTCCCCATAATTAGCAATCTCCTGTTGTAGATGGTCACTGTGTAACCAAATAGGAGATGAGACTATGGTTGCACACTATCCAGAATCATCATAAAGGCATGAAAGGGAGTCAGCCACCTTATTCTCATGTCCAGACTTATAAATCACATCTAATTGAAATCCCAGCAACTTAAATACCCAATCTTGTTGTCCTGCTGTAATTACTGGTTGCTGAAAAAGATGTTTCAAACTTTTTTGGTCAGAAAAAACCAAAAATTTCCTTCCCATGAGGTATTGTCACCAATGTTGAATGGCCAAAGCAACAGCCATTAATTCTTTTTCATAAACTAACTTCCCCGAAGTACTAGGAGATAAGGCCTTGCTGTAAAATGCAAATGGTCTCCCTTTTTGCATTAACACTGCACCTAATCCTCTACCAAATGCATCACACTCTACCTCAAACTCTTGCGAAAAGTCTGGTAAAGTGAGAACTGAGGCTGTTTTAATTGCCCATTTTAATGTCTCAAACGCAGTTATAGCTTCTTCACTCTAATGGAACCTTTCTTTCTTAGTTAAGTCAGTAAGAGGCTTGGCTATCTTCCAATACCCTTGAATAAATTTTCTGTAATATCCCATCAATCGTAAAAATCCTCATACCCTCTTAACATTATGGGGTAAAGGCCAATTAACAACGCTGGACACCTTACTAGGATCAACAGACACCCTTTTTTAAGAAATAACATGACTGAGATACTCTATTTGAGATTTACCAAAACTGCACTTTTTTGGTTAACAACAAAATATGCATTACTCAGAACATTCATTACACATTCAAGATGAGCCAAATGTGTATCCCAATCACGGCTATAAATCAAGATGTCATCAAAAAAACCAAAATGAACCTTCGTAGATAAGGTCGAAAGAGGTGATTCATGGCTATCTGGAAGGTTGCAGGAGCATTCATCAATCCAAAGGGCATTACCAATATTTGTAATGACCCTTATGAGTGCGAAAAGTGATTTTTTTAATATCCTCATCCTTCATGCGTATTTGATGGTATCCTAATTTCAAATCTATCTTAGAGAAATAACGAGCTCCATGTAATTTATCTTGAATGGTAACCTTATTCAAGGCTCGGCAGTTCATACACATATGCCATGAGTTAACCTTCTTCTTTAACAAAATAACCGAGCTTAAGAAAGGACTCGAGCTATGGCATATAATACCCTATTGAAGCATCTCATTAACTTGTTTCTCAATTTCTGATTTATGGTGGTGCGAGTATAGGTAAAGGGGAACACTGATGGGTGTTGTTCCGGTTTGCAGCACTATGGCATGCATAGTATTACAGTGTGGAGGAAATCTCGAAACCCCTTGGAACACTTCGGGAAATTTATTCACCACTTAGGTCAACTCCTTAAACTGTGTTGGCAGTAAATCACCCTCCTCTTTAGTGATGGCAGAAATTTCAGTATTCCATAGCCATCCTTCTATTTCCCTGACAGCATTTTCCTTTAGCTCTTGTAATGACAAGGCATGTAATTCATGAATATTACTCTGCCTCATCTTGCTTCTTATGCCATGTAATGTCACTAGTTTGTCTAAGAAATTAAATGACATAGACATTTCTTTGTAATCCATGATAATTTTCCCAAGAGAGCGCAACTAGGATACTCCTAGTATAATATCAATCCCACCAAACTCCAGTACATACGCATCAAGAACCATGTCCATTTTCCCTAACTACAACAACACTTTAAAGCATTTTCCCACTGTAAATACTCTATTCCCATCCCCAAGTTTAACAGAAAGTTTTTGGGAATAATCCACATCCAAAAGCAGAGATGAAACTAAATAGGGGCCGGCAAAATTGTGACTGGTGCCACTGTCAATCAATACTAACACAGATGCTTCATCGATGCTGGCTTCCAAACGCATAGTTTTACAGCCATTAAGTTCCTCAACTTCCGGACCCATTAGCCCCATAATTCGACACTCCATCCCTTCCTTATCTTTTTCAGGTACAATTTCCAGGGACACTACCCCTGGTTCCTCTTCTCCAGCTTCGTTCTCTTCATCATTAGCTATAACCAAAAATCACAATGAACAACCGGCGCATTGGTGCAGTGGATGATATCACTCCCCACAATGAAACCACAGCCCACGGGTCTTCCGGTCCATCAACTCATTATAGGATAGGTGCTTCACTCTTCGAGTCTTCTCTATGTTCACAACTTTATTGGAGTCTCCACCTCGGAAAGTAATAGTGGATGTATTTGAAGCACCCAGAATGTTCAAAGCTCCTAGCGCATTTAGACTTAAACCCACAAAAGTCGTGCTACGGGTTGGGCCGTTGGTGTTCGGCCCCAACAATATGTTACGTTTATGAGGTTGCGAGGCCCAACTCCAAACAATTCTCAAAAGATCCTAAAAGCACTTAAGAAACCAACCAGGTCACACACTTAGCATAAAAATGTGAAGGGGTTATTCTTGCTCTGAGGGCTAACTACCTGAGGGCATCAAGCCCTTCTCTAGTACATGTTGCCCAAGGTACAAAGGGGGTTTCTTAACATAGCCTTTGTCCATGTGGAGCCCTAGACACCCAAACCTACAACCTCGAAAACAAATGAGTTCCCTCAGGTTACTAGGGCGTCTTGGGTACAGCATGCACACATATCAAAAATAGCCCTACAACCATGACTCTTGGCCCTTTTTTGCAAAACTCCATCCATGGTCTTAATTTAAATCATTAGAGTGGTTTAGTTTCCTTCAGAAAGCCATTAAAACTCTTTTCCATAGGTTCAAAGATCAACCATTGAAAATCACACATCAAGTGGAGCTCTCTTCTTCAAAAACGAATTCTAGTTCAAGAGCTCTAAACCACCCAATTACAAGATATTGTCAAGTTTTGCAAGATAGGGATCAAAAAAAAGTCAAGAAACTTCATCTCTCCTTGATTTTTTGACTTTCGTGTCCCGTTCCTCATTTTAAATTTTGGCTCCATCCTTTTTTTTTTATTTACCAATATAAGCCACTTTTGGAAGGATTTGGAGAGAAAAGTTTTGGGAAGATTTGGAGGGATTGGTCAAAAGCATACCCTTAGAAGAGAAGATTTTCATTGGGGGGGACCTTAATGGCCACGTTGGGAAAGAAGAAGGACATTATGAGAGAGTTCATGGTGGCTTTGGTTTTGGGCAGCTTAACAAAGAAGGACAGTCTATACTTGATTTCTCAATGGCTTATAATTTTAAGGTTGTCAACACTTGCTTCAAGAAGTGAGAGGAGCATTTAATCACATACAAGAGTGGAGCTTCAAGGTCACAGACTGACTTCTTTTTGGTAAGGAATCCAGATAGGAAAATTTGTCAAAATTGTAAAGTTATTCCTGGGGAACCCGTGGCAACTCAACATAGGGTCTTGGTCCTTAACGTGAGTATTAAGGGTTGGAAACAAAAGCATCGACAGGTGATGAACCCTAGGACAAAGTGGTGGCAGCTAAAGGGGGAGAATCTATAGACTTTTAAGAGAAGACTATGGGACGAAGGGTGTTGGGAGTTACGAGAAAATGCTAACATCATGTGGGAGGAGATGGCCAACAGGGTTAGAAAGATAGCTAAAGCACTCTTAGGAGAATCTAAAGGTTTTGGACAAAGAGATAAGGAATCTTGGTGGTGGAATGAGACCGTTCAAGAGAAGATCAAATTTAAAAAAGATTGCTTTAAAGCTATCCATTTGAGTAATAACTCATAAAATTGGGAAAAGTATCGGAAGGCTAATAAGGAGGCTAAAAAAGCAGTAAGTGAAGCACGATCTAAAGCATTTGAAGAGTTTTACAAGGACTTAGGAATGAAAAAATGGGAACAAAAGATTTACAAGATTGCGAAGACTAGAGAAAGGAAATCTAGAGATTTAGATCAAGTAAGATGTGTTAAGGATGAAGAAGGAAAAGTTTTGGTTATAGATGGAGATATTAAAAACATATGGAAAGGTTACTTTCACAAGCTCTTTAATGACGGAGCAGGGTCGACCTGTAATAGGGAAGATTTAACAACCTTGGAGAGAGAACAAAATTTGACATATTATCGCAGGATTAAGGTTGATGAGGTCAAGGAAGCTCTAAGAAGAATGGATAATGGTAAAGCCGTTGGTCCTGATGGTATTCCTATTGAAGTTTGGAAGTGTTTAGGGGATGAGGGTACTATCTGGCTAACTAAGCTCTTTAATGAGATTTTAAGGTCCAAGAAAATGCCGGAGGAATGGAGAAGAAGTACTTTAGTACCTATATACAAAAAACAAAGGAGACATCTAAAACTGCGTAAACTACCGAGGGATTAAGCTTATGAGTCACACTCTAAAATTATGGGAAAGAGTGATTGAACGTAGGTTAAGAATAGAGACGAGTATTTCAGAAAATCAATTTGGATTCATGCCAGGGCGATCAACTATGGAAGCTATTTATCTGCTAAGAGGGTTGATGGAAAGGTATCGGAGCAAACAAAAAGACTTGCATATAGCGTTTATTGATTTGGAAAAAGCTTATGATCGAGTACCAAGAGAGGTGCTCTGGAAAGCCTTGGAACAGAAAGGTGTACGGGTTGCATATATTAGAGTTATAAAAGATATGTATGAGGGGGCTACAACTAGTGTGAGAACGTCTGGAGGGGAGACTAGAGACTTTCCTATTAAGATTGGCCTACATCAGGGATCATCGTTGAGCCCTTATTTGTTTGACTTGGTTTTAGATGTTCTGACAAAACATATTCAAGAAGAAATTCCTAAATGCATGCTTTTTGCTGATGATGTTGTTCTCATAGCAGAGTCAAAGGAAGAGATTAATGTTAAACTTGAGTTATGGAGAGCTACTTTGGAATCGAAGGGTTTTCGTCTGAGCAGGAGTAAGACAGAGTATATGCATTGTAAGTTTAACAAGCGACAAGCTAGAAACGAGTTGGAAGTTAAAATTGGAGATAATGTTGTATCACAAGTGTCAAAGTTTAGGTATCTGGGATCTGTTATACAAGATGACGGTGAAATTATTGGTGATGTGACACATAGGATACAAGCTGGGTGGTTAAAGTGGAGAATGGCATCAGGAGTTGTTTGTGATCGGAAAGTACCGGATAAGCTCAAAGGAAAGTTTTATCGTACTGCTATAAGACCTGCGATTTTATATGGGAGCGAATGTTGGGCGATGAAAGGACAACAAGAGCATAAAATTGGAGTAGCAGAGATGAGGATGTTGCGTTGGATATGTGGTCATACAAGAAGAGATATGATCCGTAATAATCGTATACGAGGGAGAATTGGAGTGGCACCTATTGAGGAAAAAATGACTGAAAACCGATTAAGGTGGTTTAGACATGTTCAAAGAAGACCATTAGAAGTGCCAGTAAGGAGAGTTGAGCAGATGGTTTGGAGCCCTGTGAAAAAAGGTCGAGGAAGACCAAGAAGGACACTTAAAGAGGTTATTGAGAGGGATCTTCTGGTAAATGAGATCCCTAAAGAGTTAGTCATTGATAGAACTCAATGGCGTCAGGCGATTCATGTAGCCGACCCCACCTAGTGGGATAAGGCTGTTGTTGTTGTTGTTGTTGTTGTTGTTGTTGTTGTACCAATATAAGCCACTTTTACTGTAGACTGATCTCGTTTGCAAGTGTTTTGCCCTTGTCAAAAGCGACACTGCTTTATCTGACAAAACCTATGTAGAAGACATGCATACATCTGCCGCCTCCCACCATCTATGATATATTGTGGTTAATCTGTGGTATAATAAAGTAAGATAACATCCCTTTCATGCACAATATGCTGGTCCCTATCAAATTACTTGTAAAAGTAAAAATTATAATGTTGTAGATTACTGGCTATGTGGCACAATTTTTATGGCTTCTTTTATCTCTTTTTTGCTTTTTCCTAACAATGATATATATCCATAAATAAATGCCTGTCATGTTGAAAATGGTTTCCAAAAAAAAAAGATAATTTTTATTATAAATTAATGATAAATTAAATTTATTGTGCTTGATAATTTTTAAATTAAGATAATTACTTTCCAAAATTTATAATAAATTAAATTTACAGTTTTAAACACAATTTTAAAACTATAAAAATTATGTTTGAAACTGTAAATTTAAACACAATTTAATTTTAAAATTCTGCTTACAACTGTAAATTTAATTTATTATAAATTTTGAAAAGAAATTATCTTAATTTAAAAATTATCATCAATTAAAAGATAAGCACAATAAATTTAATTTGTCATTAATTTATAATAAAAATTATCTTTTTTTTGGAAACCTTTTTAACATTATAGGAATTTATTTATGGATATATATCATTGTTAAGAAAAAGCAAAAAAGAGAAAAAAGAAGCCATAAAAATTGTGCCACATGGCCAGTACTCTATAACATTATAATTTTTACTTTTACAAGTAATTTGACAAGGACCAACGTACTGTGCATGAAAGGGATGCTATCTTACTTTATTATACCACAGATTAACCACAATATATCACAGACAGGGGGAAGCGGCAAATGTATGCATGTCGCCCCTGACATGGGCAACACACATGTCGCCTATGTCAGGGGCGACACCAGTTTTGTCAAATAAAGCAATGTCACCTCTGACAAGGGCGATACGCTTACAAACGAGATCAGTCTATAGTAAAAGTGGCTTATATTGGTAAATAAAAAAAATAAGGATGGAGCCAGAATTTAAAATGAGACAGGACATGGAAGTCAAAAAATCCTTTCTCCTTTATGCAGCAACTTGAAGCTTTATCCTCCAAGAATGAAGAGCTAGCCAAGTGAGGAAAGGGGATTTAGGTTGGAGTGTTGAATGTGTGTGTGAATGCTGGGAGGGAGAACACTTAGAAGATTTTTAAGTGTGTGTCTTATGAGAAAGGGAGAAGGCAACAAGTAATAAAGGGTTAGCCCTTATTCCAAAAATGCCATCCTTTACTAGGTACATTGTAATAACCTGAGTCAGTATGGGCTCATGTAAAGGATTCTCATCGAGTGTTCCTAAAAATTTTGATGATGTGAATAAGTACGTGAGCTATAGAGATCATTAATGAGCCAGGGAGTAAATGTGGAGATCGGTTTTAGCCATACCCTTGAGAATTTCTCAAGGAGGGACCTCTCTGAAAGAATGGGAAAAATGAGTTCTTGATGAAAGCTTGGCGGATGGTGGACTTGGAGAGTGGCAAAAGTGGTGGGCGAGGAGTGGTATTGTGGGGGGAACATGCCAAGAGGATAAGACTTTCCATCTGAGGAGACTTTTCGTGCTCATGGGTGGTGAGAGGGACTAAAGTGAAAGAAAATTTTTCTATGAGTTAATTATGAAAAATGGGATTTTAAATAAATAATGGGAGTACTAGGCGAAGTGACTTAGGTTCTGTTCGACAAAATTAGTTTATAAGCTAGCTGATAGCTTATAAGCTAATTTTTAGCTTATAGCTTATAGTTGATAGCTTAAAGCTTATAAGTTAGCTTATTTGAATAAGAAGTGTTCGATAAAAATAGCTATTGAAGTAGCTGCAAAGTATAAAATGACATAAAAGGGCATATATTTTTTAATTCTAAAATAATATAAATAAATATATCATTTTTGTTTTTAATTTAAATTATTATAAATATAAAATTCATTAAAAATATATATTTATATATTTTATATATGAATAATATATTTTCACATATATAATATATTATTATATTTTATTATATATAATAAAATATATTTACATATTTTATTATTTTTATATATATTATACATAATTATAATATTTTTATATATTTTTATCATATATATATAATATTATATATGTATAATATATTATATATAAATATAAATATAATAAAAAATGAGTAAATAGGATATAATAAAGTAATGGGCATAGTAGGAATTTTGAAAAAATAATAAGGGCAAAATAGGAAGAAAAAACTTTAATCTATAAGCTACTCAAAGTAGCTTATCAGAATAAGCTATAAGCTACTAAAATAAGCTCATTTATCGAACAATTTTAACGAGCTTATAAGCTAGTCAAATAAGCTATAAGCTAGCTTATAACCTATAAGCTCGTTTGCTGAACACAGCCTTGGAGTACCAAGTTGAGATGTGAGTGGTGAGTATTTCAACCAAATAACTCGATCTTGCCTGAACTTCAACTTTTAGGAAGGAGTGACAAAATTGTAAATTTGTGTCAAGTGAACAAGAGATATACACACATACACATGCTCTTCCTTGGTCAGAAAAGAGACACATGCCCCCCTTTTCCATTTTTTCTTCTTCCTTCCTCTCACCCACAGCAACCAACACCCACGGCCAAGGTGATTTTTGGCGAGTTATTAAGCTTCAGCACCTCCACCACCACCAGAGAAGAGTTTGGGTTGAGGTAAAGGCAAATTTTCCTCTTTTCCTCCTCATTTTCGTTTTTCCCAAGCCCTAGAGCAATTCTTGGTGAAATCTTGATATTGATAACATGTAATTCTTCCAAATCACCTCATTTCATTTCTTAATGTTGAGAAGTTAATTTTAGAAGAGGAATGAGCTTAAAATGGAAGAAATCAGATTGGGAATTGGATTAAACCATAAAAGTTTAAGTTTGGATTTTAGTATAGCAATTTATGTTTTAATCTTGTTTGATGCTTGGTTGGGGGTGTCTTTAGGAAGTCTTGGAGTGTCTAATCTTGTTGGTAATGACCAATTTTGATTGAGAGAAGCCTTGGAGACTAAATGGAAGTTGAGAGAAGAAATTTGGGCATCAAACTCGTGGCTTGTGAGCTGGTGCAAGGCTAGGCACCCAAAGCACCAAGCAACCCGAGGAGTTGCTTTCTTCAGGCCCTTGGCACCCAAGGCGCCCTAGATTGAAGCAAGGAGAGTGAGGTAATCCATGGTAGTGCCTCAAGCATGATGATCTGATATGGCCTTTCTTGTTGGTTAATGTTGATGATTATTGTGGCTTGGTACACAAGACCTTTGGGAGTTGGTTAAGGAAGCGAGCTATGGCTTTTTCAAGCAGAATGGATCAACAACCAGATGAGTAGTTAGCTCATTTTTGGAGTAGCTTTACATTCTTTAAGTTGTACTATGGAACACATGTATTATATTTTTTGATGATTACAATTTGTGGAGATATGGAGGCTTGTTTAGCTCAGCCTTTGTGTTTCCTCTTATTTTATGCTTATGGTTGTGTACATGAATAGTATGCTAGTAGGTAAACTTAAACACTTGGAAATCTAGTCGGATTACCATGGGGGTGGAGAAGCTATCTATGAGGAGATTCTTAATGCTCGCTAATAGTGAAATATGAATACCTTGATTACTCCTTATAGGGAATATTCATCATAGGTTGAATTCATGCTTTTGGATTATGTATTGTGGAAATGGTATGGCTCTTTGTAATATCCTAAATTGTGGCTTTATGCTAGAGGATTCACGACCTAGTGTCGTGGAATGGTAAAGCATTTGGCCTACGGGCTTAGAGTATCTCTAGGGTGTTGAATGTACTCTTTATTTGTATGATTTTGGGAGTGCGAGGTAACCTCCTGTCACACCGTACTTTTGGGAACATGATTGGCATAGAGGTGGATCCCATACCACCACTATAAGCCTTACCAACCATGCTATAAATAAACAACAATTTCAAATAACCCACAAAAATACCAATTTCTAGAAGATAATATGTATATATATATATATATGATATTTTCATACAACCATACATTTATACCATGTCTCATCAGAGATAATCTAGCATCACATTGTACACAAACATTCATCATAACTCTTGGCGTTCTATTCTACTATTACACTGACCCACCAGACACCAGAAGGGGGTTGAGGACTCAAAGGCTCCATTACTCCTGGTACGGAGGCTTGCTAGATGTACTTGGGGACCTCTAAGTGTACACAAAGAAAGAAAGAGTGATTATAAAATAAATAGTGAGAATCAAATTAGATAATAAAATATGAAAGAAAACCATGTATAGCTCACAGGAGTAAGACCTCGATTAGCCCTACCATTCACCAACAACCTACTCCTAGGGCTGAGCAACCAACCTGCCAACCCGTACAGTTGGGTTTGTTTAGGATGGATTGGCAGGTTAGGTTGGTTTAAAAAAGCTAAACCCAATGATGGGAGGGTTGGGTGACTGGTTGAAAATTTTCAACCCAACCCTACCCGCCAACCTGATGTATATATATATATTTTTAAAAAATTTTATTCTTCCAGTTCCAGATTCTTCCCTCATCACTTCACTCTCATTCTCACGTCTTACACTCACCACTCCTCTATTCTTCTCTCTCCACCAAAGCATCCATGCTCGGATTCTGATCTCTCATCGCTAGCCACCTGCCTGAAACTCCTCTCTCAAAATTTCTACATTTCAGAACCAGATCCAATTTTTATCTTTGTTCCTATGTCGTTGGAGATTCACCTCTCATCTCTCAGCCTTACTTCCTCTAGTCTCTCACTTTTGGCTTCCTTCTAGTCTCCAGCCTCACTCCCTTTGGCCTCTCACTCCCAACTTCTTCTCTGGTCTTCCTTTTGGCTTCGAACTAGAAATTTCTGGTATTCTAATTCAATGCAAGTCTATGTCGATTGAGTTTATCCCTCTGGTCTCTCGATCCCGGCTTCCTCTTCGGTCTCTCAACTTTGAACTAAAAATTTTAGGTATCCTGATCCGATGCAACTTTGTGCCATTCATGGACTAGATCTCCTCCTTCTAGCTTGAGATTGATTCTCGAAGGATAAATTTGAAGCTTAGATTTGATCTATTGGTACTGTGTTGAGGTTTTGCTGAAGAGATTTCTAGTTTTTGAACCAGATTTTACTTTTCAAACAGTGAATGAAGCTCATCTCCTATGTGTTATCACTGGTCTATTGGTACTTGTGTCTTGTTTTGTTTCTAAAGAAAGAAAGAAAAAAGAAAGGAGGAGGAAGAGAAGGAAAGAGGGAAAGGAAAAAAATGAACCCGCCAACCCAACTCGGCTAAGTGCAGGTTGGGTTGGTTCGAGTTTATTACAAAAAAGATACTAACCGACCCAACCTGATTACTTTGATTGGTTTAAGTTGAATTTTCCTTAAACCCGACTAGTGCTCACCCCTACTTGCTCCACACACCAAATCAAAGTACATATCTCAATGAAATCAATTGCCACAATTGGGCCATAAACAAATTTCAAAACACACCAATGGAAAAGGCCCACAACACCATGCCATCCAAATATCGATGAAATCAAGCTATCATTCACAGGAAATACAATATAGTAACAAATCATTATTTTTGAACTTTGATTTATGGGCATCCACATATGTTTATCATTATAAATTATAGGTAGGAAAGCCACATATGATCCCTTTAATATTCTCATGAGTCATAGTAGAGAGAGCCATACAGGCTTCCTTTAATAATCTCATATGCCGTAGTGGAGAAGGCCACATAGGCTTCACACTAGATTCTCAATAATTATCATATGCACATAGGTCTCAATTTGAGGCAGCCATACAAGCTTCTCAGTTCGTTCTCTCTTTTTCCATAGTAAGAGGGGCCACACATAGGCTTTCCACATCACATGCTTAATCATAGTGTGAGAGAACTACGATGCCTTTCGTACTACCACTAATCTATTTATATCAGTATGCCATACACAAGCTCTACACATCACGTGCTTAGTTATTGTGCGTGAGAGTTATGATACCCTTCATACTACCATAGTCTATTTATATATATATATATATATATATATATATATATATATATATATATATAATTTAGACACATCTAATAAAAGAAAGACCACCATCCGTACGACGAAAGTAAAACATTCAAATGCAATATAGTAATGAAATGTTCATTCACATTATGCAACCCTTCACACAATACTTAATAACAACGTAAAGCATAGTATGTCTTTCATTCACAATCTCAAAGTAGTCAAATGTCATTCCCATAATCACTCTAGGATTCTTCCACATTGCACCATTTTCAGCAACTGTGGTCATCCATAGTGTTACTAGAAGGCTACACCACTTCCATTTTTCCATATCTCAAAAAAATACACTAGCCGTACACCTGAATCCACAATGCAACACACCAACCAAATGTCTATCATACACAAGACAAACACACAGACATAGTGTTCACATAAGGCAACAATACAATTAAATTTTTATTTACAAACCAATGGTTAGTTCCCGAGTGGTAAGACCTTGACCTCTTTTATAAAGTATTCTTTCATAAATTACCCTCATTCATGTTATTAAGTACTTATAAGTATTTCTATTGCCCACTATAATAATCATACATATAAGAGGTAATATCAAGCATGAATACAGATCTTAGCTCTACTTAAGTAAGGTAAAACACTCACTTGGAATCCAAGCCAATTACCACTATTGAATCCCATCACCAACATTTATTTCAGTTTAATGCATTCTAGCCATGATACCATCACACACCACAATAACTCAATTTAATATAAAGAACACCAATCAGACAAGAATAGTAGCCATCCAACATTTGAACGTTTGAAAAACTTTATGGTTTTAATCCATCACATTAAAATAACCAAGGTAATTTTTATCCTTTAGCGAGGAATTCAACCATAAGGCTTCCAAAAGATTTTAAGAATAATCAAAAAGTTGCCTACTCAAACATACATCTCAAGAGAATGTAGAGTGAGTCCCTCACCTCAATTCCTCGCTTCTCAATCTTGGCTAGTCCCAACTAATGTGGAAGATGCATCAAAGTATCTATCCCTATGAGATAATCATGAAAGAACATGTCAAGGTCATAAAATAGGGAATTCCTTCTTACTAGGTCTAATCTTTGACCACTCTTTTTGTTATATCTCCTACACGGTAAGGAATTTTTAAATGAATCTTATCTCATGCACAACTAGACTCAAAAATCTTTCCAACGATATATAATTTGCTAAAAAGGGAGTCCAGATGAGAGAGTTTATGGCTATTTGAAACTGATCAAAAACTAACCATGCTCACTGCCATAAACGCGCCTAGGCAAGCACATGACCACCTAAGCAAGCAAAACGCACCCAAACATGGCCATGAACATGCCTAGGCAGCCATTGCCATGTTCTTGTGATTTTTGACCTCTATATGGTTTTTGCATCATCCTAGGCCAATTTTTTAACATTTTGCATGATTCTTTCCATGAGTTTTCATTAATAATGTCCAAGAAACATTTCTATACTCAAATCATAGATTATAATCAAGAATCAAAGCTCAAACTCATTAATTTTCCTTCAAGAATCTTCATTCTCTCACTTTTTTCTGCTATCAACCTCAAGATTTTCTTGTTTTTGATCATGGTTTCTACAAATTTCTTGCTCCAATTAGATTACTAGACAATCAAGAAGGTTCCAATCCATCACCCAAACTCAAAAATTTCCAACTGACTCCAATCTCACCCTCAACATCTATATACATGACAATGAGATAGAAAGTGAGAGTGTGAGGAGTTTTACCTTGTTTCCTCTTCCTTTAGGTGGTTGTTGGTTGCCAGAGACCCGAACTTCCAATAGAGAATGGTGGCAGGAGGCTTGGGTGGTGATCTTTGGGTGAAGGAGATGAAGAGAGGTGGGAGCTATGGTTTAGGAAAGGATAGGCTACGTGAAAGAGAGAAAGGAACGTTGAAAGTGTGTGAGGGTGTGGTATATATGCATAATCTCTAGGAAAAATTACCATTTTCCCTTTTGGTTAAGTTCCAATCAAATTTTAAGCAATGGCAAGATTGTAATTTTCCCCAACTTAGGTATTTTTCACCCACACCAGACACCACATACTTTTAATGGCCCAATTTCTCAACTCTTAACACCCCATCACCCTTTTCTTGCCTTATTTTCCATTCACAATAAAGAGCATCACTGAATTTTTTTTTATTTCACCCTAGTCCTTCAACAGTCTCATCACTCATCTACCTTTCCTGATGATACACGCACACGTTCATCCTTAGCCACTTATCATTTTGCATACTACGTCACAATTCTACCATGAATTTTCTTACTCGAAAATGAAAAATTTTCTCCATATTCCACTTTTTACTCTAAGACCCAAATAATTAATACCTGAGGATCTCAGGTATTTCACCTCACTCTTATGGACAATAGTTGGGGATTCTTATGCTTGAATTCAATAGTAATTTAACATGTGTGTGCGTGCATTGTGGATAATTGTTTTAATGGAGCAATGTATCATCCCCCGGGAAGTTGTGTGAGCCTTTGGGCTAGAGGTACACGTGCCTTTTAGATTGTATTTGTGTGAGCCTTTGAGTTGGAAAGATACATGCATTTGAGGCTGTAATTGTGTAAGCCTTCAAGCTAGAGATATAGGTGTCTTTGAGGCTATATTTATTTGAGTCTTTGGGCTGTAGGTATACATGCCTTTGGGGCTGTATTTGTTTCATCTTTTTGGCTGGGAGAGTATTAGAGCTTTCGAGCCATGGAGATGTTATCCTAGTTGGATTGCTTTATATGTTTATTAGCTTTTATGTTTGAAAAGAGTTTGATTTGCATGCATTGCTTGGAGTGAAGTTACAATTTTTTTTTTATTATGTCTATTTGTTGCTTACCCAATGACTTTTTGGGTTAGGAAACATTACAACCTATAGATTGGGAGTTAGCACGACTTATGGGTCGAGATTTCCTTGAGGGATCATGAAGTCCAAGTATATTTAAAGTTGTGTTGAATCATCTCTGTGAGCTTGGCCTGATAATACTCGTGATAGTGGTTGGTCTAGAGATGTTACATGTCTAAGAACCCAGGAATACCTTTAGCCTATGGGCTTAAAGGTGCTACCAACCTATGGGTTAGAGTTAATGTCAACCTTCAGGTAGTGAGGATTTATCTTTGTTGGAGGGATTAAATTGCCTTGAGCAATCTGAAGTATCTTATATGTTTGTATAGAGTTTCTTTGAGTTGCATTCACACACTCGGTTAATGTGTATCTATGAGTTATAATGCTAGATTACATAATCTGTGGAGACACCAAGTTGTGATAAGGTAAAATGAGGAATGTTAGTCGATTTGGCAAGCGCACCAATCGCACAAGTAATATAGTGATTTGAGAGTAAGAGTATCGTTCCCACGAGGACTAAGCGACTAAGTACCCAAGAAATTTAATTGAATTAGTTGGACGAAGCAATTGGATTGAGGACAACTCTAATGAAGAACTAACAATAAAAGTGAACTATGACAGTAAATTTTTATAGATTTTCTTTTAATGACAGTAAACAATGCAAAAACTGATGAAATAGTCTAATTAAAGCCTAGGGTCACTAATCCCTCTCCTCTATCTTAGAAATTACAAAACCCCTCTCATGCACTCGCAACTTATTCAACTATATAAGTTAATCCTAGGTTATTCTAATAACTTAAAAGAATCCTCCCGAATCTCAATTAAGTTGCTCAACTCCTACGCAATTCCTTGTGTGGGTTAAGCCTAACACAACCAACCTAGCTTTGATTAAACGAGATTAACTAATATTCCTATTAGCTAACAAGCGAAAACACTTAGTAAGGTTCACGCACTCGTCCTTCCTATTCAGTGTTCTACTCTCACCTCCCTCTCCCGAGTTCGAAGACAGCAACAAGCATACATATAGATTAATCAAGTCCATATAACGCAACAATAAAATGGATAGAAAGACTTATATTAATTGAAATAAGGTTGCAAATACATGAGAGAATGTAAAATCTATTCAGGAGTCAAGTTCATAGTAACCCTAGATAGAAAATCTAGCTACTCATAGAAAATAAACAGCAGAAAGCAGAAAAAGAGATGAAGTTAGCCATGAATATGAGGTGGAATGATGGATTGAGCTCCCCAAGCCTTGAGAATCAGGTTCCCCTTGCTCCTCTCAGCCAAAACGGCGCCCCCCTTCAGTCTCCAACTCCAGAATACCCTAAAAATTTCATCTGAAGCCTTTTATATCAGTGCAGGATCGCGAACTACCGCTATAGTGGTAAGTACCCACCGCTATAACGGTAGGAGGCAGAGAAGAAGGCTTAAAATTGAGTTTTTTTAGGTTTTACCGCTATAGCGGTGAAGATCCACCGCTATAGCGGTGGCTGGCAGAGAAGAAGGCACCAAAATCTTTTTTTCAGCAATCCACCGCTATAGCTGTAAATTTTACCGCTATAGCTGTGGGAGACAGCAATTAATTCATCATTTTCAGAATTTCAGCTCTAGCATTCCATCTTCTAACACGAACTTTTTACCAACTCAACCTACACCAAAAATAGCAAATAAACCCATTAAATTGCATAAAAGAATCATCAAATCACTCCATTTATTAAAAGATCAAAGAAAACTAAAACTAATCTAAACTACTCAAAATATGAGCTAAGAATTACAAGACAACAAGAAAGAGATCAAAAGAGAGGGTATTAAACATCAAAATGACACTAAATTGAGAACTCAACACTCCCCCAAACTTGAACCTTTGCTTGTCCTCAAGCAAAAACTTTCAATGAGAAAAATTTTGAGAAAAATATGTGCGACCATGAATATGTGCAACTGGGAGGGGTAAAGATATGAAAATGTGAATTAAAGCAAACCAAGTCTCATCAAACCATTACTCAAAAGATTTAACTCAAGAGTTTGCAACCTTAAGGATTCAAAAAGAAGTGTTAACCAAACCACAAGAAAATTTGAAATCAAAGCTTCACCTCTTGGAACAGTTTATAAAACCAAATTCACAAAAATTCCAAAATTAAATTACTTCTTTGTTCTCAAAGGCATCGTTTTATTTCGATTCTCAAGGGCTTCACTGTTTTGTTCTCAAGGATATAGCTTCCTAACTTTCCTTATTTCCTTTGGAAATTTTTTTTTTAATTTTCTCATTTTAGTTTAATTACATGAGCCTATCCCTTATTGAAACTTTCAGCTATCCCCTTATTGAATTCTTTTTTCACTAGCCTCTTATTGAACTTTTTTTTTATATATAAATATGAAAATGATCTAAAAACCTTTAAAAGAGACAAAAATAAAACTCCTGTTATTTTGAAGTGATAGAGCTAACACTTACAAAATATGAAAACTTAAGATTAGCAAACTCAAGAGGTAACTCTTAAAAAGAATTGCATTTGACATGATTTGACTTGCCAAAAACTTCAAACTTTCAGATTTCAAAATTTTCAAAAATTTCCTCCTACAACACATACGTATGGACAACACAAAATTAACCAAAATTTTCTCAAAGAAGAAACTCATCAACAAACCTAAAACTTGTTAGTCGATTTGGCAAGCGCACCAATCGCACAAGTAATATAGTGATTTGAGAGTAAGAGTATCGTTCCCACGAGGACTAAGCGACTAAGTACCCAAGAAATTTAATTGAATTAGTTGGACGAAGCAATTGGATTGAGGACAACTCTAATGAAGAACTAACAATAAAAGTGAACTATGACAGTAAATTTTTATAGATTTTCTTTTAATGACAGTAAACAATGCAAAAACTGATGAAATAGTCTAATTAAAGCCTAGGGTCACTAATCCCTCTCCTCTATCTTAGAAATTACAAAACCCCTCTCATGCACTCGCAACTTATTCAACTATATAAGTTAATCCTAGGTTATTCTAATAACTTAAAAGAATCCTCCCGAATCTCAATTAAGTTGCTCAACTCCTACGCAATTCCTTGTGTGGGTTAAGCCTAACACAACCAACCTAGCTTTGATTAAACGAGATTAACTAATATTCCTATTAGCTAACAAGCGAAAACACTTAGTAAGGTTCACGCACTCGTCCTTCCTATTCAGTGTTCTACTCTCACCTCCCTCTCCCGAGTTCGAAGACAGCAACAAGCATACATATAGATTGATCAAGTCCATATAACGCAACAATAAAATGGATAGAAAGACTTATATTAATTGAAATAAGGTTGCAAATACATGAGAGAATGTAAAATCTATTCAGGAGTCAAGTTCATAGTAACCCTAGATAGAAAATCTAGCTACTCATAGAAAATAAACAGCAGAAAGCAGAAAAAGAGATGAAGTTAGCCATGAATATGAGGTGGAATGATGGATTGAGCTCCCCAAGCCTTGAGAATCAGGTTCCCCTTGCTCCTCTCAGCCAAAACGGCGCCCCCCTTCAGTCTCCAACTCCAGAATACCCTAAAAATTTCATCTGAAGCCTTTTATATCAGTGCAGGATCGCGAACTACCGCTATAGCGGTAAGTACCCACCGCTATAACGGTAGGAGGCAGAGAAGAAGGCTTAAAATTGAGTTTTTTTAGGTTTTACCGCTATAGCGGTGAAGATCCACCGCTATAGCGGTGGCTGGCAGAGAAGAAGGCACCAAAATCTTTTTTTCAGCAATCCACCGCTATAGCTGTAAATTTTACCGCTATAGCTGTGGGAGACAGCAATTAATTCATCATTTTCAGAATTTCAGCTCTAGCATTCCATCTTCTAACACGAACTTTTTACCAACTCAACCTACACCAAAAATAGCAAATAAACCCATTAAATTGCATAAAAGAATCATCAAATCACTCCATTTATTAAAAGATCAAAGAAAACTAAAACTAATCTAAACTACTCAAAATATGAGCTAAGAATTACAAGACAACAAGAAAGAGATCAAAAGAGAGGGTATTAAACATCAAAATGACACTAAATTGAGAACTCAACAAGGAAGTGTGTACTCTTTGAGATTATTATCTCATTCTTTTGTTGCATTTTGTAGATTGTGTTAGTCATGACATCACCACTAGAGGAGTAGTTGAGGTCATGGATTCCGAACTTGCATGTCTTAAAGGTCGTAGTTTGTCGGTTGTCTCAGTATGTTGTTATCGTTGTTATAAGCTCTACAGTCAAATAGAACACTTAGGAGGGTGGGATCACATGTAAGGGGTTCTTATCATGGCATGATTGCATGTTATTACTCGCATATTTTAGTATTTGTATTTATGGTCATGCATGTTTAATACTGCATGGGTATCGGGATTTAGAAGGTTTAGGCTTACAATGTAGGGGAAAACACTCTATGTCATGCTGGTCACGTGTCCGGGTTTCAGGTCGTGACATACGTGCTCTACTAAACCTTAAGGTGGGGTTGACACAAGACATGCCATAGCTTATAAAAGTCTTACCAATACAACTAGAAATATGTTTAATATTTCCATAAATTTTATTTCAAGCAAGAATTTTAATCATAAAAAATTCCAAGAGTCGAAGCTCTCTTTCATTTTAGTCCCAAAAATGAAAACGTAGCTATTAATTCTCCGCCATGTAATCACATAGGCTATCTCCATTCCAGTACACCCAGAACATAGGCAATCATCAATTAATGTAAAGTACACAACACATGCATTAATAAATACCAACCCGAACATAACCCATATAAAGCAAAAATCTCCAGCACATATGTACATATATAAGGAAAATATAAAAATTCCAGGAGCATTACAGTTACAATTCCTAAAATGGTAGTCACTCTATCAAATTTTAGGTTGCTTTTCAAGTTTAGAAGGAGACAATTTTCAATAGCATTGTGTTTTGCAACATTCATTAATAAAAATCAAGGACATTTATATTTGTATGTTGGATTATATCTGGCAAGCCTTGTATTCAATCATAGACAACTATATGTTGATGTATCTAAAGTATGAAAGAGAAGCAGTTTGAAGTTAGATGAAGAAGAAAATCTAACGTCAAGCATCATATGGTAAATTTAAACTACATTTCATTAGTTTCTATCAAGATACATTAATTAATATAATATAATTTCAAGTAAACCTAATAATGCTTTCTGCAAGTTGCTTTTATGTGTTTTGTCGATAAATTTTCAGCGAGTTGAAGTGACAGTAATAATTTATGTAAAAAGCATGTGTCAATTATATATAACATAATTTGGTGCTACAAACTATATACATTGTTTTGTGCTCTTAGCAAATTTTTAAATATATTTTTATGAAATTACAATGTTGCCCGGTATTTTTGTTGTATCCCCGCGTATCACCACACTAGCTTTGTTATCATTGTGAGTAATGGGGAGCTTTATATTTAAATGATAATCATTTATGACAAAAATTCTGCGTTGATTTTTGAATTATCATACAAATCCAAGGTTTCTCCCTTAATATAATATGGAATGAATATACCAATCAAATGAGTTGAGAGTTGATACATGTGAACAAGTAAAATTTTATAAATAATGTCAAAATTATATTTTATTCTTTAAAATTTTTATATATTTCATACCAAAAAAATTCACCTTACCATTTCTCTCAAAAAAAAATTAGAGCCAATTATTAATTAAATACTTAAAAGATTAATTGTTTCAATTTAATTTTTAAAAAATTATATTTATCTTAATTTATTGTCATTTCATATGTCAAAGTGACTTTTAATTTGAAAAAAATAAATTGAGATTTAGTAACGATAAATTTAATAATTTTACAATAAAAGTGACCAAATTAAAACTTTATCAATTCACATAATTAATTTTATGCACTACAACAAAAGAACTCTATAGTAAAGGAAATGTCAAATACTTACAGCATTTGTAAATGCAAATAAAACTTCTAGCCTTTTATCCCTAAAACTTTTAGAGCCATAAGTAAATCAAATACATATTGATATCAAAAGAAGTCCAGATATCGTACAAAAGCCCTACCATAATGCAACCACTCAAACAAGAAACTTGAAAAGACTGAGACATGAAGTTCAATTTCTAGTGTGAGGATGATTACAAGTTGAACTTACTGTCATTTATAAGAATACAAGAAACCTTTTAAATTCTCATCTAAATATAAAATGTATTTAAAATAAATATAAATAAATTTTAATTTATTTTCAGATATTTGTAATATAATTAAATTATAGTACCAAAAATAAAAAATAGTTGAAAGCACTCATATTGTATTTTATTTTTCTTTCTTATATTATAAATTTTATTTTATTTTATCTATATTCTAAATTGATAATATATGTATACATAAACAAGGAAGAGATGGATGGACTACAAATTAGTAAATGTTTATTAGTTTTTTAAAATTTAGCTCCAGTGGAAAGACATCTGGAAAACGAAAAAAACGAAATGTTGCCTATTTTATCAAATGCAACATTTTTTCAAAAGTTGTAATCTTAATTGTTTCCAATTCTACAAAATATTGTATTGATTTGAAATTTTTATATTTATTTTAAGAATTGAAAATTTGTCATATTTAAATTTGTTATATTTATTGAGTATAATGTTATGGAATATAAAATATGATAAAGTGATAATTTACATACAAAATAAATTAAGTTTTGCGAGACACCAAAAATCTGAATCTCTTTTCAGAATAACAATTAGAATCACAGGCATCAAGGTTTTAAATGGGAAAGGTGATGTAATCAAGGATAACCCCATTGCAGCCCAAGAAAAGGAGAACACTTCAATTGGGCCTCTAACTCGTTCAAGGGTTAAAGAGCTTGGACTAATTGCAGCCCAAGAAAGGGAGAACACTTCAATTGGGCCTCTAACTCTTTTAAGGGCTAAAGGGCTTGGATTGGGCTTAACCACATTGTTGAAAGTGGAAGAAGTGTGAAAAAGATTGCATGTGGGATAGTTGCATTTGTTGAATATAGTTGTAGTCTATTACCTATGCATTTATTGTCTTTGATATTTAGCTACCTATGCATTTATTGTCTTTGACATTTAGCCTACACTACTTGACTTTTAGTTGATGCATTTAATGCATTAGTTGGAGTCTTTTGTCTTTTTGTTTTGGAGACCCTCTATAAAAAGGATCCTTGCCATTTGTTGTAAACCATCTTTGAATCATATATGAAATATTGGCATTTTGCTTTCAAAAGGATTCTTGAGTTCTTTCTCTTATCTAACTTGTGTTAGTGGCGAGAGCAACTAGATTTCTTATCACTCACGTTCTTCTTTCTTGAGTGTGGCGAGATCAACCCATTTCTCTTAGTTGTGGCGCCCTTTGGCTTATCAATTGAGTGATTTGGTTTCATTTGTTTGTTTCTTTCAACCTATCCAGAAAATCGATCAAGTGTTTTCCCTTCGGAAATCACATCATATTGGTATCAAAGCCACTTCAATTCAGGTTCTATTATTTGTTTTGTGTTTTGCCTCTTCGTGGAAAGCTTAATTTTATTGCATTTTATTCTGTGTTTTGCCACCTACATGGAAGGCTTAGTTTTCCTTATTTTGTATTCTGCCACCTATATGGAAGGCTTAGTTTTCCTTATTTTGTAATCTGTCACCTACATGGAAGGCTAATTTTCTGGTCTGTTCATCTTTATCTTTATTTCTATTCTTGTGTTGTTCTATTTTATTACAGCTTTTTTATTAAAAAAAAAATTCATCGTTACTGTTCATTGTTCAACGCTACTATTCATTGTTAATCCGAGTGTAAACACTTAGAGAGTGAACCTACCCTTCACCAAACTCAAACCAACAAATTACAAATCACTATGACAGGAGAAAATAGTTCTGAAGTTCCTTTTGGGCTTAGCCTACAACAAGCTCAAATTGTTGGCCTACAAAGAGGTCAAGAAGAAATGATGGAACAAATAGCTCAACTAACCACTCAAATGGCTAGATTTATGGAGCTACAACAACAACAACCAAGAAGAGGAGCTTATGTTGAACACCATGGAGAAGAATCTGAAGCTGAAGAAGGTGAACAACCTAGGCAAAGAAGGCAGCAGAGGGAGCGTGATGCCAACATCAAAATGAAGATTCCTCCATTTAAGGGAACAAGTTCTCCTGAAGAATACTTGGAGTGGGTGCAACGAGTAGAGAAGATTTTTGAATATCAAGAATATTCAGAAGCTACCAAATGCCGACTTGCAGCCCTTGAATTCACTGATTATGCAAATCTATGGTGGAAAAATTTGAAGAATCAACGAAGAAGAGATGGAGAGGAGGAAGTTTGAAATTGGAGATTGATGAAAAGGCTCATGCAGAGGCGTTTTGTACCTGATTACTACAAGCAAGAGCTTTATTTTAAGCTTCAAAGCTTGAGGCAAGGAGGCATGTGTGTTGAAGATTATGTCAAAGAATTTGAAACTTTGATGATTCGGTGCGAGCTGAATGAACCCCAAGAGCAAACCATAGCTCGATTTCTTGGTGGTTTGAACAAAGAAGTTGCTGACTTAGTAGAGTTACAGAATTATGTCTTCTTAGAAGATGTAATTAAATTGGGAATTAAGGTGGAGAGACAGAAAAAGAGAGTTTATGGAAGAAACAATGGAGTGTCTAAACCATTGGAGAGTAAACCTTTCCAAACACTTTCCCAAACCTCAAACACTACCAAAGGGAGTAATAAGGAGATATGGAAGAAAGAGCCGAAAAAATCTAAAAGTTCTAAGGGGAAGGATAAGAGAGAAGACAACCAGCCCTCTAAAAGAAGCCGAGACATTAAGTGCTTCAAGTGCTTAGGTCATGGCCATATAGCATCTGAATGTCCTAATAGAAGAGTGATGATCTTGAAGGAGAAACAAGGGGAAATAGAGAGTGAAGATGAAGATATTGTGGAGGAATGTGAAGAGGAAGAATATTTTGACGAAGAAGAAGTTGTTGAGTATGCTGATGAAGCTGCTGCCTTGGTTATTAGACGTGCCTTGAATATCCAAGCCAAGGTAGAAGAAGAACAGAGGGAGAATATTTTTCAAACAAGGTGCACTATCGGAGGTAAAGTTTGTAACGTGATAATTGATAGTGGGAGCTGCACTAACGTTGCTTCAACCACCTTGGTTGGAAAATTGAAGCTACCTATCATCAATCATCCCCGTCCATATAAGCTGCAATGGCTAAATAATCATGGCGAGATGAAGGTCACCAAACAAGTAAAGGTACCTTTCTCTATAGGGAAGAATTACAAAGATGAGGTATTGTGTGACATAGTCCCTATGGATGCTAGTCATCCTCTACTTGGGAGGCCCTGGCAATTTGATAGAAGAGTACTACATGATGGCTTCAAAAACACCTACGCTTTCGAGAAGGATGAAAAGAAGATTGTGTTGGCACCCTTAAAGCCAATACAAGTACAGCCGAAGAAGGATGTAATCGAGGAGAAGAAGCCTAGTTGTTTTGCTTCTAAGAATGAGTTAAAGAAGGCAATAAAAAAGGAAAACTTTGTATTGTTGCTAATTCTCAAGGAGCTAAATCCAGAACTTGCAGAAAAGCTTCCTAAGCTTGTGAGGGAGTTGATAGAAGAATTTTCGGATGTCTTTCCGAATGAGCTACCTAAGGGATTGCCACCCTTAAGAGGAATTGAGCATCAAATTGATTTGGTGTCCGGTGCTGCCTTACCAAATAAGCCAGCATATAGAATGAATCCAGAGGAGGCTAAGGAGCTAAAAAGGCAAGTTGATGAGTTGATTGAAAAGGGTTATGTAAGGGAATCCATGAGCCCTTGTTCTGTGCCTACATTATTAGTCCCTAAAAAGGATGGCTCTATGAGAATGTGTGTGGACAGCCGTGCTATAAATAAGATCACCATCAAATACCGCTACCCAATT
The DNA here is from genome assembly GCA_037074585.1 of Biancaea sappan. Lineage (NCBI taxonomy): Eukaryota > Viridiplantae > Streptophyta > Magnoliopsida > Fabales > Fabaceae > Biancaea > Biancaea sappan. The sequence goes on along the minus strand of CM073501.1, from coordinate 38,835,158 downwards.
CCAAGATTGGATGACATGTTGGATGAGCTGAATGGTTCCAAGGCGTTTTCAAAAATTGACTTGAAGAGTGGCTATCACCAAATCTGAATGAAAGAGGGAGACGAGTGGAAGACAGCCTTCAAGACAAAGCATGGACTTTACGAATGGATGGTAATGCCATTTGGGCTATCTAATGCATTTAGCACATTTATGCGATTGATGAATCATGTGCTTAGATCTTTCATTGGAAAATTCGTTGTGGTATATTTCGATGATATTTTGATCTACAGTCAAAGTTATGAGGAGCATGTGCAACATTTGAAGGAAGTCTTGGAAGTGTTACGAAAGGAGAAACTCTATGCTAATCTAAAAAAATGCTACTTTTGTCAAGACCATGTGATTTTTCTTGGCTTTGTAGTATCTCATCAAGGAGTGGGAGTTGATGAAGAAAAGGTGAAAGCTATCAAAGAATGGCCCGTTCCAAGAACCATATCTGAAGTAAGAAGTTTTCATGGGCTTGCCTCTTTCTATAGAAGATTTGTAAGGGATTTCAGCACCATCTTAGCACCCATAACTGAATGTATTAAGGGAGGAAAGGAGTTCAAATGGAGTGATGCAGCCCAACGAAGTTTTGAGCTTGTCAAAGAAAAATTGTGCAATGCACCCATATTGGCTTTGCCTAATTTTTCTAAGACTTTTGAGATTGAATGTGATGCTAGTGGAGTGGGAATTGGAGCTGTACTTCTTCAAGAAAAGCGTCCTATAGCTTATTTTAGTGAGAAGTTGAATGGAGCCAGTCTTAACTACTCTACCTATGATAAGGAGTTCTACTCTTTAATTAGAGCTCTTGAGACATGGCAGCACTACTTGTTACCAAAAGAATTTGTAATTCACACAGACCATGAATCACTCAAACACTTGAAAGGTCAGAGCAAGCTTAATAGAAGACATGCAAAGTGGGTGGAATTTCTTGAAGCTTTTCCTTATGTGTTGAAGTATAAGAAGGGAGAAACCAACATTGTTGCAGATGCCTTATCAAGGAGATATGCTTTAATTTCCATGATGAATGCTAAATTGTTGGGATTTGAATCTCTTAAAGACCATTATATGGAAGATTCGACACTTGCTTCTATTTATCTCGCTTGTGAGAAAATGGCATATAAGGGATTTTATAGATCTGAAGGTTTTTTATTTCGCTTGGGGAGACTTGTAATTCCAAACTGTTCTATAAGGGAATTACTTACACGAGAAGCTCACGGAGGAGGATTGGCTGGGCATTTCGGTGAAACCAAGACATTGGAGATGCTGAAAGAGCATTTTTATTGGCCTAACATGATTAGAGATGTGCATCATGTGATTGAAAGGTGTATTGTTTGCAAAAAAGCCAAGAGCAAGGAAGCAGCCCATGGACTTTATACACCTCTACCTGTTCCCGATCAACCTTGGACTGATGTTAGCATGGATTTCGTGCTAGGCTTACCAAGGACACAAAGAGGTAAAGATTCGGTCATGGTTGTTGTTGATCGTTTTTCAAAATTGTCTCATTTTATTCCATGCCATAAGACCGACGATGTTGTACACATCGCCAATTTATTTTTCAAAGAAATTGTGAGACTTCATGGCATTCCAAAGAGTATCGTGTCAGATCGTGATGCCAAATTTCTTAGCTACTTTTGGAAGACTTTATGGAGAAAGCTGGGAACAAAGTTGCTCTTTAGTACTGCTTGTCACCCACAAACTGATGGGCAAACTGAAGTGGTGAACCGAACGCTTTCTACTTTGTTAAGAACTATCATTGGCAAAAAACTTGAAAAGTTGGGATGAATGCTTGGCCTATGCTGAATTTGCTTACAATAGAAGTGTACATGGTACTACTAAACACTCTCCTTTTGAAGTAGTTTATGGATTTAATCCATTGAGCCCACTTGATTTAGTACCATTACCACTTGAAGCTCGAGAATGCATAGATGGAAAAATGAAGGCTGACATGATAAAGAAGTTACATGAAAACATTAAACAGCAAATTGAGAAGAAGAACTCCATCTATGAGAAAACTGCCAACAAGAGAAGAAAATTTGTTCAATTCAGTCCTGGAGATTTAGTGTGGGTTCATCTTCGAAAAGAAAGATTTCCAAACCAAAGGAAGTCCAAATTAATGCCAAGGGCAGATGGTCCTTTCTGTATCATAGACAAGGTAAATGATAATGCATACAAAATTGATTTGCCTGAAGATTATGCTGTTTCTACTACTTTCAATGTGAGGGATCTTTCCCCGTACTTAGAAGATAAAGAGGACTTGGATTTGAGGACAAATCCATTTCAACCAGGGGAGGATGATGTAATCAAGGATAACCCCATTGCAGCCCAAGAAAAGGAGAACACTTCAATTGGGCCTCTAACTCGTTTAAGGGTTAAAGAGCTTGGACTAATTGCAGCCCAAGAAAGGGAGAACACTTCAATTGGGCCTCTAACTCGTTTAAGGGATAAAGGGCTTGGATTGGGCTTAACCACATTGTTGAAAGTGGAAGAAGTGTGAAAAAGATTGCATGTGGGATAGTTGCATTTGTTGAATATAGTTGTAGTCTATTACCTATGCATTTATTGTCTTTGATATTTAGCTACCTATGCATTTATTGTCTTTGACATTTAGCCTACACTACTTGACTTTTAGTTGATGCATTTAATGCATTAGTTGGAGTCTTTTGTCTTTTTGTTTTGGAGACCCTCTATAAAAAGGGTCTTTGCCATTTGTTGTAAACCATCTTTGAATCATATATGAGATATTGGCATTTTGCTTTCAAGAGGATTCTTGACTTCTTTCTCTTATCTAACTTGTGTTAGTGGCGAGAGCAACTAGATTTCTTATCACTCACGTTCTTCTTTCTTGAGTGTGACGAGATCAACCCATTTCTCTTAGTTGTGGCGCCCTTTGGCTTATCAATTGAGTGATTTGGTTTCATTTGTTTGTTTCTTTCAACCTATCCAGAAAATCGATCAAGTGTTTTCCCTCCGGAAATCACATCAAAAGGCCTTCTCAATACATTGAATGATGCTGAGTCATTGAGTTTTTATTCGATAAAATTAGCTTATAATTTATAAGGTAACTGATAACTTATAAACTAATTTTTAACTTATAACTGATAGTTTATAAGTTAACTTATTAAATTAGAAGTTTTCAGTAAAAGTAGTTAAAAAATATAAAATGATATAAAAGCGCATATATTTTTTAATTCTAAAATAATATGAATAAATATATTATTTTTGTTTTTAATTAAATTAATTTAAATTATATATATATATATATAATTCATTAAAAATATATATTTATATATTTTATTATATTTTATATATAAATAATATATTTTTACATATATAATAATTTATATATATTATTATAATTTATTATATATAATAAAATATATATACATATTTTATTATATTTATATATTATATATATTTATATATAAGTGTGTAATAGATATTTTCATAAAATAACAAGGATAAAAAATAAAGAAAAGTACAGTTATAAGTTACTCAAAGTAACTTATCAGAATAAGCTATAAGTTATTAAAATAAACTCGTTTACTAAACATTTTTAACAAACTTATATGCTAGTCAAATAAGTTATAAGATAGTTTATAAACTATAAGCTCGCACGCTGAATACAGCCTAAGAATACTGAATAAATGGACAAAGATGATTAACAGTGAAGAGACAAAATTATAGAATTTGGAAAAGACAAAAAAAAAATTAATTTTCAAATTTTTAAAAAATAATTCTTTAGATTTTCAGAATTTATTTTTATTTTATAATTTGAATAAATAGATCTTTTTATTTAATTTTGTCCAACACATTATTAGCTCAAACGCAATGTTAAATTGTCTCACAATTAACGTGCTAGCAATACAATAAATCTAATTTGTCGCGTTAATTATGAAACATTATTGTTGCAATGTTTGAGTTAATATTGTTAAAAATATTTAAAAAAATATTTTTATAAAATATAAAAATTGAAAGATTTAGTTTAAATTTTTAATTTTATATTATTTAGAAGAAATCAAAATTTTTAAATTTTTGTATCATTCTCTTTTGTACTATTTAATTTCACATGTCCGCCAAAAAGTTTATAAACATTAATCAACACCGCATAATTACTTTTCTTTGCAAAAGTAAATTTACTTTCTAGAGGATTAAATATTCTGATGATAATATTTAGAGTAAATAATTAATTTGTCTTTGAAACATTTTAAGTATCTTTAATTTATTTGTTAAAACATCAAATATTTTAATTTAATTTTTAAAAAATTATATTTATTTTTTTTTATTTGTCAAAATAAATTATGACAAATGAAATAAATTATAATTTAATAATAATAAATTTGGTAATTAAATAATTAAAAAGACCAGATCCGAATAAATATAATATTTTCTAAAAACTAAATTAAAACATTCGATTTTTCAATAATGAAATAGAAATAATTATATTCTTTTGAAAACCAAAACAATAATTTACTCTACAATTTTGTTTAAATTGTTTTTCTTTCATTGATGATAACTGAATAAATAAATAAAAATATCAATAAATATAATAAAAGATTCAACCTCATTTTCCCAAAACCTTCTCACTTGAACTCATTCGTTATGGATGGACAATAAACCAAAACATTCTCATCATAACCAACGTATGAACTAAGCTACAATGTTGTATACGCTTTTTCTTCTTTACATGTATAGTGGTACCAAGAAAGAAGAGATCGATTCAGTCAAAGCTACTAGCAAGAGAATATCAATTTAACACTATCCTTTCGAAACAAATCAGTACAATTTAGAAAACTATAAACTACTAAGAAATGGAACTATTAGAAGAGACAGAGATGATTCTCCTTGCAGGACGAGAGGACTTCTTCACATAAGAGGAATTCCACTCTCCTCCATCTTGAGCGTAATAGTCCATTGGGTAATCCCCACCAAAATTTCCCTCTGCATTTATACAGTTGCACTCACTGCATGATGAATCACTCTTCTTGCAACCTAAAACATTTTCACAACTCACAGTTTTCTCCCACCAACCAAGTATAAGTCCTAGTGCAATCTCTGCCTCAAAAGGAGTCAAAACTGGTTTTACAAACGCATCTCCCCAGTCGATTGATAATCGAGGACAAGCAATCTGAATCCAAGCATCCACAGAGTCTTCAAACAAAGCAATCCTTCCAGGACTTAGCTCAGACATCAAAATTACTGTATAATTAAAGCCCTTTTCCCTCATCTTCTTTTCCAATCTCTCCAAAATCTTTGGATTCCCTTGCCGACCTAGAGTTCCCAAAACCAAACCCCAATTCTGAGCCTCCCTTGCTCTCACAATCGCACTTTTCCTCGATTGTTTCATACCTATGTGATCATATTCCTCCAGAAACAACTTTCCCAAATATGGGTCATATCTGAAAGCCTTAATTCCTGGATTTGCTATCATGAAGGCCTCGAGGTGAAATCTTCCATCTGCTACGAACACTCCTACTGTTTCACCTTTACCATCAAACAAATTTGATGAGACCTTTGGTGCCGTGCAGCCAAGAACCTCACCAGCTGACAGGGGCTTGGATTGTGGAATCAAAACCTTAAACCCATATTTCTCTAATTCAGGTTTTGCAGCCCGGATGGCTGAGGCAAACTGTATTGTACCAGCAAGGACAAGATTTTTGCCACTGGATTCCAGATTCAGTCTGATAGTGTCAATCATGTGGTCAACATTGATTTTAATATCAACAAAAATATAAAGGCAGGGGATTGTGGTGAAATCAATGGGTACAAGGCAGCTGTGACCATAATGAATAAGGAGATCTGCACCAAGTGCAATAGCAGACAAGTCATCCACACAACAGGCCCCATAGGTGACATCGCCAAGGACAAAGCATTGAGTGACACCAGCAAAAGTAGTGAAGATGTCAGAGAGGACAAGGGAGTACATGAGAAGGCCCTCAGGAAATTGCAGGGCAACCCGCTTGGCACCTGTTGACATCACACGCCAAACACATTTGTGCACCTCAAAGTTGTAGTTGGAGGGGAGAAGTGATATGGCAGCATTTAGAGCCGAATCATTCAGGATTGAATCTGGGATTTGGCTTTTGAAAAACCGCTTTGGTGTAGGCTTTGGCCTACAAGGGTTAGGTTCCTGAGATGGATGGCAAGAAGCCAGTCCTTGCTTAGCTTGCTCCAACTCCATGGATGAGCTGCAGTCAAGGCTGGACTTCTTCCTATGGGTTCTAAATACCTGGATTTATTTGAGTTGGACTGCTTTTCTCGGTCTGCAGATCATCATAAGAAAAGAGAAATCATTACAAAATCAAGATTTGTACATCATAACCCAGAATATACTTCGAAATTAAAATCATAACCCAGAATATACTTTGAAATTCAGTGTTAGTGGGACGAAGTTCTAGCAATTGTATTATTAACAAGACATAAAGAATTAAGAAAAACACAAGCGAAGCAACAACGGCAAATGTTGCTTAATGTAATATGACACAAACTCAAATGTACAAGTTAAGATAAGGTGCTTCAAAACTTACAAGTAAAAATTCAGTTATAGATGGATGATCCTTCTATATCTGAGCTAACCATCACCTTTTGTCACAAAAGACCATAAAGGCACCGAGAAGGATAAATATTCAGGTAACCTTTGTTCAATTCTTCAAAATGCTAGATTCCTTACGCACATAAGAATTAGCAAACAAAAGTGATATTGCAAATATTTTATGGCATTTTTCCTCCCTCTGAATTAACCTCTATATTACTCAATCTCGACAAAGCACATAAGTTGTTTCTAGAAACCATAAAAAACCATATTCCACAAATTCATTATTCCATTGACAAAATTCTGTATGAGCTGATGAACACTAGAAATATCATCACAGGATAAGGTATTACAACAACAAAAACACAAGTCAAGAACCTATTTAATGAAATCATCCAATAAAGCAAAAAAAAATTCCAAACAAAATTAAAACAACCAATGTATATAAGAATTGCATTGCATTGCCTATGCAGAAATTCCCAAAAAGAAGAAATTGTTATCAAACAAATTGGTGAACTTCCCACTCCAATACACCATCTGGTACAACGCAGAGAGTTCATAGGTAGGAGTTTATATTCAACTCAGTGTGATCAACAAAAACTACTTGACTAATCCAAGTGAACAAAATTAGAATAGCAAAATCATGTAATTGTTGACAAATGCACTGAAGCCAAGGTTTTCACTGACAAAGCAGAAGTGTTTGGTTTCAAACCACTAAAAATAAGTGTTTAGTTTCATTACACCTAGATATTGATAAAGACTCAATTAGAACATGATATTAACGCAAACTGATTTATCAATTCCAAAGAAAACAACAAATCATTATAATCTACCAAAATACCTAACAAGATAAATAATTAAATCTATTATATATAGTATTGAATACTCTAATTAACTTCATTGATATCAAATTAACATATTCATAGCCAATTGCGATAAAAAAGACATGATTACTAATTAAAAAAAATTAAAATCATAAAAGAATAGAAAAAAGATATAACAACCCAAAAGCATGCAAAAATGAAGGATTTTGAGCCAAAAAGGACCTCAAGTGGGTATACCCAGGTTGCCACATCAAACGGCTCGGACATATTATAATAGCTAAAACATATGCCAAACGGAGGAAAATTGGGTAGCAGGGGCAAGAGGGTAAAAAATTGATAGTAATATAACTAACTGGGGACAGATGTCCAATGCGTGGAGAGAGAATAATTGGGAGGAAGCAGGAGTATTTGTTTTGTTTGGGGGGGAGGGGGGATTTAGGACAGTGAAGGTATGAAAAATGTTTGAGAAGAGTGGTGTGGGGAGAGACTAGCCTCTTGAATGCTAGAATATCTATGTCCTTTAGTGTTCATTAGGGTTCTTAATATCTCTAATGTGAGTGTGTTCATCTGTGTTCTTGTGTTTTCATGTAGGTGATTGATGTTGCTGAGAGTGAGTGTTTAATGTTTATTGTGAGTGTTTTAAAATGTTCTGAGTGATTTTGAATATGTGGTGTTCTGTGTATGTGATGTTAGCAGTTTGTGAGTCTTCTGTAATCTTTCATTGACAAGTTCATTAATCTATTTCCAGTCATTTCATTCATCACACAGTGTCTCGTTCTTGTTTATATCACAGTGTCTCCAACTAAACCCATGCTAGTAAAATAATTCCACACATCACTAGTAGTTGACCTCTTTCTAGAAAGACCATGAACAGTAGCATTAGACTCTGCAGTTCCACTTTGTTCAGGGGCAGAAGGATTACAAGGAGGAAGAGCAGGAGGAGCTTCCATAGTTAAAGAAACTGTTCTAGCATTATAATTTGTTATAATTAACATTCATTAGGTTTTTATCCTTGATACTAGTAAAATAGAGCAAAATATGTTAAATCACATTCATAATTTAACATACATTTTTTTCTTGAATGGGACTACATTAAACCATAACAATAGCAAGCACTTGGACAAATTGCTATATAATTTATACTGAAGTCAACTCAAATGCACCCCGAAATGCATTCAGCATTCATCATTCAATAACATTTTCATATCAAATATGGGATTAAAATGGGAAAAACTATGCAATACCAATTACCAAGAGTCTAATCTCTAGTTTCAATTATCTCATTTTCCACCTTCTCAACCAAATACCAAAAAGTGAAAATCAAAACCTTTCCATCCCTCTTGACTTTCATCCCCTTTTATGCTTTCCATTTCAACAACCCAACAGGAATTCACTAAACTAGCTCAGAGGTATCAATGGCTTCAAAGACTAGTTATAGACTTATAGTACCTTAGAACAATGCTCTGAAAATAAACTACATTAACTTCAAGCAATACCAAACCAAAAAATAGGGAAATTCAGAGGTATCAGTGACAGTGCATAGTCATACAAATAGCCAAATAGGGAAATTCAGAGAGCAAACTTGTCACTCATTTATCAGTCATGCAAAATCCCAAACCAAAAAATAGGGAAAAATGAAAATAGAGACTCAGCCAGCCACTCATCTGACAGAACAAAAAATACATAAAACTTAAATGAAAGGAGAATCAAAACCTACGTAGCTAACGGAGACATCGGACGATCGGAGAGTGAGAGAAATTAAGTCGATGCTGTGCTGTGTCGGTGCGAGGCCAAAGGCCGTGCTGCTGAGACTGAGAGCCTGAGACCGAGATGAGAGCGCGAGTCGTCGAAGAAGAAGACAAGGTTTCGGTGGGTGCCGGTGAGAGCCTGAGACCGCCGTGCGTGGTTGCCGGTTGGCTGGCCGCGAGACTGATTCGAGGACTGAAGGTGGAGGGGCCGGGACCGGGAGTCAGAGACAGAGTTCAGTGTTTGAAAATTGAAACCCTAGGAATTAGGAAATAAGATTGAATTTGAACTGATTGAAGAAGAAGAGTGAAGAAGGTCACGGTCTTACGGACTCACGGCTATGTGGGCACTGGGCAGTGGGCCTGCTACGCGAAGGGCCGCGGGACATGGGTCTGAGTCCCACAGTCACAGTTCGTCTGGGACTTTGGGGGCAAAAAAATTGCGGCCTGGCCGTGACCGGCCCATTCAGACCCGCTAGGTCAAAAAGACTTGTTTGAACCGTAAGTTAAACAAGTTGGTCTGTTTATACTCGTTTTTAAACAGACCCAAAACGTCGAACTCAATATCACCTATTTACAGGTGAGTCATAGTCTTTTAAAACGGCACTACCCAAATCCAAACAAAATTCTCTCACTAACCCTACTCTAATATTATTTCTCACAATAGAGCCTTTCTATCTTTTTTTTTTTTAGTCCACAAGGGATATGTCTAGGTCCCAAATATGATTGTCAAGATTTCGATATAAATTTTAAGATTTTTTCGATCTTACGATTTTACAATTCCTAAGAACCTGAATGATTTTAATCCTACATAAGATCTAAATCTACTAGGAAAATAGGATTTTGATAGAATTTCGATTTGAATCTTAAAATTTTACGATTTTATGATTTTATCAATCTTAAAAAATTTTAATTTTTGTCATTTTTAGATTTGTTGATATGTTTATAATCTATCTGGTCAATTGGGATAGACAAAATGTATTAAACTAACATAAGTCTTTACTAATACTATACAATTACAGTCTTATCACTCATAATTTGTTTAATTTTAACTTAGTTTAGTGAAGGCTAACAATGAGATGTAAGTATTAAAAGTTTTGAAGAAGAAATTGCCTATTTGGTAAAAAAAAAGTTTCTAAAAATAATAGAAAGTGGGGGTTACTCTCTATTTTTTTCTTTTACTAATTGCATGACATTTGAACTTGTTTTTATTGAAATATAATAAGATTTTAATGGTTTGTATTATTTACAAAATATATATATATATATTATATTATTTTATATTTTTTATACAATCTTATGATGCTCAATTTAATTCTACAATTTGATCTATCTATGCCCCTTTCAATCTTGTATAAGATCTAAATCTTGACTACCATAGTCCCAAGTGTATCCTGCATGGATAGTGCCTGGTCCAGGCGTGATACTCTTAAGACCCAAGGGTATCACACCTAACAAGCCTAATACTGACCCAAGTGTATCACACCTGGAGCAAGCCAATAAATAAATAAGCCCCATGATGCGCTAGTGGTGCATCACAAATGACCCATTAAACGGGTCAATAAAATTTTTTTATTGTTGCTAAATTTTTTTACTCTTAACCCCTTCTCACCCCCTATTTAAACCCTCCCCGTCCCCCTCATTTCACATGCAACCCATCCCTTGTCCCTCTCCTTTTTCACACACACAATCCAATCTTTCTCCCTTCTCTTTTTCAATCTCTCCTATCAAGTCCTAACTAATTGGAGTTTGTCCTCTCTCTCTCTCTCTCTCTCTCTCTCTCTCTCTCTCTCTCTCTCTCTCTCTCTCTCTCTCTCTCTCTCTCTCTCTCTCTCTCTCTCTCTCTCTCTCTCTCTCTCTCTCTCTCTCTCTCTCTCTCTCTCTCTCTCTCTCTCTCTCTCTCTCTCTCTCATTCATTTTTCTAGAATTTTATAAGGTTAGTAGGTTTACTTTCAATACTTGAGATGTATTAATTTTGACATGTATCATAAAATTATTTCATTATTTCCAAGCTCTTTATTATCTTGTTTTATTTATTATTCTTGTATGTTTGTTTTTTCCCACTTGACTGTTATTTGCATGAGAAAAATTATATTAATATTGATAGTGGAATTTTCATTTTGTTTATTTTATTTTTGTTTAACTTATTTAGTTGATTATGAATAAATTGGTAATTTGTCATATGTTGGTCGATATGTTAGTTTTAGAATAAATGTTGGTTGATTATGATTAGCAACTTATTTTTATTTTTAGAAACTTGATCTTTTTGTTATTTATTGGAAATAATTTTACTAAGTAGAAAATTAATTTTACTAATCAAGTTGATGTTTAAGGTTCGTTAAACTTATTTTTTTTGTTACAATTTAAAAAAATAGAATAAATAATTCTAATAATAAAAAATTAATAAGTAGTTATATAAATTATTTTTAGTAATAATTTCATGTTTAAGATTCATTAAGCTTAATTCTTTTGTTACAATAAAAGAATTGAAATAATTAATTTTAATGACAAAAAATCTCGATAAGCAGTAATGTAAATAATAAACTAATAAGAAATAATATTATATTTGTAATTAGTCTGATGTTTAAGATTAAAAAAAAGTTTAAAATAAAATATAAATTACAACTAGAAATTCATAAATAAAATAAATTAATATTAACACTACATTTAAATTATAATTAACATAATTATTTTGTCATTATGTTTAAATATGTTACAATTTTCAGAAGAATTAACTGCATTTTTTGTCATAATTAATTCCAAAAATTCAATATATAATAATTAATCATATATATAGTAATAAATAAATTTCAGTAACTTAAGCTTTATTTACAATTAAAAATTTTGGTATTTAAAAGATTTCTTCAAATAGAATTCAAATTTATTAAAAATTTTCTTAAAAATCTTAATCATATATATAATAATAAATAAATTTCACTAAAGTTTATTACAGTTTTAACATTTTAGTACAATTAGAAATTTTAGTAACTTTATTTTTCTTATTACCAATAAAAATACAAATGTGTACAAAAATCCTAAAAATAGCATAAATTATTTGCAATAATGTTTAGTTTTTTGTCACAATAAATTAATTTTAGGGTTATTATAGTAAATTAATTTAAGGGTTGTTACTCACTTTTTTGCAGGTGACCAATTAACATGGATGCACACAGGGGACGATCGGAGGTAATGCACCTTGAGCCCAGGATGAGTCTTTGTTAACCCTGCAGTGTGTCCACATATGAGAGGCTATTTGGGTGAGCAACATCGAACGAGTCCTTCGCTGTCGTAGGAACATCAAGGACCATGGGATCGATCCACCTCCCCAGCTCATTCCTTACTTACATATGGTGGGGTTTTATGGTGTCTCTCGCCTAGGGTTTTTTCAATATGACTATGCACTAGTTAGCATAGCACCTTCGTGGAGCAGTGAAGCCCAAAGACCTATACCTTCCACGTGCCACAAGGCGAGTGCATGATCACCTCAGATGATGTAGTCGTGCAAGGCCTTCCTATAATTGGTGCAACTGGGTTGAAATAGTCATTAGTTTGTGAGGCCTTATTAAGCGTTCATCCTCTAGCCAACAAGATTAAAGGCTAGAGAGTGAGCCTAAGTTGGCTAGATAAGACATTCGTTGACAAATCGGATGATGCCAATGAGGAGGTGTTACAATGCTATGCATGGGCATGCATCATGCGGCAAATCGGAGGGTACGTGATAGTGGATCACTCAAGCAATACAGTATAGAACATGTACCTCCCCTTGCTACGCAACCTATAAAGAGGTCTGCTAGTATAGCTGGGGATCAGTGGTCTTAGCTTATCTATATAAATTGCTCTGCCAGGCTACAGATCCTTCTCATGTGGCGATAGTGAGTTACCTCTCTCTCCTGTCCTTATGGGCATGGGATTGCTTTTCCAAATTAACTTCTTGTCCACTGGAGCTCATTGATCCATGAGGAGATATCTACGAGCTTTCACCACCACTGGGCTACAGGTATAAGTTATCTTAATTACATCTATTCATATTTTTGTTGTAATATAAATATTACACATTTGTTATTGACCTTTTCAAGGGAACAAGGTTTAGGGAACATTTGTGTCCGAGGCTAGACACTTTGTGGGCCAACCGAAAGTTGTTGGACCATACAACAAATGAGTTACATTATTTATTTGATGCTATTTGTAAGTTTCTGATTAGGTTTTCTAACTTTGTTGTTGACAAATCATTTGGAGGCCTCCCGATTTTGACGTTGTCATGCCCCAAAACCATACATGTGACCGACATGGAAAGCAAGCCTTGACCTGCCTCCGTAAGCCTAACTTATCTATCCATCCCTACAAAGTGCCTAATTTTCACAACAAGCACATGTCTATTTATATCGCACATATGGAAAATAAATAGGCTTCATTTGTAATATCCAAAATTTTTACGTTTATTAAATATTGGCAAATTATTCTATATTTTCAAAGGGGAAAATTTGTAAATGGAAATAAAATGGCTTTTCCAAAAATTAGAGGTTGGAGAAAATCATATAAAATATTAGAAATAATTTTGGGTGATAAATTAAATTTTTCCTTAATGATCAAGGACCCACTTTCAAGGACCAAAAGTAGTTAGGGGCTTTGTAGAATTTTAGCAGGACCTATTTTTAAATATAGAAAATTGTAAATAGCCATATTAGAATTTTAGCTAAACAAATTTTTTATGGCAACAAAACATGAAGGAAAGTATGCATAATACGTGGTGTCTCCCTTGTCTTCACCATAGTCTTGCACCAATAGGAGAAGACCACACATCACCATCCACCTTAGTTTTCTCCCATCCATGTGGCACCACCAAAGCTCTCCATATGCAACATGGGAATGCTCTCGACCAGCAGGGAGGTTAGAGTACATGATGGAAGCATTTAGGCACGTGGGCACATGAGCTTTCGGCCACACTCCATCATGGCAACAACAAACCATGTTGTCCACGTTAAGGACAAGAAGGAGAGAAGGCTGAAAAGTTGGTGTGGGAAAGTGCATAACTCTTGGCTAAGAACAGAAACCACATTGCTGCACTTGAACCCATGAGGAGTTGGATGAGTTGTCTTCAAGCTAGGCAGCCACGGACTTCTTCAAAGGGCATACATAATTGCATTCATATTTTCTTTCTCTACAGAACCGTGACAGCAACTTCTCTCTCGGAAATCACCCTTTTCTTTTATAAAATTAGACATATCTCTTCCCTTAGGCAAAATGAGAGAGAACCCGAGGAGAACAAGAGAAAGTTGTGAGTTTGGGTAGAAACCGAGAGCTAAACACGTGAGTTCTTCTCCAATCTTTCTAATCCAAAACTGTAGGCTTCTTTGAAGCTTTTAGGTGCAGTTAAAGGGACAACACAAGGTGACATTCTTGGGTATTTACACACCCTTTACAACAGCAAGGAAGTGGAATGATAGTGCAGAAAAACAAAGGAGAAAAGTAAGCTCGGAAATCTTGGGTAAGCTCTACATCCTTTTTTTAGGCTCGCTTTTGTTTAAGAAATGATTAAACATGTCTTAGAGAGTCCCTAGATGAGTTTGGGAGAGCCATGCAGCAAGAAGAATGAAAAACATGGAGTTTAGAGGTATGCATCCATGACAGGGACTAAACTGAATAAAATCAAAAATTTGTAGGAATAGCTATAATTTAGAAACAAGATATATTTGTGACCTATGGACTTAGATGAAACTAAGTATGGTCTTAGATCATGAAAAAGATAAGGGAAAAATAATTATTGAGGACCTAAGTGAATGAAATGAAAAGTTGGAAGGAAAGAGTAAAAATTCTGAAAATGTCCAGATTTAGTATATATGGGATTTTAGTTAAAATTTGATGGAATTTACCAAATTTTGAAGGTTATTTATATGGTTAAAGTTCCCATTAAGGACTAAAGTGAATTAATTCAAAGTTTCTGAAGAAAAAGGAAATAGGGTGGGAATTTGAGAAATAAATTAGAAGAAATTTTAGCTGATTATAATTTTTGAATTTGGGACTATAAATGGGATTATAGATATTACATAAGTAATTTTTGAGGCACAAGATTTAATTAATTATGAAATAGTAATTTTAATCTCTTTCTTATTAGGATATTTTTTTTAGCTAATTATATTTATTTTTGGGATTAGAAGTAAGATTGCGAATAATACGTAATTAATATTTAGTGCATAGAAATTTCATTTAAAAAATGGAATAGTATTTT
Source organism: Biancaea sappan (assembly GCA_037074585.1). Taxonomy (NCBI): domain Eukaryota; kingdom Viridiplantae; phylum Streptophyta; class Magnoliopsida; order Fabales; family Fabaceae; genus Biancaea; species Biancaea sappan. The sequence goes on along the minus strand of CM073501.1, from coordinate 38,819,813 downwards.
TAAATATTCCATATTAGGATTTTAATAGCTAATTTATTTTATCAGCACCTTGGAATAATTTCGAGTGGAATCGGTACGAGACGGTTAATTCAGGTAGCCAGTTACATTTCATAAAAGCGCTGTTCATATATTTTGAAATTGTTTTATATTGAAAATGATTTAATTATGAATTATGTGATGAAAATGATTTATTGATGAATTATGTGATATTCAACTCTATGCATTGTATGTATGTATATGTATTATTATCATACTCATGTGCTAAGGCAGTGTACGCCAAGCATCTGGGGTACGACGGTACGTGCCAGTATAAGACTTGCCATGGTTAGGGCGGAAGCAGCTATGCATGACGATGCTAGTGTCAGTCTTGCTGACCTTTGGGCCACAGAATATAATTAGACCCTGGTGGTAGGCACTGAGAATAGTGATGACCCTTGGCACCACTTGAGGTGAAACAGACTCTTGTGGTACTAAGACCCAGGGATAATCTCTGCATGAAAGTGGCATAGATGAGTTGAACTGAATTATGAATGGTGTTATGAACTTGCTTTTATGACTGGGAATGGTTCTTGTTTTCAAGATTAACTACTGGTTACTGAGATTTATATGTCTCATGATTTTGTACTGTATTAACCATTTTCATGTGCAAATCAAAATGGGAATAGCGTGGTTGCAGCAGGGAGTCAGTAGCTGTAGCCTAGATTTTATAGTTTTTGTAAAATAATTAAGACTTAATCTTCAGTGATATGTATATATGTCGAAATAATTGTGATGTAAGGCATGGGATGATGTTAATGGCTCCTAGTTGTCTTTAATTATGGACTTGAGATCCTTGAAATTTAAGGTTTGAGAATTCCCATAATTATTCACTGAGGAACCTTATCTTAAAAATCTTTTATCCTGGAGATAGTTTTATGAAAATTTTGAGGTGTTACATCATTCTCTAGAACATTTAACTTACAATCTTACATCATCTACATATATGTACATATATATTAGTTCACTGTTACAATTATATACGTATAGTTACATATATATTAGTTCATTGCATCCTAGGACTCACCTACCCGATTATAAAGCCAATCTAAAAATAAAAAAAGAAGTTTTAAATATCTTACCCTGAACAAAGGGGCATTAACTACAACGAGCTATACGATAAAATATTCTTCTTCAATACCTGGTGGGTGAAAGATAAGACGAGTATATTGACTCAGTGAGAAAGCTCTACCCTACCGCAACCACACACAGATGATAATGCACATGTAGAGTATATGTATGTTAATGCATGAGAATGTGAGTATGCATATATACATGTGACTACATATAAATACTATAGCAGGGAAATCACCTACATCCAAGGCACTTAATGGTATTCACATTATCATAGATTTGGTACACACTGAACAAACATCAAAGCGCACACAGTTCAATAATCCATTTCAGAAATCAACAATGCCCGAAGGTAGTAACATCCTCCATGAATCCTAATTGCCATCGTTATATAATCCACCCTTATTAACTCTGTGACCACCCTTATTGCCCCATCCTATAGGACTTGAATTCATGCCCACCTCCATTATATCAATCACAAACACATACAATTACAATCACAATTTGCAATAAGAATATCAGTCCACATCTCAAAACATCATTGATCCATTACATTTTATAATTTATGATATGTTAGATACAACATTTTTCAGCCAAATATCATCCACACAATAATCATATATCCTCTAATTATATCAATCACATACACAATCAATAACTAACAATGTTCCATAATAGCAATTACTACCTCAAGGGTTCATCATAATGTCATCATCAACTACAAATTCATTAGCACACATCATCCTCGTCAATTATATATCCAATCCAATCCAATCGTTTCAAGTATACCCATCCTGTTATCAAGCGTATGCATATTACTTGTCATAAATGGGAACTATGCAAATATGAGGGGCATATCAATCTCTTTTAATTTCTAAGGATGGGGGGAATACAAATATATGTACATACATATACACATATCTATACTTACATCATTAGTTGAACCATTTGAAATAATGGTGTGTGTAAATGTATGTACATAGCCTTTCACAAGTAATTCATGAGTTGGTACATTCATATATACGTGTGCATTCCCTTGAGCTTAACTCCTAAGATTTCATGTATACATGTATGTACACTTTTTTCTCTTTATGCAATTAAAAAGATAGCCGGACCTAAACATACATATACACACCTCTTAAATCACAATACAACTTGGTAAAGGTGCGTGTATACATATATAGTATGAAGGCAAACATTTATACACTTTTGTTGTTTCTAACTAACAAGAGAATTAATCCAAGACATTTATACACATATACATATATTCATCACATAGGATTTTCTCTTGACTGAAGCCTTTAATAATCATTCGTGGTCCAAGCCTCTTAGTACTCATGTAATTGCCATATAGATGCATATCAACCACATGCATAACGTACATCAAGTAAGTACATAGGAACAAATAACAAGCAAGGTAAGATAGAAACTCTTTCTCTTTGGGTCTGAGCTAGATTTTTACGCTTTAAACTGAAGAAAAGATGCCTAAGATCTCACTGAAGGCCTAGACAAGTCAAGCAAGAAGCAACACCAAATCAGAGGACATGCTACCAATCATCCAACCTTGTTCTGTTTTGAGGCTATTTTCGAGTCTAATCTTTAGAAAATTTCTGCAAATAAACTATAGGTTCAAAATTTATAAAATTTGGTACAAAGCCTTATTAGCAAGTTGATATGTTAGGATAAAACTTTTAGAACTAAACTCCATTATTTGACCCCTCTAATGACCCTATTAGTGTCTATTCATCATAATTGTCTAAATTCTGAATAAATATTTTTTTTTTGTTTAATAACCCTATCCAACCTCAACCAAACGTTACGAAATTTTGCAAAATATTAGTATAATATCTTAGCTATGTTTCATAAAAATTTCATATCAAAATAATGTAGTTTAGCCACTAAATACTAACTAGGATCTAATTATGTTCAGGTTCACCTCTACACAAAAATTTTTGTAATAATGAATATTGTGTTTCACGCCCAAACTTGTCCCTAAGCTTCTACACTTTGCAAACTATCTCAAACATCTATTTAGCTGCTAGCATATCATGTTTAGCATTCAAAGAGGCTTTCTAATAGCTCAATAGTGAGGTCTCAACAAGATTAAATCAATTATATTTCTCATTTGTTCATAGTTTCAAAAATCCTTCTTTTATGAGCATAAAATACCTAAAACAGAATTATATTTCAGCCCATGGCAATTCAATCAACTAGTAAAATCATCACAATGAGACTCTAATGCAGAATATAGAAATAGTTCAAATTGCTGTCCAACTTTCATTTAACCCAAAACAGAAATTTCAACACTATAACTTTAGTATAAAAAAGGATTTATTCTTCACTCATTTATCAAATACACACCCAAAATCTCAGCCTCACTCGTGACCCACGAAGAAAAGAGAATTTTGTTTCTTATCTCATTGTCGAATTTAGTTTCGTTTTTTACCTCAAAGTTGATGGTTGATTGGCTGCGTGCCAGTGGTCGACTTCTTGCTGTCGGTTTGAGTGTTTTCTGAGTTTTGTACCTCCCAGTCGACTGCTTACTACTTAGTAGTCGACTGCTTACTCTTTGTTTCAATTCCCTTGTTTTCAAATTGCTCTATTCATCACCTAACATTCCTTCTTCATGTTAAATCCCTCAAGTCCTACTTCCTTAACCTTGGAGTTGTGTTTAGCTGGGATGTTATAGAAGGCCTAAATCAATCTCAACACAAGTCACAATGGGAAACATATTATTGATAAAGGCCCATCGTAACATGTCTCTCATACAAGGACCAAGATCATGAAAAGAAATAGGAGGGTAAAAAATCCATGGTCCAAAAAAAATTAAGATTTTAACAATAAAAAAAAAAGATAAAAGAACAAAAAAAAGTGAAATTTGGACCATGAATGTTCTAGATAGAACAAGATCCTTCTATACTAGATAGGATCATGTTCCCTTTTACAAACATATTAGCTGAAATTACATTTAATATTAGCCTTGTAGTCTTTGAACTTCTTAGGCCACTTCCTTTGAATTTGTTTGCTTGGGTCTTCCTCACCGAGCCTTCCTTTTCGAGCTTTAGGTTAGGCCTCATGTTTACAATATTTTTTGTTTATTTTTTGCATCATCATTGGGTTTTTCTTCATCTTGGAGCATGGTAGATCTTTGAACTTAAAGTTTTTGATTGAGAGTGATGGGTAGCTTTGTAACAAAAATCGATGCAAATCTTACCGAATAATGTCATGAGACCTAACAACAATATGTTGAATAACATACTCGAATTGTCCAAATAGGTTACAGAAAGTTTGGATAAAGATTATTGATCCTACGGTTATAAAGAATCAGAAACCAATAATATAATCAATCAGAAATCACAAGTTATCCGCTTGATATTTCAAAATGAGACGTTGTAAAACAGCAAAAGGAGAGTTCTCTCTCAATTTTATTTTTGAAAAGATGTCAAGTGTGTTGATACAAAGAGAATGATGCCCCTTTTAAAGAAGAAACCCAATGTTGCCCTAGTGAAAGGTTATCAATCTACTTAGCATCATTTGGGCCTAAAAAACACTTAAACCTAAATCATAATCTGATTACAAAATTAGGCCTAAGTACAAATCCAACTTGGGCCTTTTTAAAACATAACTAATTAAAAGAAAGTTTTGAAACATTTAAAAACTACAAAATGAAAGCCTCAAATATAATACATGCTTTAGTAATTCGATTATATCTTAAGCTAAAAATGTCTAAATATTGTGATTCTTGATTCTTTTGAAAGATAAGACATATGTCTTTAAGTTATATTTCACATCATATTAATTAATTCTAATTGGATCATAGGGAAAAATTGATTTCAAAATTAATGACATGAAATTATGAATTTTCCTCTTTAACATAATACTTGGATTCGTATAAAGAATGCTAGGCAATATAATTTGGCCCTTTTCATACTTGCCACTATATTAGTTTATTATGGGTATCAATAGGGCTTCGGAATTTATTAATGTAGTTGCTAATAATAGAACTTTTTTCTGTTCTAATAGTTGGAAATTAAAGCTCATTGTGGAGTGAGTTTCAAACTTCAAATTGTTCAGTTTTGGATAAACTAAATGCGAAAACTAATGAAGTTATATAAAATTTAAACTATTAAAGTGTGGCTTGATATTTCAACATTGGAGGCTTGATTTATTGCATGAAGACTTTGGCACTATCACACTTAAATGTGACGCGCTTAGATTTCAAAAAGGAAAAAAAAATTAGATTAACTTTGAAAATAAAAACCAATTTAGTGGAGTTGCACCAAAAGTTTAATTAATTATTGAAACCAAATTATCTTAATTAGCATCTAATTGTACATCAAAACAACAAAAATTAACCCAAAAAAAAAAAGAAATAGCATCATATTAAATTTCATGTACATTGTGTATTATCATCACACATTTAGAAATATTAAAGTGCAAAACAACCTTTCAAAATCGTCACAACTTCTCTTGCAAGTTTATTAAAAGGTAAATAGATGCAAATTTACCTGTTCACGTGAATTTCTATGAGGATAACACTGCATTATAAGGCAGAGATAGAAAACATTTTATTCCCACGAGGCGAAAATGAAAAACAATTTTCCCTATCAAGAATACATAGGGATAAAAATAAGAATCATACTTCCTCTTCTGTTTAAAATTATTATTATTTTATTTATTCATTTGTTATTATTATTATTATTATTATTATTATTATTATTATTATTATTATTATTATTATTATTATTATTATTATTATTATTTTATTGTTGTTATTGTTGTTGTTCTTGTTGTTATTATTATTATTGTGTGTGTGTGTGTGTGTGTCTAAATTTAATATTTGTATTTTTATAATTTATACCACTAAATTTCAATATATGTTTATTTTTATAGATAAATTTGATTAAAATTGTTTTTTAATTTTAAAAATCTTAAGTTATTGAAAAAAATATTTTTTCAGGTCTTATGCCCATAAACCAATAGATGAAAGAAATTTGTTACTTACAATAGAAAAAATTGGATTAAATAAATTAAGATTATTTGCAATAAATGAATAAGATTTAAGTATTAATTTGTTTTATTTAAAAGAAGAAAATTTGCAAATTAAGGTTTAAAAGGGAGAATTGGAGTTTTTTTTGAGTCACGTGCATTGCACATGAATTTTGTCCAATTATGTCCAAAGTAACAAGGATTTGGATCTCCTGTTTAATATTAAAGTTAAATATAGTGCTTGGCCTAATCTAGTTTGTTTGGAATTTTACAACCAACGGCTAAAATTTTAAAATGTTATTTTTTAAACAAAAATAAAAAAGTAACATCCTAAAATCTTTGTTGTTAGTTGTAAAATTCAACAGTTCAAATTAAGTTAAATATCTTACTTACTTTAAAACCAAATATAAAACAAGGGACCATTTTCCTATGAAGTTCAAGCGATTAGAATGTCAACTTTTAAACTATTACATAATAAGGTGGAAACGAGACAAACTATAAGGCCCTCTTTTATAGTCCATTTCAAGTTTTTTAATACTTAACCTTGATAAACTTTCAAAATGTATATATATTTTGTTAAGCATTTTTTTATTCACTACATATTTTATTAAGCATAATAGCTAATGTGGTTGGGTCTAACAAAAGAGGTTAATCTTTCAAAAAATAGTAAACATAAGTTTAAATCTCTGTTGGAAGATGTATTCACATCTAGTGTCCAACCTCTATTGAAAGATACCTATGGAGAACCAAAACTCTTAATAATATATAAATATGAAAATATTTTTGGAAATTGTTACAAAATAAAATATGAATAGTACTTACACATAAAATAGCACATCAACATTTATGAAATGTATAAAAAAAAAAGTATGAGAAAAAAAAAAAAGAAAAAAGAACCTGAAATAAGTCCAACCTTTGACCTCTCAGTTTTGTATGTTTTCGATTGGTTCAAAATTGATATTTTGTTCAGAGCAATTTTTCAGGCTAAACTGGACCAAAGAGATGACTGATCATTGGTTCTTGTGACTTTACATTCTTATTCCGCAATACCGTGGCCAAATCTCTAACCCAAACGTACCAAGAAAAAGGAAAAATTCTTAAAGTCCTAAAGATACAGATACCTGGTTATGAAATTCTGCATCCAATTTCCTCACAATTTCAACCCAATGGTGCAATATAGCGGTACCTGTAGGGGTCTGTTGCGAAGTTGGGGGATGAGTAATGCGCACAAATCCAAGTAGAAAGGCTGAAAGGTTAAAGGAATGTTTATACGTTTATCTTCTGTCTTCTAGCTCTTTAAAATTCTCTGGGAGAATTTCAAAAACATACTGATGTATTACAGAGAGGAAGAAGGGAGAAACAGAAAGAAAGGAAGGAGAAATAGAGAAGAAAGGAGGGAGAAGAGAGTAGAAAAAGGGGGAGATAGAAATCTCTAGGATTTCAATTCATTCAAATCTGTCTACAACACAAGAGACCCCTTTATACAGGGAATCTAGTTTCAAGAGAACTTAATGCATGAGTAGAGGACTTAATGCATGTGCTAAGCCCTAGATATAAGTTAGCTTCAAGGAAAAATTATATACAACATAAATAAAACAAAATACTAGTTCCTATAAATTTTATTTCGCCCAGAATAGGTTTTCCATCACATACCCCAAAAAACATTTCAATAAAGGCACAAAACTAGAAAAAAGTTGGGGTGAACGGCTCAATGCAGGACAAAAAGAAGCACGGGGTGGGGGGATGGGAATTTTCTCTATCGAGTAAAATTCCAATAGATTACTTTCTTTTGACTAGAAACAATGGTCTACCCTAAATAGCCTGCATTTCCAAATCAGTGTGCTCATTTTTGTTGTTAGCAGAGGATGCTTCAGAATTTTCCTTGTCATCAGAAGAACTCATCTGTTGAATAGGAGGTGGGTTTACAACGGTCATTGGCATGACAACATTGTCGGAGAGCCGTCCCTTCATCTCCCGGTGCTCCTGACACAAGGCACACCAGTGCAAGCAGCAGTGCACACAACATGGGTCACAAGGAGAGTTCTGCAACGATCAAGTACAGGGAATGCAATATTATGTCATTTACCAATCACTAGAAAACAATATTATGTATCATTTCAAAAGTTGTTCTGATAAAAAATTGCATTACTTACTTAAAGATGGTTGAAACAAGATTTAAAGTTAGCATTACAATTCACCACTATATATGTAATCTAATATCATTGCTAATGGTGGAATCATGTACAACAACAACAACAACATAGCCTTATCCCACTAAGTGGGGTCGGCTACATGGATCGTACAACACACAACATGCTGGAATCATGTACATGCATATATATATTATGTTTAATGAAGCTCAACACACTAGGGAGCTCACCTTCTTTAGTCTAAGTAAATCACTGCAAAATATGCATTTATTACTCCCAGCCACATGGAATGGAATTCATCTTATCACCACAACATCAAGCACAATTAAGAAGGCAAGCTAGAGAACAGAACCAACTCCTATAGAGGAGCATGCCTTTTAATATGCAAAATTCTACACTGCACATAGGACACACTTCTTTTTTTTTTTGGATCAAAATGGGACACACCTCTACTAGAGGGCAGTATATTTGGTGTATTCCATACCCATTTTTACAGTTGATTACTGATACCAGTTGGAAAGAAATTCGACATGTACCTTTAGGTGATATTTCTTCTGGAGGGATTGCCGAACTAGACCAGTGTAAATTCCACACATCCACCAAGTAAAAAGTAAACCCTCACCAATGAGGAATGCTGTCCCAGGGTCAGCACCATGAAAGATTGCAGTTGCTGCCGCCAGAGCAATGCCACCTTCAACAAAAATGGCATGACAAACGCATGGCTTGTTCCAAGGAGTGTCTTCCCTCAAGCTTTCAACATTGCGTCCGAATAAAACACAAGGACAAAACAGCCCTGTCAAGCCTGCAATGATGGACAAGAATGCACAGAAACAATAAATTCCCTGCTGAATCACAGCAAAAGGCTAATATGGCAATACATAATTGAAGCATCAATCTAAACACCATTTAGCAAATAAATTAGATTAAAGAGATTTTGATAGTAGCATGAAAATGGTCAAAGGACACATTTCATATATTTTTGTGCAACACAAGTTAAAAATGCTCACTCCAACTTTGGCCAAAGTATCTTTTTTTGTCCTTAACGTTTGATCAAGTGATTTTGTCTGACATATTTTCAATTTGTTTCAATTTTGTCCTTAAGGCTAACATCGTCAACATGGTGCATGAAAAAATGCTGACAATGATGTGTCCTATGAAGGAGTTCACGTCAACATTTTCTATTTACTATGTTGACTGTTAGCCCTAAGGACAAAATTGAAACAAATTCAGAATATGTGAAACAAAATTGGCACCCAAAAAAAATTTTAGGGATGAAATTGATACTTGGGTCAAACATTAATAATGAAAAAGGTACTTTTTCCTTTTAACTTTAGTCATTACCAACTAGTTGATAAAGTGAAACTAGATTATTCACCAAAAAAAAAAATAAAGTGAAACTAGATTGAATTGGTGCAGGCACAGTCATGAGTTTCATTTCTTTCCCAAAGCTGATAATAAAACTTGCTAAAATCCACAATACCGATGAAATTTACATGCTTGAGGTTATTAACACAACCGTTAGCCCCAACTCTGAACTGAAAATGTGAGAGCTTGATCAACAATTAACTTACAACTGTCCTTATCTTCAGCACATCCGAAGATCCCAGTCGTCCAAGGTTCATCTGCAGGAGGGGAATAGCTTTCAGGCAGTGGCTGTCCACATTCGCAACACTTGCGAACATTCAACTGCAAAGTTGAAAATGAAATTCTTTTTAAAAAAAAAAAAGATAATTAGCATATGTTTGCCAACCAGCTTACATTACATCACCCAAACAGATGCCATAGTCATCTGAGGTTTCACATAGCATTGTCCCACATATCCGTAACTATTCCTTAAACTTTTTTTTTTTTGAAATTTCTTGATCTAGAAAAAGCTTATGATCGAGTAACAAGAGAAGTTTTGTGAAAAGCCATAGAAAAGAAAGGTGTATATATTGCTTATATTAAAGCTATAAAAGATATGTATGAGGGGGCAACAACTAGTGTGAGAACGTCTGGAGGGGAGACAAGATATTTTTTCATTAAGATTGGCCTGCATCAGGGATCATCTTTGAGCCCTTATTTGTTTGTTCTGGTTTTAGACATTTTGACAAAACACATTCAAGAAGAAATCCTCAAATGCATACATTACGGATGATATAGTCCTCATGGCGAAGTCAAAAGAAGAGATTAACCCTAAACTCGAGTTATGGAGGTGTACTCTGGAATCGAAGTGTTTTCGTCTAAGTAAGAGTAAGACAGAATCTATGCATTATAAGTTTAACAAGCGGCAAGTTAGAAATAGGTTGGAGGTTAAAAATTGGAGATCAGGTTATACCACAGATGTCAAATTTCAGATATATGGGATCAGTTATTCAAGACGACGGTGAAATTAATGGGAATGTTACATATAGGATACAAGCTGGGTGGGTGAAATGAAAAAAAATATCAGGAGTTGTTTGTGACCGAAAAGTACCTAACAAGCTCAAAAGGAAGTTTTATCATACGGCTATAAGACCGACAATATTATATGGGAGTGAATGCTGGGTAGTGAAAGGACAACAAAAACACAAAATTGGGGTAGCAGAGATGAGGATCTTGAAATGGATGTGTGGTCATACAAGACGAGATATGATCCGTAATGCTTGTATACGAAGTAGAATCGGAGTAGCACTTATTGAAGAGAAAATGATATAAAATTGTTTAAGGTGGTATGATCATGTTCAAAGAAGACAATTGCAGGTACCAGTAAGAAAGGTTGAACGGATGGTATAGAGCCCTGTGAAAAAAAGGCTGAGAAAGACCAAGAAGGACACTTGAAGAAGTCATTGAACAAGATCTTTTGATAAATGGGATATCTAAAGAGTGAACCATTGATAGAGCTCAATAGTGTCGTGCGATCTATGTAATCGACCACACCTAGTGGAATAAGGCTTTGTTGTTATTGTTATATATATTATCTGACCTCTCTATTTTAAAAAGTATAAGTGTATAAAATACCAACAGCAACTGCTGTTCTTTTTCCTTCTTTTGGATGAATCTTGTAACCACCATCAACTAATGTTGTATGAAGATGATATCCAAATAAGCAATGGCAACTAAATAACTCTCTGAACCCCAGGCAATCCGCCCAGACAAAACGTTCTATCCTATTCAATACCGACTGAGAGCTGTAAATTTAAGCAAAAACTATGTTATTCTGCATTCCAGGATCCATGAACTTCGCAATTCTAAACTGGCAATCTCATACACAAACTTTAAGAGCATATTGCTTTCTCTCAATGCCTTTGAGACCAATTCAGATTGGAGGTGCCCGTGATAAAAGAGACATGGTCATTTAAAACCCAAAAATGGTTAATACACAATTAAAAAAAAAAAAGCACAGAAGAGGCAGAAATCATCAGATCCCAGTTTTAGTTTCATTGCCACATTTTCTTTATCTCTCTTTTACAGCAACAATGGTTAAAAGAGGCATCCATCATAGAAAAGAGAGACATTAGCATCTCCAGGCAACAAAACCAACAGTTTCAACAGCACGTGAGTACCAGGATTTACTTGTGGAATCCATTAGACAAATAACCAGGGTCTACATTTATAAAATTGCAATGAAGTCCCAAATCATTGGCTCTAGATATCAGTTCACCTATGTACAATTCTGCATCCACCCCTTTCCAGCAGTATGAAACACACAAAAACATGTCCAAGTCAAATGTACAATGAAGCATGGGAATTGTCCACTTTCCACCAACTCTATGTTTCAACCTTGTTAAAGTCTTTTTCGAGCAAGCAGTCTACAAATGCGAAAATTGCCACCCACATTCTTATTATCAAATTAAACTTCAGCACAAGGTAGTGGATATTAGCGAGTCATTGCTTAATGCAGGCCTCAAGATCAAGCGGCCTCTGCATAAAAGGACATATATATGAGTTCGCACACAACAGCCTAAACTAATTACCCACCTCGTCATTTTTCTTTTGGCTTCTCACAAGTATCCTTCACTAGAGATAGTAATCCTCAGACACTATCGAGCACTAGATGTAAACACCTCTCCCACTAATTTGAACATTGGTTTGTTACCTTGTGGACCTCTAGACCTAACCCCGTCTGTACCCCCGTCGTCATTTGACACAACCCCAAAAACTCAATCTCTGCAATTGCTAACTTAAACACCATGTAATCGCTTTGTGTTGCTTTCTTTCCTAACAGAAAAAAAATTGCGTGCGCAATTAGAATTAGCCTCAGAATACGATCAGATATATGAGTATCGATCGACCGGTACCGCCAATCCTAAGATTTAAACAAATTCCTCAAATTAAACACACAAATCAAAACCATATCGCACGCTCATAGGAAATTAACAACAAAATGGGTCTAGGGCAGACAACCGCAGCAATTGAAACGGAAGAGAGATTTCAAAGGAGTCAAACCTGAGGAACCTCAATTGGCTGATTGAGTTCACCTGGATTGATATCTTCCAGAGGCACCTGATCCTTAGTGAGCTTCACGTAACGCGATTGATTATTCCTTTCCTCCATCAGATCTTACAAATTCAAGAGTCAAAACAATGCGAAAACCAAATCAACTTGGACTCCCACAGAACGCTTATGTTTGGTTACTGAGAAACGGCCGGAAAAAAAATACTGAGGAAGCCGAAACTCAACGCAGCGAGATCACGAGAATGGAGAGTTACCTTGGTCGATTATCGAGCGTTGTTTTAGCTTCCCTCGATTGATCCTCTCTAGATTCACGGAAAGGATAGAAAAAAACACGGATACTTTGAACAAAAGAAAGAATTGTGACTAGACGCTACTACTGGTCAAACCAGCTTATATAGGCCTATTAAAATTTAAAACAACAGGCGTACTGCGTACACGGGACGTCCCCGTGTTCTTCTTATTTAGTCCATTTGCTGACATGTCTTGTATCCAAAAAGATCCATGTGTGACGTGTCTATGTCTAATAGGTACTACAAATGTAAATATTTATCTCCAAAAAAAGAAAATATTAATTTAATTTTTTTAAAATTATAATTATGATCATTAAAATATTATATTTATCTCAATTTTATTTTTTATTTATTAAAAAAATTTTAGGGCAAAACAATTTGAGATTCAAAAAAAAAAAATTGAAATAAATTAAATTTTTTAATAACTAAATTGAGATATTTAATATTTTAATGATCAAATTAAGATAATTATAATTTTTTACTAAATCAATAATTTACTCTAAATAAAGGCCAAAATACCAAAAAAAAAATTCCTTCTTAGCTTATGAGATTATACAATTTATCTCCTCAAGTTTAAGAGTTAGCAATAAATTCACTGAAACTTTTAATTTTGTGCAACATAATCTTTTCATTGAATTTTTTTATACAAAATAATAATGTCACTTGTTTATATAGGCGTAAGGAGGCCAAAATTAATTTTTTTAAAAAAAAAATATATATATATATATATATATATATATATATATATATATATATATATATATATATATATATATATATATATATATGATCTATTATATCAATTGACAAAATAATGACATTCTTTTTTTTCTTTTTACATTTTTGCAACAAAAAACTTTAGAATAAATGTATATTTTTCAACTTATACGAAAGTAGCATAAGGGTTCTAGACATAGTCAACAAAGAAGTTATGTTATATTAAAAATTTAGGAAAGTTTATTATTAACTTTTAAAGTTAAAAGAGGTAAATAACATAACCGAAGTTATTTGTATCGTAGCCAAAAAAAAAAAAGGTAAAAACAGTGATTAAATGTAAATTATCAAACTTTGGGCAAGAATAAAAATAAATATTACATTTGCTTCGTGATTCATGTAATGTTTTATTTTTACATTTTCTTCCAAGTCTTTTGAGTAAACATGGCAGCATTATAAGTACAGTTCTTTTATATTTAGTGGCAAAAAATGTAAAATAAGATTAAAATCTCAGTCGTTCGATTATCAAATAAATAATTAAAATTGAATTGATAAAGAAAAAAAAATTTTATCTCTAATTTTATCTATTCAATCATAGTCGTTTATTTGATAATTGAACGACTGAAATTTTAATTTCACTCTACATTTTTCACCACTAAATAAAAAGGATCCTTTCTCTGACATCGCACAAGCTGCTCCAAAGCTACGTTTCTTCTTAACAACCTTGTGCTACACATACTATGCCCACTCGGGATTAGGAAAGAAAATGCAGGGATAAGAATGTCTTTTTTTTTTCACCTAAGTCAAGAAGAGTAGTTTGCTCCATTCGAATATAGATGTATTAAAACTTACCCAAAAGAGAAATTAGATTTATTTATTTATAATAATTTTTTCTTTTTTTTAATATGAGCAACAAAGTTGACTAGTGATACCAAAAGAGCACCATTTTTTTTATTATTAGGTCCCTGTTTTGAAAAATAACCATTTATTAAAACATTCTAGAACTTTTTAAAAAATGCAAAAATAAGATATATTGCTTGTTTTTTATTAGAAAAATATTCTATAATTTCTTTTTGAATCACATGAGAAAAACATGTTTAACAACATTATGGTGATGACATTGTTAAACTTACAGCATGTTTGGTCTACGGAATTGATTTGATAGAATAGATGATGAAATAAAAAAAAATAGTGAGAAATTGTCTAAATTATCATCCTAAAAAACACTAAGCTATCCTTTTAAAAAAATGGATATTTTAATAAAATACTCCATTTTTTATTTTCATTTGCTTATTTTTTTTTTAATCTTTTTGCGTATCAAACATATCTTTAATTGGGGATTGGATTCTTTGAATAATAAGCCAGGCTTTCTGCATGTGTGTGCAAGTGCATCTCTGTATATTCTAAAGTGTAATCTTAAGCTCTACTCTTTTTTTTTTTCTCTCTATTATTTACTACTTAGGGGGCTTAGACTAAATTTAAATATATTAAAATATTGTGATTTTATATTATAAAATATAAATGTAATATTTTATAACTTAAATATTTTTTAAAATACTATAATTAGTAATATGGGTCAAGCTTGAAAAAGCCTTTTTTTTTTCAAGCTTGTTTTGTTTATGCATATTTTCAACTCATTCAATTTTCGTGAAATTGCTCTTATTCAACCAAGTGACGTTTTCAAACCATAATCAAGTATAGACACGTCGTGATCATAAAAAAGGTTGGCCTTTCAGAAAAAATAAATAAATTACACTCCCTTTCCTTTATATATATATATATTTGGATTCCATTTTGTATATTCTTGAAATCAAAATTTTTATAATTGAGCATAAATTTGACTTTTGCAATCAAAGCATATACTAGAAATTCGTATAAATTTTCCCAATATTTTTTTTTGTTTTGTTTTAAAAAGATATGAAGTTTCAAAAGTTATAACAAATACAAGGTTGAGGCAACATACATGTTCTCATACCAATTGTAATAATCAAGGAACACAAACAGACATGAGAATTTTATATATATATATATATATATATATATATATATATATATATATATATATATAAAATAGAGAGGGAATGGAAAAACATGCCGATCTCTAACCATTACAAAGAATCCAAAAATGTTGGTCAAATACAAGAAAATTTTAGGAGTCTCCATCTAAGACTTAAAGAGCATATGACGTAAAGTGGGTTTAGACTAAGTAGAAGGATACTATTTATCCATCACAGAGCACCTTTATAATGGTGGTTTAATGATATAGGAGGAATATAGTGTCAATACTTTCTCACACACTGAGATCTTTTGTTTGGACAACACTATTATTGATGCAAGAGTCTAACATGAAGTTTTTGATTAATGCAACTATCAAAACTCTGGAGCTTTGAAATCCAACATCTAGTATGGGGAAGCAAAAATAAAGTTATCTAACAACCATTATGGGAGAACTTTCAGACTTGGAATGACATTAATAAAAAAAAGGAGGAGATTATTAGTGCAACATGCACAATTTTTTTATTAATGTATCTATTAGGGCCTTGATACAACGAGCAATTAATGCACCAAATCAGAATTAGTATCTTGCCTAAAAGGAAAAAATCAAAAGATATTTCGGTCAGAATAAATGCTAGCCAGGAATAAGGAAATTATCCATTATAAATGTGGAAGCATAAAAAAAAGGCTTACAAAATTAATGAGTTGATTTTGTAACTTGATAGAAAAGGAAAGATCACACATTAATATTGATTAACTCAAATGATACATTTAAGGGAAGATTTGCGGCTTATATGAAAACATTAACCATCATGTGAAGTCAATAGTGTAGAAAAGGAAATTAATTAACATCTCACGAAAAAGGAAATAAATACTGCAATAAGAAAAAGGAAAGAAGTCATTGATCCAGAAAATGAAAGATCTCACAATAAAGAGCAAGATCCCTAAATAAGGAAAAAACGTATTTAACGAATCAAATTAAGTGCAGTCACAGCATAAAAGGAAAGAATCAATCATGATATGATGACTTTAGTGAGAAATCATGTGATCAATGCTGTGAAAATTTGTTTCCTAATTTAGCATAACATAGTTTCCTTTTAGGGACCTTATTCACAGAAAATCATAAAGCATTGAAGAGTTGACCTTAAGAGTTTAAGACACAGACATATCTGGCCGAATCACGCCTAATGAAGACATTCAAGCCAAGAAGAATTTATTTCTTTATATGGAGCAATCAACCTTATATATGAGAATCCTAATTTAAAGAGCATTCATGACAGTATTTGAAAAGAGGCTCCTCCAATGGCTAGTTCAGAAGAGTTATATATAAGCAACCTTTTAAGACACTTCTAAGACACACGAATTGAGTAGAATTAGATTAGCCTAAAATAGTTCTTGAGCAGTGCGCCTATTTTATACTCATTGTATTTGAGAGAGTTATATTTGTTTTATCATTCTCTTAGTGAGTAGTCTCTCTATAAGACGTTCTGTGAGAACCATTCTCATTTCTGTAAAACCTTTGTGCTTGTCCAGAGAGTGGACGTATTGATAGGGCCCTGGTAAGGTCCCTGTTGTTATGAGAAGTAAAAGCCACGAGCTGAGCCTTTTTGGAGGAAAGGTTTCTAGTTGTATGTTTACTAAGGACGTGTGAAGACTTAGTAGTTCTGGTAAGAGGAAAAGCAGAGCTCTACTAAGCCAGAGTTGGAGATTGCTAAGTGGTTAGCATAAAAATGAAGAGCTGAGCCTCAACCTAGTTACTTGTATAACTGTGTGTTCTTTCCTCGTAATAAAACTCTCTTAACTGTTTATTTTGAGAAGTGCACATAGGAATATGCTTGTGATATTTCTGAACTACTATAAATCTCGTGTTTTCTACTCTTGTTTACTGCTTTCTGATTTAATCACATAAGTATCATTATATTATCTGAATCAGTAAGTTAATTATATCAGGATCCTAATGTACATCGAAAATTTGTTGAAGTTTAATAAATTATTCATGTACCCAATTCACTCCCATCTTGAGTACACAAGTGAACTAACAACTATGTTGCAAGTGTAGGCTATCCAATTGGATGCTACATGTTGTCTACGCTTGATCAGACATTCTATGTCAACCCAGCTCGGTATTGTCCAAACAAAGAAGCTAAGCCCATTTCCTACTATATTATGATTTCAGACCATTAAGGAGCAATTACAAACTTTATTGCTGCTGTTACAACCTTCACATGTGTTACATATAGTTGTTGAAGCGAATTTTTTTCAAGTATTGACCTTTGTTGATCTTGAGCATAAAGCATCAATGGAAGTTGTTGCTATGCTTCCATGAACACATTCATCTCTTCAATTTCTTATTGAGCATAATTTTGTTGCAATTTTGTGGGCATATAGACTTTTATAACATATAATAGCTAAGTGCAAGTAACTTTTTAAACTCTTACATTTGGACTTGGTATTAATTTGGATCTATATGTTAATACAATTTTTAATGCCTTCCTAATTGCTAATGCTATCTAAGTTGTTGACAAAAAATATATGATCATTAAAAAATGCAAACATGGATATGTCTAATATCCACTTAATTACTAATGAGAAATGTTAGGGTTAATAAATACAAAACGAAGTCATTAATTATAATTTTGAAAGTGGACTTTTCATCATATAATAACTACATGTGTTAACTAATTTTGTTAGCAATTTACATAATGTTTGTACTTAGGAATACATAATACATTGATAATTTTTATAAACATATAATATGGGCTTATTTTAAAAAAAGTGTAAACAAAATTAAATTTAATGCTCAACTTAAAGGACAGATATAGTAGTTTCTTCACCTATGTAATATAAATTATATAATAGAATATATTTAATAAGTCAATTAATGCTCATGAATCAATCACTACTTAAACCTAATTATTTTGAGTAAAAATTCTTAGAAAGGTTACTGATTCTTGTATACACAGAAAACCAATCCAAAACTTTCTAGGTTATAGCACCTATAGGCTTTAAGGCAGTGTTTATCAACAAAGACAATTTCATATTTATTATAAAAGTAGAAAATTGCTAAGTGCTCTTTGATATACATATTAGGTTGTAATTAAGAGGGCCAATTTCTATACCAACCAGCCCAAGCGGAAACCAACCCACTAATCCCAAGAGTCACAGCATGGTTACAAAATGGGTTAGGCTCAATCTCAGCCAAACCTATGATCAAATCTGCAACATTTGCTGCCACACCCATTAGCCTCATCACTCTATCAACCCTAATCTTCTTCACAACCTCCCTATCCTCTTGTTCTTTCCCTCCTTCTTCTTTTCTGCTTATCTTTCTCTCTGCCTTAACCCCTTCTTTAATCAACAGAAAATCAGCAATGATGAAGAACACATACCCCAGTGACTCACCAAAGGCTGATATGAAACTCATTCTCTTTGCAAGGTCAGCATCTAGGGTTCCAATCCTTGAGAGCCAGAGAAAGTGGTCAAAGAAGAAGTACACCATCTCCCCCGCATTGGCCAGCACTGCCAGTAGCCGGAGCGTCCGGGTGGACCCCGGGCTCCGCCGGAGCGCGTTGAATCCCGTCAGGAACCGCCCTGTCCGGAAGGCCTTCCGGCTGAGCCCCGAGGCCACCTCCCACTGCTTGAACCTCTTGGCTATGTCTGGGTGCGTGGCCTCCGCGCGCCAGTTTACGAGCTTGGACACATACTGGAACGTCTTCACCAGCTTGTCTATGCCATCTCTCTTTGCTAGGAACACCACAAGCTTGTCTACCGTATCGTTCATTTTTCAGTTTTGAATATGGTTATTGTGCTTCTGAGCAAGATGATAGAAAATGTTGCGTTTGTTCAGAAGAATAGTAGAAGTTAATTATTATGAAAAAAATAAAGCAGAGTCACAGAAGCTGGATTTTGGATAAGAGAAGTTTGTGGTTACACTTTGTTTTACTTCATACGACCATTCGTTTTTTTTTTTTTTTGGTGTCATTAAAATTTTGGGCGCATGTAGGACAGTTGACACTTGTCTTTTTCCTCAGTTTTTTTTTTTGTTGCAGTCCGAAGAAGCTATAAATAAGTCCAAATAGTTTATGGAATTTCAATTTGGTCCCTCGTCAATAGAGTATTTTTAATTTGGTTCCTTACAAAATTGTCTTCTTAATTTGATCACTTATAAATGAAAAATATCTCAATTTGATCCCTCATAAAATTGTCTTTTCAATTTGGTCCTTTATATATGGATATTTCTCCTTGTAATCCTTCACAAATAAATTTATTATTAGTAATGTCTCCTATCAATGTTATTCACGAGATTAAAAAATTTGATACTACACAATATATATTTGTTGTACAAGTTACTGCTTAGTTATTATTATATAGGAAAAAGTATATTTTATGTCCCTAACATTTACACTTGTTTTCATTCGTATCTCTAAACATTTTTAATTTTAGTCAAATATGTCCTACATGTTTTAATTTTTTTCAAATATGATCCTTTTTTTTTTTAATATCATCAAAAAATTAACAGAAATGTTGACATGACTTCCCACGTGACTGCCACGTCACTTGCCACGTGGAGGAATTCCACGTCACTTGAAGTACCCAATAGAATGGCAACATGTGGCATGTGCTTTATTTTGAAGAAAAATCAACAAAGTGCATATGGGAGGATTTGAACTTGGGACTTCATAGATGAAGAAAGCTCCCTTTGTAACATCCTAAATTTTATTTATCTAAGTTTCGAATAATGATAGAATTAAGTTATTTATGCCTTTAGATGCCTAAAAACAAGTAATCAAGGAAAGACATGAGAAATTAGGATAAATGAGCCAAGAGTAGAAGAAAAATGAAGTTCTGAGGGAATCAGTCGACTAATGGTAACAATCAGTCGACTGATAGTATCAGAGATCAAATCAGGTTGCTGATATCTGCAATCAGTCGACTGATGAGGAGAGATTAGTCAACTAATTACTCTCTGTCAAGATGAAATTTTAGGTTTTGAGGCAATTAGTCGACTAATTAATCAGTCAACCAATTGCACATCAATCGACTATCGCGGAGCAATCAGTCAACTAATTGCCTGCTGGAGTGTGAAAGTAAGTCAGTTCTAACTGAAAAATCGAAGAAAAATTGACTAGAATACCCTCAGCATGCCAATAAAGCTCTGAAACATGAGAATGGGGGTAAAAGAAGGATTTCCATACTAAAGGGACTCTTTAAACCCTTTTAGAAGCAAGAAAAGAGGGAAAGATATGATTTTCTGAAATTTAGAGAAGAGAGAGAGAGGGAAAACGTGAAGGAAAAGAAGAAAAGAGAGAATGGACTTCTAGTTGAAGATTTAGCAAGAAAATCATCAAAGGCAAGCTTCCTAGCTTGATTTCTCTAGTTTAGATGAATTCTAGTGCTTAAAAATTTATAGAATAACAATTTTCAGACTAAAAGAAAAAGAATAGAAGAAGAGGAGGTTTGAAAATTGAGGAAACAAGATGAGCTAGAGAGAAACTAGAAGAAAATTTACAAGTTTCAACTATAGAAAGAATCAAATGTGGCTAGTTTTTTCATAAAAGCAAATTATTTACATATGTTATGACATAGTTTTATATTAAAGCTTTCCATGAATGTTTGAAAATATGTTTTCTCATGAAAGTAGAACTTGACTCCTCATGGGATGTAGTAATTTCTCATAGGATGAGGAGTTCTCTTCATGAGACACTAGGAAGCAAGTTATTTCAGTTATTTATCATACTCTTTGTATGATTTACCAAGTATGTATATTTTAAAGTTTTTCATGAATATGTAGAACCAACTTTATCTTAAAAAGTAAAGTTTATATCCTCATGAGATGACAGAACCCTAGAAATTTTCATTGGATGATAGAAATTCCTCATCAGGAGTAAAATCCTTATGGGATGACAGAATTCCTAATAGAATGTAAAACTCCTTATAGGATTACAGAACACCAAAAGTTCCTTATGGGACATTGAGTACTTTTCTTGAGAAAATAGCTAAAGTATAGTACAGTATATTAAGAAAGAAGTTTATGACACAAGTTATGTGTTAGTATATGTCACGACCCGTTATCTGGGCACATGACCAGCACAATGATGAATCTCTAATCACTGTAAGTCGTTAAATAAATTCTACTTACTAGTTAAATTATTAGTAATTATCTCCGTATTATCAAAATAATCATTCCTTATCAAATAAATACGAAGAAAACATATCAAATTTATTTATTTGAAATACACAGAGATGACTTGTATATAATAATAGATCCTTATTATAAAATATATTATTATACTGAAATACAACCTAAATATGCCAACCTTTAACCTAGATGTCCTAGACGATTACAGAGCAACATAATCTACAACAAAAGAGGGGCCTACCTAATAGTAAAAAAGTATGAAGTAATCTACTCTTCTAGCAGATATTCTTCATCGGTAACCTGATCTGAACAAAAAGATTTCACAGAAAGTGTGAGCTTTAAAACTCAGTGAGCAAATCAACGTGGCATTAATAAAATTCAAATACATCACCAGCCATATAAGTATACCTGAAGGCTCAAACTTAACCAATAGACATAGTTAAAAATTACATATTAGAAGATATAAATTCATCCAATTCAACCAACGGTATTAGTACTTATCAATAGCAATATATCCCGGAGAGCGCACATAGGCTGGCTCACCAAATTTGTCTATTTCTGCCATGACGCACAACCTCATCCTCTCAGCTAGGGCGCCTCACAGATCTATTACCGACCCGGGCTATATCCATACTGAGAGAATCGTTGTCTCCATACTCATTGGTTAAGATACCCTTTAAACCGGGTTTTTCACCTTGATGTGAGAGAGGATACTTCCCGCTCAATCACAATCAATAGTATAATGTTTCATATCATAATCAGAAGTACAATGTTATATTCATTCATATAACATGTATCGTATATAACTATATTATAAGTTTATAAACCACAAATTAAGATAACAATTAAGTTATTTTTGGAAAGATTCAAACTTCACATCACCATAAAATACTTGTGTCCTCTTATCCATACTTCTAGATTAATTTGAATTTTCTCCCTAGATTCACTATTCTGAATCCAGTTTACCCTTATGAATCTTGGGAGTGTCCTACGACATACTTTTTATCACTAGTAATGCTAAAACCCTATTAAAACGGGTTTGTTTCACTCACCTGGATTCCCTACAAATATCACTTCTCTAAGTTGCTACGGACAAGAGTACATAGGTGAATTTCAGTGTTTTGCTACGGAGATTTTCATGAAAGATTAGAGAAAATAAGTTATGGTTGTTTTCGTATAGATATTGTTCATACATACAGTTATTATTCATATGTACGATCACTATTCATATATACAATTACTATTCATACGTACGGGTACTATTCATATCAGAAATAGAGAATACAATCTGTAAAAGAGTATATCAGGTAAGTTCTCAAGAAAGAATGGAGGGTCGCAATGGACACACATAAGTACCAGGTCTTTCTTTAGCCAGAACTTTCCTAAACATGTATTCTTCACAGTTTACATTCTATTTTGATAATTAGAGAATCAAAATAACATAAAGGTAGCTAAAGACAATTTTTCTGATATGAAAAATCAGCCAAAATCACAACCACAGAGCATACTTGAGAAAATAACTTCTAAAATTTGAAAGACAGAGAAATGACATAGTATCCTCACCTAAGCTGAAAAGGGAAAGGCCCAAAATCTCGAAGGCCTAGCGTCGGAGTAAGAAAACTTAAGGAGAGAAAAAGAGAAGTTAAAGATATGAGTTTATAAGTGAAATGAAATGACCTATTTATAAGAAAAGTCAATAGTACTATTTGACACTATGTCCTAATAAAATATTCAATTTACTATTCATGAAATGACATTTCTAATAAAATAATTTAATTTACTATACATATTAATTATTTAGTTTACTATGCAATCACGGAAAAGTCGAAGGCAGCTTTACTATTGAGAACTTAAAGAGAAAACTATCTTTTCACCTTAAACCTTTAAGTTTCTTTCAATTCAGTCCTTTCATTTTAGTCCATGAGGGTATTTCCTCACATAAAACATCATTTTCTCTTACGAATTTTTTTCTAGTTTCCTTTTATGCCTAAACCACATCTAGTACTTAATATTTCAATTGTATAAGTGAACAGTACTGTATACGTGAATAATATTATACAGATGAATAGTACCATCTACTGGAATAATAACCGTAGTTCGAGAACACACCTTTATATTTTATTTGTCATGGGTATTACAGTATATTAGTTTAGATTTCATGGAATAAGTTTACTAATGAGATTGCTTTTATAATAGTTCTTTTATGTTTATGGAAGTGTGACATATTTATTGAGAATTGTTTTTATGACTGAAATAGTTTACAAAATGTTTTCATTAAATAAACTAGCTACTGAGATTATATATCTTATGTTTTATATTATTACTAATCATTTCAGGAATTGAAGTAAGAAAGGTGAGAGAAAGCAAAAGAACAAATTAGTAGAGTTGATAAGTACTTATTTAGCAAAGAAGAAGTTGTGTCCCTTTTTTATGTGAACTTTTGGAGACTTATGCATATTTTGTATAAGTGTATAGAAATAGATAAGTTGTATGTAAATCTCTTGTATTGTAGCTCCATTCTAGAAGAGAACTTGCAAGAAAAGTTGAAAAAATATTGTAGATTATATGTATAATAAAATTAGATGATGTCACCATATTCCAAGTAAATATTTTATGAAATCTGAAGTTTCAACGCATATCAGTTGACCGATTACCTTGCATTAGTCGACTGATACTTTTTGGTTTTAAATATATACAATTTTGAAGACAATCAGTTAACCGATAGTCCCAGATCAGTCAACCGATCGTCCTCTGCTCAGTATGAAATTTTATATTGAAAATTGTTTCAAATTTTTCCTATTTTTTTACAATCAGATATTTTATAAGAATTTTTAGAAAAATACCATGGATTAAACCAAGATTTTTACAAAATATATATTACAATTTTCTTAAATTGTACAAGTTTAGTATAAGTCTACCAGACGTTATATTTTCGTATCAGAGCATGGTCTTAGGCATTATGTGGGTGAAGATTGGGTACCAAGTAGAGGAAATATGATGGGTATTCTTAGAATTATGAATATAAGATTAGAATGATATGCTTTAGTATAGCCTAAGTAAAGATTAGAATGATATGCTTTAGTATAGCCTAAGTATCCTAAGAACCCCTACTAAATATCACCGATCATCACTTTTATGTCATTGAGATAGATGTTATGGTTTTATTTGTATGATGGCCTTCCAACAAAAAGGGAGTTCTGGAGGAACTCATGGAGAGTGTAGATATATGAGGAATCAAGTTAGAAGACAGGCAAATGAACGGGCAACTGAGTTAAATATCCTTGCATCTATTCTAGAAGAGATAAGGGGTTTGAGAAAAGATATTCACGAGATGAATGAACAAAATAAGATAAAGAAGAGAAAGAAGAAGCAGGATGCCTGTAAACCCATGAAAGTGGAAAGTAGTGGAAAGAATAAGAAATTCAAACAGAAAGCCTGAGTTCTTAAGGAGGTAAGATCTCTTGTATTTAAGGAATATACATTGATGATGTCAGGCCCTTAAAGAAATAGATTGGCTTTGACTACAAGAACGTAAAAGTTAGTTACCCGACCTTAGTTTAGTATATAAAGATTATGTATGTGCATAGTGAAGTAGTCTTTCCAAGAAACAGATTACACAATAATGCATTATAGAAAATTAAGTATGCATGATGTATTCTAATATGAGTAAAAGTACTATATGTGCTTTATTTGTTGTGTAATCCACTTCAAGATAGTACTCTTCCTTGAGGAGTAGATAATGCTAGAATAACAAGAATTTTGAAAGATTAACCGTATGTACAAAATGATTAGTAAGTTATGACAAAGAAAGTTATTTTGTGCATTATGAGAATAAGCTTGTGAACTAAAGATTCACAATGAGTTAGAAAACAAGAAATTTAGTGAGCACAAAATCTTATTGAGTCAAAGATGGTTCATAGAATTTGAAAGAAGTACATCTATGATTGAAGTGAATTTCAGATAAATTTCCCATGTATAGTATGCAATGAGTTGTTTGTATAACATGTGAAGTTTCTTTGTATGATTATACTCATGTTTTATGACAAATGTTTATTTGAAATTGAAATAATTGATTGCATGTCAATATACTTTTGGTAGTTTGAAAGCGTGCAATGGTTATTTCAATTTAGAAAAGTGGTCACATGATAATGTAAGGCTAGAAATTAAATTATATGAGTATTTATGACCGAAGGATTCAAATGTAAGTTTGAGATCTGATATATGATAATTAGTAGTCCTATTCATGTTAAGGATTCAAGATTGAAATTAGGATTTACTGATATCATTAGGAGAAACATAATTGAATTTAGATAGAAGCATACCATACATCCTTGAAGAATGAGGAAACAATAGAGTCTTATTTGTAATGTATACCTGACTAGTATATTTTACAGATAGGAACTCATTATCATTCAAATTCATAAAAGGGAAGGTATGCTATAGTTTCATGAAAGGTTGAATAGAA
The DNA here is from genome assembly GCA_037074585.1 of Biancaea sappan. Taxonomy (NCBI): domain Eukaryota; kingdom Viridiplantae; phylum Streptophyta; class Magnoliopsida; order Fabales; family Fabaceae; genus Biancaea; species Biancaea sappan. The sequence continues at coordinate 38,793,545 of CM073501.1, read as the reverse complement.
AAGTCCCCTCCAATCAAACAAAGAGGATGGAGGTGGTTTTCTCAAAGGCAAATATATTCAAGTTTGATTCGTAGTATTTAACCATTGATTGAAGACTCATAAACAATTAATCATAATGATTAGATGAAGTAATAATGTAAAAAGTACATAAGAGAATAGAGATACTAGTGAATTATATGAAATTTTCATATCTCTGAGAAAGTGATACCTATGATGAAATTAGCATGATATCAGCTTAGAAGTTTACTTCCATGTTCAGTTTGGGAGCTCTGCTTCTATGTCAGCTTGGAAATTCTATTTTTATGTTAGTTGGAAATTATATTTCCATGTTTCAGCTTGGAATCTTTCTAGCTTGAGTTAAAGGACTACAGTAGCCTTTTACTCATGTTCAACTTAGAAAAGTGGTTCTGTAAACTTTCTTTTCCATGTGATGGTGTGTACCACTGACTAATTTGATTCCATGGTGTATTTATATATCAACTTGCTAATTATTATTAGTTTATTGCACTAAACTGAGAATTTATATTACATGGACTAATTTTTATGAGATAAGTGTTTTATTTAAAATGAAATATATTTTTCATGATGAAATAGTAAATCATGTGAAATATAGTTTATTTTCATCAGACTAGTGAAGGAAGAGAAATTGTTTCCATAGAGAAGAACAAGAGAATAGACTCTTATTCCAAAGGCAGAATAAGAGAAGAAAAACTTGTTCCATAAAAGGAAACAAGGAGTTAAGACTTGTTCTTTCTATATAAAAAGAACAAAGAGACAATCATAACGAAGTTAAGAACATAAGAGTGTGTTATGATAAACTAGATATAATGGAATAACAACCCTAGAGAGGGTAAAAGCATATTATTCCATAAGTGGATAAGTAGAATACACACTAGCTTCACAAAGAATAAGGCTTATGTATGTATAGTTTCTACAGAATAGATCATAAGTCTTCTAATAGAATAAATAAAAAATAGTGTGTATATTGGGACAAAGTAAATATTATAAAAAAGACCTATTTTCAGTATAAGAGTATCATGTATGATATTTTCTACTTGTCAAATGATGAAAAGAATTTAATGATTTGCTCTGACTTGTATTTCATTATGTTTGAATACACCTTTGACATAAAGTTTAAGAACTTATCCTCATGAAGTTTGGAAAATTGTCTTATATGATTTTCCAGCCCTTTTTCCCTTCATGTAGATTAGAGACTTGTTTCCATAGGACTTAAAAACTTGTTTTCCTTAATATTATGTATAATGATGAGTGATGCAAGTATTCCATCTAGCTTGTCAAATAGTTGAAAGAAAAGATATATGTTGAGTATATTTATAATGATGTAAGTGATACACTTTTATAAGTATGAATCAAGCAAGAGTTGATATGTTCAAGGTAAGAGCCTTAGTTCTTCTGAGAATAGAATTAAGGCTAAGAAGCTAAAGGAAGTATTAAGTCTTATGTAAGAAGAAATATGGAATAAATGGAATTTCATTCTGAAGGTGAAATAGAAAATGATAGAAAGGCTTGTTTCATGAGAGAGTAATAGTTAGTTAAAGGTAGAAATAATTAATGAGAGCCTAGCAAAAGACAATACCATTAGCGAGATTCATGATGGAATGATAGAAGCTAGCTAAAGGTATATATGATTAGTAAGACCTTTAGCAAAAATTATTTTGTGAAAAGACTCCTTCATGAACATAAGATATATTATAGACCTATATGTTCCATAGAAGAAGAATATAGACTGGTTAAGGTAGAAATCAAAAGACAATACCATTAGCGAGATTCATGACGGAATGATAGAAGCTAGCTAAAGGTATATATGATTAGTAAGACCTTTAGCAAAAATTATTTTGTAAAAGGACTCCATCATGAACATAAGATATATTATAGACCTAAGAAGTTAGATAGACCTATGATGCATTAGACCCAAAGAAGAAGGTAGACTTATAAGAATGCAATACAAACCTCTCAAATGAGTGGAGTTTCATGACAAGCTATGAAAAATCTTCCATGATTATAAGAGAAAGTATTTTGTCAAAATGGTATAATATAAACCCTTACAATGGGTAGATTTATGTTACATTGTAAATCCCTATGAAGTGGGCAAACTTATAGTGCACCAATGCTGTGTCTTTGTATTGGTCCTCTATATTCATGGAAGTAATTATAATAATTTAGAGTGTTTTGCTTCATAATAAAACTTTTCCCAAAGGGAGGATAGAATAACCCTTCATGAAAATGGAATAAAGCTTATCTTGAAACCATATGTTTCTATGTTAGAGTATATGTTGGCTCAAATTTTGAGGACAAAATTCTTTAAAGGAAGGGAGAATTGTAACATCTCAAATTTTCTTTATCTAAGTTTTAAATAATGATAGAATTAAGTTATTTATGTCTTTAGATGCCTAGAAACAAGTAATCATGAGAAATTAGGATAAATGAGCTAAGAGTAGAAGAAAAATGAAGTTGGAGGGAATCAGTCGATTGATAGGATCAGAGAATAGATTAAGTTGCTGATATTTGCAATCAGTCGACTGATGAGGAGAGATCAATCAACTGATTACTCTCTGTTAGGATAAAATTTTATGTTCTGAAGCAATCAGTTGACTAATCAGGGTGAATTAGTCGACTAATCGCCTGCTGGAGTGCGAAAGTAAGTCAGTTCTAACTGAAAAATCAGTGTAAATTTGACTAGAATACCCCCAACATGCCAACAAAGCTTTGAAACATGAGAATAGGGGTAAAAGAAGGATTTTCATACTAAAGGGACTCTTTAAACCCTTTTGGAAGCAAGAAAAGAGGGAGAAGTATGATTTTCTAAAATTTAGAGGAGAGAGAGAGAAAAAAAAACGTGAAGGAGAAGAAGAAGAGAGAGAAGGGAGATTTAGCAAGAAAATCATTAAAGGTAAGCTTCCTAGCTTGATTTCTCTAGTTTAGATGAATTCTAGTGATTGAGAATTTATAGAATAACAATTTTCAAACTAACAGAAAGACCATAGAAGAAGATGAGGTCTGAAAATTGAGGAAACAAGAGGAGCTGGAGAGAAACTAGAAGAGAATTTACAAGTTTTCAGTTATAGGAAGAATCAAAGATAACTAGTTTTTCATAAAAGCAAGTTATTTACATATATTGTCATGCTTGTGTATGTTATGACATTGTTTTATGTTAAAGCCTTCCATGAATGTTTGAGAATATGTTTTCTCATGAAAGTAGAACTTGACTCTTCATGGGATGTAATAATTCCTCATAGGATGAAGAGTTCTCTTCATGAGATACTAGGAAGCAAGTTATTTCAGTTATTTATCATACTCTTTGTATGATTTAGCAAGTACGTACATTTTAAAACTTTCTATGAATATGTAGAACTAACTTTCTCTTGAAAAGTAGAGTTTATGTCTTCATGAGATGACAAAACCCCAGAAATTTTTCATGAGATGACAGAAATTCCTCATAGGGAGTAAAATCCTTATGAGATGACAAAATTCCTCATAGGATGCAAAAGTCCTTATGGGATGACAGAACCCTAAAAATTCCTCATTGAACATTGAGTACTTTTCATGAGAAAGTAGCCAAAGTATAGTATATTATATTGAGAAAGAAATTTATGACACAAGTTATGTGTTAGTATATCATTTTAGATTTCATGGAATAAGTTTACTAATGAGATTGCTTTTATGATAGTTCTTTTATGTTCATGAAGTGTGATATATTTATTGAGAATTACTTTTATGACTAAAATGATTCACGAAATGTTTTCTTTAAATAAACTAGCTATTGAGATTATATATCTCATGGTTTATATTATGACTAACTATTAGGAATTGAAGTAAGAAAGGTAAAAGAAAGCAAAAGAACAAGTTAGTAGAGTTGCTAAGTAGTTATTTAACAAAGAAGTTGTGTCACTTTTCTATGTAAACTTTTGGAGACTTATGCATATTTTGTATAAGTATATTGAAATAGATGAGTTGTATGTAAATCTCTTGTATTGTAGCTCCATTCTAGAAGAGAACTTGCAAGAAAAGTTAAAAAATATTGTAGATTATATGTATAATAAAATTAGATGATTTCACCATGTTTCAAGTAAATATTTCATGAAATCTGAGGTTTCAAGGCGTATCAGTCGACTGATTATCCTGCATCAGTTGATTGATACTTTTTGGTTTTAGATATATGTAGTTTTGAGGACAGTCAATCGACCGATAGTCTCAGATCAGTGGACTAATCGTCCTCTGCCTAGTATGAAATTTTATATTGAAAATTGTTTCAAATTTCTCCTATTTTTGTACAATCAGATATTTTATAAGAATTTTCAAAAAAAAATCCCGTAGATTAAACCAAGATTTTCACTAAATATATATTACAATTTTCTTAAATTGTATAAGTTTAGTATAAGTCCAGCAGACATTACACCCTTAGAGCTATTAATGTACCTTTGACATGTATATGCGAAATTTAATATATATATATATATATATATATATATATATATAGGAACTCATGTTATTGTATTTAAAATTCAAAATAATATACACAAATCATTATATGTTATATAACAATAACAAATCTTATAATAAGATAATATGCTATTATTTTACATAACTCATTTTAAATTATATAAAAATTTGAAAAAATTAATTACAAATCTTATAATATAATTTTAATTATTATTTATACTTAATAAAAATTAAGTTTTTTCCAAAAAATAATTATAACAATATACTATGCATATTAAAATTATTTTATAATATAAGATTTGATATTATAAGTTTTAATAATAATTAAATTTTATAATATTTAAATCTTATTAAAAATAATTATAACAATATGCTATGCATATGAAAAAATAATTTTAATATGCACAATAATTATTTTTTAATATAAAGTTAATTTTTATTAAGTATAAATAATAATTAAATTTATATTATAAGATTTGTTATTAATTTTTTAAATTTTTATATAATATAAAATGAGTTATGTAAAATAATAGCATATTATCTAATTACAAGATTTGTTATTATTTTATAACATATTATAATTGGTGTATATTATTTTGAATTTTGAATACAATAACATAAATTCCTATATATATTAAATTTCGCATATTACATTAGTGGTGCAAAGGTTAAGGGAGTTTTCTTCATCCATAAAGTCCCAAGTTCAAGTCCTCCGACATGCACTTTGTTGATTTTTCTTCAAAATAAAGCACATGCCATGTGTCACCATTATATTGATTACTTTAGATAATGTGGAATTCCTCCTTGTGGAAAGTCTAGTAAGCATTTTTGTTAGTTTTTTTTACAATATTAAAAAAAAATATTTAAAAAAATTGAAACATGTGGGACATATTTAACAAAAAAATAGTTAAGGGACATGAATGAAAGCAAGTGTAAATATTAGGGACATGAAACATGTTTTTCCCTGTAATATATTATGTAGATTGACAATTAGTTATATAAATAACAAATTAAAAAAGATGATGATGACAATAATGATAATGATGATGAGGACGAAACTGGCATCGAGAAGAAATATATGTTAGAAATGTCTCCCTCATTTAAGCCCATTCTTAGGGAATTGCCCATTCCTTAGGGATTACACCAATTTTTCAAGGGAATGTCCATTCCCTCAGGGATCGTTTGTTAGTCTTTAAATACCGGGAATCGAAAAAGGAGTTATTGCACTATTCATTTTTTTTCCTTGATTGGTATGCAGGTTAGCACAGTAGATAGGCAGAAAATGGAATTCCTTTTTCCATGTCTCATGTACGGTTCCTTTCCAGCCACTCAACATGGAAAACCAAGTGAAATTTCATAAATGCCCCTAGTTTATTCTTGAATCCCAAAAATGCCCTCTAGTTTCCTCTGCTTCACCGGTTGTTATCATCTTCCCTTTGGGTCGTTCACAAAGAGAGATGAATCTGAGAGGTAGAGAGAGACAAACCAACGACGGGAAGAGAAAATGGGTGGAAACAAGCTCAGATTTATCGATATTTCGCACAACATATTCATGGGTGTCTTGCCTTCTTGTCTAGAGAACAAAGAAGTCAAGTGTGAAGGAAACTGCTTGTCCTCTTGTAAGCTAAAGCATCAACATCAAGTGTCGTATTGCAGAGAGGATGATCATGAGAAGAAGAAGACAGTGAGAATAGGGATTGTAGTAGGTTTGATTGTGGGAGGTTTTATTTTTGTGATTATGTTATGAGAGAGAGAGAGAGAGAGAGAGAAAGAGAGAGAGAGAGAGAGAGAGATGGTGAGAGTGACTGTAAGGGTATTTTCGTAAAATTACCCAATTAAAAAATACATACTAAAATATTTATTTTATTTTTCCTATTCATTTTTCATCCTATGCCAAACAATTTTTTCCCTTTTCCTTTCCATTTTCCTACTTCCTTTCTATTCCTACTATATACTGCATACCAAATGGGCCCTCATTTCCAGCAATTAAATATGAGAATGTTGGCAATTTCTATTCTTAATCTTAATTCTTACAACTAAACCTTAGATAAAAGTATTAAAACAATACCATACAAAAAAATAATAATGGAGATTTTAATTGATAATGACACTATCTTTCATGGACCTGAAGGAGGTTTTTGTCTTCCATCTTATAGGAAATGATGGAACATTATTTTTCTGGTGGAAACACCATTGCCAAAGTCGTTTACACAAGAAAACTTAGTGATCCGTCTCTAATTCATGATAAATTAGTTTTTTAGGGAGGAGAGGGTCACGTGAGAGAAAAAAAGAGAAGTGTTGAAGTTGTGTGGTGTGTGGCTTCATATATATACCCACAAGGGAGAAATTACTAATTTGCCCCTCGGTCAACTCATGGTCAAATTGTAAGTAGTGGTAAATTTGTAATTATTCCAACTTCGGTATTTCCCCTATGCTTAGAGCACCACACAGTTTCCATCACTAACTTTCTCATCTTTAAGGCATTTCCCATTTTACCAAAAAGGTACCTTATTTATTTTTATTTTGATTTAGTCCTTTCACAGACTTCCAGTGTGTTTGGTACGCATGAAAGGAAAGGAAAAGAAAATGGAGAAAGAAGACAAGGAAAAAATGTGTTTAGTATGTAATGGAAGAAAATAATGGAAAATGTGATATATGTGAAGTAAAATTACCAAATTAATCCTTGATTTAAAATTATAATACTAGAAGAATTAAAAAAAAACATATTAAAGGACCCTAGCCCCTTCCATAATCTGCTTCTCCCATTGTGCACAAACACATCAGTCTTGCCTTCTTCTCTGTTCCTCGCCATCAATCCCACCGTGTAAACCGCACTCATCCTACCCATAGCCCTATCGAAATAGCTGATAGGCACATCCACCATGTGGTACAACTCCAATGTGGGGGCTTGCTTGCTAATTTTTTTGATCCAATATATGTCTTCCTCAAGGAACATCGTCTGGCTACCGTAGTCAAGCGCATCATGCTGTCGTGGCTGAGGCTAAACACGAGGAAGTTGTAGGGTGATTTTATCTGTAGAAGATATTGGTTCTTATTCTGGGGTAATTGTTGTGCTTGGAAAATAGGTCTATGAATAAGTGGGTTGCTGGTGATAAATTGGGAAGAAGAAGCTTGATCTGATGATCAAAATAAAGATAAAGCAGACCATACACGAGTAGGAAGGAGGGCAAAATGGTGATAGGGCAACACGGGATGAGGGGGCAAAATAGACATTTCACTCACAGCTTCTCATTCCCTGTGCACTTTCCACTAGCCTTTAGAAAGAGATGAGTCGTACAAAAAAACAGGAAAGGGAGAGGGATTCGGTAATCCATTATTTCTTTACTATAAGGCTACCAAACAAAGGAAAGGAAAACAATAATCTAGCACAGTAGAGGTGACTTACCCGAGAGGCACATTCTGTTAAAATTCATCTGACTCTCCATATGCCACGTGTACACCCTAATCCCATAGTGTCATGACCTAAAACCAAGCACATGATCGACACGGGTCCTAGGGATATGTCCTTCCTTGCCCCATAAGCCAACACTCTAAACCTTTACTAATTGATCTTTTCACAAGATCAACTTCTTTTTTTTTAATCACCAAAAGATAATCAACATAATGAACTTACAATTAACATAAGAACACATGATTTATTTGCCACATCCTTTACTGTTTAACACAAAGACCTAGGTAATCTATATGACTACAGAGCTTTCTAGGAAAAACTTAAACAAAATCATACTCATGAACGCTAACTCGAAACAAGAGGATCAAGTAGAGAGTACCCGCTACTTCTCCAGTGGATACCCTTCACATATGTAAGCGACCATTCGAGCGAAGCCAAATCAACTATGTAGCTTCCTAATGGTACTTGAAACTGTAGGGGTGTGAATTAAAAAACTTAGTAAGAGAGAGCTGCCCTACAATAAGTAAGGACATAATCTCGGCCAATATAAAGTGGTCAAGAGCAAACGTAAATATATATATGTATACTCATAATATTCTAAACATGAAGGTTGACATGCCCTTAGGATACACACCAAATTTGTTAATGAAGGCTCATGTTCCTTGAATAGGACCTATCAACGTTATAATTCAAATCACCTTAGAGAAACCATAGCTTGCTCACAAGCTCAGTTAGATTACAACCATGTTCATACTTTTCTTTATAATCAATGCACATTAAATTTATGAGTTAGCACATAGAAGTATAAGAATAAATAATAATTTTCATAAATACATGAGAATGTGACTCACTCATACTAGTTCCCCTTGCACTCAATGATTATTAGTTGCATGACATAAAACCCCTTATCTTACTCATCGTGCACACGATATCTTAAGGGCTCGGTGGTGACCAACGTCCAGCCTTATCCTAGTGAAAGTCTCCCCATCTCAGCCTCCCATCAGTGTATCTATACATCCATTACACATCATCAATGTCAACCAATTCGACATGAGTGGAACAACTTAACATGCATGCACAATATGCTCAAGAGGTGATGCAACATACACATAGAGTTACAATAATAAAAATTCATTTCTTTATATCGTATCATCATCATAAATAATAACTCATGCAATGGTAGGCCAATCGTTCCTAAGCAACTTATGATTACAAAAGCACAGGAATCCTCCTCACGCCTTTCCCTTATGTGCTTATGGCAATGTGAGACCAAGGACAACAAAGCCAAACCGTTTTACACACAAATCACAATGCAATTAAGTACATATAGTTTACATACATAACCTATATTGTTCGAATCAATCGTACTTGACAATTTACATCATGGGGACTTTAGCATGTTAATCACCCAATTTCTATTCAACTAGTTTCAAATAATCAATTCATTAGTTCACAACAATTTAAACATTGCCAATATGTACTACAATCGAACTCAATGGGAATCGAACTCAATGGGATACTCTTAAACTTTGTTCAAATGTATATATGTATATGAGATATAATACTTTTTATGTGACCACATCTTGGACTTACACATATGTGTTCCTATTCACCAAGGTCAGCATTTCCTAATTGAATCTTTTCACAATTTATTTCCAAATAATATCACCAACAAGTAGATAGGTTATACCCTATTGCTTGTGACACTATACATACATACATATATATATATATATATATATATATATATATACTTACTTTTGCACTTATGGAAACACTCGTTTTGGGACTTGTTCAACAAAGGGTATTCAAACGTGGACAACCTTTCCTAGTTATGTTCTCATCACAATTCAATGCCATAAGACTTACACTTAAGGAGGCATTACCACATATACGTACATAAGGATTTATAAGGATAATCGTACCTTGAGCTTCATCTTGTTTTCTTATAAGGATGCTCAAGTTATGACTTTACAACCATGCATCGAAAAATGACTTCGTCAAATTCTTATCTTGAGAGGAAGGGGAATTACATTTACACACACAGGCACAGACACACACACACACACACACATATATATATATATATATATATTCTCAAAACATACCACAACATACTCATACGAATAATTAAAATTTAAGATAGAAAACTTACTCACCTCTACTCCAAGCTAACTAATCTATCTCAATCCTTGATGTTAGGTCCCTTAGGAGGGGCCTCCTTTTTAGATGGAAAGGAAAACATATGAGACAAGACAATGATCAACATTATGAAATGTTGTTTAATGATAGTTGGTCAACTGCCCTCTCTACTGGTAGTCGACTGGCTAAGTACCACTAGTTCTGACTTGAAAGGGACCAGTCGATTGGTGATATCCTACCAGTCGACTGGTGCATCTCTACCAAAACTATCATTCCAACCTCAGAGCATCTGATCGACAGGTGGCACCATACTAGTCGACCAATGCGTCTCTGCCAAGTCTGGGTAGAAAGGACTAGGGGCTGCCAATCGACCGCTTTATACTCCACGGTCAACTAATCGCCCATCAGACTTTGAAAAATACTGTAAAAACCTTTCATCCTATTGCAATCCTCAATCCTACTCAAATCTTGATTATTTCCCATGGTTTCCAGTTCCAATCCACACTCCTAATCATTAGAAATCATCCCCAAACAATAAAATCCAATCGCAATCAAGATTCACCTATCTTTCCCACTCAAAACTTAAGTTTTTTTCTCATTTTTCAGATTTCCTGTACCTTAGTCCCAAATCCTAAGATTTCTCATGGTTTCCTTCGAATTTATTGTTCCGTTAACATTAACGAACATGTAGGCATGTTTTAATCTAGCACTCACACTTAGATTCTTCCTTTACAGCCCCAAATCATCCCATTTTCCCTATGTCTGAAAATGAGTAGAAAGAAAAGGATTTAGGAGCTTACCTATGATTTTCTTCTAGTGGTGCTTGGTTGCCGGAGGACCACATCCATGTCGGAGAATATTGGCCATAGACATCAGGGCGTCGGGTTCCATGGAGCTGAGAGGGAGAATGAATTAAGAGGTCGTGGGGGTATGTATATATAATCACATGAGTAGGAAATTACAAAAATGCTATCGGCCCGCTTGTGAGGTCAAATTATAACAAGGGTAGAATTGTAATCTTCTAAACTTAAGTATTTTACTATATTTTCAAATGCCACACAGCCTCACATTCGCTTCTCATCCTTTATATAGAAGTTTTCAAATTATCAGAATCTCCCTTATTCTCCACGTGCCTTAATTTCTCATCCCTTCTACTTGTTGTATTTCCCGAGACACCGAGCTCCTTTATGCCACTTCCCCTTATCCAACGAAAAAATTTTCTTCGTAATTCCACGTCCACATTGATATACTAGCAACAGTAACACTCAAAAACCTAGGGTGTTACACTTGGCCACTCATCGATTTTACATAAGATGCCATATCTAACTTTTCATTTCCTTTCCCAATAAAGCAAACAATTTTCCCCTGCATCTGAATACTCATTAAAAATCCAATTACTCTAATACTTGAGGACCTCAGGTATTGCATCAACCTTATTGCAATTGGAAGGATAAGGGGTGTAGTATACTTGTAATGCTTGCTGGACAAACATGAATGGGTCATACGTATTTAGCCTTCTTGACTTTTGAACTTCAACAATTCTAAATTGAGCTTTAGTTCTTGTGCCACTACCGCGGGTTGGATCAAACCACTCACAGTTAAACAATACCAAGCATTTTAGCAGTGACTCTATGAACACCAATTCAACTACCTCTTGGAGTGTACCGTAATAGTCACACTCTACCTCCTTATAGTCAGACCCCTTAATGCATACATCACCAATTCAATTCTTATGCCACTACTGCCGGTTGGATCAAACCACTCACAGTTAAACAATACTAAGCATTTTGGCAGTGACCCTGTGAACACCAATTCAACTACCTCTTGGAGTGTACCGTAATAGTCATACTCTACCTCCTTATAGTCAGACCCCTTAATGCATACATCACTGTTGTATGTGGATTTATGAAGGCTCAACGTTTTAGTGTAAAATTTGTAGCAATTAATTAAGTACATAGGCAATGTTTTCACTTTTCTCACCAGGCCTCATGCAATGCTTTTTATCACTGAATCTTCAACAGAGTTGGTTGGGTCTAAAACCTATTAATTCAATGACATAGAGACAATAAAATCTAACACGAATATATCAAAAGAAAGAAAACATGCAACATTAACTTACATATGCATAGAACTAGGATAGAAATTGTGAGTCTATATGCTTGTGGACCTCATCACTCGGAATGTTAGGCATAGAACCTATAGGTTCTCAATAAACAAACTTCGTTCATAAAAATACTATATAAGATACCAGCAAGCATTATTAATGATGCAAAGCCTACTTCAAACATAGGTCAAGTGAACTTATGCAAGATAAGGTTGCATTTCACCACAATTCATTAAAATGTACTTTGTGGCAATCTTTAACTCTTGATCAATTAATAATTGTGTCTTGCATTCATTGCTAAGACACCCAGGATTATTGAATATTGAGCATCAGTCAGAGGGTTCACCCTGTCATCATTTATGGGAACCCTAGTTCTTCTAGGGACAATAGTAGGCTCAAATTAATGAGATCAAAATGTAGTTGTCTCTTCGATGATGTATGCTTCATATATAGATCTTTCCACTCTAACTTTATTTTTTTACTTTTTGCTTTAAGGTGTGGAGGAACCTAGATTAAATTTGAAATTGAAATACAAAAATTAAAATTATATTGATAATAGCTAAATGCAAAAACAAAATATAAGTAAAATGTTTACCACTTGAAAGGATACATCAAGCAGTATTGCACTAGCCTACCAATCTTCACTTCATATGCAAGATATACTGGAAGGTACTCCATGAAGTCAAAAAAGTTAGAAGGAAATATCTTTTCCAATTTGTATAATGTTACCGGTATAGTCGATTAGGTCAAAAAGCTTATGGAGGAGGATATCCCTCGCCCCTCCATGCCGATCACACTCTTTGTTTGATGTGTAACAATGATTTACAGATTGAGTGAGATCTTCATAATAACCTCAAAAAGCATGAAGTTTCATGGGAAAATCAATAGAAACTTCCACTAACCTAAGATGCCCTCAGGCTCGAACGCAAGGCCCTTCATGTGTGAGAGATATGTGTATGTCCTCAGTGTGAGAAGAGCATGTAGACTTGCTTCCCTAGAACTACACAACCCTCATTTGTCGAGTAAATAAAAAAGATATAAAGAATACACAAAACAAATATATAGATAAAGGTTATCTACCCTAAGGTTTTAATTAACATGTTACCTAACCTAAGCCACATTATTCAAACCAAAAACAAAAAAAAAAACCTGCAATTTAGTGAGTAGACGAAGCATGTTATCTACGCTAGACATGTGAAGCAAACAACTTAGTTAAGTAAAACAAACATTATTTTTAACTATGCATGTGAAATAAACAAAAACATAGATAACGAAATAAATCATGTGAAGTTTCAAAACAATGAAGGCATGTTATCTTAACCAATACATGTGAAATAGACAAATATATAGACAAAGTGATAAGAAAGGTGAATGTCATAAACAAACAAGGGCACATAACAAGGAAAGATTAATGATTAATGAAGATAAAGGAAAAGCCGTATCATTTCACACATAATCTTAACACATGCTTGACTTTCGAACGATCATCAGTAGAGTTGTCAAACTTTCATGCTTAAAATATGACGCACTCAACGCTTTTGAAATCAAAATTAAAGAAAAAAATTATTCTCTTAATTTGATTCCCTTAATAATTCCCAAAATTTAATAAGTATTTTCTTTTTATTTCATTTTCATAACTATTCAAAAACCCAAAAAATTGTCCCTTTATTTTTATTTTAAAAAAGCCCAACTATATTTTCCTTTTAATCTCCTGTCCAAAGTACTTCAAAAAAAAATGTAAAAAAATATTTTTCTTCCATGTCCTTTCAAAGTAATTCCAAAAACAAAACAAATATTTTTCTTTTAATTTTAAAATATTCAAAAAATACAAAAAAAATTTCCTCTTGATTTAATTCAAAAAATACAAAAATAATTTCCTCTTGATTTAATTTCCAAAAACACTCTAAAAGATTAAAACAAATATTTTCTATTTAACTTCATTTTCAAAATCATTTCATAAGAAATCGAAAAATAGTTTTTCTTTCAATTCTATTTTCAATAATATTTCAAAAAGCTAAAAAAAATTTCCTTTCGGATTTTCATTCACTGGAATAAAATTTCAATTTTTTAAATGCTTACAAAATAAAAAAAATTTAAAAAGAGGAGTGAAAAATGGAAAATTGGGATAAGTTGTTTTCGTAAATTGACACGTAATCTCAATTTCTAAACTTCATTTGTTTTATGAAAGCAAGTTAGCTCCTAACCATCTGGATCTTCCTACCAAAAATTTGAATCTCCCAAACTAGCTTGGTTTTCAAAATTTTGAATTATGTAAACTTTGATCTCAGTCACTGGATATAAAGTCCCCAGACATTGTCTGAGTCGAGATTGAGTTTGTACAATTATTATGGATAACCGTTCTTAGAAATGAATATTGTGAGATACTTAACACTTTCTCCACACATAACAAACCACTACGGCACATTTGGAGTTGCCACAATTTTTTTTTTTTTCTCTCCGCAATGGTTCCAACTGTTGTGCCTTTTACATTTTATTATTTGTAGCTTTTTTTGTGTTTTATTTTTTATTTTCTTATTTTATCATTTTGATTGATTATTTTTATCATTTGATTTTTAATTACCTTCTTTTTTAATTTTGAATTAATTAATTTTTTATTGAGTTTTGTGAATTAATTTCTAATTAACTTAATTTCTTTAAAGCCTTTTTAGGTCAAAATTTATGCAAATTGCGGAAGGTTTAAATGATATGACAAAATTTAAGAAAAGTTACTGGTATTTTAAAAAAAACTAAAAATTATTTAGTTTTTAAATATTATTTTTTTTAAAATTCATTTAATTTTTTAAAAATAAATATAAATGACTCGAACAATATTTACATTAAATAATTTTATTATTTAGAGAAGAAGCAATATATTATATGAAATGCTAATTTTAATAAAAAAAAATAAGTTGAAGAAGAGCCGAACAGTAATATTTTAATTTAGAAAAATACTACATATACTTTAATCAAGTCTAAAAGAAAATTAACCCCATTCTTATTTGCTTTACTTGTCTTCATGCTGTAGCTCCCTCCGGTCGCCCCGCAACAAATCCTGATCCTTCTTCGCCACGCCAAAACCCTAGGCCGAGTCATTGGAATTTCGTCAACTTCACGAGAAACTAAGGCTAGCCATGGATGCTCAGCGAGCTTTGCTTGACGAACTCATGGGTTCAGGTATTTTTTATCTTTCATTCTGAACTGTTATTTGCTTCTGTTTTTCAATCGGGAGTTCTCATACATTACTTCAAATTTTACGAACTTATTTTGGTCTTTATTGGGTTTCTTATTGCGGAATTTAGCTCGTAACTTGACGGAGGAAGAGAGAAAGGGGTACAAGGAAGTTACATGGGACGATAAGGAGGTCTGTGGGTTCTACATGGTTCGGTTTTGCCCTCACGATCTTTTCGTCAACACACGCAGTGATCTGGGTGCGTTTCAGTTCTTTTCTCCTTATTTGTCTAAAATTTGATGTGGTTAGTTGCTGGGAAACCCAGTTTTATACTTATATTGGTCAATTTTATAGCAAATATTGTAAAGTCTGTGATGTAATATCTCACTACGGGTAACCGGCTGCTGTCCTCTGGCCAAAAAGAAAAGAACGAAGCCAAATGATTTTTCTGAGTCTCATGTCATAACACCTGAGGTTTATTAATTCATTCAAATCTTCAAAAGTTTAGAATTCAATGAATATGATTAGACGAAGGTTCCTTAATTTGGCAATTTCCAGGTTCTGATTAATTCATTCTCCGAGATACCATGTGGATTTTGTTTATGGTGATTCCCATAATTTGGCATTTTCCAGGTTCTGATTAGTTCTTTGTTTGTTTAATTTTCTGCAGGTCCTTGTCCTAGAATTCATGACCCAAAGTTGAAAGAAAGGTGAGAAATTAAATTCATTATATTTACCTGAAACTTAGTGTTCTGTCTTCTTCTTCTTCTTTCAATAGGTAGGCTGCTTGAGTCATGCTGCTGTTACTCGTGTACAAATTGTTACAAATTGTGATATTTAACCATGTTCATATGAACATCTAATTATGTTTTTTAGTTTTAGACTGAGCTTCCTTATATGCTTCTATTCTGAAAGTGCCTTTAGTTATATGTATATGTTTGCCTTTTAATATAATATGTATTTTGCTGGATGGCTCCACCTCCCCATTGTTGTCAAGATAGAACTTTTACTACGAAAGTAAGGTCAGAGTAGGTCAAGAATAAGGAGGATAAAAAATTTGCCCAATTTAGAATACACTGGAAGAACAAACATAATGACTTGCCCTTCTGGGATCCCAGGCATGCAACAGGTGCCCTGATTGGTGGTCTTGGACTAAGCTACCCCTACTACCAATTATTTTTACAAAATGGAAAAAAAAAATTGGCATCTTTTTCATGTCTTTTGGGTTGTATTTAAATTGTTCTAATTATTAATGAAAGTGTTAAGAGAAAAGTTATTAAAAAAAAAAAAATTAGAGTGTTAAACTCAGTGTTCGTTCTTTCTTCTCAATGAACAAACATAAGGAGATTTTGGT
Source organism: Biancaea sappan (assembly GCA_037074585.1). NCBI lineage: Eukaryota > Viridiplantae > Streptophyta > Magnoliopsida > Fabales > Fabaceae > Biancaea > Biancaea sappan. The sequence continues at coordinate 38,776,903 of CM073501.1, read as the reverse complement.
TCTCTCTTCCAAATAAGGAACCATAACCCAAGCCCCATAGCTAGATCCCCTTTTGGAGACCTTAACCATAACATTTTGGTATCAGAGCCTTTGGTTATGGAAGATCTCCAACAACAGTTAGCACATTTTGTTGAATTTATTCCAAGAGAAAACGGCTATAAATTTTGCAAGACAAGAGGTCTTTTTAATGCAAGATTAGACTCATTGACTCGTGAATTAGCAGCATCCAAAGAAGCAACAGACTCAAGAGACCATGGCAGTCACAATTGTGGGGGAAAAGACAAGTCGGTTTCATGATTGCATCTGAGTCTGGTTCCATTGGTGGGTCTACAGTACCAAAGGTCACCAAACTGGATTTTCCTCGCTTCAAGGGACAAGAAGACCCGCTAGAGTGGTTGAACAGATGTGAGCATTCTTCTGTCAACAACAAACGCCAAAAGCCGAGAAAGTGGGTTTGGCGTCATTTCATCTACAGGGAAACGCACAACTCTGGTTTACAATTGAAATTTTATAATCCTCATCTTTCTTGGGAGGACTTGAAGCGCCACTGTCACCTGTGTTTTGGTCCTCTAATTCGAAGTCAAAACTTGGGCGAGTTGGCTAAGTTATGTCAAACAAGCATGGTAAGAGAATATCAAGAGAAGTTTGAACAATTGGCCTCAAGAGCTAGCTCCCTCACAATCTCAAAAAATTGAATTATACATTAGTGGCCTATTTGATAATATAGGCGTAGAGGTAGAGTTGCATAATCCTCCAGAGTCGGCCACTGCCATATGTATCTCTCTTCTTTATGAGAGTAAATTACAAGCCCTCCATTCAGAAGTTTTGGATAATTGTAAAACAAGCCCCATAACTAGATCCACAGCCAGGGACCTTAACCATAACATCATGTCAGGTTTTCATGATTTGTGATGGTTTATTGCTTTGTTTTCCAATTTATTTAATTGATTAGGGTATTGTCTTTGACAATAGAAATGACAATTATTGAATTTAGAGCCTCTCTTTAGTACCATACTTCTCTGTCAATGGATTTTTTTTAATTAAAAATCTGTGGAATTTTGTACAGTTGGTGACTTTTAATGAAGTAATCTTTATATTACAGCATCGTAAGCCTTGTCCCAGGGCTGATTAGGGTTCATTATCCATGTTGTAGATAGTACATGCTTGGTGCTCGTAATGGATGGTGGATCTTATGTCATCAGCTAGTTTCTGATAGCTAGATTGTCTATATATGGCTTGTGTGGCATGATTTGAGTACAAGCTTTATTTTTCTTTTCCTATTTTTTGTACATATTGCAATTTAGATTGCTCAAGGCCAAACATTGTAATGGCTGTCAAATCTTGGAAGAATGGAAATTCTTTGTGTATCACAAAATTTCAGTAAAATACTAACTTCATTCTGGTGAATTTTCTGATAGATGTAATTACATTGAACATGATTGTTATTATATTATTGTTGTTAATTTAAAGTATAACTGAAATAATATCTAATCTCAATACCATGGTTGTATCATTGTATGTATGAAAATGGTCAATTTGAGTTAGTTATGAATGATGATTATCATTTGACATGGTTTGTAACATTTTAAATTAATTTAGGTCACATATTTGGTTGCACTCTGATACTTTTGACTTAGGGAGTCTTATTGTTATAATGTGCTGTAGTGAAACTATATTAGCATCAATTAGAAACGCAAATAAATGTCTGTATTCTGCTGTGTACTGCATTACCTTTGTTCAAAACTCATAAATTTATGTGCTCAGCAAAGCAGGGAAGCACTTCCATCTACTAGTAGTAAGATTACTATTATGTTTTGAGAATTTTCTTGGATGTGCGGAAACTGAGATTTGTGATTATCAAAAGAGGACCCATTTTTCTATTGGGTTTAATGTATAATATGCTCTAGAACCAACATTTTGTGGAACCAAATTCGAAAATAAATTGAATATCTTGTACTTAAAAGAGTTTATTTCCTTTTTCTTTCACCCCTTGTGTTAAGAAATGTGACAACTTGTGTAGGATCAATAGATTTATGGACTCTGATTTTACTTGCCCCAGTTCGTACCATATTTAATATATTCCTGCATCAATTGGTGGTGGTCAATGTAAATGTACCTTGCCCATGTTGCTTTCATGTCAAACGGCAGCACAAGCATCAGTATATATATATTTCCTGATTATTCAGTAATTATATTATTTTGTTTGGTGGGTGTTATCTGTGTTGTGACTTTAGTTTTGAGAAATCGCCAAGACATGATGCATATGTGCCCAAGTTTGAAGCTGAACTTGCTCAGTTTTGTGATAAATTGGTACGAGAAATAGCTTATCCCATCCATTCTAACATCAGAAGAACCTTCTTCTTACTTGTATGTTGATGTTTTAATTACCGGTATGAATTTCAGGTAATGGACTTGGATAGAAGAGTAAGGCGTGGGCGGGAACGTCTTGCTCAGGAGGTGGAACCAACACCACCACCTCCACTAACAGTTGAAAAGTCTGAACAGCTCTCTGTCCTGGAGGAAAAAGTAAAGAACCTTCTAGAACAAGTTGAATCTCTTGGAGAAGCTGGGAAGGTTGATGAAGCAGAAGCTTTAATGAGAAAGGTGCGGAAGTTGATGCAACTCCTCCTTGACTTTGCATATCCTAATTATTTATATATTATTTCTTCACCGCCCTTATTGCAGAGATGTTTTTAATGTTTTAACTGTGGCCAGTTACAGAGAGGTTGACATGAATTGTTTTTAATTGTTTGGCTTTTGTGTACAGGTGGAGACACTTAATGCTGAGAAGACAGCCTTAACACAACAACCACAAAATGATAAGGTGCTGATGCTTGCTCAAGAGAAGAAGATGGCACTTTGTGAGATATGTGGTTCTTTTCTTGTAGCAAATGATGCTGCAGAGAGGACACAGTCTCATGTGACAGGGAAGCAGCATGTTGGGTATGGCATGGTCCGGGACTTTATAAATGAGTACAAGGTGAACATTGTTGTCTTAAAACTAATCCAAACAGTAAAATTCATATAAACCCTTATCTTGATTTAAGGTTGATATATTTTTCAGGCTTTTAAGGAGAAAGCAAAGGAGGAAGAAAGATTAGCTCGGGAGAAAGAAGCAGAAGAGCGGAGGAAACAGAGGGAGAGGGAGTACGAGAGGAAGCAGCGTAGTGATTCAAGTGATAGGGATAGGTATCGTGATAAAGATAGAGACAGGGAGCGGGGTAGGGACAGGGATCAAGGTAGGTATAAAGAAAGAGACTTGGATCGTGAGAGGTCTCGGGAGCGTGATGGTAGAAATCGAGATGGAGGAAGAGGGATGGATTCTAGGTTGAGGAATGGAAGAGACGGAGGCAGAGACAGGTACCGTGATCGGAGCAGGTCTCGTTCTCCCGTTAGGCATAGCTACAGAAGGTCTTCTTGAAGTCCAGTTCACTCAAATTAATGGAATTTCTTGATAGATGTCTGGATTTGAATTTAAATGAGGTAGATCTAATATCCCAAGACTTCTATAAATATGTGCTTCTGGAGTCTCTAGTTTTCTTATAATCAAGGGTGAATTTTTTTTCCCATCTCAGAGCTTTGTTGAGACTATACAATCTCCCTTTCATCGAAATTATTAATGGAGAAAAGGGTTGAGGTAGGTATATTACCGTTGTACTCTTACAATCTGTTTTGCTCTTTAATTTGAAATTTTTTTATATCTCTGAAACAATACGTGTAATCTCTCTTTACTCTCGCATTTTCTGGAAATGATTCAATTTATTATGGTATCTCACTTATTTAAGATGTCAGCCGAAATTACATGCATGATTGTCATTGCTGCTGAGAGGGATGGTTTTCTCTTTTTTTGAGGTAACAAGTGAATCTTATGCCCTAAGAGGAATAGATAAATACTTGTTCATCTTAGAATTGTTTGTTTCCTTTTCCCTTTTTCTTTTGTTTCCTTATTTTTACATTTCAAGGTGATATGAATTAGCACAAAGGGTCAAAATGCTGCGTCTTCTGGCATGCATTTGAGTGACATTGAACTACATTCAGGAGTACAGTTTATAGGTAAATTCACTACATCTATTGTTAGTTATCTCCAACGATTAAAAAATCATGGTAATAATATTTTTGGTGTTCATGATGATAAGTGGAAAACATATGGGTAAATACGGGTTTGTTTAGGCAGAGAATTGCTGTATGTAAGCCCTTATTTGGACCTATGTATGCAAAATCAAAATGGGAACTGTACTGAGTGGTGAAATTATATCCTCAGCCAGAAGAATATTAATTGATTTACCTAATGTTGAGTTTTAAAAAAAAAATATAATAATGAAGAGTGGCAATTACAGGTATTTGACTGTTTTAGCTGAGTGATTCTAGCAGAAAAGTTGACATTCACATGAAAATTAATCAGTGTACTGAGATGCAGGGTACCACCTTTTGTGAACAAACATCAAAACCTGCTGTTGTCTGGGTGCCTGGAGGAAACTGGCTCTCATATCTGAGTAGTAGTGTCCAATTTCGTTTACAGGAACACAATTGAAGGTTAGATTTTTTTTTTTGGGGCTAGTGACGTGCAGGAAAATTAACTTAAGAATATTCTGCTTCTTGTTAGAAGAAATAGGAAAAGTAAGCTTATTCTTAGATTTTTGGTTAAGATGATGTGTAATCTTATGAAACGGGAAGTCGCAAATCCTTGATAAAATACTTTTTTTGGGATTCCTTGTCTTGAGATTGTAATGATTGACTAAAATGAATAAGAGCAATTATGGAGCAGTAACTGACCATGTGACGCCCCACGTTGCTTGATTTGATTTCTTACTTTTTGCTTTTTTTTTTTAATTTTAATTTCTAAGCAGACATGAGACAATAATTTTCACGCCCGGAATAGCTATGCCATCTGCATTTATGGTTAAAAAGCAATTCTATTCATTGAAACAATAAGTAAAAAGCAATTGCGAGAAAAACAGCTAATAATTAAATGATGATAGAACTTTGAAATTTTCCTTACAAAACTGGTTTGCGAGTTTCATAATACATGCATTCCCCACCTTACAATGCTACGTGGCAGATATAATTTTCGTGGCGGTCTACAGAGGGTAACGATCTCCTATTCAGGCAGTTCTGTGTTCATTCATGGTGTAACCAACGTATTGTCATCATGAATTTAAGTAGACTTAATCATAAGTCGAAAACCTTGTTTGGCTATTAAAATGGGTTCAAATGAAAAAAAAAAAAAAAAGCTTGAAAAAATACAGACCGGGCAAGTTTAATTCCCATAAGTCCAAATTAATTATATATATATATATATATATATATATATATATATATATATATATTTATAAATAATAAAGTACATATTTGAGTAATAAAATATTATATATGATCTAAAATATATATTATAATATTTAAATATTTTATATACACATTAAAATGTATAATTTATATTTTTTATTTTTTATTAATATATAATATATAACATAGATAATTTCATGTTTAACTTATATTTAATTGTTTATCATGCATTTCATATTATAATTGTATAACATTATCATTAGGATAAATTTATTACACAAGGAAAATTTTCTTTTTAAAATTTTGAAAGCAAACATAAAATATGAGTTTGAATAAAAAGTCCTATTTATTTTTAAAAAGTCTCACATATTTTGTAAACGAGCTTGACTTATTTTACTTTAAAAAACCTGGCCGTTTTCAAATAAGTCAACGTCTAATTTTAAGTAGAGTAGATTACTTGTTTAACCTTTTAGAAGATTATAATTAATTTAATTTAATTCTTAAAAAATTAAGTATTTAAATATAATTTTGAAAGATTATGTTTGTCTTAATTTGATTAATTTTTTGTTAAGTCACAAATTTCACTATTATCAAATCTCAATTTTTTTTAAAAGTTACTTTGGCAATAGAAAGATAAATTTAAGAAAAACATAATTTTTTAAAGATTAAATTCAGTCATTTTATATGTTGGGTTTACTTGCTAACCTACTAAAAACCAATCTAATTTGAACAATTAAAATGGGTTGGATTGAATTGATTATGAAGACTTTTCATCTTCACCTTTTGTTGTTTTAAATTGGAACTCATATTTTGATATTTATCTGCACCCAATTTAAAAATATTGGTAATCTGATTTTTTTTATTATTAATTCATCAATCTAACCCAAACCAACCCACTTAAGTATAGGCTGAATTGATTCCGTTTAAATGACAATTTTTAAAACTCAATTCAACCTAACTTATCATCAATTCAATTTGTATTGAAAAACTTATTCTACTCAAATCAACCTACTACTGCTGAGACCCTAAAGTTGTCCCATAATTTTACTAAACAAAAGTCTCCAATTTGAAAATTGATTTTGACTGGGTCAACCTAGGTCCATCTGAAAATAAATCTGATCCCAGCCAACCTGTAACTTGGTGAGGATATCCCAGCTAGTTGATTTGATCTACAGCCTACATTCGCAAGCAATCATAACTTTGTTCAAGTAAATATTAACCTTTATCCCTTTATTTTATTCTTGTACATATGCTTAAGGATTACTAGATGGCTCATGATGATTCCACATACATTAGGATGGCCTAAACACCTAACTTACAAGCTTGCATATTCATTTCCATATAAACATTTACAATTTTCCTAGACATAAGCCTATAATTGAGCATTCAGCTTTTTATAGCACCATATTACATTCATAACAATTCAACATAAAATTCATGTTTGTTTTACACTTTTCTTACTGCATGTATCCATCCCATTAGGTTGCTTTTAATTTGCCTTATGTAAAGGAGTCATAATTTCCAATATCACATCATTACATATAATCTCATGGGATCGTAATTTATTATGACAACTTCACATACATGTCTCTCTCTCTCTCTCTCTCTCTCTCTCTCTCTCTCTCTCTCTCTCTCTCTCTCTCTCTCTCTCTCTCTCTCTCTCTCTCTCTCTCTCTCTCTCTCTCTCTCTATATATATATATATATACATGTAAGAAACCACCAAGATATTCCCTCACCTTTTCTTGAACTTTCCTACCAACTTCTCCACTTAAAAGGTGAATTTGCTAGCTCCAAGAGGTACAAGAATGTCCTCAAGCCACCCCCCAAGCCTAGGGATTAAAGAAACACGAGAGGAGACATTAAAACACCACTTTTGAAGTTGCTACAGCTGGTGGCGCCTAGGCGGCCCATGGTGCCACCCTCCTAACTCGGCCAAAAATGGCACTTAGGCACCCAACTTGGCACCCAAGACACTAGCCACCCCATTAGCACAATGTGGTTAAGCTAGGGCACTTGGGCACCCAAGCTGGGTAGCCACAAAGCCCCATGGGAAATCACCCAAAACTTCTCCAAAATCTTATCTATTGGTTCCAATGCTTTAAGTCTTCAAAATGGGTTTGTCAAAGGGGTGATTAAGGTCTAAAATATTCAGCCCAAAGTGCACAAATAACTCACACATCATCAACTCTTCTATTTTCTCAAGAATTCAATTATTTTTTCTTCAATCTATCCTACTGTCCAACTCCCATCTCAACTCCCATCTCTACTTAATCAATAGCTATCTTTCTAATTGGGATTATACAATCGCAATTTCAAAAGGAAAGCCATTAGAATAACATCCCAATTGACCAACAACAACATCATACCAATTTCCCCCAACTCCCTCATCTAAGGTTTGGTGTTCAAGAAAGAAAAGGAAGAAAGAGAATGAGATGGAGAAGATTCACTAACCATTATTCTCAAACTTCCATAGCTTCCATCTTCAAGCTAATGGCATGGTTGATCCATGGTGAAGATAACGTGGAAAGGAGCTGCAAAAAGGGCGGGGAAAGCCACGGGAATGAGGAGGAAAAATGAATGAAGGAGAGAGAGGATGATGGTATTTTAAGTGAGCATGTAGGTGTAGGCCCCACTATCACTCCTTTCAATTTAGTCCCTTCTTGAAGACAAAGTTTAAGACAAAGTTTAATTCAAACTTGCAAGAATTTAGAAAAGTTTTAAGCATAATTGGGGCACACAACTACACTTCTATAAAATACACATCATCACATCCCATTTTTTACTAAAATACCAAAATTCCTCATTTGTTCACTCTAGTCCCTCTCAATGTCCCAAATTCCACTTTAATTTTAAATCCATCATCTTTGAGGTACCGAACTCATAATTCATCCTTATAAGATCCATTCTACCTCATGGTTTCCTAGTCAGTCATTTCTCAAAAATATTATATAATCCCTTTCCTTTCACTTTAGTCCTTAAGCACTCTTCCTCCACTCTCAACTTATGCTTTCCTTGCCGGTGTAATTCTTACTTGGTCCAAGACATATCTTAGCCCTTATTAAACTTTAAAACCCTTCTCTAGTCGAAACTCTTTAATTTGTGAAAATTTTCACCCTCATGCGAAAAAAACATACTTTTTTAACTATATCATACTATCGAGGGTATTACAGAAATTATGTTGTGAAAGTGGCATGGACATGTGCTGTGATGTGTATCTTACTTGTGTGTCGTGGATGTGGCCTTTGGGAGGAACGATGTGAATATCCACATTTTTACCCAATATTGTCATCCTCACGAAGGAATGATGTATACACAAATGTGCATGGATAGTTGTACAAGTTTTATATGTTAGAGACAAATGCTAAGGTTTGAGTCTTACAAAGTAAAATATGATAATAACCATGTGTGGATTTGGGGACTCAAACTCAAGCATGTGTAATAAATTGAATTTATAAAAAAGGGCTACGATTGAGAAAAGAAGCAATCATGAGGAAAAACGTTATGGATGTGAAATGTGTCATGATAGGACATGTATTGACAGACACATCGTCGAGGTTGGCACTGTAATATAAAATTCGTGGAATATCCACGTGTGGTAAAATAAGGGGAGCAATTGAATTGGCTAGTGAAAGCCATGTGATATGATTCTATGATTCGCTCCTCACATATAAACGTATGTGTTGAGGGCGTGTGGCAAAATAAGGGTATAAAATGAGGTGATGAGGAATGGATAAGATGAGGGGAGATGATTATTGATGGGGGATTGTGAATGTGGAAGCATGATATAGTGCTTAACTGCATGGTTGCTGTTAGAAAGGTGCTCTAAAGACAATCACTTTTAACATTAGATATAAAAACATAATTATTAATCCAAAGAGGGTTTCTTCGCTATCTATATTCATATTCATAAACTCAAAATTAGATCGTAAAATAAATAATGAAGTATATGATACAAAACATAGCTTGAAGGAAATTATGATGACAATCATAATGTGAGATTCCTATCATATGTAATTATGTATGTATCTAAACTATCCCTAGTTGTAGGATCACCTAAGACCAGACATCAATGATCTAGATAAACTAGCACATGTTATGCTGCTTGATTTAATCAAGTAGCTATCCTCATAAGCTGTAAGCATGAGATGTTTTGTAAACTTGTGAATGCTTGTTAATGGTAACAAGTACATTGGATGACCTGCATGAGACATCACATGGATACCTATTCAAATGTTAATGATAGGTTTCATAGCAGCTAACAGTGCAAATATCCTTAAACTTGAGAAACTCAAGTTATCTTGGATATGGATACTGTGTTTCGACTCTATTCCTTGTTACCCATTATGGGTTGCTCTTAGGGAGGTGATTGACTGATTGGGCACAACGTGAAGTATTCTAAGATATTTGAGTAGTAAATAGAGGATTCACCACTCCTGATAGAAGGAAGTATACCTATGGCCACTTGTTGAGATAATCACTAAGAAGTCTTTGGCCAAAGCAGACTTGTCATGAAGATGGTCTTTAGTGACATAGTTTATAGTGATTGATCCCACAGGACAAGGAACTGACTACTTGGGCTAAACATGATGTAATCAAGTCTAGTGAGGGTTGACACAGGCCATATTCTAAACCAAGTGGGTATAAGACGGTGAAAAGACACATTGCATAGACATGTTTTAGCTGTAGAAAGGTTTAAAGTCAAATAACTGACTTTTTGGTCAATTGGGGGTCATGATATGTCGCTGGATACCGCTTATGATCTATTAGAATCAAATGTTGATTGTAAATAGCCAACATAGCTAGAAACCTAATGGGTTACACTCATAGAAATTCACTAGGAATGTAAAACGGGTTTAAAGATTTGATCATAAATTGGAGAATTAATTAAAATGAGATAAGAGAATAAAAGGACTAGGAATATGTTCTTCCTACCTAAACAAGGACAAGCCCAAAACAAGAACCTCTTAGGCATCACTCTCTCAAAGAGATTAGGTTTCTTAAGATATTACTTTAAGAAGCCCAACAAGGGAATTGTGCCTATTAAGGGAATTAGGGCTTAGGATTTGTGGTTGCACCTATCACTTTAAATACGATAGTGAGAGCCACACGCCACCTACCACTCTCTCTCAATTGTTGAGTATTTGTTTTAGAAACACTCTTGTTTTCTTCTCCTTCAACCAAGAGGGTTTTCTCCATAGCTTCTTCGTACTTACTAGCACAAGAACGAGAAGAAACCTTGTTACCTTAAGAGGTTTTTTTTTGTGTAATTTCACATGGATTACCATTAGAGATATTTAACTTTGGATAATTGCTTTGATTTTGAGAGGTTACTGTGCTACAAGAGGTATTTCTCTTTGTCTTGTTTTTCATGGTTAATGTAATGATAATATAGGTTGATCCATCGGTAAATGGGTTTTCAAGAAAATTTTAAATTCCGCTGTGTTCTATGATCTCTAAAATCCTACAGTTGCCATGTGATGGCTTGTGTTGAACATTGTATTGTGATGGTGGAAATGTGAATGTGGCACCTGTGTAAGTCATAATGATTAATTTGTTGCAGTTGTACAATGTGATAGATTCATTACATATATATACACATACATACACATATATTGTGTACATATGGCTTGTGGTAAGCCCTTGGTTGTGAATGCGCAACATGAGTGATTTATGGGCATAAATAAGGAATGTGATTGAATTATGCATGGGGTGCACAATGGGCATAATATTGTGGATGTGGGATAAGATGTGGCATATGCTTAATTTATGATGAACTTTGTGATAGTCGTGCATTGTTATTGATCCATATTTATATTGTTCATGATTTATAAACTTGTGTGTTGGAAAGGTTATGGAATTGGCATGATGATGTGCTTGTGCATGGCTATTTGGTTACACTCACACGTTCATGCATTTTCGTATGTACTTTGGCATGCATAGTCCTATGTGTTTGTGGTAAGGTAGGGTTCTCTCATTGGGTCAGCGGACTCACCCCAAAAATTACCCCCAACAGGTATAGAAGACTAAGTAGATCGACAATTCATGTGCCAAGGTCACCTCCCCATTGTTTGAGGTACGAAATATGTATAATTATATATGGTTAGGAGATGTGTATGTATATGTATGTATAGGATCCTAATGAATGAAATTTGTACTTTGGCTTATGTATGAACACTTGATGGTGCGATGTAAAGAAAGAGCATATTTATGTATTTCTCCTAAAGTAATGCATTGTTATTTTCTTATCAACATCAAAGTGTTGTTCATATGTTTAAGTTCATTAATAAATTAATAATCATGTGTAATGAATGTATTGGGATAATGGTTTATCTTAGGATTGCGACAGTGTGGTGAGGTTCACCGTCTGCGCCGGTCGCATGCCCTAGAGGGAGTGTGATAATATAAGTAGTTAGTAATGCTTTTTGGATTAACTAATGCACCCAACACTTTTATGCGTCTCATGAATCATGTTTTGTGTGCATTTATTGGAAAATTTGTGGTTGTTTATTTTGATGATATTTTAGTGTAAAAAAAGAGCTTACATGATCATAACTCATTTAAGATGTGTGCTTGAGATTTTGAGATGTGAAAAGTTGTATGCTAACTTGAAAAAGTGCATATTTTGCATGGATAGAGTTGTGTTTCTTGGATTTGTTGTTAGTGTCATGGGTATGAAAGTTGTTTTAGAGAAAGTAAAGGCTATCAAAGATTGGCCAACCCCAACAATAGTTATCGAAGTTAGGAGTTTTCATGGCTTAGCTAGGTTCTAACGAATGTTTGTGAAGAAGTTCAGCACTATTGCTACTCCTTTGATGGAAGTCATCAAGAAGGATGTGAGATTTAAGTTGGGAGAAGCATACGAAATTGCCTTCAACACCTTAAAAGAAAAGCTAGAAGCATACGAATATGCCTTTAACACCTTAAAAGAAAAGCTAAGTTATGCTCCTTTACTTATCTTGCCATTTTTTTTTCTAAAACTTTCGAAATCGAATGTGATGCTTCTGGTATTGGTATAGGTATTGTTTTGATGCAAAATAAAAGACCCATTGCCTATTTAGTGAAGAGCTTAATGGGATTGCCTTGAACTATTCTTCATATGACACTTGGCAACAATACTTGTAGTCTAAGAAATTTGTCATTCACACAAACCATAAGTCACTAAAATACTTGAACAGCCAAGGCAAATTTAACTGTCGACATGCACATTGGGTCAAATTCATTGAAATGTTTCCATATGTGATCCAATACAAGCATGGTAACGAAAATGTGGTAGATGATGCCTTCTCTTGTAGGTATACTCTTATCTCAACCCTTGATACTAAGCTTCTTGGATTTGAGCATATCAAACATGTGCGTGATTTTGATTTTGGAAATGTGTTTGTTGCTTGTGAAAATAGGGCATTTGACAAATTTTATAGACATGAGGGTTATTTGTTTAAGGAAAATGAGCTTTGCATACTTAAGTGTTCCATACGTGAGTTGCTTATAAGAGAATCACATAGAGGTGGTTTAATGGGACATTTTGGGGTTTCTTAGACCTTAGATGTTTTGAGAGAGCATTTCTTTTGGCCTCACATGAAAAGAAGTGTTGAGGAAACCTATTCTAGGTGTAAACTTGTAGAAAGGAAAACATATTCTGGGTGTATAACTTGTAGAAAGGACAAATCTAAGGTTAAGCCTCATGGACTTTACATGCCTTTACATGTTCCTAGTCATCCTTGGACTAATGTGTCTAAGGACTTTGTTTTGGAATTATCTAAAACTAAGAAAGGATGAGATGTTATTTTTGTAGTAGTAGATCGATTTTCAAAATGACACGCTTTATTCCTTGCAATAAAATTGATGATGTTACACATGTGGCTAATTAATTCTTTAGAGAGATTGTGAGCTTACATGGAATTCCGAGAACCGTAGTGACTGATCGAGATGTAAAGTTGCTAAGCTATTTTTGGCGTGTTTTGTAGGGTAAATTGGGGACAAACTTGTTTCCCTACTACTTGTCACCAACAAACTGATGGGCAAACTGAGGTTGTCAATCAAACTTTGGGAACTTCGTTACATGCTATCATTAGAAAGAATCTAAAAAGTTGGCAAGATTGCATCCCCTTTGTTGAATTTGCATATAATAGGACTATGCATTCTTCTACAAAATTTTCGTCTTTTGACATTGTTCGTGGCTTTAATCCATTAACTCCATTGGATTTGATTCATTTTTACTTGTTAATGGGATTACTAACTTACATTGAAAGAAAAAAGGCAAATTTGGTGAAGAAAATAAATGAAGAGGCAAGAAAGCACATTTTGAAAAAAAAAAAAATGAGTAAGCTACAACCCGAGCCAACAAAGGAAGAAAGCAAGTTAAGTTTCAACTTGGTGATTGGCTTTGGGTTCATTTTAGAATGGAAAGATTTCCAAAGCAAAGACTGTTCAAATTGGATGTGTGTGGAGATGGACCATTCCAAATTTTGGAAAAGATCAACAACAATGCCTGCAAGTTGTATATTCCAAGTCATTATGGAGTGACTTCTACTTTTGATGTTTCTCACCTTTCTCCTTTTGATGCAAGTTCACATTACAAGACGAATCCTTTTGAGGAGATGGAGTATGATACAGATCAACAAGTAAATCCAACACATAGGCTTAAAGGAATCCAAGATGGAATCAAATCCAACAGATCTAGAGAAGAATTGACAATTTCAATTGGACCAACTACAAGGAATCAAACAAGACATGTCCAATAAGCCTTGCAAGGATTGATAATGCAGATCCTAGGAGAGGAAGACAAGATTTTGGACAAGTTTAACATGAAACAAGAACAAAATTCACATTTTAACGTCATCAATATTGATATTGCTGATGATATGTCAGGCCGAATTAATTAAAATGATGTGAAATATAACTTGAAGATATATATCTTAACTTCCAAAAAAAATAAGAATCACGACATTTGGATATCTCTATCTCAAGATATTATCAAATTACTAAATCATGTTCAAGCCCAATTTCCATCAAATTGCATAAACAACAATTATTATATTTGGCCTTAAATATGTTATTTTATGACTTGTAAAAATGCCCAAAACATTTTATTCCTCTTAGTTTGTATCTCTTGATTATAAATAGACCTTTTTGCATTTTAAAACAATATGTTATCATTCAAAATACAAAAAACTTGTGAGAATTTTCTCTAAATTGTTCCTTTGAAAACTCCGTGTTTTCAAGTGCAAACTTGATAATTCCTAACCAAGTTTGATAAAATTGATTCCTAATTCTCTACAATTAGGGAGTCAATAATATTCCTGTTCAACCCTGTTCTTGGATGATTTAAAATCGACTTTCATATATTGTTATTGGGTTTCACAATAAGTTCCATGAGGTTTGCATCATTTTCAGGGGTCAAATCAAAAAGTGAACATTACTTAATCAAGATAAAAATTAAGTTTTATATAGAATTTTTAGTTGTTTGAGACAACCATTATTTGAAAATCCACTGAACTTTAACTTAGACAAATCAAATCGATTCAGATTATAAAAATGAAAAATTTTCAAAAATAATTTTTTTCTATTCACAAGACTGAAGACCTTACTTTTAAAAAAACAACTATCAAACAATTAGAATTAATTAACATTTAATGATTTTTTACCGTTTGTTAAAAGAAAGGAGAATATAAAATTTTGAACTAATCTTCCAAGATTCTTCCTCTTAAAATTGAGTAATGAAGGAGAGAAAGTTTACTTAAACAACGCCCGTCGCTCCCACCCTATTTTTCTTGAATTACTTTCCCTTCCATTCGTCTCACCACTCCCAAACAGAGCCTTGAGTTGTATGGAATAAAATAACCTTGATATTCATAATGATTCAATCAATCAACAATAAACTTAACGAATATCTCCAGTAACAGGAATAAGATTTTCTTCAAGTAGTCGAGTCATAAAAGTGAATTGTACAACAACTCAACTAGTATACATTATATATACTATGGCCATTCTGTTATGCTGTATGCTTTTTCTCCACTCGTTGCAATTGAAAATGCAAGTAGGTATTATCAATGTAACAAATGTCGTCTGCAAGGAATCAGCAGGTTGGGCAAGGGAGAAGGGTGGAAGGACAAAAGTAGGAGTGTGATGAGAAACATTCATGAATCTAAAGTCAAGCGCCGCATCTTACATATAAGATTTGCAGTTGCCAGATCAAGTTGGCTTCCTGAGTCTGACTTCAAAATATCTTTCAGCTGGTCTCTTGAAGTAGAAAGACAACTCTGGAACGTGGCCAGCACTGGAGGTATTGGCATTGACAGAGCGGAAAGCACATTACTGAGATACTCAATGTCAACCGAAAGCTGTTGTGCACCGCGATCTGATATGTACTGAATCCCACGCAACTGCTCTATGTAAAGTGCTGTTGCACCCTCTGCAACCTAAAATAATTCAACATAATAAAAAATTTAGGTTATAATTTCATAGGTGCATCGAGCTCCAGTACCTCAGAATAATGTCAAATAATCTTATCTTAAGTGAAGCAGCCCAATATGTCATCTAATTCTACAAACCTAACCCTATTTTTTAATTTTTTAGAATTTTGATGGCTGTGATGCTCTTTCTGGAGAACCAAACTAGAAAAGAATTTTCTTTTAGCAAATAGAAGTTATGGACTAGTTGATAGTACACATTGCCCAATGTAGAGATCAGATTGGAGCATCTAGGCAGGAAATATAATTTAGGGTTCAAAGTATTAGCTTCACGGAAAAAAATTCAAATCAAACTGCAGGGAGATGACACTCTAAACTTGGGAAATATAGAACTTCTCTCATCAGATCAGTCAGTTACCTTGAACATCCACTCAGTTGCAAAAAACTGAGCTTCATCGCTGGCATCATTGTTAGAGATACCCTCAGCAAGTGGCTCCAACTGCTGGGGTAAAGTAAGAAGATATTCACCAACACTGGTCACATAGGACTGTGGATATGCACTGAAGGTAGGAAGAGGAAAAGCACTTTGTTCCTCCACTGATGACCATATTGGCAAACGGGACACATCACTAAGGCGTTGCCGTACTTTAGATATGAGGACATCATATACGAGTTCATTAACTGTATCTGCGAATGCTGCAACTCTCTGAGATGCAAGGGGAAGTGCATGAAATCTGGGATCTTTAGACTGCAGGAAACCATAAGAAAACTCAGGTAGTGCCAACAAGGAAAAAGACAGAAATATGTTCAGATATTTTTTTGAATAAGACACAGATGTAAAGGCAAAGAACACTTGATCAAAAAAAAAAAAAAGGCAAAGAACACTGATGGCCCTTCTGGTCTTCAACAGCAATATGTTTAGAAACAAGTAAAATTTGCATGATTGCTTCTTTAAGATAAGGGTCAATTTAGTTTAGGATTTAGGGATTAGGGTTTAGGCCCTTCTGGTTGTTTAATTTGGCATTAACACTATGTAAATTACAAATTTACAACTAAAAATTCTAATTAAGGAAAATCAAATATTTTCTTTTTTCATCCCCTTTTTTTGGGAGAAAGTACATCTTCATTTTAAAAGTGGATAAATATGAAAATAGCTGTTTCTTTTATTCCCGAATAGAAGGAAACAGTTGTATCTATCACTTCGATTTAATACAAATTAGGGCACAAACAGAGCGGGAGGTAGGGGTAGAATGAAGGAGACTGAGACTGTGTGGGCAGATTCAAAAGAACACTAAACCTTATTGGGATGGGAACTCATGCTCTTTTTTTTTTTTCTTTAAATTTTCTTAAATGATCATCCTTTTTGGTGGGATAAGGGGATGGATAAGACAAACTAAGGATGTCCTTAAGCTAATGTAATATATACCTGATTCAAAAGGTTAAAGAGTTTCTTAGCCTTGTCAGGCACATCAACCAGCCGCAGTGATGCCACATCCAAGGCAGCCCTTCCACCTAAACTATCTTCATTACCACTTGTTGTCTGGTGTTGGTCTAAAGTTGAACCAAATACTGAAATTGAAAGACTTGTGCTCAATCTAGCAAGAGTTGCTCTCAAAGATGCTTCGAAAACAGAAGACCTGCTTGTCAAACTATCTGCAACTGTGAGGATTTGCAAGGCCCCTTGAACAATCGACCACTCCTCCTCATTTGAGACCAAATCAACTCTTCGAGTATTTTGGGTTCCCTCTTTTTTATCCATCTCCCTCTTTGAAGGACCATCGCCAATATTATCCACACCACAAACAGTTCTTAGTGATTTGAGGGTTTCTTGCAGAGTAGATATGTACTGCAACATTATGTCATCAAGAGCAAGAATTAGCTCATCTGCCTCAGAACCTCCAGTGAAGCTGATGCATCTCTCAACAGCTGCTTCAAGAAGTATAATAACTTGGGGAATCGACTCCTCCATTCTGCGAACTGTTTCACTGAGTTCAACTCCCTGTGCTCCCAGGCCTCGAATAACAGCTCCTCTTAAATCTACTCCTGCAATCTCAGAGGAAAGGATGGCACGCTCCATTTGTCCATACCTGTAAAGGATGCCAATGTTGTTATGAAAGATTGTAACACAAGGATAATTATCAGAATTGGAAAAGGTGGGATGAAAGGGAGACATGTCACAAAGGCAAATAAAAAAGATGAAATAAATCAACATGCGTCAACCAAAAAGGCCACGCAAGCAAATAATTCCGGGTAGTTGTCCAATTACAACGTATTTGTCTGTGGGCATAAAAAGCAACTTTACTAATGCTGTCAAGCCAGTTGGCGTGCATTGCTTAAGTCATAGGTCTATGGTCCATGATAACTTAAGTCTACTTCAATCACTAGATAGGACACGCGGAAAATGGAAAAAAGTACTGTTGTATCACCCCAAAGAATATGTCCATTTAGTACTATGTAATTGATGCATGTATGTCAGCTCATGCCTCACAAAGAACAATTTCTTTCTAGCAAGAGGCTCATGCATATGCATAAGACTAACCCTCAAATAACTAAAAAATTTGAAGATTTAAATTGCGTGCCTTCATGTCTCTCAGAAAGATCAATTCCCTATCTCAAACTCAATGCAAGTTTTGAAACATATAAGGTTTAACATTCTCCACAGAAGTAAGAAATCAAGAAATAAGAATATCAGAATGTCATAAACTCCTTGAAGCACACCAAATTTCATAGCTTGGTGAAGCTTACTGTACAGAAATAATTAACTTATGCCAGCAGCTGCCTTCTCATTTGTGTGTCTGCATATAAAAAAAAAAAAAAATTCACATTTGAGTGTTCTCTTCAAAGTTTCTTTCCTCATTATCCCTAACATGACTCTGGACAATCGAAGGCATTTGAAGGGGCATACTAGACCAGAATTGTCATTTGAATGTCTTTTGACCCTCTTTGCTTTGTCTTTGACTCTAGATAATGCTGTCATATATTTCATAGTAAACCAAAACATAGAAATTAGACACATTCTATCAGTTTAAAAAGTAGCTTTGCATAGTGCTACTTGTTGAATGGTCACATAAGCAATGTCAAAAGGATTAAAAAGAGAAAAAATCCATGTAGTTTTTCCCTTTCCTTTTTGAATTGGGACTTCCTTCTTCCAAGGCAAAGTCATTTATCCAAATATCAATATCAATCAAGAATATAGCAAGCTTTATCATTATAAAAATGTCCATCTTTGTCAAATCTTGAGAAAATAAGAAAGGGAAAGAACATCACAAAAGAAGTCAAAATTCTTGGCTGTGTGCTGTGTGCATTTGTTATTATTATTATGGATTATTATTTTGCTCAAAACACTCTTGATTCTCTTAGGCAGACTAGGTCAGAATGATGTTTTTAACAGTTCATCTTCAATATCTGTAAGAGCAACTTTAACCTCACCTAGTTTCTATCATTAAGTGAACCTTCCATATTCACTTAATTAAAATAAGCTTATACAACTGAAGATAAACATACAAGCACAACCAGAGGATCATTAGATTAAGTATGGTGGCATCAAGTTCTAAAAGCTCAAATGTACTGAAAGATTCAAAAAACTATCAGATATGGAATGTTCAATAAACCTAGCCACTGACCTAATGCGGGGATCAGTTTAGAGGCTTACGTGTAGGACCCAACCATAGTTATCAAATCGAGATTTGAATCGTGAATCGTTTTGTTAGATTATGAATCGTAAATCGTATCGAATCGTAAAATTCACGACTATAATAAAAAATATCATAGATATGTTATATAACATATATAACGTACTTAATTCCATAGGTTTAACTCAAAAATAAGTCATAAAACAAATATAATTTATAACAAACAAATAAAACATCATAAGTCATACATAACATAAGTCATAACACAACTATAAAAGTAATTAAACCAAGTCTAAAAACACTCAAAGACTCAAGTTTAAATCAGTATAATATCTTCTCTTAGTTCTTTATTCTGATTTCTTCTGAAATCTGATTGATTAGATTTTCAAAAAATTGATTTGTGTAAATTTTTTTTCCTCTTTTTTCTAATTCACTAAAGCATGGCTTCTTCTTTGCTGATTGAATTTGAATCAATCTTCACTCAAGGGTCCACTAATGCTTCGACGAGGCCCGGCCCAAAAGTGAATGACTGAGTCACTGAATGTCTCTTAAAAACTAAGACAAAGCCCAACCAAGTAGCAAATTGTTCTTTAAAACAAAAAAAAAAAAAAAGCTAGACGCGTACATCGTCTTCTTGGGTGCGACGGGTCACGAATAACCCGACTTCGTTACCCGTCGCACAAGAGAAGCTTGAATCGCCGGAATGCTGCGATTCGCCATTTCCAGCAAGAATCGCATGATTCTGGAGATTTAGGCTGCCAAACGATTCAAGCTTCAATTCGTATTGGTGGCCAGCTGAATCGAGTCAACGCGCACATCTTGAATCGCGAATCATGCGATTTCTACAACCATGAACCCAATTACCAGAGAAACGTCTGGGTTGTAGCCTGGATGAAATTTACAGTATATGGACCCAAGTGAAGGAAGGTCCAAAAAGAAAGGTCTTGAAAATGATGGAATTAAGTCATAGGAGAGATGAAAATCTTTTCACAAGGGAAAATAATTTTTCCCCTCAAATATAAAAGCTTTACTATCTTAAAGAAATCATCGGTCCTCTTATAGAAATAAAGGAAGAACTATGTTGTGATAGTATTGTAGAAATCCTTGGATAAATTAAGCTCAAGGAAAATAGGATTATGTTATAGTATTGAAGAATTATGTTGTGATAGTATTGCAGAAAAATTATGTTGTCATCTTTTTTTTTTCTCAAGGAAAATAGGATAAATGTCATCTTAAAAGGATAAAAGAGAAGAGTTTTATCTTATTACAATCCTGAGCATCTCATCAGATCTCCCTTGTAAATAGTAAATAGAGGCTAGAAATTATCTCAAAAGTTTGGGGTGCATGTGTGTGTGTGCGTGTGTTTTTTTTTGTTTGGGGGGGGAGGGGGGGGGGGAAGGCGGAATCCTATAGAGATCTGAGAGAAGTCTAACAAGTTAAAGAAGAAAAAGAAAGTTAGACAAAAAGAAGATACTAGGAACAAAAGAAAGAAAGTGACTTAGACAAATCTACTTGTTGATTGATAACCCCAGATCCCCTCATACCAATCAACCAAATATTGATTAATATGTAATCGATCAAATACTAGGTGAAAATGGCTATTCTTCTCAAAAATGATATATTCCAAATGTTTCAGGAAACTCTTGCTCCCACTGAACCATTTGTACCTATATGCATTGATTCATGGATTTCTCGTTTTGAGAAATCAAAGAGAATCCAACCATTTCTTCTGACTCTTTCAAATTACATAAATGTTGGTTAATCCTGTATTTCATTATAGTGATATTATTCAGAGTATCAGTTAAAATTTAATACCTTTGAATTCCATTTCAAAGTTGCAATCAGATTGATTAATTAAAAGAAATTGATTCAATGCATACCTCATGAATCCATAGGTGCTATATTGGCTTTGAATCAGATTTCAAATCAATCTAAGAAAACATACAAACTGTTCCGGGCCAGCACTTAAAAAAAAAAAAAAGCTAGATTCCATTCTTCAAGGTTCGTGATGGTCTCTATTTGTAAAAGGTAAGCGTAGAATCTTACAATTCTATAGTTCTAAATTTCTAGATGTTACTCTAAGTCTTCTCTAGATTCAAATTTCTTAATTTTTCTATTTGCTTATGGAATTGGTGGTGTTCTAAAATGATATGATTCAGAGTCAGGTTAAGCTCAAACAGGAACAGGAATTCAATGCTTTAAACATCTTGACATAATAAAATTCTTTTTCTTACGATCTTTTTTACCATTTTTGTTCTTCCCTCATTTTATTTCAATGGACATGGAAATTGTGAGATAAGAAATCTGGACTCTATCCAAACCAGATACTCCATGATACTTTAGTTATGCCCAAATAAAACCAAGAAGAATTATTAAATCTTTGCAATTGTACTTTAAAGTAGAACTGCAACTTCTTACCTTTGTTTAAATGATTCATATGGCAAGTACACGGCTTTCAACACGTCCATTAAAGCCTGAATATCAGAATCAGAAAATAAGTGCTGAATATTCCTTGCAAAAGTCCCTGTCGTATTGTGTAATTCAATCAAGGCCTCCAGATGCTTTGTTTGAATCTTGATACCCTTTTGCATATCACCGGATAAAATATCCAATAAACCTAGAGGAGAAAAGGGGGAATACAGATTATTACAAGTCATAAGCCAAAATACCAAATTTCTTATGGAATCAACACAAAGAAACAACTAACCATAGAAATTAATGAAAAGAAAAAGAAAGACAAGAATTACTGGTGCAGACTGCAGATAGCAAACAGACCAAGTATTTTGGGCTTACTGACTAATTTTAAATTATAATATAGTAGAGATTTTGGACCAAACTGTAATTTTGAAGAGTGTAATTGGGTTATAATATTCTAAGCTACCTGATGTTGTATGACCTTGATTCCTTACGGTTAAAGCCACAATACTTGGTGATCAACTGAGTTGGAATTAGAGTATCTATGTATATGTATTTTGGGTTTCAAGTGTTTTAAATTGATTATAATTAGCAAGTTATCAAAGTTGGGTTCTATTATTTGGCCACAGGTCTTGATCTTCTTGGTTGTCAACTTTTAAATATTACCTCTACCTATTATCAAGAATTAGCCAATGAAAGCTTTAATTCAGCAGAACCCTTAAGCCCTAAGAATAGCACTGTCACAAACACAACCTACTAACTTAAAACCCAGCCTAATTGCCCAAATACACAGTTTTCCAAGAAATTCACAGATACTGTTGACACAACACAGATTTGCTCTTTTGCTACCCTTTCAACTGGAGCAGCAAAATTCATTTTGTTGTTTTAATGCACTATTTCATCCATATGCATAATGGAAAAATTCATGCAAAATTTCTTTTCTATATCTGGAAGAGTTTCCTGATTTCCTGATCCAGCATGCATATTTTGACTATATAGAGAAATTTCTTTCCATCATATACTTTTCATATTAAAAAAATGCCATATATAAATATATATTTTGAAACTTTTCAAACTTAAAACAGTAATTAATTAGAACAAAAAACAAGAACAGACAACCAGTGTAGTTTCTCCCAAGCAAACTACTACTATAATTATTTTTACCATACAGAGAAAACAGCCTGGTGGCAGGTCCAGGAATCCATGATCAAATGGAAAGCTAAAAGGGGGCAACAATTATAACTTTTGACATATGGAAGACCTGATCACGGGCTGGACTCATTAATTTATTAAAAAAAAAAAGACTTTTGCATGCAATAATGACAAAAGTGGGCCCAATCCATTTTAATTTGAGCCGGAACCATCCTTGAAAAATGGATGAGCCCATTTTTAATTCAGGCCCATATTATTGCATGTTAACTTGTCAAAAATTTTGTTTTTGCATTGAATAAAAGACCTCAATCACAATGCTATACTATTGAAATGGTTTTTTGAAGAGGTGTGATAGAATTAATAATTAAAAGTGAGTCCTATCATTCAATTAAAATTAACATAAAGTCCGTATCAACTTAACTTGAAACAATTTTACAAATACATCATAATTCTATGGACATAACATAACTCATAAATTCATGAGTAGTATATATTTGAATGGTACATATATTACATAACAAGAATACATAATAAGTAATTGAACATCAAGCCAAGTATCAAAATTATATATAAATTATTAATAAAAGCTAAAAATATATATATTATATAAATTATACACTTTAATAGTATATGTTTATGTAAAATATTCCATATACTATCATATATACAATATTATATCATTTAAATATGTAATTTCTTATTTATAAATACATATAATATATAATTAATTCAGGCCTGGCTTAGAAAAAGCCCAAGTCCTGCCCATATTTTTTGGGGCTATTTTAAAAACAGGCTTTTTTCAATTTCAGCTCATTTTTTAGCCCAATTATATATATATATATATATATTTTTTTTTTTTTCAGATCAGGCTTATCAAGGCTGCTGGGCAGGCTTTTCAACCCATGATCAGGTCGAATAGAAAACATACATACATAAATACATATGTAAAAAAAGCTGCCATATTTTTTTCTGACAGGTATATAGATATTCTGAACAACCTTTGGCCAGTGCCTTTGTTTCCGGAACAGCATCTCCAATGGCAAGGTTGATATGAGATACAAAACTGGCACCTATAGCTGTCATTGTCTCACTTAGCAGCTTTGGAACAAGAATTTTATAATCTTCTGGGAAAGCAATCATACACCTGCAAGAAACAGTTCAAAATACTCAACTAGGCAAGTATGCAAATATTCTTAGTATCATTGATGCTTTCTGCTTTCTTCTAGGTTTGCATGAAAAACAGAAATACAGTAGTAAAAAGATGAGAGGACAGCTCATAGAGGACATGAACTGAAGAAACAAGGAAATAACATAACCTCTCACATAAACTCAATTCAATAACTTAATATCAATAGATCATAAAAAGGGGATAGTTTTCCTATACAACTGCAGACCTATTTTATGGCAATCCTAGATCCCCAAAAAAAAAAAGATCCTTATGAAACTCAAATAAAATAGCTAGTTGTATATAAACCCTAGGCTCTTCTTATAAACATCAGATTTGATTGAATAATATTCTACATAATCAAAGTAATTTTAGCATAAAGGCTTTGCATGAAAGGGTGTGCTAAATATTAATAAATCAATCTTGAGCCTTCCCCTAATGGCTTGAGCTCTTGAAATAAAGTGGTCATTGAAAGAAGATACCAATTAATGTTATCCATGTTATGCATATCATCATTGTTTGTTTATAATCACTTCTGAGATTTTGGCAGAGCAAGACATTTAAGGCTTTGGGGAGATGTTCTCAGTTTGCAAGGATTTGGTGCATTTAGATGGAGCATGATGACAGAACTTTTAACAAGATATTCTCCATTACACCTGTAACAGGATAAACTTCTTTTTTTTTAAGGACTCCCTTTGAGTAAAAGCACATTGTGTTACAGGGGATCTTACTTTATCATATATGTGTGAATCAATCGGACAGATCTCCAGAGCTAAAAATTTTCTTCTTTTATTGTCATAGTGCTAAACATTTTTCAAATGTAGCAAAAAGTATCCAAGGCTGTCTTGGACAGAAAATTGAACAATAAACACATTTTAACAGTTGCAGACTCTACAAATGCCTCAACAAGCCAAGCAAGGACTGCAAGATTTTTCTTTCCCCCCTTTCTGGGAAGGGGAGAGGGGGACAGTTAATGGGGAGAAAGATATTAGAGGGATTTAATACAGAAGAGCATAAAAATCACTATGGCTTCATTTGTGGAAGAACTTTGCAGTTAAACTAAGGTTATGATTTCAAAAACGTAGTGAATAATCACAAGAGAAACTGTTTTAAGAATTAATTAAATAAGGAAAGCAATAGACTATTGAAACGCCAAGCACAAAAACCCAACAAGAGAGAGTGTGACAGGAAAAGAATAGCCGCCAAACTTTTGTCACACTTCAAATATTCAATTATCAATCAAATCAACGTCAAAGTTTATTTGAGTGAAAATAGTATTCCATAAAAACTTTGGAAGAGGCTGAAAAGAAAGAAAACCTGGCTGGGAA
This sequence comes from Biancaea sappan, assembly GCA_037074585.1. Taxonomy (NCBI): domain Eukaryota; kingdom Viridiplantae; phylum Streptophyta; class Magnoliopsida; order Fabales; family Fabaceae; genus Biancaea; species Biancaea sappan. The sequence goes on along the minus strand of CM073501.1, from coordinate 38,751,517 downwards.
TTTGTGTCTGCCTGTCAGGGAATCTGACTTACACAGCTAGGGTATTTATAGAAATTTCACAGCTCTGTTATTATCCCCTTTCCTAAGCTAAATCTAATTGCCACAATCTTTTCATGTAAAAGACTCTGGAAAGAAGACTATTATACTGCCTCTTAAAGACATGATTGGCGAAAAATAGAAATTAGAAGATACTAGATTGTGAGAATTTATAAAATCAGGCATGAAATGTCCAAATATTATCTTCACTAAAGGACCATATGGTTTCAAATATTCAGGACCATATAAAGCCACTGTCAGTCTGTCACCAATAAATGGTAGGCACTGCTTCCAATTATGCTACACATTTGTCAGGTACTGAGCAGCCTTTCTCACATCAATGCATCAATATGGGAGCCATGAATATGAAAAAAGTATGTGATCTTATTTCTAGAGCTCTAACCAATCATTTTAATTAACAGTAACAAAAATTAGAAGCTAATATATTATACCATTTCCATTCTTGTTCAAGATAAAGTAGTAGCTCATCATAGAAGCTTGGCAGCCAACTGGAAAATGATATTGAAGATTCACCACCACTTGCCAGCCTCTCAGTTTCATTCTTCTCATTTGCAGACTTATTAGCTCGTTGTCTTGAGTCAAAATCTTCCCAAAGTTGCTTTATTGGTTTAAGGTGAACCTTTGTATATTGTGATTCTAGAGACTTAAACCTTCCAATCCGAATGAGAATTCCCCGCAAATCTTGAGCAACATTAACCTGAATAGCAACAACAAGAGCTAAGACAAGGACATAAACTGCACATAAGAGGAACAAAGAACAAAGATTTGTAGAGAAAAATACAACCTTGCGATTGGATAAAGCATCTGTAAGACGAGGCTGCACCATTGTGTCTAGCCTATCCTCCAAGACTTCAAGTTGTTTCCTTATGTTAGCAAATTCAGCAACCTAATACAACGTGTGAGGCTTGGTGTAGAACAAAACTTTGACATCTGATGCAAATCAACCTCAAACACATGATAAAGAACCCAAGGGAGAAATTAGTACCTCCCCAACAGCAGACAAGCAATGTCTCATGTTAGCCAGGGTCTCTGCAGCCCGAGGGAGATCACCACTAGCAAATACATCCTCTACAGTTGAACTTAATTGAGTTAGCCCAGCAGCATCCTGCCATTGAAATGCAAAAGCACATAGTTTTCCTCATTATAAACAATCTCATTGCCCTATTTCGATTTGATGTTACAACATATAGACATAAGAACCAATAAATCTCTACCTGTAATGTCTCATAAGCAGCTTCCATCCTCTGCTTGACGATGTCCACTTTAGCAAGCGCTGCTATAGATTCAGCTGATGATCCTTCTGCCTATTTTTAAAAATATAAAATGGAGGATGAATAGCTAAATTCCTGATTCCAAAAAATTGTCAAGAGGAAAATGGCCGCAACATTAGAAGAAGACATGTTTTAAAACGCTACAATATAAGCAACTCAAAAGAATTATCTCCCTGGTTGTATCACCAGCCTATATCAGATATTTGTCCTCATGGGAGAATGAAAAGATCATATATGACTCATTCTTCAGCTCAGAGTGAAACTTTGAGAAAACAAGATAAATGTGAAACGTAACAGCAACATTCTGAATTCACATTTCAAGCAGCCTTTCAGAAAGAAACCCAGTGAAACAAACAGTAATACGTAGGAGACCCCATCGTCAGAATCTGACAATGCAAAATGTGATTCGTCCTCATTTATCAGATAGACGAAACGCATACCTTCTTGATCTTCTGAAGGATCCCTGAGACGGCTGATCGGAGGGATACGGCGTCGTCCCTGAGGCGAATGACATCGCGGGAGGCGCGTGGGACGCGGAGGAGAGCACTGGCGCTCTGCTCCTCGAGTGATGCGGCGATTTCCTCGGACAGCATCTGGAGCTTCATCTCCAGATCCACCATATGCTTATCCAGCGAGTCCTGGGGGTGCCGAGTCTGACATGCCGAGTTGATCCACTTCTTCGGGTCGAAGTTCTCATTGGAGAACGGACCCAAATCGAGCATCATGATGCTATCGGGAGAAGAACGAGTTGACTCGGTGCGTTCAGAGTGGGAGATCCATGGAGTTTTGCCTATCACTGCTTTTAATCGTTTCGAGTAGAGAACTGAGAAAGGGTTAAAGTCTAAAACAGTTGTTTTTTTGGGGTCGCTGTGTGAAAATTTGATAAAGTGAAACGCAGCGTTTGTCCCTTCAATAAGAAAAACAAAGATCGGGCTCGTAGGATGATTTTTTTTTTTTTCGGGTACAAACTGACCAGATTTTGAGTTTTTAATTTATTATACATAAACATATACCCTGTAGCTCAAATGCCAATCCTTTTTGAAATTCACTTGAAATTTACAAAAATCAACGAGATAAAGACTTATGATAAACTTATAGTAATTTTTTATTATTTATATTGTTTAGCATTTGGATTAGTATAAAACAGTTTGCAAAAAAACAAAAAAAGAGACTCACTAGGAAATTGTTGAGGATTCACCATCAATAACATTTCTTGTTACTACTTCTAAAAAAGTGCTTGTATGGGAGACTTAGCAAATTTATTAATATATAGGCTCTATTCGGCAAAATTAATTTATAGGCTAGTTGATAGCTTATAAACTAATTTTTAACTTGTAACTTATAGTTTATAGCTGATAGTTTATAAGCTAACTTATTGAATTAGAAATGTTTGGTAAAAGTAGCTGAAAATTATAAAATGATATAAAAAAGCATATATTTTTTAATTTCAAAATAATATAAATAAATATATCATTTTTGTTATTATATTTTATTATATATAATAAAATATATTTACTTATTTTGTTATATTTATATATAAGGGTGTAATGAATATGAAGGGTATGATGGATATTTTCATAAAATAACAAGGGTAAAAATGAAAAAAAAAGTAGATAAGTTATAAGAATAAGCTATAAGCTACTAAAATAAACTCATTTACCGAACACTTTTAACGAGTTTATAAACTAGTCAAATAAATTATAAGCTCGCACGCCAAACACAGCCATAAAAGTTGAGTTCTTTTTTCACTATTCATTTTATTGTAGCTAGCCTGTTCATATTACTTTTGCCCCTCTAATTTCATACTTTCCAAGTTTTTCCCATGTACTTCTTCCCTTGCAATCTTATGCTTTCCCATTTATACTCCTACGATTTCACACTTTTCCAATTTTACCCCTAAAATTTCAAAAATGAATCCTATGTTTTACTTTAAAAGCCAAGCAGGGTGCTTGGCTCATTTAAGCCATTGATTTTCAAAATCAACAATCTAGATTTGATAATCTTACTTTTATTTTTCTTTAATTCTTTTAAAACAGCATTATGAAATTTGAGTCGTTTATTGTGAAAATCAACAGCCTAAATAAGCCCAGCAAAAGATTTATTTCCTAAAATTTTTACCCCTCGAAGATGACATGCCTTGCATATGTGCGTTTATTCTCTTTTGTCTTTATTCTTCTTTCTCATTTCAGATAACAATTTTCTCTCCTTCTCCTTATCTATTCTCTCTTCCTCCTTCTTCTTTATCTCTTCTTCTCGCCATATGATGGATTTATTTGTCGATTATTACGTCTCTTTCTCCTTTCTTCTCCCATGGCTTGGATCTTGGCCAGTCGACACCCTCTCTCTCCTTCATTCTTCTTCGCCTCCTCTCTGTCGATGCAACACCTGTAGTTTTCAGGTGTTAGTATATTTGACTCTAAGGGATAATTTAGTCATGGGGAAAATTTTTCCGATTGCTTAATAAGGAAAGTGAGGTTAGAGGTGGTACCTTGAGGAGAATGGTTGTGACTGAGGACTGGATAGGTGTACACGTGACACTATGGGAGCTAGATGATTACTAAGTCTAAGGAGAGACTAAGATGTAATAAGAAAAATTGTGTGGTACCTAGAATATTAGAAATATACGAGTTAGAGAAATTATAGATTTGCCATTACTAACGTTTACTGGAAGGCAAAATAGTAATTTCACGTTTAGGGGTATATATAGATGACACCACCCATATTCTCTCATTTTTCATTTCTCTCCTTCTTTTCTCCCTCTCATTTCTCTCCATCTTTTCTCAACTCTCTCCACTCAAGCTCGTACCCAAACTTCTAACAACCATTCTCCAGTGACGAGGCGGGCTCCGGTGACCAACCACCACCGAAAAAGCAAGGAAATAAGATAAATTTCCCACTTTCTCGATTTCTATTACATTTTCGGAATTTGGGGAAATTGGGTAGAATTTGAAGTTGTTTGGAATCTTTAGTGCTTAGGTTATGTTTTCAAGCATTCCTTGATGATTAATGAATAAATTAGAAGCAAGGATTGATAGGAAAAACAAGATTAAGGGTGAGGTTAAAGGGTTTGAAGAGAAAAGGGAAAAGTTAGGGTTTTGGATAGAGATTTGATGAATTATACTTAGATACTTGGAATTAATTGGGGGATTTTGGTGTTAAAACACTCCCTAAACATCAATGATGAAAACTCATAAAAAAATTGAGTTAAATAATGAAGAATTGAGCCAAAAGTGTGAAAAACCAAGAGGATTTGCAAGGTTTCGAGGCGCCACTAAGTCAGTGGAGAAAGGGGTGGCCTCAAGCGCTGCCTAGTCCGAATCCATCAAGTATGGGCACCTCAAGCCCCAAGATGGGTGCATGTATGTGGTTTCTTGGGTAGGGCTATGGTGCCTGATGTCTTGTGTTTCTTGGTGGAGTTTGGTGTTGAGTTGTTTGTGTGTATCCCATAGGTTTAGCTACGATTTAGGTCTTGGCCGAGGCATATTGAAGGAGCCGGAAGAGCTTCAAATTCAAGTGAGAGATCTAGCTCTACTCTGTATGGTTTTATATTTTAGGATTGTTTTCCTAAATTTAATTAAATGCAATTATGCGATTGAATGATGACATGTTCAGCATGTATGATGAAAATAATTGGGAGATATGAGGCATGGATGGAAATGGTATAGTTGCTACCATTTCAATTGGATGCAAAAAATAAAATATTGATGAACACACTATGATAATTTGTGTCTCTAATAAATTATGCAAATGGGAATTAATTCGGCATGTGTATATGAATATATAATTATAGGTTAGATTATGACATGGATTTGGGGATAGAATGTGACATGGGTATAACTTGTAATTTGCTAGTGAGAATATGTAGGACGGTAAGGTGGGGTAAGGTTGAGGACGCAAGGGCCATAAAATCCTCTCCAATAGGTGACTTGCTAATGGTGTGTCCCTTGATTTGAATTTAATTTAGGAACTGAGTTATTGTGAATTGGGGTTTTATTTGTTATTAATTGTGGATGATTGTGATGTGTCCTTGAATGTAAATGTAATATGGATATGATTGATGGAAGAACTAGTCCATGGGAACGTAAACCCACATGACAAAACTCTTAAGTAACAAATCAGTGAGAATGTAGACCCATGTCGATGAAGTTCTTGAGCAATGAACCAGTGGAAATGTAGACTCATGTGAGATGAGACTTATGAACAGATGGTCCATGGGAACGTAGACTCACATGACAGAGCTCTTGAATGACAAATTCGTAGGAATGTAGGCTCACATGGGATGATGAAATTGTTTGATATGTGGTGGTTGAACTTTTGCAAGGTTGATTATTCTGATATGTATAGGGATGTTTATGTATGAATGTACATGGGTATATTTTTATTTATAGTTATTCCCTTAATTTATAGATCATATATAGGTCTGTGTATGTTATAACCTAGTATGGATTAGGGCTGTGATAGGTGCTTGGGTACTAAAAACACGAAATAAGGTATATGTTTGAGATCGAGAGAGGTCGAGTTTGGGGATGGGGAAATTCATGAATGAATATATAGATATATATATGTGTGTGTGTGTGTGTGTGTGTGTGTGTGTGTGTGTGTGTGGGTGGGTGGGTGTGTGTATGTATCGCATGTCTGTATAGAATAGGGCTATTTTTGGGTAAATCTATAGATTAGATTCACCATTTCACAGTTGCAAGTATAGAAAGACAAATAGTTTGGTGATTCATATATCGAGGATAAATCCTTATTGATCGAAGTAAGGTAATTTCTTTTTAGTTTTGAGTTTATCTTTTTAGAATGTTCTGTAACCGGATAGACCACCTAGGATGTAGTGTATGATGTTTGGGTTAGACTAAAAAAAATTAGGCTTGCGGCTATGTAGATGATACACTATCCACGCCGATCACGACCTTAGTTTCAGGTCGTGACAGTCGATATACGCCATCCTCCTCTCTATCATTGTATCTTCTCTCTTCTTCTTCCATGTCTCGCCCCATCTCTAACATCTTTGCCATCCAATATCTTCATAGGTATGTTTTATCTCTTCTCCATCATCTTTGTCATGCCTCAAGGTCGGGCATGTGACCAGCACGACAAGTGAAAGTATATTCTCCTGCTGTAAGCCAAAACTTAAAACAATCATCATGTAACACACATAACTTAACAAGCCAACGCATGCAACTATTGAAGATATAACCTTTCATTTATTAAACATAAGTATTTTCACAAGTTCTATACCTTGTACATGTTTTTTACATATTTCACATGTACACTAATATCGGCCATTTTTATATACAATTTAGTCTATATCTTAGTCCTATTGCATACATTTTCTTGATAACTCTCCAATTCTATTATGTTTTAGAATTAAATGGATGTAATTGAAATATGGATTAATTATGCTTTAATTTTGTAATTAGATAGCAAAATTGATGATATGAACGAAGGTGCATATGTGGGAGCTAATGTGGCATTTTTTGGATGATTTGGTGCTGACTAGGATATGCTGATCTGGGCCTCACTACTGTTCTGAATCAGAGCAGCAATTTAGCCTCTTTTGCTTTCCAAAATTTACCCAAAATGACAAATTCGCAGGTCAACTCTCTAGTGCAGAAAAGTCCCTCTAGCAGCCTCTATTTCCATGCATTGCTTCTGCCCAATGCTACACTTGCTATAGTTTTTTAAATGGAAAATGACAGTACAAACCAGTGCATTTTCGTCCTCCAAGGGGCTGCTACAAAGGAGAACAGATCAAATTTCGTTTTAGATAGAACAGACATCTTCTTCTTCTCTTACGCAATAGTTTAGGTTTTTTGTAGTTTCTCCTTTGTATCTTCATTTTAGTCCTTATGGAGGGCTAAAACCCCTTTTGTAATTAATCTTTGGTGGAACTAGGAGATATAATCCGAATGCTTCTGAACAGATAAATGTTTGTGACCTAATCTATTTCAGTTTAATCCCTATTTTGCCTCTTGTTCTCATTTCTGTATATTTTTCTGTTTAGAAAAGTTATATAGGCTTGATTCCTGTTTTTATTGCTCCATTAGAGGGTAAACCTTACTGAACTTGTATGTATGTGATTGCTATGCATGTTTAGTAAGTAGGATTAGATTGGGTTGCCAATATGCGATTGTGTGAGAGCAAGATTCCGGTTAGGACTCAATGTGTTCAAGTTCTAGGAGATTTTCTAGAAAACTTAGTTGATGGTTGGAATAATAGATGAAGTTGGAACTAATTTTTAAAAAAAGGATAATGATGATTATACTTCTAGAGAAACCAAAGATTGATTACATGTATCTCTAATGTTGTTCTGTATCCTGTCTTGATTTGTTGCTGCTGTTACTGCTGTTGTTTGCTACTGTTACTGTATTTTATGCTTCTGTCATCAACCCAACCCCCCGTGTAGTTAATTAGTGTAATTAGTATTTAGAACAATTAATTAGCAAATAGAAGTGAGGCTTCTTGAGAGAATATGACCTCGGAAGATTACTATACTGCAAGTTGCCACGAATTTAATTTTGGGCAACTCAAAGGTCGTAGTGATTCCAACCAGAATTTTGGTGCTGTTGTCAAGGAGTCAATTCACTTCTAAGTTGTTAATTTAGTTGTTCCATCATGTCTTTGTTTGATGTTCAGTTATTTAGCGTTATTTGAGTTTTTTTCTCGAAAACTAGTCATTTTCTAAATCGGCAAAAACATGACTATCTCTGATTGACCTCAAACTTGGTATGCCACTAGTTTTCGACATTTTAAGCAAGTTGCAACCCCTACTCAACCTTTGGCCTAGTACGAGATGGCCATTTTTCCAAATTTCATCGTTTAAGCCTTTTTTTGTATTTTTTAATTTTTTTGTATTTTTAATTAATTGTGATTTTTAGTGTGATTTTTGTAGAACGATGTAATACCCCAATAATTTTTATGAATATTTAAAATCTATTTTAAAGTTTATTAAAAACTTTAATTACGTGAAAAATGTGCTTTTTGAATTAGTGAAGAAAATTTGGGAATAGAATTTTAATTTTTCATTTAGGAAATTTTTACAAATTCTCAAGGACCTAAGTGAACAAATTTTAAAGTTAGAGTGAATATGAGCAATTTTTCCAGGAAAATTAGTAGGGCCTACATGTACACACTTAAACACTTATTTTTCTCTCTTATTCTTTTCTTTCTCTCATTCTCCTGTAGCTTCCTCACTCTCTTTCGGCTATACATCCTAAGGGAACTTCTTCATCAACCATTCATACCATTTTTGCTTGGGGAAGGAAGTCATGGAAGTTAGAAGGATTGGTAAGTTAATGTTCTTCTTCTTCTTCCTCTTCTTAAAAGATCAAATCCTTGGTTATCAATTTGGGAAATTTTCGTAGAATGTTTCTATGGATGAATTTAAGCATAGGTGTTAATCTAAAACATTATTGGGTGGTTTATGATCTTATTGGAACAAGAAATTTGGAGAAAATTAGGAGAAATCTATAGAATTTAGAAATTAAAAAAAGTTAGGGTTCTTGATGAAAATTTGAGATTAGAGCTCGAATTGTTGGTAAAAATTGGGGGTTTTTGGTGTCAAAACACTCCTTAGACATTAAGGATGAAAACCATGGAAGAAATCAAAAGAAATGTTGTTTTAGATGTGATTTTAAGATTTTTGGATAAAGAACACGAAAACACCACTGTTTATTCTGGAAAATTTCCAAAAATTTTTCAAAAAATACTATTCATCGAGAAAATTTTTTCAGATTTTCTCGATTACTGTAGCATTGACTCGGTCAACGTTACTGTAGCATTGACTTAGTCAACGATACTGTAGCTGCGTTGACCATTGACCGTTACTGTAGCATCAGTTTTAAAATGTTCATAACTCTTTCATCTGGACTCTATTTTTAGTAAATAAGATACCGTTAGAAAGTTCTTTGAGTCTAATTTCTAATAGTACAAGTTTCATTTAAAAATTCTTTGTTATTTGAGAGTTATATTTAGAAGGGTGATTAAAGGTCAAGTTATAGCAAAGATTTTCCTATTTTGTGACCTTGTTATGTTTTTGGCATGATTATCTTTTAGGGATGGATTCTTTGATGAATCATCTACATATTTTGAAATGTTGTGATTAGTTTGGATGTAGAGAAAATTACCTTCTATCATCTTACACATCTTCAAGGAATGTTCAAAGTAAAATTGGACAAATATCAAGGTGAAAGATCCTACCTTACCTTGCTTGCTTATTTAATGTATATATTAAAGGTGTACTATAAATATATATATGTGACATGAAATTAATGCATTCATGTTATGCATTGAAATATGCAAATGTGTGACTATTGTGAACTTTTCCTTAAATAAGATCATATGATTGCCTCTTGTTCTCACTTCTGTATATATTTTTGTTTAAAAAAGTTATATGGGCTTGATTCCTGTTTTTATTGCTCCATTAGAGGGTAAAACTTATTGAACTTGTATGTATGTGATTGCTATGCATGTTTAGTAAGCAGGATTAGATTAAGTTGCCAATATGCGATTGTGTGAGAGCAAGATTCCAGTTAGGACTCAATGTGTTCAAGTTCTAGGAGATTTTCTAGAAAACTTATTTGATGGCTAGAATAATAGATGAAGTTAGAACTGATTTTTTAAAAAAGGATAATGATGATTATACTTCTAGGGAAACCAAAGATTGATTACATGTATCTCTGGCGTTGTTCTGTATCCTGTCCTGATTTGTTGCTATTGTTACTGCTACTATTTGTTGTTGTTGTTGTTGTATTTTTATGCTTCTATCATCAACCAAACCCCCCCCCCCCGGTGTAGTTAATTAGTGTAATTAGTAGTCAGAGTAATTAATTAGCAATTAAAAGGAGAAAATTCTGGGCGATGAATTCAATTCTGGGTGACTTGGCGGTCATAATGACTCCAACCATACACATAATCTTCCAACTAAAAACTCAATTTCATGTTTCACAAGAAATACAATGCATACCATTTTAGTTCCTTATACAAGTCCTACATATGACATCCTAGGTATCCTATGTGGCTGTAGAGCTACTCTAGATGGGTACATCTTTCAAAGGAATGGTCTTGGAGCAACATACTCGATAGGAATGGTCTTGGTGCCAAGAGTAGCACCTTGGGCACTATCTCTATCTTGCATCTACTTGTCTTTAATTTTCACTTGTTTCCTTCTAATTTTGTACCTACAAGACACAACAAAAATCACTTAAAAGAAACAAAAAGAGGTAAAATAAATAAAATACTAAGGAATCTAGACTGTAACAAGGAAACTCAATAAAAAACATGGATAAAATATGCTAAAGGACTGCAAATTTAAGCTAAGGGAGAGAAATTTCCATTGCGTAAATTAACTAATTTCATGGATTTGTCAACATGCAACATAATGATTACTACCTCATTGTCATTCTATTTCATCCTAAGGCATATACACCTTACATACACATGCTTACATGTTGGGTACGAAAATAGCTTGTGGAGTGCTCTGACATCAATTCCAATCCAAAGAGACACAATACACAGTGAGATTCTTACTATTGAAGACTTAATTATATGGACTTCATTGTCTCCTGTTAATGATCAGATGCTACCAAAATCATTGGTGGTTTTTAACATGTCAATTAGACAATTTAACCACTAGATATCTCTACTGCAATTGTCAAGAGTTATGCAACTATGGTATATCCAAAACTATGTGACCTTATGGACTTGTGATGCAAGGACATGTTATCCAAATTCATGGATGAACATCTTCTCCATATACACTAGCCCTATAGTGTCTGAACCCATCTATTTCAATCATGATGTATCATGATTGTCCATGAAGAAGAATGTGGCAGTTGTAACCCCACATATATTAAGGAACTTTGCTCTTTCAATATTCATAATAGATTACTAGAATTTGTCAGCAGGAGAGAATCCAGCACAAATGTTGCATTTATCGAAGTCGACAACTATGTAGAAACTTTAGTTTCTTTGATTTAATCTCTACAAACTACCGAACCACATAGCAATGCTCGAATTTCATAGAAACCAATGACTATGTTGAAACAATTCTATGTTCACATTAGCCTCTACAAACCTCTCATCTACAACTAATTAATTTGAATGATTAATGATACTCATGAACTCTACTATATGATGCATTGTAATTTTGTAATCTTTTGTGTTGTCCTTTTTTCTCTTACCTGTTAATTCTCCTTGTCATTGTGTTTGTTTATATTGATAATTTGCTAGAAAGGATAAATATCAATTGCCTACATCAAATACTACTATCAATATGTAATTACTATAAAAAAATTATGCATTATGAATTTCTTCATGTTGTAACATGTTTGATTGTTACAGTTTATTGTCCAGAGCCCATAGGAGATTTATTTCTAACAAAGATGAATATACCAAATAATGTCATGATTGATATACTTTCATGTTTGCCCATTGTGGATTGATGATATCAACCTTTTTTGTATAAATTTTAATCCTTACCTTAGCCTATTTACATATTCCAACCTTACAAATTCTCTAATTTTATTATCTTTTTAGATTTATTGGGTATATATTAATTATAAAATGAATATGTTTCAATTTTATAATTTTATCTCAATTAATTCAATTGTATATTTTTGCAGAAAATTAATTAGAGAGTTTTATGATTATGTGACAATGACTTTGCGCAGACGTGGCAAATTCTGCTAATTGGGAGTTGACCAAGTTGATTGTATCAATGGGGCCCATATTTCTGTACTATTCAACCAAAGTTGCACAAACTAGAAAACTAACGTTAAAGCCATCAGCTGAAAATAGCAGCATGAAAATAAGTAGTTGAAACACAAGTCAGAAATAACAGCAAATAAAAGTTAGCAAAAACAGCAAGTGGAAGAATATAGTACCAAGTAGTAAAAAACATCAATTTGAAGTCTGATTCTTTGCATGTGTAGCAACTACTAGTAAAAAAATCAACAAATGGGAAAAGGGATAGCACACAAATTGGACCAACAACTCAACATTCATCTCTTCCTCCTTGCTAATTTTAAAAAGGCACTTCAGACTCTATTTTTGAGTGTTGAAGCTGGATATCATCTTCCACCAATTTCGTAGCTTAGTTTTTACATAGTTCTTTTTTTCTTTATATTTTTATTTTTCTATCTCCATAAAGTATTAGAGTCTGTGTAATCAGTCTATGAATGAACTAGAGGTTGTACTCTTAATATAGATAAGTTTTCTGGTTCTAATCTCTATTTCATCTTTGTTCTCTATTTTTACCTCTAGTTCTTGTATTTTTCTTCTGTTCTCATATGACTAAGTAGATACATGAATTTTTTATAATTTCTAATTTGAGGTTAAGCTTGCTGTATATACTTGTATCTGGTTGTTGGATTTATGTAGTGAGTTAGAATTAAGATGACATGTTAGTATGCAGTTGCAGGACATAAATTTGGTTAAAGCTTAAATCAAATTATTTCTAGATTAAAAGTTAGTGAAGATTTTCCTAGCTTTGATTTAGTTCTAGTCTAGTTCTAGGAAATTTCTTAGAAATATTAATTTGACAACCAATCACTAAAATTGAATCAGAATAAATCAGAGAGTAAGATAATGATAAATACAATTCAAGGGTTTCATGGTTGATTGCATTTGTGATATGTTTTGTTCTGTTAGTGTTTAAGTTTTAATTCTGTAATTTAATTCTATTATCAACCAACCCCTCGTGTTAATTAATAGGATAATTAGTGTAATTAGTATTTGAACAATTAATTAGGTAATAACAAGCAAGGCTCCAAGAGTTAGAACGACCTGGGAAAATCATTATATTACAAATTACCATAGAATCTAATTCTGGATGGTTCGGCAACCATAATGGCGTGAAACAGAATTTTGGCGCTGTTGTATATTGTAAAATTTCCTCACAGTTAAAAGACTATTATTGAAACTCATTAAAATCAAATTCATTGTCATTTACTTAAATGCTAGAAAAACAATGTTAAATTCTCATCATGCTAAATTTTTCCAAACTTTTTATCAAGTAAATTTCACTGAAAAACTTTTTGAAAGCATAATAAAACAACACACTAAAATCTGCACTATTAAAACCTCTAGAAAGTGCAAAAAATAATAATAAAACATGACAAGAAGCACATAAAAACATAATAGAAAATTTTTTAAATTGCATGAAATTTAAATGAAATTTAAAAACCAAGACCATTTCATTCTATTGCCAAATGTATAAGAGTGTATCCAAGAATTGGAATGAAAATTTCAATTCTAGTTTCTTTCTCAACAGACAACGAGAAAAATCACAAACATGTTTCAATTACCCTTTTAATTTCAATGGAAGTGAAATTCATACTCGATTTCGAATCACTATCCTTGATATCAAGACACTCTCACTTTACTCTCTCCAGCTACCTTATTTTTGGCACCATGCATGTAGACTGCTTAGAGTAATTGCTTCAACAAATGGAATACTATTAATCCATGGCACATTATCACTAATTGGTCGTCGTTTTATTATCATCAACCCTGCTTATAAATATGAATTATATGAATTGATTGACATCTTAAGCTCCATGGATGTTGGTAAGGAATGATAACCTTCATGTGCTTTTTAAAAAAAAAAATTTGTTATCTTCCATATGATTATACAGTCATTGCTTTTTTACTTACATATAGGGATTATCATTATTTCACCAATAACAAGACCAGACGAGATTATGTGATTTTCCCATTTTTCTCAAAATTCAATGGCAATAAACATGTTTATGTAGCAAAGTACTGACAACAAGAAAGGACATGGCAAGATCCACAATTGACCACGTGCACTTATCAACTTCTCACTCATAGTTTTATTGTTGATAATCTTCTAGTGTAGTTGGAAAATCTAATGCACCAACAACCAACATTGGTCATGTACAATTTCTGCATCGATGAATTGAGATTTTTATCTATTCCACGACATGCATTCAAGCAAAAATGGAAATTCATAACTTATAAGCAATATTTTTGGAACTGGCCTAGTTATTGACCTAAGCTGGCATCTGGGTCAACAGGTCACTAATTCAATCGCTGGATTACGGGTCAATTGCTAAACCTTGTAAATGAATTTAAAAACTAAAAATTACATATATACTTTTTTTTTACAAATGAATTTAAAAATAAGTACAAAATAATAATTTATATGCAAATTTCACGCTTAAAAGTCTTAAAATTATAGCTGCATAATCATTAGTCATAATTAATTAAAAAACAAACCAAAGTTTGTATTTTAAACAAACCAATATTAAAAAAATCGGATCAGTCATTAAACCAATTGAAACACTGGTTCAAATATCAATGGTCGAAATCCAATGGCAAATCATATTAATTCAACAAAAATATTTGATGTGATCTAGAATATTTCAAAAAAAATTATGTTATAACACTGAAAAATGATAAAAATCACACTCTCATCCAATTCTCTCTCCTAAGTCCTATCCTATGTCAGATTATGATCTCTCTTTCTCCTCCTTCTTTCAAAAAGTGTGTTTCAGTTTAACACAATTAAGGCTTCAACCTAATAACTCTTGACTCTAGTCATGGCAATGTGCAATTACATTATTGTGTCTTTTCATAATTTCATCTTGCTTTCTCAGTTATCAAAGAAAAAAAAACAAAAACCAGTTAGTTCATATTTGCATAGCTTCGAACGAGGCAGTAACTCTTCTCCCTAAGTCTAAAAATCTATTCATCTAGCTACCTACTAAGAAAAAGTTGATCGTTGGAGGATGAACATGGTAGAAGTTGTCACGTCCCAAAATCTGAGCACGTGACCGGCACGGAAAGTGAATTTCATTTCACCACCGTAAGCCTATCTTTCTCTTAAGCATCATACCATTCTTTTTCATGCAACCAAACCGAGTTCTCTATACACATTACAGTCATTCACATTACATCACTGAATGAACCTACCCGATTACAGAGCTTTCTAAATTTATACAACTTATTATAAGACTTAAGCATTATACTTTTGTCTTGAACAATTGGGAAGGTAATCATCACGTATACGTCGTCGAACTAGAAAAATCCTCCATACCTGAAATTGAAGGCAGCTTCTACTTGAGAGAATCCTACCACATTCACACACAATATAGGTATATATATGTATATACATGCAGATATACATAATTGATCTAACGGTATAATCATTTAAATTTTAATGTACAAGATATTTATCAAGACACACACATTTGAAATCACCTCACAATTATTAACAACACATTTAAGATCAAGCCAAATCACATTTCAAACAATTCATACAATTCCAAATCAAGTTCCCAGACATTTTTCGGGTCCCGTTCACAATAAGTGGCCGTTGCCCCACGGCCCCTGCCGTATCCTCCCTTATTTCACCCCTATCCTCAAAGGGACAAATCTGTAGTCCAACCTTATTTCACCTTGTCCTTAAAAGGACAAATATCATATTCAATATCACGTGGCCATAGTGATTTCATTCCATGGGATCCCATAAACTCCATTTTCGTTTCTCTCAAGATCAAACACAATCACATTACACAATCATAGGCAACCATATACATCACATTTTAGGAAAAGTTCACAACAATCTCATATTTACACATTTCAATGCATAACATGAATGCATGAATTTCATGCCACACACACACACACACACACACACACACACACACACACACACACACACACACACACACACACACACACACACACACACACACACACACACACACACACACACACACACACACACACACACATATATATATATATATATTTATAGTACACTTCTAATATATACATTAAGTAAGCAAAAAAAGTAAGGTAGGATCTCTCACCTTAATTCCAAGCTAAAATTCTACACTTCAAATCTGAAGATAAATGCAAGGAACTCATCAAAGACCTAACGAACAAGCCAAGTAAAGACATAACACCAAATCAGAACATAGGCTATTCAATCATCTTGCTTTGTTCTGTTTTGAGGCTAAAATTATAACCAATCTTTAAGAAATTTCTGGGAATAAATTGTAGCTCTGAAAATTTTTAAATTTGGTACAAATCCTTATTTCTATGTTTACATACTAGGATAAAAATTTCACAATTTAATTCTATCGTTTGCCCCTCTAAAGACCCTATTATTGACCAAAGGTTAGAACTGTCAAAATTTATATAGGTTATGACTTTCTATTTAATAAGCCTATCAAACCTTAGCCAAATGCTATGAAATTTGGTAGACACTTAGTATGAGGTCTTATCTAGGTGTCATAAAATTTTTAAGTCAAAATAAAGTCGTTTAGTTATTGCGTAAAATCCAAAATTCACACCTATTTAAAATTCCTCTGCACTGAATAAAGTGTGGTTGTTATATTTATTTGACCAAGCAAACTAATTTTAATGAACTTGAAACTCCCCAGATCAGATTATCACAATAAAAAGAATCTCTCCACAAAATTTCATGAATTTAGAAGTTGATTTGGTCATCCAAAAACACATAAAACTATAAGCATTTAAAATTGTCCTACTTTTCTTCATATCTCCTAAGTAAATTTTTCTTATTTCCTTTACTTGATTTAAACTCATATTTCACTTCAACTAGGTCCATAGATTAAGAATATATTTTTTTCTAAAATTAAATCAATCCCAATAAACTTTTTAATATTTTCAGTTTAGTCCCTGTAGTTTACTATCATGTTTTTTTTTTCTCAAGCAACATATGGAGTCTCATGCTAGACATAGTTAAACTTACTAGTTATTGCACACTGTAGTTTACATCCATTATAATCTACTACAAGCCATACACACAATCCCATCCATAAACATTTTGGCATCTATCCTCTTCTTTCAAATGGGGGAAATGGCTATTATTCTTTTAGAAGGATGTAAGTGATGCATTTCAGAGGATTTACAACAATTGTACAGATCGAGTAAAATTTACCCAATTTTTTTTTCCAAACACAGAACAACTATATCAGAATTTAATCCTTAAAAACTTTCTTTTTGATCTCTCTAACTCACCATCTGGTCTCACAGATTTTGATTTATAAAAGTTTCAAACCCAAAAGTTAAGAACATTCACGCAAGTATAAAGACATAAAAAAAAATTTTATAAACATCATCTACCTATCAGTCATCGTCGCCCCACTCTGTTCTTCTTCACGGTTTTTCTCTCCACAGCTCACTCTTTGAATTTACTGCTCTACCTCAAATCCTCTCTTTCTCTCTCTCTATTCACTCACGGAAAAGAAGAGAAGGAAGCCTTGTGGGAAGCAAAATGGAAAAACTAAGCCTTCTCTCTCTTTCTTGATAAATCCCTCACCGAAAAGATAAGGAAGAGATAGTGGGATACACATGTCATGTGTTTAGGCTTCCACCACATTTCATTGTAGGAAATTGTCTCTCACTTTCGCCTGAAGCATATCACACACTTAGTGGATTCCATGTGTCTTGATTTTGGTTAGCCATTTCATCACTCTTGGAGGAAATCTTGAATTTAACTTCCCATAAGATTTATCTTTCACTTAAGTCCATACATTTTTTTTTTGGAAAAATTTCCACATTACCCAAATAAAGAAAATTAAAGATTTCTAATTTCTATTTCGAAAAAAAAATCAAACTTATATTGTTATCATTATTTCATTTTATCTTCAATCTCAATTTAGTCCTCCAAAGGTTCATTAAATAAATAAAAATAATAATAATTCCCCATATTTAAAAATATTGTGAATAACCAAAAAAAAACTTCGGGTATTACAGAAGTCTTCCAACAGTTATATGAGTCTGAGTGGGTATTTAAAGGACTCAAGCTCCAACTGGAATATCTCTCTCGAAAAAAAAATAAGAACATTATGAAGGAACGTTACTAAACATCTAAGCCTAAGCTGAGTGCAAATTTGTTGAGCGTTCTGGCAAGTACACTAGTCGCACAAGTAATACAGTGATGAAATAAGTAAGAATATCGTCCCACAAGGACTAACATGCTAAGTAGTCCATGAATTAAAATGCATTAGTTAGACAATCAATTTGGATCAAAGGTCACTCTAAATTGAAAATTGCAAGATAAAATGCAAAAGGAAAATATTTTTTAGATTATTTTCTTAATTAACAAAGACAACGCAAATTCAGATGAAATTAATATGAATAAAGATCTAGGATTACTAATTCCCTTCTCCCGTCCTAAGAATTGCTAACTTTCCCTAACAAATGCGATTCAATTCAATAATACACTTTAATCATAAGTTTTCTAATAGCTTAAAATGATTCTCCCGAACCTAAGTTAAGCTACTCAATTCTAACATAATTCTTTATGTGAATTTAAACCGAATTAACGTCAACCTATTTTGATTAGGCGAGGTTAATTAATATCCCTAGTAATTAACAAGCAAACACTCAAGTTCAACAACTCACCCTAGTCACTTAGTGTTCTACAGCCACCTCCCTCGCCAAATTTTAGTGGAAGCAACAAGCATACCATGAAGTGATCAGTTTCAGTGTAAGCACAACCAGAATAAGTGAAAGGAATGTATGTATTGAATAAAAAATCACAAGTTAGGGAGCATACAACTCCTAATCAGAGATTAGGTTCATAGTAACCCTAGAAAAGGGAAAATTAGCTACTCATAGCCCTAACAGCACAGAAAACAGCAAAAAAGCAAATAAATATCATGAGACCAAAGTTTAGTAGACAAGATTCGAGCTCCCGAAGCCTTAGAAATGAATTCCTCCTCTTCCCTCAACAGAAATGGTGCTCCTCTCTTAGTCTCGAACTCAAAATCCCCTGAAAATCCTTCATTTTTTTCTATTTAAGTGAGACATCGAAGGCATAAATCACGAACCACTGCTATAGCGGTAAGGTTCCACCGCTATAGCCGTGGTAAGTAGACAATCATCCTCGGTTCGACCAATTGCTTTAGCTTCGTCTAGCTCACCCTACATCAAAGACAATAAAATGGTTATTAATAGCAACTCTGAGTTAAGAAATCACACGAAACAATCTAAATTCTAAGAAATTCTAAATTAAACTAAATCAAACAAAACAAGGGTAAAGAATTACAAGCTAAGACAAGTAAGAGATGAAAAGATCAAAGATTTAGCACCAAAATGATACTAAATCTAGCACTTAACAAAATTCCTCCTTTATGAGATTTTTGAGAGATTAGCTTACTTGTTGTATTCCTCTATGTGAGGCATCTATCTCTCCTAGTTTTGGGTGAATTCTCTTAATCTTTTTTATTTCTTTGTAAGAGTCATGTGTATGGACTGCTTTGTATTTGAGATTGGATGTAATCTCGGTTGTTTGGTATAAAAGCCTGAGGCTGATCCTCTTAGACTGAAGAGGTTGTAAAAGTTTTAGGTGACCTACCAAAGTGCTTGCATAAAAGCAGTGTGGTGATCCTCATGTTTTTGAAGTTGTTGTTTGTACTGTTTATTGTTTCCCTTTATAAAATTCTCTTACTATGTGTTTGAAAAGTGGACGTAGGAATATCCTTTGAGATTTTTTTAACCACTGTATATTATGTGTTCCTTGTGTTCTATTTATACTTCTCATCTTAAAGAAAAAGATTGCTCACAATCACTATTTCAAACACCTTGAAAAGAAATTTTCAGTAATCATGTTACTTATTTCAATACTGACATATCTTCTCTTAAGAAAGCTATTAATTCTCTTTAAGCATCATGACTCAAAAAGAAGATTAAAATTATCGAAACCTTTGATAAAGTTGTCAACACCCAATTCAACACCTCTTCTTGGGTACATTTTTAAACTAACAAATCTTCCACATGGATTTGAGCCAATGTTATGGTTTCCAAACAATAATATTTTGGTTGTTCACTTTCTATATGATGGCTTTTAAAATGACGAAAATCAAACTACTTACTTATTGTATACCTTCAACATTCAAAGAAGGCAATGATACTTGGCAAATCAAGTATCTACTGTGAAGATTTTTCTAATATTCTTTTCCACTTATTTTCTAGCACTTTATTTAAATTAGTGTAAGAAACATCTTATCATTATATGTACACAGCAAATTCTTAACATTTTTCTATTCTTCTATTTACATTTATATCCCATTCATTTGCACTTATTTTCTAGCACTGGACAACTATGTGATTATAAATTAATATATATAATGTAAATTACATCTTATCAACCTATTATTATTTTTTGGTACTGTTGTGGTAATATTTTGTCAAACCGTCATCAGTTATGTCCACTGTCTGTTATTATTTTGCTTAATGAAACTTACGACTATATTATTAAAAAAATAGAATCGTGTTCCTGTTTCACTCCTTCCGTCCACATGTCCATTTACACATATATATTACAAATATCAATAATATTAATAAATATTATTTCATAAATGACGTACAAGTACAAAAACAGTTTTCTCTATATAGTTATAAATGATATGGGAGAGTTCTAACTCCAACAATGTAAAGTATAAGGATGACTTGAGAAGAATATATCAGTGCCAGCTCATAACCGAAGCCACCACAGTCTGCCACAATGCACCGCATAACAGAAGGCCTCTGTATTTTACTCACATGTATTCTTTTCATTTTGTTATCTTATTTTACGAATCCACTGACAAGTGTACATCTTCTAGTCTATTCTTTTGTATAGCATCCATATATAAATATTCATCTATAGCTCTGTGAAAATTATCCAGAGCCTTTTACAAATTACTCTATTTCTTAACTTGGTATCAGAAGCTTTTTTCTCAGCTCATAGCATTCGATCCTAATGGCCTCTCTCCCGCAATACTCTCCTTCACAATCCTCAAACACTGCCAATGTCTCTTCCCCGACCTTGAAATTAACTCAAAGCAACAATTCGCTGAACTTGGTAGCACCTGTCAAGCTGGATAGGAATAACTACCTATTGTGGAAGGCAATGACCTTATCGGTCATTAGAGGGAACCAAGTTGAAGGTTTCATCGATGGAACTTTTTCCTGCCCATCACGGCTCATATTTGATGGTGAGCAAGAAATAGAGAATCCCAAATTCAGGGAATGGCTAGCTACTGATCAGCTTCTCTTAAGCTGGTTATTCTGCTCCTTGTCCATGGAAATTGCAACTCAATTAGTTCATTGCCAAACTAGCAAAGAGCTTTGGCATGAAGTGCAGGAGCTAACAGGAGCTGCAACTAAAGCTAAGATACTATGGTACAAAGGAGAATTCTCAAGAACCAGAAAGGGATCAAGCAAGATGGAGGAATATTTGAACAAGATGAAAAATATTGCTGATAACCTTCAAATGGCTGAATTAGCTCTTTCACCTACTGATCTCCACACCCAAATCCTCTCAGGACTTGACTCAGAATACACTCCAATAGTTGTTCAGCTTCAAGAAAAAGAAAATATATCATGGATTGAATTCCAAACTTCTTTACTTACTTTTGAAAACCGGCTTGAGCAATTAAATAATTTCCAAACACTGTCAATTAATCCCACTGCCAACTTAACACTGAAAACTAATAGTTCTTCCAGTGACAATAACAGAAACAATCTCAGAGGGAGATCATCATCACGTGGAGGCAGAGGAAGAGGAAGAAGCAGGACAAGCAATTCCAGGCCTACTTGCTAAGTATGTGGCAAGATAGGACACACAGCATCAATATGCTACTATAGATATAATCAAAATTACATGGGCAGTGTACCAGCAGATCAATCTAAAGGAGGTCCAAATTCGATAGCAGCAAACCCAGTAAATCCCTATGCAGCCTTCACATCAGCAACCCCAAATGATGTAGCCGACCAGTCATAGTACTTTGACAGTGGTTCAACACACCATATCACCAACAGTCAGAACAATCTCAATCAAGCCACCAATTATTATGGTAAAAGCCAACTAATAGTTGCTAATGGTCATTCTATTCCTATTCAAAGTACTGGTTCTGCAAATTTACACACTCTTGATAAAACACAACCATTATTACTAAAAAATGTTTTGCACTCCCCATCCATTTCAAAGAACCTCATCAGCATTTCACAATTGACATCCCAAAACAATATTATCATTGAGTTTGACTCTACTGTTTTCTCTGTGAAGGACAAGATAACCAAGAAGGTGCTGTTGCAAGGGAAACTTAAAAATGGCCTCTATCAATTTGATCCAAGTTTCAGCTCCCACGATCCTCAAGCTCTATCTGTTTCCTGTTCTACCTCTATTTTGGATTTACACAGAACCTTAGGACACCCATCATACAAAGTGCTTTTATCTGTTTTTAAGATGTGTAATCCAAACTCACAAATAAAAGAAAAATTGGAGTTTTGTTCAGCATGCCAGTATGGCAAAAGCCACAAATTACCATTTCAAAGATCTAATTCACATGCTTCAAAACCTCTACAGCTTATTCATACTGACTTATGGGGACCAGCTCCTCATCTGTCTAAAAATGGTTTCAAATATTTTATAATTTTTGTGGATGATTTTAGTAGATTTACTTGGATCTACCCTTTAAAAAATAAAAGTGAGGCATTACCCACATTCATTCAATTTAAAACGTTAGTTGAAAAACAATTTGATATACCAATCAAAATGATTCAAAGTGACTCTGGGGGTGAGTTTCAAGCTTTTGGTCCCTTTGTTAAACAGCAAGGCATTGTACATCGTTTTACTTGTCCCTACACTTCACCTCAAAATGGTAGGGCAGAAAGAAAAATTTGCCATATAACAGAAACTGGTCTCACTTTACTTGCTCAAGCTGAGCTGCCTTTGTTCTATTGGTGGGAAGCCTTTAGCATAGCAAATTTTTTAATAAACCGATTACCAACACCACTCCTTCATGATAAATCTCCTTTTCTTCTGCTCAACAAAAAACATGTTGATTACAGCTTCTTACACCCCTTTGGTTGTGCAGCCTACCCATGCTTAACACCATTCAACAAACATAAAATGGAATTTCACTCAACAAAGTATGTCTTTCTTGGCTATTCTGACAACCAAAAAGGGTTTAAGTGCCTATCTCCTCAAGGGAAAATATATATTTCAAGACACGTGGTTTTTTATCACACTTCCTTTCCTTATCTCACTTTATTCAAAAATAATCAAAAATCTTCCACTAATCAATTTTCTACTCCATTTATTCATTTATCTTCTGACCTTTCTACTGTAACAGCTTCTCAAAATAATTTTGATGGAGGCCCAACAGCAAACTCCCTTGCACTAGCACATTCTGACCTTTCAGCATCAACCAGGTCTGTTTCTTGTTCTCCCACTGACCATATAAACAACATGCCTTCTCAGCAAAATTTCTCTAACACCTCTTCTAGTTCCACTTGATATGCTTTGCCTCATTTACTTTTTACAGAACCTACATCTTCCACTGTTGCAAATAACCAAGACACTGGTAAAACAGAACTAGCTACTGTTCCTCAACACCAAATGATCACAAGAAGTAAAAAGGGAATTCATAAACCAAAAGTTCCATTTGCTGCCACTGTCACTTCATCAAACAAAAGTACTACTGTGCCTGCGTCAGTTGCCGAAGCTTTGCATTCCCCTCACTGGTTCCAAGCTATGAAGGACGAATTAAATGCATTAACAAGCAACAAGACCTGGTCATTTGTTCCAAAACAGCCTCATATGAACATAGTGGGCTCCAAATGGGTCTTCCGGACTAAGTTCAAACCAGATGGATCAGTTGAGTGTTTTAAGGCACGTTTAGTTGCCAAGGGATTCCATCAAAAACCTGGTGTGGATTATTCAGAAACTTTCAGCCCAGTGGTGAAACCAGTCACTGTCAAGCTCCTTTTAACTATAGCTGCTACTTTTCACTGGCCAGTACATCAATTAGACATAAACAATGCCTTCCTTAATGGAATCCTCCAAGAAGACATTTATATGGCTCAACCAGAGGGATTCACTCACTCAAAATTTCCAAATCATGTGTGTAAACTTCATAAAGCACTTTATGGACTCAAATAAGCTCCTAGAGCCTGGTTTGATCGCCTAAAATCTACACTAATTTCCTGGAGATTCTGCCAAAGTAAAGCTGATTCATCACTCTTTTTCTTACTTAAAGGTGACAAAATGATATTTCTCCTTATCTATGTAGATGACATTTTAGTCATTTCCAACAAAGCTGAGCATCTCACAAAACTTACTGATCAACTTCACAAAACCTTTGCCCTCAAGGACTTGGGATCTCTTCACTATTTTCTTGGTATTCAAGTACAAAGAACTGCCTCTGGTTTCTATCTAAGTCAATCTAAATACATTCAAGACATTCTGGAGAAACATGGAATGCAAAACTGCACATCTACTCCTACTCCTATGGTCATCAGCAGAAAGTTTCATACAGAAGAAGGCCAGCCACTTAGTGATCCTACTAAGTACAGAAGCGCTCTTGGAGCTCTCCAATATCTCACTCATACACGGCCAGACATCACATACGCAGTAAATAGTCTCAGTCAATTTCTCCAGAAGCCCACTAACATTCACTGGACAGCAGTGAAAAGAATCCTCCGTTATCTTCAAGGAACCAAGTTTTATAGTTTGCATCTTCAAGCTTCACCTAAGCTGCTCCTCACAGGCTTCTCTGATGCAAATTGGGCAACTAATCTTGAAACACACAAGTCTGTAGAAGGATATTGTGTGTATTTTGGATCAAGCCTTGTCTCCTGGTCATCAAAGAAACAAAGAGCAGTCTCTCGATCTAGCTCTGAGTCAGAATACAGGGCCTTAGCTAATTTAACAGCTGAAATCCTGTGGATACGTTCTCTTCTCCAGGAAATTAATTTTCCCTTGCGCAACTCTTCTCTCCTGTGGTGTGACAACCAAAGTGCTTTATCCTTGGATTCAAACCCTATATATCACTCTCGTTCTAAGCATATAGAACTAGATGTTCACTTCATAAGGGACAAAATTCAATCTAAAGAAGTTGAAGTCAGATATGTTCCCTCAGTTGATCAACCAGCAGATGGTTTTACAAAACCTCTTTCTCAAACTCGTTTTGAGTATTTAAGAGACAAACTTGGGCTTCATAATATCTCATCCTCAAGTTTGAAGGGGGATGAGAAGAATATATCAGTGCCAGCTCATAACCGAAGCCACCACAGTCTGCCACAATGCACCGCATAACAGAAGGCCTCTGTATTTTACTCACATGTATTCTTTTCATTTTGTTATCTTATTTTACGGATCCACTGACAAGTGTACATCTTCTAGTCTATTCTTTTGTATAGCATCCATATATAAATATTCATCTATAGCTCTGTGAAAATTATCCAGAGCCTTTTGCAAATTACTCTATTTCTTAACTTGACTATGCCCTCATAATCTAAAATATACTTGAAGATTTTTTGGATATATGCAACTAAACCTACAAGGATATGATAGTAGATTCTTACGTAGACAAACTAAAATGTAACGAGTAACATGTTTCTTTTATGTTTTTGAAGAGAATATGAGAATCATATTCTCTTTTCTTGAACGATTGTTAATCTTCAAAAATAGCTATTCAATATCATGGTTCCTTGAAAAAAAAATTGTTTAAATTTGAAGTTTTATTTTGAACTGATAATCTTAAAAATCAACGGTCCAAGAAAAACAAAAACATCCTATATAGGAGATCGTCCTATTCCATGTAATGAACCACAAGATAACCTTGCCTTAATGTATTGTATGGGGATTAAAAAGCTCCACATATAGTGCAATAGTGTGAGTTTGTGCTTGTACAGTCCCTCCGATGATTACATAAAATTTTAAAAGGTAATTATTTTTCATTAGTATTTGTATTTCTTGCAACCTTCCAACAAGTTACAAACATAATTAACTTCCTAGTGACATCTACAATCTTCACATTTGATTCCTTCGGCACGCTCACTTTCACTTAACCACCCACTGCCCTTCTTCTTCATATCGTCATCTTTCATCTTACAGTGATTTACATAAGGTTCTAATTTCTTGTTGCGCCAATAATGTTTGGTGGTGTTTTCAAACTTCTTGCGACACTGTCCAAGTGCTGATGAGCTTGCACTACTAGAAATTCACTTATTAGCGACGGAAAAATCCGTCTTTAATAAAATTCCGTCGCAAACAAGTTTGCGACGGATTTTGCGATGAAAAAAAATCCGTCACTAAAACGTCCATCGCAAATTTTTTGTGACAGATTACTATCCGTCACAGAATTAGCGATGAAATTTTTCCGTCGCAAATTTAAAATTCCGTCGCAAACAAAATTTAGGTATTTGTGACGGAAATCATTCTGTTGCTAATTTGTGACGGATATTTCCGTCGCTAATTCTGTCGCTAATTTGCGACGAATATTTCCGTCGCTAATTTGTGATGGATATTTTCGTCACTAATTCTGTCATTAATTTGTGACGGATATTTCCCTCACTAATTCCGTCGTAAAATTTTGGATAGGTCATCACAAATTTTCATCACTAATTCCATCGCAAATTTTCAAACAAATTATATATATATATATATATATTTAACCAATAATGATAATTCCAAACTTGATTTCA
This sequence comes from Biancaea sappan, assembly GCA_037074585.1. Taxonomy (NCBI): domain Eukaryota; kingdom Viridiplantae; phylum Streptophyta; class Magnoliopsida; order Fabales; family Fabaceae; genus Biancaea; species Biancaea sappan. The sequence continues at coordinate 38,724,710 of CM073501.1, read as the reverse complement.
AAACTGACAACAAACATTAATATAGGAAATAAGCACCAACTAGTAAAAACAACAAAAAGCTTTATATATTTTTATATAACAAAATGATTTACATGTTTTTTTAAGATCCATTATCAGAAAATACAAAATTATAACAAAATATAAGTTTCTATAAATAAACTAGTCTATGGGGTAATCTAGTAGCTGTGTCTCATCATCATCATCAATAGGAATACCCAAGTGCTTGTCAACGGAGTTGATGAAGAGGTCCATCATTGCACGCAACTCGCTAATGACGGTCGCCTGACTCTCCAGCTTGTGTCTAGGATCAATCTTCTCCTTTTGAGTGCTAATTTCTTCCTTATGACCCTAAGCTCATCCATTACAGGCTCCATCTGACAATGTAAACTCTAGGACAAGAATAAACAGGTCTTTCTTTTAGCAAAAAATCGTGAGTCATGACTGCCACATAATAAAACAATATTAGTCTTACTCTCCTATTCAGAAATGAAAATGTGACTGTGTAAAGTCAAAACTAATTTAAGTCCTAGTGTTTTATGGTAGGAAGCAAAGTAAAGCCTTTTTTTTTTTTGAATTCTTATATTCCTTGCCTCGCATTTTGACATCCATTTTGTGACAAGATGGTAATGTCACTTAACTTACAGAAAATTATCATACCAAAATTCTTATCCTTTAAAGTGCTCCCATATTAGATGATATATTAATTTCAAAAAAAGTTAACATAATCTGGAATCATCACAGTTTGTGCAATGTATGCATTAGAACTCCATAATCATTATCAATAACCTTCCAATAGAATCAAGAAACCACATAATCAATATTTTCCATCATAAACATTTATGCAATAAGCCAAGAAATAAATATGGGAAATCAAATAATAAATTAGAAATAATACCTATAATTGTCAATTTTTAATCATAGATTTGTTTGTCGTCTCACAGGCACAATCTACCATACTCTTCGATATTTTCACCATGGGGCTTCATATCAAACTTATGTTCTACCTTCCCTTCCATTGCAATCTTGCCTGTAAAGAACACAGTGGTTGTAGTGTTTTAATTTAAAACAACGCTCAATTGTAGAAGCATCTCCAACCAAAATTGAGTGCATAAATTTCTAAATTTCAATATAAATCAGTCCTAACTTCAGAAAAATTCTGGGATTAATCCAAAGCTTTAAAATTCATGAAACTTGACACATATCCTTATTCATGTGTTGGTATACTAGGATAAAAATTTTAAAACAAAATTTCATGTTTTGGTCCATAACAAGACTATTTCAATGTGTATACATCAGAACTGTTTAAATCTGTCATAGGTTATGTTTCCTGCTTGATATACCAGTGAAGACATCTCCAATTGCTTTGAAATTTATCAGACATCTAGTGTGATGTCTTAACCAAAAGCCATAAAAATTTGAGGGCAAAATAAGATCATTAGAGTGGTAAAACAGATCCTCATTACTAATTGGTCAGGTTTAATCCTGTATTGAGCTAGATACTGATTATATGATTTATTTGACTAGGCAAAACACTTCTAAAGTTTCTAAAACTTTCCAGTTTAGTTTAATAACTTGTTGGAATTCCCCATAAAAATTTCAAGATTTATAGATATCATTTGGTCACCCACTCCCTTCTCTCTCGGTTTTGGACTGTGCAGAAATTCTTTGCTCTATTTTTGTTAATTCCACGGCCAACACTTACAACCAATCAAACAGACTGGCGTTTGGTTATCCAACATCCATACAATTAAATTCACAAAACTGATCAAATCAGAGCATAATATTTGAAACATTCTGTAGGAAAAACTAAACTAATTAACTAAACTATCTAATCCTTACTCCTCAGTTTTTCTCTTATTTTTCATCCAACCACACAACAGAAATAATTAACTCTTAATTCCATCATTTAAACTTTAGATTACAGTCAACAACTAATTAAGCCTTAGGATTATAATGCTCAGAAAAAGCAATCATAAGCTATAACTGAATTTACCTCTCGGTCATGCTCTGTTTTTGTCTCTCTATCATCCTCTCGATTTCTGCAGCATACCTAATGTGAATTCTACCCAAATTATGGTCAATCTCATCTCTAAGTTCAAACATCTTTGATTAGAGAAGAAAGTTCCATTTTCTTGGTCAAAACCACACACAAGAACAAAATGAGAGGAGAAGAATTTATGGTAACAGTTCTCGGGTTCCTACTCCTTACCATCATGCAACGCCATTTCCTCCACTGTGCTGCCGTAAACCACCACTCCAACAGCCCCAAAATATTGACAATGGTAGAATTCTCATTTAGCATAAAGAGAAGAAAAGGGTTTCGAGAGAATCCATTCAATCTGTTCAATCCCTTTTCGGTCAGCTAGGAATTTCATGAAAGAGAAAGAGAAGATGGAATAGAGTCACGGCGATACACAGTGGAGAACGATGAGATTTGAATTGAGGGTATTACCTCTCCTTTTTCGGTCAGCTAGGAATTTCAATTCCTGCAAGCTTCACAGAGAAGCTCCCTTCGGAGACTCACCTCTCCCTTCATGGTGGCATCCTCTCATCGGCTCTCACCTCTCCTTCTCAGACCCTCTCTGTCGCACTCATGGGAAATGAGATTTGAATTGAGGGTATTAGGAAAAAAAATGAGAGGGAAACATTGAAAATGGAAACATGAGGAGGGAAGACTAAAAAGGAAGGGTGGGGTCTAAAATTTGGGAGAGAGACCTGGAAAAAAAAAGGGGAAGGAATACTGAAAATAATGAAAAGAACGAAAATTTTATTTTTAGACAAAAATTATAATTTATTTTATTTAAAAATAAGAATATAATGAAAGGTAATCAAATAAATAATTGATTGTAGTGTTTTTTATTAATTTATGAATAATTTTTTTTCATTTTAGGTATTTAAAGATTTTTTTTTTCATTCTAGCGAGAATAATAAAATTTAATGAAAAGAATAAAAAATCTTGAAAGTATACTATGAATTAACTTAAAAATCTTGAGTATTACATAATAAATTCTTCCATTAACTAAGTAATACTTGGGACATTACAGAAGAAGAGTAGAGAGAGGGATTTAGAAGCATTGAAGCTAAAGTTGGATGGTTCTTTGAAGTAATTTTATTAGGATTTTTGTAATTAAATTAAATTAATTTATTATATATATAATTAATTGAAAATATATATTTTATCATATTTTTATATATATAATACATATTTTATTATTAGGTAGTAAAACATATGCATTTTTTTTGTAAAAACTCCCCTAAATTTATTTTATTAATGTTTATCTTTTTCAAGTAATTTGACAATTGAGGGAAAATATGAAAAATAATGAGAGGGAATAAATATTTGCGACGGATTTTAGTGACGGAATTTTGCATCGCAAATTTGCGACGGAATTTAGCGACGGAAAATATGTTTGCGACAGAATTTTTCGTCGCAAAATTAAAAATTCTTTGCGACGAATTTTTGGTATGGAAAAATTTCCGTCACTAATTTGCGACAGAATTTAGGGACAGAAAAAATGTTTGTGACGGAATTTTATGATGGAATTTTCCGTCGCAAAACTAAGAATTCTTTGCGATGGAATTTTTCGTCGCAAAATTCAGTCACTAATATTAGTGACGGAAATCTAATTAGCGACAGAAAATTTCCGTCACAAAATCTGTCGCAAATTTCTAATATTGCAATTTCAAATCAATGACGGATTTTGCGACGAATTGACGACAACATTTGCGATAAAAATTTTCTGTCGCTAATTAAAGCTTTTCTTGTAGTGTTGTGACGATGTTCTTCAGAAGTTTCATGCCTGGCTTTACGTCGTGATTCTCACAGACCAAAATGATACTTAGGATGTATGAAGCACCTTCGTGTCCTGAACTCGCAGCTGCTTTTATGTGCTCCAATCCTTTTTCCAGATTTTGGTAATTAAAATACTCACACTGAAAAAAAAAAATTAACATACAATTTAACGAAAAGAGCACAAATAGTAATAAAAGCATTTTAAAAAAAAAACATTAGACTTGTCCATAGGGTTGTTATTTTTTTATAAATTTAATGAGGCCATTTTTGTTTCAAGATAGCTACTTTTTTTTTTGGTTAAATATGAGCCACTCTTATTAACATGGGCTATATCATGTGTTAAATATGGGCCATTCTGATTTTGTTTTTTAAATTTCATACCACTGACTTTGCAGTACTTAGGCTGTGTTGGGTAGGCAACTATTGGATCTATAGATCCAACGGTTGTCAATTTTTTTTTTATTTTGTGTTTTATTTTAAAAAATTTTAGATAGGTTTTGATATTTTTTTTTATATCTACTTTTATAGACTAAAAAATATTTTTTTAATAAATCCCTGAAAATAGACACACACAAAAAATATTAGAACTCATCTAAAATTTTTTAGAATAAAAAAATATATTTAAAACAAAAAATTAAAAAAAAAATTGACAACGCCTGCTTGTCCTTAGGATAAGCAGGCAAGCAGGATGACCCAAAAAGAAAAGACAAAATAAGAAACATACCAGTCCCTGCGTATACAAGGCTTCTGGATTCCCACTTTGCATGCACTTTCTGAGAAAGGAAGAAACCTGTTGTGTGTCAACCCATGCAACCACTGGCAGTTCTTCAAGTGATGCTTTCTTATAAGTGTACGCGTCTTCAGCTATAATATTCAAAGCCCTGCAACTATATAAATACATTTAATTAATTTCTACATTTAAGATTTGAAGGAAATCCAGAAAGAGACATAAATTTAAAACCTTATCTTGGCATGAAAGAGATCAGTCAAGGAAGAAGAAGCAACAAGAGCTAGAATTTCCACAAGCAACTCATCAGGAAGGGAGAACATGGTAGAATATAACATTGAAGCTCTTTACAACGTCTTTTCTTTGTGTGTGTGTGTGTGTGTGTGTGTTTTAAATGCACTTGTGAAGATTTAGGAATACATTGATGGATGTAGTAGAGAATAACTTTTTTTCTTCTTTTTTTTTTCTACTCTCAGACATGCAAAATGGTGTGGGGCGAAGCAGAATTTTCATTTTTTTTGTAAATTATTGTTTTAGATTTTATTTTCTGTTAAATTATAACTCTTTAAATATTTTGTCTCAATTATTTCCATAGGTTAAAATTATAAAGATTGACTTTTTAATTTAGTCATTTAAAAATAGATTAAAAAATTATTGACAAACTAAATTAAAAAGTTTGTAGTTTAGTGTACCAAATTGAAAAAATTAATAATCTTTCAGATACTCAAAAATGTAATTCATTATTATACATACATACATATATACATACATACAAACATATATCTATGTGTGTGTGAGAGAGAGAGAGAGAGAGAGAGAGAGAGAGAGAGAGAGAGAGAGAGAGAGAGAGACAATTTAATTTGATAATGGATTTTCTCTAGATGATATTAATTTCTTATTAAACATTTTTATTTCAATTTTATTTTATTTTATATTGAAAATCAGACATTTAATTTATTATAAATTATAAAAAGTGACCGATTTCATATGATCAGGTACATAATTAATATTTTATTAAGAAATATTTTGATCTCATAAGCGAAGTGAACATAGCGCATTTGTTTTATTAATGGGATAGGACTGTAATTTTCTGATATATATGAAAAATGGGATAGGACTGTAGTTAAAAAAATCAATCATGCAAGTTGAATTATAAAATGGACAAGATTTATATAAAGTTTTTTTTATATTTTTATTGTAAAATTTTTTGAATAAAAATATAATATATTTAAAAAAAATTAAAAAATCAATCTTAAAATTTGAATTGTAAAAATATATATAATTATTTTTAACTATTATATATCTATTATGCTTTGATTAAAAATTAAACATTTTTCATGTTTTAATAATAAAAATATAAAGAATTGCAAATGATTAGATTATAATTTTGATCCCTATAGTTTTACCAAAATTGTAAATTAGTTCTTTACAATTTATTTTCTTGTAAAATAATTTGTATAATTTTTCATCCATATAAGTTAGTTCCTACCATCAATATGGTTAAATTTAATATTAAAATAATTTTACATGGTAACTGATATATACATTTGTGAACATGTCAATATGCTTAGTGATTAAATTTTGTACAACTCAATCGTCATGTTAAAAAAATTCAATATAGATGCTAGATTTAGGAAATTAGGAATTAAGGACAAAATAAAAATTTTATTGATGTAATGACTGAGTACAAATTTTAACAACTAGGCATGTGATATATTCACATATGTACACATCATTTGTCATGTAAGACTATTTAAACAACAAAATTAACTATATTGATGATAAGAATTAACTTACATAGTTAAAAAAAATTATAAGAACAATTTTACTTAAAAATAAAATATATGAACTAATTTATAATTTTGATAAAATTATACAAATTAAAATTATTATTTAATTATTACAAATATATAAAAACTAATTTATTTTTTCTTTCGTGGCATTGTCTTTTCGTATCCCCACTCTGCAAATCTATGTACGGCCCAGATTTGTTGTTAGTTCTTAAGCAGACATCTACGGCTGCACGCCAAGAATAATTCTTATCGAATATTCCAAGATGTAAATTATTATGGTCCACATTTGATTATAGTGGAAACATAAAACAACTATTTTTCACATGATATTATTTATAAAAGTTTCAAGCTTATAATTATGTACAAGTACTTAAGTAATTCTGTTTACATTGACAAATTATTAAATCTAATAAAAAATTTTCTCGATTTTTTACTTTTTTATTAAACTATAATTATCAAGACAAATGAAATAACCGGGTCAAAATTCTGCCTCTTATATAAAGGCCTTGGGTGTTCATGAGGATCAGACTTTTCAACAAAGTTTTTGAAACTAGTCGTTGGTTAAGTTATTGGATCAATTATTGAACCAGATAAATAAATTAAATATATATATATATATATATTTACAAATAAATTAAAAAAGTAAAATAAACAATTTATATACAAATTTTAAACTTTAAAGTCATAAATATGCATAATAATTCAAATATAAATTATTCATAAAGTCATAAATAATATCATCCAAACATAATAATATGACTAATATACAGAACATGAGTTTTTCTTAATAATGTATATTTGAATTTCTTAGTCATATTCAATGACTTAAATCATGAACTTTTTATTGTGAAAATTATGTTAGAAAAAACTTTTACATTTGTCAACTTCGTCTAGTTTTATTTTTTTGAAAATAATTTTTATTTAATTTTTTGTACTTATCTGAACATATGAGAATATGTCAATTACAAAATTGATTGGGTTAGTTTTAAAAATTAAGGAATTGTTTAAAAAGAAAAAGATAATAGAGTAATAATAAAATAATTTAAAAAAAAAAAAAGAGAGAGAGACCCGGGTTGTCCAAGACCCATCTGAATCGATCGAGTCTTAACCTAATCAATTGCGACTAGACCAAAAAGTGTGACCCAGCCCAAGGTCACCGGTCCCAAATTCAGAAAAGGGAGACGAGAGAAAGCAAAAAATGTGTGAGCATCTTTGGAAGAGAATTTGTCAGTATATGTTCTCTTGCATGTACTGAAATTTATATGTATATATGTTTTTCTTTTCTAAAATATTGATGAATATCGTAAAATTTTCTGAATTATATATATATATATATATATATATATATATATATATATATATGTGTGTGTGTGTGTGTGTATGTATGTATGTACGTACAAGGGCAAGGTCTTGGCTCATGATTTTGTTTCAATATTGATTTTGATTTTGGATGAATTTGGATCCCCAAGGCTCAATTATGAATATGTCAAAAGGTAAATATCTCAATCCAAATACTTAAAATTAGGTTCGAAATTCTATTTTAATCCCTGACAAAAGGTATTTTTCAATTTGATCTCACGTTCTCAATTAAATCTCTTATAAATTATTTTTTTTAATTTGGTCAACTATAAATAAACTTTTCTCTAATTGATCTCTCAAAAATAAATATCTTTCCAATAACGTCCTTTTATTAATATGTTAATAAAGAAATGAACAAATTTAATGTTATAAAACATACTTTTTGACAAAATACCGGTTTAGTATCTATTATATAATATGTACATTAACAATTAGTTTCATTAATATCAAATTAACTAAAAAAATTATTAGTAATAATTTTATTTATGAGACACTAATATATTTGTGATAAATTAAATTGAGAAGATAATTTCACGACAGATCAAATTAAAAAAAAAAACCATATATATTAGGGATTGTTATTTAAAAAAAAATACTTTTGAGGCTAGCTTTTGCTGATGTACACACTGGTTTTTCTCTTTAAGCAGTGGGTCATCGGCCTTTCAAAAAAAACGATTAAAAAATATATAAAGAACAAAAATAAGGTTTTAGTCCTTAAAATTTGTATAGGTTAAATTCTGCATTAATGATTAATTGAAATCTTCAGTAAATTAACATATATTGTAGTCTGTGGTTATTTATAAATTTTTTAATTATTGAAATCATATTTCAATAGTAATCTTACCTCTTTATCCAAAATTTGATGACAAATCTATCACAATTTTAACGTTCAGATCAATGTTGTTTGATTTGCCATTAAATTTTGCATGGAAAAGGAATAAAATGGCAATATTACAAATATTTTAGTAGTTCGGGAACCGAAATAAAAAATATTAATAACACATCTAATAGAAAGTTTGAAATTTTTTTTTTGTCAAGGATTAAAATAGCAAAAAAATTTGCCACTTAATTTGTAGCTCAAATGTTATAAAATTAAGTATTATGGGCTTATAGGGTTAGGATTCGAGCTCTCTTAAATTTAAAACGAAAAAATCAAAAAAAAAATTCTAAAGTTATTAAATGAAAATTTTATTTAATAATTTAAATTATAAAAAAATACATTTTGTTCCTATAATTTTTTTTTTGGTAAATAACTTTTATGAACTATAAAATTCAACACAAAATTTCTCTAAATTCTCAATTTCCTACAATAGAACTCTTTAATCCAATAATACATTAGTTTGACTAACGATTAATACTGACTAGGATTACAAGTTTATCACGTTAGCTATATCTATACATCTCAATAACTAATATGGTTACAATAATGCCAAATCATCATTGACGTACACCCATGCATCCCTGCAATACTCATCCACTGGAAATGCTCACGAAATAGTCCTGAAAGCACCATATACACACCTATCACTCATGTATTTTTTTTTTTCTGGCTTCATTTTCATCCCTAAGGCTAAACTATTAACACAATTGATGAAAAATGTTGATGTGAATTTTTTCATGCGACATGTACATTAAAAATGTATCATGCTAACTCATTTTAATTTTAATTTGTATTAAACATTTGACTAAACTTTAATTTCACAATAAATAATACATTTTTTATTTCTCCCTTTCAACTTAATTTAATATTTAAATGTTTGATATGTCACATCAAATAATCTACATGTTATTTAGAAAAGCTCACGTGTCACTTAGAGGAGTATATATCAGTATTTTTCATCAACTTTATTCATAATGTTAACTCTCGGGATAAAATTGAAATAAAAAATAAACATATAAAATAAAATTGACACAAAAAAATTAAAGACAAAATTAAAACTGGAAGTAAATGTTAGAGTCGAATCCCAATTTCTTTTAAATAATAGATTTCTCTATGTACTTTACTTATCATGAATTTTAGTATTGAAGGTGCGCTGCAAATAAGAAATCTTTTCCCTCTTGCCAATCGGTTTTGATATATTAGCTTATTGATTTGATCAATCAATTATTCTTCCATTCATCAATTCTTAATTAAATAAGGGGTTGCACGTGAATTTAAAGAATTACGGTGTAATACAAATCATTAATGCACAACATTTTCATTACCAAATTAAAACGACCAAGACATCATTTTGGTCCCTCATAAATTCTTTTTTTTTTTTTAAGTTAGCTCCTCATAAATTTTTATTTTTAATTTAATCCCTTATAGATTGATAAGTTATCAATTCAGTGCCTCATAGATTTTCACTCCCAATATGTTCTCTCACAAATTGATATGTTATTAATTTAGTCCCTCATATATTTACATTTTTAATTTGATCCTTCATAGATTTATATGCTATCAGTTCAGTCCTTCATCAAAAGTTGTAACCATAAAAAATTATTGTCAACAAAAAAGAACTAAATTAATAATATATCAATTTGTGAGGGATTAAAGTGAGAATGAAAATATGTGAAGAACTAAATTGATAACATATCAATTTATTAGGGACTCGATTGAGAATAAAAATTTTTAAGAGACTAAATTGATAACATATTAATATATAAGAATTTAAATTAAAAATAAAAATTTATAAAAGACTAAATTCAAAAAAAATATCTACGAGGGACTACAATAAAATTTTAGTCAATATAAAACATTATTTTGAAATTCGATCACAACGATTTTGCCTATAAATAGGGTATGCTACGACATAAAACATAGACGCTGTTGTCTATTTGTATGAATATGTGCTTGACAACCTTTCTCGATTTGGCTTGTTTGCTGGTTTCTTAAAAGTTGTATTTTTTTTTTAATGGCCATGGCAGAGATGGTGTTGAGAGAGAGGAAAGGGAAAGTGACATAAGGTTTGATAAAGATTTTATTTTATTTATTTATTTTCAATCATAATATCATCAATTTCAATACTTTTATAATTTTTTATGAAAATTATTATTTCTAAATAAATTGTATTTACATTTTTATCAAGAAACACGGTAAGTATATAATTTTTAAAAAATAATTATATATCTTTTACAACTTAACACTATATGATTGATGTTTCAAAAAAAATTATTGTACATGTTTTATTTTTATAAAAAAAGATCTAATAACAAAAATATATAAAAAAAAAACTCCATATTCTCAATTATACTCTTCACAAAACTAACCCAAAAAGGAGATCTATTTGACAATTTAGTGTTATGCAACTGCTTTGATATGAAGTGATCCATTTAACAGTTTGGTTCTTAGTTTTTTTTTTTTGGTTTTTTAAAATTTAGTCTTTAAAATATGACAATTTTTTATCTAATTCTTTTAGTTGAAGGATATTCTCATAAAACTCGAGCCAAACAATCATAATTATAAAAGTTACAAATGTAAAATTCATTATAAATTAGAATCGAATAGCTCTTGTTATAATTTTTTTATTTGTTAGATCTTGATAGGTAAATAAACATGTCTAAGTTATAATTATAAAGCATATCTTAATCCATAATAATCTGATCTCAAATTCTAAGTAGACTTTTTTGGGAGGGTATGAGAGAACATTCTCTTGCAAGTTTTTTGTCTGATGGATAAATAACAACACACATGTTCTTTCCAAAACTAGTCTCATTATATAATCCAAAGAATCACTACCTATGTATCAATGCTTGACCATTTTATAATAACGTCTTATCACCATTATTATTTATAGCCATATATTTATATACATAAATTACTTATACTAACACTCCAAGATCAACTTATGAAATGTATTAAATAGTTCTTTTATATATACACGTTATAAATATCTTAATATAAACTTAATTATAGATAGCACTTTATATATGTTTCAAAAAATATGTATATATATATATATATAATATTATTTAAAATTATTTATAAAAATAAATTATATATATATATATATATATATATATATATAGAATACATAATGCTAACATGGGTAATTAAATCACCAAATTAGCTACTACTAAATTATAAAATTGTTGTTATAGAAAATCACTATAACAGATAGGCAAAATTAAGATAACACGATCTTTTGTTAATTAAATTAAAATTTTAATTTTTTTAAGAATAAAATTAAAATAATTATGATCTTTTAAAAATTAAATTAACAATTTATTTTTGTCTTCATTCCTTTTGTTTTTTTTATAAAAAAATTCTCCGGCTCTCCATCTTTCCCCACCTTGACAAAGGAAAGAGGGGGACCAAGAGCCACAGATTCAATCAACTAGGAGTTGTGGTCTGTGGAATGTGGGCCATTCTATGTGGGTGGATCAAGTTGGGCCCAATCCTATTTTATAATGTGAAGAATGGATTTTCTTGCAAAAAATGTTTTAAGATTACTATGTTCGAAATTCATAATAGGTCATATTTATCAGGAAATAGTTTTATTTTTTAAGATTTTGCCTGTTTTAATAATAAAATTGTTCAATATATTTTTTAGTTTTCAATAGCTAACACTATTTTAATCATTGACATAATTAACTAATATGTTGAATATATATATATATTGAAAAATACAGATATAGATATTTGATCCAATAAATCACTTAAGAGCATCTACAGTGGTGAAGTTCAATTTGGTTCTTATTGTGGGTTTTACTATGCCACATCAGCTTAAATAACTCCCCACTACTTTAAGTAATTTTTTACTCTAGTGGTGAACCTTTTAAAAACTTATAAATAGGTCCCACAACCAATTTCTCACTACTTCAGCATTTATTATTCTTCACTAACCCCACTAACATTTATTGTAAGTTAATTATTTTATATTACTTTTTGTATAAGAACCGGTTCTTATATAAGAATCGTTCTTACGCGTGGCGAACTACAGTAGTGAACTGAAATAAGAACCGAATCTTAAATTTAAAAACTCGTTAACAACCACCACTGTAGATGTTCTAATAAACCTAAAATGATCATGTTTTGTTAGCATTATACATAAATCTTAAAATACAATTCAACATATTAAAACATAAGTTTCAAAAACTTCAAGACCTCCCAATTAAAACCTCTTATAAAAAAATAAAATAAAAAATACTAGATTATAATAATTTTATTATATTTTTAATTGGCAGGTTCTTTATTAAAAATAAAATATATGTACTTTTTTTTTTAAAAAATCAACTATACAATATTAAATTATAAAATTATATAATTATTTTTAATAGGTTTATCATATTTTAAGTAAAGAATTTTATAAAAAAAAATTAAAAATTCCAGCTAAATTTTCTTCCATGAAAAGTTGCATTTTCTCATTTTGTTTATCAACAAGTTGCATAGTGGTGTGAAGTTGAAGTCACAATGTGACAGGGTTTATCAATCATCTTAGTAAAGTTGCATTTCTAAAGTTGCATTTCTTGGATTTATCTGATTTAAAAGGTGACAATTTTTATTTATTTTAAAAACAAGTCTTACTTTTAACACCAGGATATCAGCAAACCACTCATAATAATTGTTCAAAGAATCAAATTAAATCAGTCGGTTTAACTAAAAATTTGATAAATCAGTTCGATTTGGACCAATTTTACTGGTAAAATTAAAAAAATCAGTCGGTTTAACCCGTTTTTTAAAATTTTTTATTTATTGCCTATTATTATGTATTTTTAAAAAATTGTAAAAAAAATAAAATATTAAGAAAAAATTTAAGATTGGTATAAATATATATATATAATATGTTTAAAATATTTTAATATTTTAATATCTGTAATATATATATTAATTATATATTTTAATATTTTAATATATTTTAAATAACACTAATTCAATCATAATTTAATTATTAACTCTTAAATTGATATATTGATCGATTCGATAAAAGTAATAACTACATGACGTTCACATCCAAGCTTAAGAAATTAAAAATTAACGATAACAATCAAGATTCTAATTACAAATTTATAAGACTGAGTCATACCACTAGTGCGTTCCATTACCAGAAGATTTTTTAAATTTAAGAAAACTAACTGTACCAACAAAAATTAAGAAAAATAATTAACTTAGTAATGATTAGAAAATGTAAAATTTCTATATTTAGTTTAAACTTACAACTGTGAAATAAATTAATACCTTTTAATATTAGGCTTTCATCACCTTTCAAATCCAAAATTTTCACAATTATTTTTAACGTTCATATGGAATAAAATTGAAATATTTAAGGAGTAATTATTCATTCTTTAAATTAGGACATTGCTTAGATTTTTCGAGTTATCTAATTAAAATGTAATAATTGAATATTATATGATTGGACTTTTAAAATTGTTTTCATATATTATATGTTTATTAGAGAATATGATAAAAACACTTAAAAATTTTAACTAATAAAAGTCATTTAAAATATATTGATTGATGTGTCATTTATTTAATAATATAATAAAATGTTAAAAGAATTCAAATATTATAAATAAATAATTTCAGCTTATATATAATAAATGTTTTACTAGAAAAAGCATAAAGCTACTGTCAGCTTCTCCATAAAGTGATTCTTAAAAGACAAAACATCCCGAGCAAGCAAAAATAGATAAATAATTCAAGAGACTTCAAGTTCGTTGAACTCTCGTATTATTATTATTATTATTTGTAAATATACATATAAGGTAAGTTTTAGATATAAATATTTAAGATAGAGTAAATTACACTCTTCTCTCTTCTATTTTTAAAATATACGTTCTTCTCCCTATAACTATATAATTATTATATTTTTGTCTATTTTTATATTTTTTGTTTAGAGATATTCATTGTAGTCTTTTTTTTTTTGAATATTATGTTATCATTTTTTTAATATTAAAATATTATCCATTAATCTAAGTGCATATTGGACTTTTTTATTTACTAGAAAACAAACAGCATATTTTTGACATTTTATTTTAAATTAAAAATTCAATTTGTAAAAATTAATATTTTTAGTTTCAAAAAGGTAATTTGGTTTTAAAAAAAGGGTAGCATTATATTACCAAATATTAAAAATCATACTGCGTGCAACCAATTTCTCTAGATAAAAAATATTAAATTAAATCAAATTAAAATATTAAATTAAACCAAAATAATATACTTTATAGTTACATGTATATATTGTATATCTTAAAAGTATAAAAAGAGAGACATAATTTTAAAAACTTGCAAGGAATGAAAGTTAATTTACTCTAATAATAATAATAATATTTTAAAAGAATTAAATAATAAAAGAAGACTTCCTTAAATAAACCTTCGCGTGACATAATCTGATAAAGAATTCCATTGGAGCAGCTACATTTAATGATTAAAAAACGAAACAATAATTATAAATCCACGTGGCATCCACCCATGAATTCCGCCGTGTGCCCCTGGAAACATCATCCACTAGTTTCGCCATGTCACAATCCAAATGTCCATGTCCGAAACCTGCCGGCCCCACTAGGATCGGCGGATATCCGCATCTCGTAAGGAATAATTCGATTTGCATATTCGAATATCCTTTTCCAATGGTTCGGCCCGCAGCATTTGAACTTTGAAGTAGGGCCGTCAGCGTAATGACCATTATGCCCTTGCTGGTTCCGGTTGAATACTATGGCCCCACCCGTCGAGGCTTTATTAATTTTTGATAGTTTGACGAAAATGCCCTTTGTGTGGAGATGGTTGTGAACACGCGGGTTTTGCAAATCCCCAAATGGATTTCAAATTGGGCAGTTAGGTTGGACGGTTCACCAATGAAAAAAATAAACATATACTACGGTTGGTTTTTGGTGTACAAATAATTTATTTAAATATATTATAAATTTGTTAGGAGTGTTTATTAAATAAATTTATAAAGCTTATGTTTGACAAGAATAACTGGTAAGCTAACTAAAAGATTAAAAGTTAATTTTTAATTAAAAGTTGACAGCTAAAAGTTGGAAGTTGTTAAATTAATTAATTAAATTATAAGTATTTGATAAAAATAATTATTAAATTAGCTGATAGATGTAAAAATACATAAAAAGATATATTTATATGATATTTTATAAACTCAAAATAATACAAAATAAATATATTATTTTTTAATTAAATTAATTTAAATTATTATTATATATAATTAATTATATATATATACATATATTATTATATATATTATATTTTATATGTATATGAGGTATAAGGGTAGAATAGAAATTTTAATAAAATAATAAAGGTGAAGAGAAAGAAAAATATAAAAGTTATAAGGTATAAGATATTTAATATAACGTTTCAAAATATGCTATAATCTTGTTTACCAAACATATTTATTTTGGTCAAATAAACTTATAAGCTAATCAAATAAATTATAAGTTAACTTAAATGTCATGCTAAACCTATGATTAAATTATTCTTCTAGTTTATGAATCTTCATAGTTTTAAAGATTTTTAATTAAGTCCTTATTAAGTTTTTATTAATATTCTATTACATTTTGGTCACATGTCTGAATTTGGCAGTCCGTATACAATTTAAACTAATCCGATTGAATTACTTAAGTTACATACCTATTTTAGTTAATATACAAATACTATTTTTTTCAATTTGGTCCCATATAAATTTTGATTATTAATTTGATTCCTCACAGATTTTTATTTTCAATTTGAGACATCATACATTCTCCTTTCCTCAATTTGGTCCTGAATAAATTTTTATTCTCCATTTGGTCCCTTACAAATTCGAACATTTTTACTTTGGTCCTTCCATGTTATTGTTGTTAAATAATTTAATAGAGGTTTTGATTTGGTTCCTCATGGCTTTTTTTTTTAAAACCAATTTCTTCCTTTATTGGACTACTGACAAAAAAAAAAGACATCTATAAAAGATCAAATTGAAAATGAAAACTTGTGAGGGACCAAATTGAAAATAAAAATATGTGATGGACCAAATTGATAAAAGAGACATCTATGAGGGACCAAATTAAAATTAAAAAAATATTTTAGGGACTAAATTAATAATGAAATCTACAAGGGACCAAATTTAAAATAAAAAATTTGTGATAGATCAAATTAAAAAAAGAGGCATCGGACAAAAAAAGAAATTTCAGTCTTTTATATGTGTATATGTAAGCTAATTTCACTTATTTTATCTACTTTTTTCTTCTTTTGTTAGTATTCAAATTGTCAGTATGCATATAATTAGCCATGTGAACAAATTTTAAAAGCATTTAATTTTTAAATGTTATTTTAGTTGATATGATTTTTTAAAAAAATTTCTGATGATAGTTTTAAAAAAATAAAGTATTACCTGTTAAAAGTTATGTCATGAAAAAATGATTAAATTATAATATAATATAATATGCAACTTCTTTCTATTAATTAATTTACATTATTAGTTAGTTTGACATAGGAATCCTATCGTGAGTTCTGACTTTTGGGTCAATGTCAAGGGCCATGAGCTCTTAGAATAGTATTTCAAAAGTATAAAATAATTTTTCATGCAGCAATTTTAATTATGATTATATTGTTATTTATTAGATCTTATCGAGGTGGAATCCCAATTTAAAATCCAACCGTATACATATCTTATTTTAAGAAATATACCCCATTTTCTTGATATTTAAGATATGTTTGGAAGAGTTTATTTTGAGTATATCTAACTTATCTTATGATATAACTATTTATACATGTGTTTGAGAGAATTTATACAAATAGTGTATGACATATTCATAAGATGTTTTCAGATTATTTTCATAAAATCTCTTCCTTAGTTTCATAAACTCTCCACAAGAGTTTATGAAAATAAGTTGAAAACAGTTTATGTAAAATTTATCCTCATAAACTTTTTAATTATAAAAATAACTTACATATAAGTACTTACATGATAAGCGTTTATTCTATAAATATTTAAATAAACTATTTACCTAAACAAGACTTTAATACATATTGCAGAAACCCTCTATTTAATTTATTTTCTGTTAACGACGTTCACTTTCGGCCTTTTATAAACTTTTAGTATGAAAATGAAGTTAAATTAAATAATTTTATTTGTAAATGACATGCGTATTATGCACACAAAAAATTTTGTTGATAGAAAGTAAATTATTAAAAGAGAGTTTTTGTAATATATATTTAATTTCAAAAAAAATTTGAGTATTATATATCAAACTAACTAATATCTATTATTGTCAAATTTTAAATTTTTATTGTTAAAAGATACTTAAACTATTAACGGGACTGAATCTAATAAAAAGAATTAGTTTTTCACAAGATAGTGAATCTATATTCAAATTTTTACTGAGAGAGGCGCCCATATTTAGTGTCTAACAATACTTCTAACATGATTATCTTTAGTAAAAAATACTTAAAAAAACCAAAAAAATACTTTGACTACCCAAAAAAGGAACAAATTCAATTTCTTTTAGGATTAAAATAAAATATTTAATCTTTAAAGTTTAAATGACTAAATTAAAATAATTATAATATTTTAATAACTAAATTAAAGAAAAACAAATAATATATTCTATTTTAAATCATGAACATATTGCCTTTGACTTTACTATGATCTGTAATAGATTTTGATATAAACTAACGTGAAATATTTTTAATAGAAAATACTTTTAATTAATGAAACAAGTGGTAACGTTTCTCTTAGTTATTATTAATTTATTTTTCAAAAAGAAAAAGGGAGTCTATATAAAAAAGAGATCAAGAGATTGAGACCCGAGAAGAGTTGAGAAGGGAACACAAGAAAGAATTGAATAGAAAGTTCCGAGAGTATAATTGAAATCAAACTCATGCATTATTTTATTTTTATTTTTTTGATAAACAAACTCAAGCGTTATTTGTTTAGGTCCACGTGATTTGGGATAATACTTCTTGACTCTGACATGGACAACTAAACATGAATAAATATCATAGTTCTCAGAACTGACTTGGATCAATCGAAAATTAGTCTTAGGGTTAGTTTAAAAAAATCGATCAAATCGATTTTGAATATATAAAATTTGGTCAAATTAATTGGTTTATTGGTTGAATCGGTTTAAAGATTTTTAAAAAAATATTATTTGATATATTTAATATGTATGAATTATATAATGAGATAATATTTTTTTATTAGTTGATTTTTTTTATTGTAAATTTTTAATTAAAGATGTTGTTTTGTCAAAATTTTAGTGTAATTAAATATTAAATTTTATTTTTAATGACATTGCAGAATTATGTTTATGATATATAATTATATATAATATTTAATATTTTAATTATATATTTTATTTTTTAAATATTTTTAAGATACTATCGATCTGACCACGATCTAACTATTGATCATTAAACCGATATCTCTACCAGTTCAAAGCTTGATAAATATACAAGTTTTCTTTTATTTTTTAATTTTCTAAATACAAATAACTTTGCTCAATTTAGGTTGCGTAATTCACTCCATCAACTTTTAAAGTTAACAATAAATCCACATAATCTCCAGTGACTTCTTTGCCTAAAACCCTTATACTACTTGTAAATTTTTTAAATGACACATTTTACTCTCTATTTATATATATATATATATATATATAGTCTAAAGGGATTTGTTACAATATATTTTTTCATGTTTGATGAACAAAATGCCACACAATAATAAAATGATTTGTTAGAATATAAGAGCATTATTCAAATTAGAGCAATAACATAATAGATAGGGATTGAGGAAAGCCCACACAATAAAAACGCAATGTTTAAATAGTGATGAGGAAATATTTTATAATAGTTAAAATCCAAGTTGGAAAATCATTATTAGACTTAGCTAACATCGAACTTGTTAGTTAAATATCTTGATAGTGTTAAAAAGAAAACAATTATATTTAAGTTTTTTTTGGGGGTTAAATTAAAGGATCAAGTTTAAAAAATAAAAAATAAAATTGAGAGACCAAACTACAACTTAAGGTAAAGGTAACGAATGTTCAAAGATAAAAGTAAGGAATCAAATTGGACCAAAATAAAATTAAAATATAAACTAAAACTCAAAAGTAAATTAAGAGATTTTGTTTAGGATTAAGTAAATGAAAAAAAAAAAACTACAGCTACATTTCAAAGACTAAAATAATATTTTAGGTGATATTCAATGTGCTTGAAAATAATCTATTGGTAGAACAATAGAATGTCATCAGTTTCTTTTTATTAGTTTTTGTATATTGAACGTGAAATGCAATAAAAGAATAAATTAATAACTTATATTCTGTTTAGTTTGTGAAAATATTTTTTTTATTTTCAAAAAAATATTTTTATTTTCAGCTTTTAGTATTTTAAGAAACATATTTGATTTGTAAAATTAAAAATTATTTTTAAAAATTAAAAACAATAAAAACACATTTGATATAAATATTTCAAATACCTAATTCTCTCTTATTTTTAACCACATAACTTTCTCTTCTCTTTAACCACCTAATTCTCTCTTCAAGCCATTTTCTCCCTTACAAGTTACAACCATTAGGTGGAGTTTGACTTTGCCTGACCACCTTCTCAGTTTGGTGACGAGACTCTTAGGAGTAACCCCTTTATCTATAATTGCCAATGTTCATATTCTTCAGCTTCTTATTACTCTGGGAGTGTCACTACTATAGACTCCACGTGCCTCCCCTCGTACCAATCCAATTAGGTTCGCAACTTAATACCAAATCCAAAACATAACAAACGAACGAAAATAATTTGAATGTTCAAACATCCAAATATGAAATTATAAGCAAGACAATATGGAATTAGAGACAGCATTAACACTTAAGGTGTAAACGCATCCAAATCTGACACCATCTAACAAGGACGAATTTAAAAATTTCGGTTAGTAAGAACAAGAAATAATTTATAAGTATTTTTATTAAAAAACTATTATAATATATATAAATGATAAAAAATAATATAAAATATACAAGATATAAAGTTATTGAATGGTGTCGTAGTTAGATACAACTAATTTTTAAATTTAATTTTAAAAAATTATTAGATAATGTGTTTTTAATAAGATGAGTAATCATAATTTATCATGTAAAGACCAAAACAAATGATACACTAATATATAATGATACACATTAGCAGATAATATTAATTGTGATAACAAGATGAATATATGAAACATTTTATATAACAATTTTAAAATATAGTGATTAAAGCGGTTTACAGATTAAACTATTTTCATGTTTACTCAAACACTTTTTTAATTAGAACAACATTGAAAACTTTTGTGATTCGTTGATAAACTAAAATTTAATTTTAAAAAATATATTGTTAGAGGATTGAAATTTAAAAACGGAAAGAGAAAAGACAGCTATATTTTTAGTTAAAACTATAAATATTTAAAAATTTTCTGGATATGTATGACCAAAAAAGGTAGTTGATTATTAAGGACTTTTTTCGTCAATTCATGTGGACTAGTGGCACTCACGTAAATCAAATAAACCGTGTTTCCTGAAAGCAATCCTTCTTAATTAAAGGGCAGAATAGACGTTTCACAGAATATAATAATATTACCGTCTTTCTTAAGTACTTCCTTCCCACGCTGTCTTTATGCATTGTGTAAAGACTAGGAACGAGAGCAGCTTGCAGAGAACAAAGGGCACGCAAGCCTTCTTGAGAGAAATCTACCCAAAATTTTCGAAGAATCAAGCAAAAGCGACTCAGTTTGCGTGGAACAGCAGCTAGAGGTATAATTGCAATTTCCTAGTGTTTCAATGTGAAAAACGATTTTCCTTCATTGCACTACGAAGATTCTTTTTCTGAAGAACGTTTGTTTTCTGCGTTCCTGTTAATTTTTGGTGTGCTTTGGAGTTGAGAGAATGTTTCCATTTTGGTGGAATCGTCGAGAAGAAAATTGAGTTCGAGTTTTTTTTGTTGAGGTGATACGGGGGATATCTCCTCGCTTCCTCCGATCCTCGATTGCTTCGGAATTTGTTTTGAAATTACCTTTTGATCTATATTTAATTGTCTTTTTTTGGAGTTAACTTCTATTTCTTCTTGTTAGTCAAACGAACTTATTTCTGTCATTGAATCTACCATCACGGCTTTGGTATATTGAAAGCTTTCAGATTGTGCTGATAAGGAAATATATATTTTCCAATAAGAGGAGAAACGCCATCTGAAGAGATTATGCTGTTAGATTTTAGGGAACTGGGATCTTTTTAACCCTGTAAAGAAAAAATACCGGTTATGATACTGGACATGCCTGCTGTCATATCTAG
Organism: Biancaea sappan; assembly: GCA_037074585.1. NCBI lineage: Eukaryota > Viridiplantae > Streptophyta > Magnoliopsida > Fabales > Fabaceae > Biancaea > Biancaea sappan. The sequence goes on along the minus strand of CM073501.1, from coordinate 38,702,818 downwards.
GATAAGTAGTGATAACTAATGTTTACTGTGCAAATGGAAGGGTCATGAATAAAAATAAGTAGCCTACCCGTACTTATCTATCCATCTCTCAGTGCTTCTTTCTTTAACAATAATTTCATTTTGGTCTTCTCATTTTTGCAGATAAATTCTGTAACGAGAAGTTTTAACTTCTCCCTCTTCCTTCCATCTGGATCAAGAATTAATACATGGGTCCAGCATCAGAATTGTTGCCTGAGAGCAGTTGTAGTAAGCCTCTTGGGATTAGGGCCCTAGAGTTTATGAAGGGAAGCCCTGTTTCCTTCAAAGCCCACCAAGCCATTGTTCTCATTGTAACATTTTTTGCTTATGCAAGTTATCATGCTACCCGAAAAACAACAAGTGTTGTTAAGAGTGTCCTTGATCCGCAATCATCAGATTTGGACTTGCAGTTCGCTTTATCTCTATTGGGATCAAATAATACCAACAAGTCAACTGGAAACAGAAAATTTTCCTGGGTTCTTGGAGACGGTTGGGCTCCTTTTGATGCATCAGATGGGACAGCCCTGCTTGGTGAATTGGATGTTGCTTTTCTTTCAGTATATGCTTTTGGGATGTATTTTTCTGGGCATCTGGGTGATCGAGTAAATCTGAGGATTTTACTAACAGTGGGGATGTTAGGAACTGGTTTGTTTACTTCTTTCTTTGGAGTAGGGTACTGGGGGAACATCCATAGCTTCTATTACTACTTAGTAGTTCAAATGATTGCTGGGTTGTTTCAATCCACTGGATGGCCATCAGTAGTTGCTGTTGTTGGTAATTGGTTCGGGAAGAAGAAGAGAGGGTTGATTATGGGTATATGGAATGCCCACACTTCTGTAGGGAACATTGCGGGTTCTTTGATTGCTTCTGCTATGTTGAGCTATGGATGGGGTTGGTCCTTTGTCGTGCCAGGTCTTATGATTGGTTTCATTGGTTTGGTGGTTTTTCTTTTATTGCCAGTTTCACCCGAGTCTGTTGGAGCTTATCCAGAGGAATATGAATGTAACTCACCGAGGAAAGATGGAGATGAAGTAACAGAGCCATTGTTGAGGTCTGAGACAGTTGTTGAGGAGAATGCTATTGGGTTCATAGAGGCGTGGAAAATTCCCGGGGTTGCTCCTTTTGCTCTTTGCCTTTTCTTCGCTAAGTTGGTTGCATATACGTTTCTCTACTGGCTTCCATTCTATATTAGCCACACAGGTACCTGAACTTTGTTCTTGTGGTTTTATATTGTGTCTTTATGTTTTAATCTAAGTAACATGTTCTCTTGAGTAAGCGAACAGTTCGGTCTCTGAATTATTTGACCCATTTAGCTTTAGTCCCAGTAGATTAGTTTGTGTAAGAGTCAGTCCTGGAATATATCAAACTTTGTTGCAAAGTAGTCTTTTTGTCAAGCGAATTGGATGCTGAAAAGACTAATTTGTAATGAATTTGTTATTTTTAAAGACTAATTTGTGCATGCACTAATTTCCGAGACTATATTGATATAACAATTCAGGGGCTAAATTGTTAGTGTACTCTTTTCTGTTGTTCCAGTTATAGAAATCAGATCATGGAATTCATTCATACTCCATCATTCAATTCATAATGCTTATTCATTTATGCTCATCATGATCATGCAGCAATTGATGGCAAATATCTATCAAGTGAGACAGCAGGAACACTATCCACTTTATTTGATGTTGGAGGAGTGCTTGGAGGAATTTTGGCTGGGCACATTTCAGATCGGTTAGATGCCAGAGCCATAACAGCAGCAAGTTTCATGTACTGTGCAATCCCTGCGCTCTTCTTCTACCGGAGTTACGGGCACGTATCATTGATTGTCAATGTGGTGTTGATGTTCATCACTGGCATGTTTGTGAACGGGCCTTATGCTCTCATAACAACTGCTGTTTCAGCTGACCTGGGAACGCACAGTTCTTTAAATGAAAATTCGCGGGCTTTGGCGACTGTGACAGCAATAATTGATGGAACTGGCTCTGTAGGGGCTGCAATTGGTCCATTAATAACAGGCTACATATCGGCGAAGAGCTGGAATGCAGTTTTCACAATGTTGATGGCAGCAGCTCTAGTTGCCGGGCTGCTTTTAACCAGGCTTGTAGTGGCAGAGGTAGCTGCAAAAATTGCAGAGTCAAGGCCTCAAGTAGCACAAGAACCTACAGTTGAAGTATAAGAATTTGAAGAGCTACAGAAATACTGTTTGACTATTATATGTCGACTCTGAGAGTGTCTATGAGCTCTCGTCCAATGCTTCAGGTCACAAAATTAAGGAAGAACATGCCCAATAAAGGCCGAAAATGGAGAGGGCTTTTTTTAATTTGAACCTCCTCCATGATCTTAAAGGCATATGGGGATGTTATTTGTTTGTACATTATGTGTGATTTAGCCAATTTTAGTATATCATCAATTCATCATCCCACATGATGACCTTTACAAGAACTGGTCCTAGTTTTTCTATATTGGAAATCACTACATTGTTTGGAGCTCAGACATGAGATCTCTCCCTGTCGGTTTACAAATGGGTTTTCCTCGAAAGGCCTGATGGGTGAAGCTGCTAAATGTCAAGAAATACCTCAATCTTACACTGTTTGTTCTTTTAGTTAGTTTGGTTGAGATGCTTTTGCAATCAGTTTCTTACATCACCTGTCTGATATCTTATGTATTTCCTGGCCTAATGGCATATTGGTTGAAGTAATTTTTTTTTTTAATCAATCAAATCCCCTTTACCCAATTTTACAAGCTTCATTTTGGATACAGATGATGCTATTTATATAGATGGGATCTTTTATAGGAATTAAAATCTTTCATTGTCGCATGCTGAGCACATATTGGTTAAAGTACCTCAACTGGCCATCAGAATCTCTGGGTCATCAGAGAGCTTTTACATGGAGGCTTCAACAAGAAGTTTTTTGCTTCAACAGATTGCATTATGGTTGTATTTAGTTTAATGAGTTTTTTGCTTTTAGAAATTTTTTTTGAATGAATTTCTTAAAATCATGGCTCTAAAAAGAAGAAGCCAATTCTTTTTGTCAGTTTCTGTATAGAATTATTCTTACTCTTTTTGTAGTGTGAAACAGTACTAGGCTGTTTTCCCTTTTACCCACAGCTCAATGTTAGTGGAAAACACCTATTTCTGAAGGGTCGCTAGGATATAAAATATTACCCTGAAATTCTAAGGCATTTGTCCGTGTTCTCGGAGGTATTTAACAATTTAATGTATTAGTGCTTTGTCAATGGTATTGACCATTTGATGAAGACACAATATCATTAAGATATTGGAAAATACATTTTATAGTGTACTAGTGATTTTGTCGATGTTATTGAAACTTGGATGAAGACAATATTATTAAGATAATGGGGGAATTTTTTTTTCTTTTTCTTTCTGAACTTTTTGATGATTTTTAGGAATGATAAAATTGTTTGGTTTCAAAATATTTTGAGGAATATTTTGAGATGTTAAGGAATATTACATTCACGTGTTAATTTCGGTGACAATATTTCTAAGAATCAGATATTATTTCTTTGAAAAATATTAATGATTACTTTTGACAATATTTTTACCAACAAATTAATAATAAGGGTAGAGTTGCAATTTTGAAAATGTCAAGGTGTGTTTGATTGTGTTTTTATTTGTGTTTCATTTTAAAAGTAATTTTATGAATTCATTTTTAAAACTGCCTTTGAAGATTAAAAAAAATCTTTTGGATAATTTATCTTGAAAATAATTTTAAAATAAAAAAAAAGCATTTGCAAGATTTTTTTTAAAATAAAATTTAAAAACTTATTAATACAAAAAATTTAAATAATTTAGCACAACATTTTTTTAAACATAAATAAATACAAGTCAAATTGTCACTATATCCTATTTTCAAATTAGTTTTTGAGAACATATGGAGCTTGTTTTCATTCTTTTTATTTTAATGAATTTCAAAAGTAATTTCTAATAAATCTTTTCAAAATATTATAATGATCAAGTTTGTTTTTTCATTTTTTATTTTTAAAAACAAAAAAATTATTATTGAAAATAGAAACAAACCACGCCCTAAATCTTTGATCAACCACCATTACTGATAATATGAAGTCATGCGAAAGGTCTCCCTCTCTACGTCTCTCTGAGGGAGCCAATGATCATGTGAAAAGATCAAAATCCAAAAAGCAAACTGTTTTCTTTCCTTGTTGGGGAAAAAAAAAAAGGAAAAAGATCAAACTTAACATGGTTAACAAGCATATAAGCTTTTCAAAAACACATGCAGTCTGCTAAACTAACAAGAAACTAAAAAGAACAAAATCCAATTAGATCTTATCATTGGATAAAGACAATACACTTGTGTGTAAGTAAAACCAAGTAACTTGTTTCTCAATATTTTGTGAATACATATGTTTAATCCTAAAAGGCAAGAATCTCATTCCAATAGGGCACTAATCAAAGTTGTCAATTGTCATCACTGCCCTTCTTCTTAGGCTTGCGATATTGTTCCTCAATGTGCTTGGCCATGATAACGGCAGTGTCAGCAAGCTTCCTGATGTTAGGAACTTGATAGTTCTGAGCCAAGTAAACCCCACAGACGGTCCCCGATATGAAAGAGAAGCAACTCCTGATTATACCCATTGCCGCCGAGGCTTGATTTCTTGTTTTAGCTCTGAAATTTCTGCTGTTACGGCTACACTTTCGCAGAAATTGCTTTGTGAGAATGACTGTCAGAAAGAATCAAATCTGCATTAGGCCAAAATCATCTGAGATGAGATTTCATTTTTTATATTAAATTAGTGCTTCAATCACTGGTAGATTGGTTATTTATCAATTTGGTCCCTGAAAGATTGCTTGCATCAATTTGGTCCCTAAAAGATCCAACCCCAATCAATTTGGTCCCTCAGTCAACAATAATTTACTCTTTCAAGGACCAAATTGATAAAAGCAATATTTTGGGAACTAAAAAAGTAATTTACTATTTTTTTAAAATTTTCAAACTATTATGAAAGACACTAAATATAAAGTGTGATAAGTAATTTTGTTGTGAACTGGAATTGTTAGTTGAATTATTGAAACAATCAGCAATGTGAATGACACAATAACGAGATGGACAAGTGTAACAGCCTTTGCAAATCAGCTTTATTTGGATAAGGGACACCAAATCAGTTCTTCTAATTTATTATTTATGAAAAAGATTAGCATATCAAAATTTATTTTCATTTGCATAACGAGTTGATAGTCATCACTTCCCAAGGGGCAAGAAAAACCTACATTAAATCCTTTGGTTTGGGACTAATATTGGACTAATATGATTGTCTCCATGTTATGAGCCCAATTCGGCATCTATATAAGAGAGCTTGGAACTAGAAACTCTTTAACTGTACCCAAAATAAGTGTTACGGGCACCTAAGCACCACTAAGGGGGCATTTTTTTTTTTTTTTTAAATTAAGAGGTTTCAGTCTGAATATATATTTCGATATTAAGATATTATATACTAAATAATTAAAATTATTCTTTTTTATTATATACTAAATAATTAAAATTATTCGTTTCTTTTTCAACATTTGTATACATTAAATAAATGTCAATAAAGAATGTATTTAGAACAATTAATGTGTAAAAAGTTTTCAGACTTTTCATGAGATCAATTGAATAAGATACATTTAAAGCTATTCAGCACTTAATAAAATTTAAAAAAAAAAAAAGATTCAAAGTCTCAAAAACAAAGATTCAAAGTCTCATTAAGTCCAAACAAATGTCCACTAAATTAGACGCCAGTCACACAATGGCATCTAGAGACTTGGCGCCTACGCGCCTGGACACAGCCTCTGGGCTGTTTATAGCATAATTTTCTTTCTTTTTTATTTTTCTTGTAATTTTGGACTTTCTTATGTTTTTAATGTATTTTATTTTAAGTGGGCAGTTATTAAGAGTAGTTTATGCCATGTTTAGGAGTAGTTTTCTGCCATGTCCTTCATTTTAGGGGAAACTATGAAGTAATTAAACTATTATTATAGTTAATGAAACATCATCAGAGAAGTTCATCATATGTATGAGCATTTTCTTAGGAGATTGCAGGTTCTCTCAGCAGAATTTCCACCATAGGTATAAGGCAAAAATCCCCAAATAATTCCCATAATATCCTAAGCCTGAACCAGAGACCCAGATAAGTGTCTGAGGACTCTTAACAATGAGGAAGAGGAAATTGCTGTGGTCAGTGAAGCGATGGACAGGTGGCAACTAATGACCGCCATCAAAGAGGAAATGGTTAGAAGAGAGAGAATGGGAAGAATAAGGGCTAGCATCCTCAAAGCTGCTAGTCTGGCTTACTACTCCTATCCTTTTCTCTATAGTTTTTTACTGCCATTTATATTTTTGCTACTTTAGATTGTCTTGGCTGGTCTTCTGCCTCGTTCTCTGTTACTCTTTTGGTCTTGTGTTATTTTGGTTCCATTAGAAGCTACTTAGAACAGTGGATTCCTAACGATCTATAATACCTATCAGACCAGTCAGGAATGAGCAGAAGTTAGAAGATCAGAACTTCTAATTTGATTGGGACACCATATTCGATAATTATGTACATATTTCCAAGCTCTTACCAACCTGTGACAATACCAACTTATGACAATAATTGCAAGACAAACCAGAATAATAACACATAGACCAAGAAAAAAAAAACTGGAACCAATTATTTATATCTATCAGCCTCAAGTTGACCTCATATCTATAAACTGCATTTAGGAGTTCTCCTTTGAGCAAAAATGAGGATTAGATGGCACGGGAAAAGGCACATAATATTGAAATGAAGGCTAGTAAACAACTATGAAAATCAGAAAATCAATAACCAAGTTTCTGCCCTACAACTTCAATATCTGCATAGACAAAATAGCGACTATCCATATGTGTGGGTGTATTGGCTCTGAGTGAATCTAGTCCAACAAAGTACTAAGATATTTGTTATTCAGTTCTTCCTTCTCAAAGCACTCATTTACTTAGATAACTTCAAATAGTTCATTGACCAGAAAAAAGTTGTATTTTGTAAGAAATTTCTGTTAAATAAATACAATGTTTCTGAGGCACATAGAATTTTTGTTATTAGGTTCCATCTTCTCAAGTCACTCTTTCATTTACACAATACATTAAGCTTTCTCAGCATTAAAATTACAGGCTATCCATTTATATTGTAGACATGCAAATACAATACATATCAGTAGAAGGTGGCAAATGTGTGACGGGGTGATCAAGGTTCCAAAAGAATTATCACGGCGATTATTTGTGATCATCAGAAAGTAATGCGGAATTGAACACTGAACACTACAGCAAATCTTAAGATATATGTCTGAAGATACAAAAATCTCTGGCTGTTAGTTAAAAGTTATCATCAACTTCAAAATACATCTAGTTGATGCATCTTACCAGTCGCAAAACATCACATCCCATACTCTAACTTCTGATAGAAAATGCAAATTAATAAATTAATTACTAATATACCAGACTGTAAAACTCCCGTATAACTGTCTTCTCCGACCTACTAAAACTCAATACTATTGCACTCACATAGCTTCAACTCGTTCATTCAAAGTAAAACAATAACACAGGAACAGAATATTGATGGATCATAAACAAAGAGGCAGCAACTCCCCCCTCCCCAAAAAAAGAAAAAAAGAAACTCGACCCCGATATTCTTAAACTCACAAATATAAAAGCATTGACAGAAAATCCCCCTTCAAGTCATCATTAAAAAGACGCAAAATTCCTGGTATATTAGAGAAGTTAGCATATCTAAATTGACAACCCAATAACCTGGAAGAAATTTAAATAATATGGGAATGTCATGCAGCAACTCTTTGGGAAGAAAACAAAAAATTCCGAAACCCGTCATCATCATGGTAAAGATATTAAAAAAAAAAAAAGAAACAATTCCCCACAAAGAACAGACATAGTAACATGGAGCATCTCTTACCGGCCTGAATAGCGAGGCTGATAACAGGGAAGAAGACAACCAGAGATTGTGGGTATATGGTAGGTATCCGTGTCACCAGATCAAAGGAATCCGAAATTTGTTTGGGAAAAAGTTGCAAGAAGTTCGAGAAATTCTTCGCGTGCTTGAAGTGGTTGTAAAAGACGGTGGGGGATCTAGAAGGGTCCAACCTAAAACTGCGACAAACTGTAGCGGAACCGACACCGGAAGACGGAGTGGCAGCCAATTACACGCCGTTGTTCTTGTTCATCCCAGGTGAGTGTAATTCCATAAGTCATGACCCAGGCGATTTTTTTATTTTAAGATTAAAATACTTAAATTTGAATATATATATATATATATATATCTCTAAGATATTATTTTTAAATTTAAATACTGAATAATTACGTCTGATTATTCTTTTAAAATCTAAATACATATAATTTATAAAAAATTATATTCAATTCATTTTTAAATAAATAAATAACACTTTTCTTGTTAATTATTATATTATGTGATATTATAAAATTTATTGTTAATAATTTTTATTTTATTTTATACAAATACTAATATAATTTACATTTATTTTATTATATATAAAAATTTTCACTTATATAATATTTATAAGATTTGATTTAACTGGTTGAAATAATTTTTTAAATTTAGCATGATACAAATTTGAATATTCTTAAGAGTTTTTTTTAATATCCAAATAAAGTAAAGTATGACTCAAGATTAAATCAGTTTAAAGTCTAGATCAGATTCAAGCTCTTACTAAGTGCAAACAAATGATCATGTAAAAAGTCCTTCAAAATTTAAATTATTTGTAAATAGTCCTTTAAAATTTTAAAATTGGCAATTACATTCGTAAAAGTTGCCTAAATTTACTTTTTGGTCCCTAAAGATATACACGCTGACGATTTAGTCCATAAAAGTTCAAACCACTAAATATACATAGGGGCCGTTTGGTAAGGTTTCTCTCGTTGGAAAAAAACATTCAGTTCCATTACTGTTTATTTTCTTGGACCATTTGGTATCATTTTGGCAAGAAAAACGGAATTCCTTCTTCCCTCAACAGTGCACTATTTTTTTTCATTACATTTGCGATGAAAAACTGGTTTCTCATATGGAAAATCAGTGAAATGTCCATTTTGCCTTCAAATTTTTTCCTGAAGATCAGAAGTGTCCTTGCCTGTTGAAACTTCGTTTTCCTGGTTTCACCGTCAACTTCTTCCCCTTCTGAGATGTAATGAAAAAATGGGAGATTAAGATGGACCGTGCTCTTTGCTAATAGAGATGGACCAGTCGGCTGGCCGGATGACACAGGTGACACCAGGCCGGCAGTGCACCAAGCAGTCGGCAGCTTGGCATAGGCAGGCCGACAAGCCTGGTCTAGGTGATTGACCGCCTGACAAAGGCCAACCGTGTCACATCCCAAAAATTGAGCATGTGAAAAGATACTACTCATCTGATATAATTCTCAAACATACGTTATATACATATATTCTGTAAGGTTTTACATTCAACCTTAATCATTCATTCCACACTACAGAATTATATTCATCTGATAAGCAAATATAGACATACATAGTCTGATATTTCCATCTCATCGCAAGCCTAGGAGACCTATAGAAAATACAGAGCTTTTCTAATATCCACATTAATAAGTACTGGTGTCCCACCAGACAGAAATAGAGAATAAACCCAAGGGGCTTCTAATCTTCAAACGGATACTCTTGTTCTTTATTTTCTGTATCTGAAAAAAAAATAATCATAGGGAGTGTGAGTTTATTTAAAAACTCAGTAAGTAAATAACTGTACTATATAAAATATCAAAAGTACAAATACCACATTTACTCATATAATTAATTATCTTATACATCGAGTAGTATGAGACTCTAACCCTTTCAAACTCATGAATAAGATCTCATAGATATACACCGAGTAGTATGGGACTCTAACCCTTTCAAACTCGTGAATAAGATCTCATAGGTATACGCCGAGTAGTATGGGACTTTAACCCTTTCAACTCGTGTATAGGTTTCATAGATATGCACTGAGTAGTATGGGACTTTAACCCTTTCAAACTCGTGTATAAGATTTCTTAGATATACACCGAGTAGTATGGGACTTTAACCCTTTCACACTCGTGTATTAGATCCCGTAGATCTTTACTCATTAATAAAATAGTGAGAATTCATCACATAGTACAATTGTCATGAGATAAATAATTTCTTCATACTCTTATTTCTACTGATCATCATATACTCCCATATGAAAAATTAATTGCTTATTATCCAAATAATATTGTAAATGGGACTTATATTGTACTTTGACTGGTAATATCAAAGTAGCTGAGCAAGGTTATTCACTCACCTTGATTTTTGTCCAAGTTTACCTTGTTCCACACTAGAATTTGTGTAGGAAAATTTCCTAGTAAAATATATTACAAGGAATCATAAGAAAGGAAACAAAATCACGAAAATACGTAAAATTTTCTGACTGCTACAGTAACGGGTTGCTACAGTACGATTTGCTACAGTAACGATTTGCTACAGTAACGGTTCGCTACAGTGCCGGTTCGCTACAGTAACGTTGACTGCTACAGTACCGTTGACTGCCGACACTACAGTAACTGCTACAGTACCGAAGAAAATTTTCCAGATTTTTTTCCCGAAATTTCTGGTTGCTACAGTAACTCGAAGAAAAATTTCAGATTTTCAGTTGCTACAGTACTTCGAATTTTGCAGAAAATCTTTCAAAAAAATTCATCCTTTCCTTTCTTTTGATTCAAAACCAGAATCTCAACTCTTTTAACCAATTATAACTCAAATATAACTTCTAAAACAACTGAGATTCATGAATTATCATCAAAATCTTCAAGAACAAAACCTCCTCTAATCTTGTATATAAACTGAAATTTAAGGAAAATAATCGGATTAAAGCTTACCTTTGATCCTTACAAAGCTTTTGAACCGAACAAATAATCAGAAATTCTGAAGATCAAGGAAATGATTTGAGAAGAAAATGAAGAGCTGAGAGAGAAATCTTTTCTGCTTCCTTCGGCTGAGTGAAAAATGAGGGTTACTATTGAAACTTTATATTAAATATTTCTAATGGGTTATTCAATAACCCATGGGTATCTATAACCCAACATCCAAACCCATCCAGTCAATTTACAATAAATGGACTAATTGACCATTCTGAAACCACTTTTCCATGAATTTCACCATTCTTAGAATATATCCCTCATTGTGCAAATATTTAGTCCAGTCATTTAACTCAATTTTCATAAATAATATTCAAAGAGAACAATTAAATATGAAAATTAAAAATGACCAAAATAAATAACTAAAGTAACGTTGTAGAATTCTAAAATACTCTTAAGCGAATTATATTCTGAAATTAACGGGTATTACAAACCGACAGGCCTGGCACCAGGCGCCCGACCGTCTGGTACAGGTTGGTCGATTGCCTGATAAGCGAGCAACGGGTAGGGTAGGGGTAATTTAGTCATTTGTTCTAATTTTTCCTTTATTTCTTCTTAAAAAATATTTTATTCCTACTCTATTTTCTATTTCATACCAAACATCTTTTTTTTTTTCATTCTCTTTTCTCTCTTTCATTCTCTTTTCCTTTCTATTTTCCTATTTCATATTCTTTCCTAGATACCAAACGGCCCCATAGTACCTCCATCCATCTTTGATTGTTTTCTCTTAACATAGCGATGCTGACGTGTCTTATTATCCTCCCACATGACTTGTTAATCGCTAATGTGGCACCCCCTTCCTATAATTTTTCTTTATTACATGGGAGGTTGAATCCAGGCTGCTAAATTTCAATATCTAGTCTCGGGTCCAGATTCGCTGTCTTACAAGGTAGTGCCTTTCTTTTTAGTAGCGATTATTATTGTTTTTAAAACTTTTAACAACGAAAGTCTTTAAAGGCAACAACTCCAAACCCCTAGTCTCATATCACTTGACGTGAGGTACAAGCTTAGTGGTACCACCGCTCATATTTTGCTTGTTGATATATCACATTAAGTAATCACATGACAATAACATGATATCTAGGGATCATTTTATTTACAAAAGAGTAACTATCAAGGACCAAATTGTGAGTATTAAAATTTTTCTAGGACCAAATTATTTGTGAATAGTACCACTGCAAGGAGATTCAACAATTGGAATGAAATTATTTGTGATATTTCTCTGTACTTTTTTATGTTGATAGTTTCTTAATTAAAGCTCTCACGCTGTTTTCATGAGAAATTGTATGTTCTTGATTTTTTTTTTGTCTGTTTGATACATATAAAATGATATTTGCACATGCATCTCATTTGATGTTACCAAATTCTAAATATATTATTGAAAAAAAAATTAATTTAACATACAAATGTGAAATTAGGACATATTTTTTTAGGACCAAATTATAAAAAAAATCTCCCAAAGGACAAATTATAATTTACTTTAAATATAAATTTTTTTTATTATTTTATAGGAGGGAAGTGCAATTTTTTAAAAGAAAACAAGGACTAGGTAACTCAAATGGAGCTCAAATGGATTCTAAAAATATATTTCCTCCTATATGAAATATTGATATAATATGAATTACTTTTACTTTATATCAAATGATGCAATATTGACCATCCAGCGCACTCATATGATGTTTGATATGTATTAAAGTTTGAATAATGGGTTTGATGAGAAAATATTCAAATAAAAAAATTGGTGATTAATATAATGTTTTTAAAAAAATGGAATCCATGTTAATGCTATCAATTGGCATACTATATTCTCTAAAAGCTTAAATAGTATTTAATGTGGTTCAGGGTAAGATATATAGTTCTTTGCTTCTATCATTATCTAATTTGAAGAACCTTACATTCGTCGACATCAGTCAGAATTTCATTCAACTAATTGGTTAGTCGCGCAATCTTAGAACCCTCTAAACATCAGTTTCAATCAACTAATTTGAAGCATTCCTTTGTCCATCAGCAAACAAAGACTAAAATTTGTCTTTGTTTAAAAAAAATTCTCGAACAATTTGGTCTCTAAAAGTTCTTCATTTGTAAACAAAATAATCACTAGATGTCATGTCCTTGTTATATTATCGGTAAACAAGTTATGTAAGATGAAAACAAGCCACGCCAATATCATCATTAAGACAAAATGACCAAGATGGACGAATAGACTAATTTGTATAATGGTTTGGACTTTTAAAAACTAATAAGTATAATAGACTAATAGAGATCTTTCAGTGATTGAATTGTTAACGAACATATTTTTCAGCGATCAAAGAGTGAGTCTAGTCTTAAGATTTTACATTCAAGTCTTTTTGGCTATTTTTTTTCCTTACAACATTAACTCAATTGTCACCTCATAATGTTGACATGTAAGAATCTATATATTTTTAAATTGCACTTTTCAATGTAATAGTCTCATAATATGGAGAGTCAAAGGTGCAATTGAATTAGCACTATTATGAAAAAAATTAAACAACCTATTTGTTTAGATGTAAAAGTTCAAGGATCTAATTGCCAATTTTGAAAGTTTAGGAAGCCATTTACAAATAACCTTGTTTAAGAGAACCTTTCATAGTTTTCTCTAACAAAATATAAGTTATAATTGGAGAAAAATTATATAAAGTTTCTTATATTTTTGTTATCAAGTTCTATATTAAAAATAAAACATGTGTAAAAAGTGTCTTAAAAAACTAGTTATTTAATGGTGAATTGTGAAAAAATATAAAGTTTTTTAAAAAGATCATTCAGTTACCGTATTTTGATTAGAAAACTATAAATTTATCATATTTTAATTAGAAAATCTGATAGTAAAGATATAAGAAATTGCATATAATTTTTTTTCCTTTTAATAATATACCTGATTCTATAAATGTTTATAGTTATATTTTTTTAATCTTTTCAATGATAACATGAACTATATTATATTATAATTAATATAGTAAACTCATTTAAATATTTAAGTGTATATAATTTAAATTTGATGGTTTAGTACAAAACTGGATATATTCCTTTTTATTGTGCATGTTCCTTTTTTAAAGAGTTTAAGAATGTGTAATATCCCGCATTTTTTATTTCCTTTAACAATAATAATTCTTCTCTTTTATCAGATAATTTTCTAAATAATTTTCTTTCAGATAATTATAAATTTTACTATTCACCAATTTTACTATTTATGTGAATAGTAATCTCACAGAAAATTTACAAGATTCTCATTAATTATGTCTAAGCTTCAATGTATACAAAAATAATTTACATAATATTTGTTATTATCTTTACATCTTTGTATCATAAACTACCATAAAATATATTTCTACACTTCAATCTCATCATTAATATCATCAAAGCCTTCCCTTTTTGCCCTTTTCCTAAAATGATCAATTTTCTAAAAGTGAGATATAAAATATCTCAGTAGCTAGTCACTTTATTAAAAAAATGTAAACACATGAGGAGATCATTTCAACCATAAAAGTATTGATAATAATTAAATTTTTCTTATTCACTATGTAGAATAAGATTTATAAATAAAATTCTGTAAAAACTTATTATGCACATAGATATCATAAATCATAAATAATCATGTTTTTATAGAAGACTAACTATCTGATCCAATTCTCAACCTCTAAACTTCTTAAACTTCTTTCTCTGCGCTGCATTTCTAGTTCTCTCTCTCTCTCTCTTTCTTTCTCTCTCTAATTTTCTCATCTCTTTCCCGTATGCCCCCATACACACACCACTCATGCATATATATATATATATATATATATATTAATCTATCAATATCATTATTTTTTTTTCTTTTTCTCTCATTCATCTACTTGTACACACACTTCTTCTCTTTTCTTTCTTTTGTTTTCATCTCTTCCCCTCCCTTTCTTTCTTTTCTATTTTCATCTCTTTCTTTTTCCATTATTTGGCTCATGACATCTGTCCACTTGCCATTTGCTAACCACACACACACACACACACACACATGTATTTATATTTATATTTCTTTTAGTAAAATTTGTAAAACGTCCTCATATCTTCTTCGTTCCATTTAATTAGGTCCCTAGCCTAATGAATAAAATTATATTTATGTTTCTCAAAAATTTCGTTATAACTATTTTATCTTTATTTACTTGCTCATTTATTTATTTAGTTTCATTTTTTAAGGTAATTAAATTTGGGATATCACATTCTCCCCCCTTAAAATGAATTTTGTCCCCAAAATTCAAACTAATACATATATACATATATGAAAATTGCAACCACGATGTGTATGAAAATATCTCAAATACAAACATCACACTTACTAACATAGTCAATCTATCATTCATTTTACACAACTGTAGTATTATATTTGTTTGAATTTACGTATAATTTCTTGGGTGATCAAACCCTCAATCACTTTGCATTTGTGCCGTAGATACTTGCACCGAGTGACTTAGGAATTTAACCCTCAAACTCTTTGTGCATAAATGTGTCGTAGATACTTGTACTGAGTGACACAGAAATTGAACCCTCAAACTCTTTGTGCATAAATGTGCCGTAGATACTTGTACTGAGTGACATGAGCATTTAACTCTCAAACTCTTTGTGCATAAATGTGCCGTAGATACTTGAATTCTCTTGAATTTCTATCATCAATCATAGCAATTATCATATATTATCAACTGAAAGGTTGATTGTTTAATATTTTAATAATATTGTAAATGGAACTTATATTATACTTTGTCTAATGATATCAAATTAGTTTAGCAAGGTTATTCGCTCACCTTGACTTTTGTCCAATTTTACCTTGAACCATCCTTAAAAATATGTAAGATAATGGAAAGTGCATCACAAAAGCATCCAAGGCAACCTTTTTTTTTAGTTCTAATTTTATTTTCTTATAGAATTTAATTTCTATTATGAAACATATCTTTACTTGGTTCATAATACATCATAATCATACATATTTTCTTCTAACTCAAATTCTCTCTACAGAATTAAGAGTTATTACATAAACATAGATATGTTTATACTAATAATATATATAATCATAAATATGGCATGGAATAAGAATTCCATATCATTTTTGTAAAATTTCATCTTCAAGAATACTTTTAGAGAAAGAACAAACACATGGATAATTTATATGATCATAGGAAATATAAGCTTTATTTATAATTCAATGTACACTTTACTAGGTACTTAATTTTATAGAGATAAATATCTCTAATATGTTTATCTAGATTATCACACTCAAGGTAAATTCTAATTCAGCTTCGGCATACCTTTCCTTTTTATAAATTTAGGCTATAATGATTTCTTATATGTAAAATATACTGGTTATACATACATTATAAATAAGACTTCACTATTTCCTTTATTCATCAAAAGACACCTAGTATGCCTTTATTCATCTTTAATCAATTCTCTATATGACTTACTTCTACTCAAATATTCTTCTAAATCTCACTTAATCATAACAAACATTCACAGTAACTCAAACATAAACATCATAAAAATAATACTTTTAACAAATCAAACAATTACATGTAAGTATTTTTCTTTCTATAAGATGGCAAGACCTTTCCTTTGATACCATTTTATAATATCCCGCATTTTTATTTCCTTTAACAATAATAATTCTTCTCTAAATCGGTTTACCAGATAATTTTCTGAATAATTTCCTTTCAAATAATTATAAATTTCACTATTCACAAATTTTACTATTTATGTGAATAGTAACCTCACAAAAAATTTAGAAGATTCTCATTAATTATGTCTAAACTTGAATATATACAAAAATAATTTACGTAATATTTGTTATTATCTGTATATCTTTGTATCATAAACTATCATAAAATATATTTCTACACTTTAATCTGATCATTAATATCATCAAAGCCTTCCATTTTTGCCCTTTTCTTGAAATGATCAATTTTCTAAAAGTGAGATATAAAATATCTCAGTAGCTAGTCACTTTATTAAAAAAAAAATGCAAATACATGAGGAGATCATTTCAGCCTTAAAAGCATAACATCACACTGATAATAATTAAATTTCTCTTATTCACTATGTAGAACAAGATTTATAAATAAAATTCTGTAAAAACTGATTATGCACATAGATATCATAAATATAAATAATCATGCTTTTATGGAAGACTAATTACCTGATCTGATTCTCAACCTCTCAACTTCTTAAACTTCTTTCTTTGAGTTGCGTTTCTAGTTCTCTCTCTCTCTCTCTCTCTTTCTCATCTCTTTCCCGTATGCCCCCATACACACACCACTCACACATATATATATTATTCTATCAATATTATTATTTTTCCTTTTTTTTTCTCTTATTCATCCACTTGTACACACACTTCCTTTCTTTTCTTTCTTTTGTTTTCATCTCTTTCCCTCCCTTTCTTTCTTTTCTATTTTCTTTTCTTCCTTTTTCTATTATTTGGCTCATGACCTCCATCCATTTGCCATTTGCTAACCCCCCCCACACACACACACATATTTATATTTCTTTTGGTAAAATTTGTAAAACGTCATCATATCTTCTTCATTCCATTCAATTAGGTCCCTAGCCTAATGAATAAAATTCTATAAATGTTTCTCAAAAATTTCGTTATAATTATTTTATCCTTATTTACTTGCTCATTTATTTATTTAGCCTCATTTTCTAAGGTAATTAAATTTGGGATATCACAAAATGAGTCCAGTGTATTAGAAAAATAAATTTTCTTGTTCAAGAGTTGAACACGAGTAATCTAAATTGACCCAAAAAAGAAAGTGTACCACCAGCATTAGACTAATTTTTGTGAATTAGTATCATTGTTCACTTAACCCTTGAAGAAATGGTCTAATGATGAAATGAGTATATATATATATTACTAAATTATGCACATAAAGCATTATCTGTAGAATTTTTAATTTTTTTGTGATCATTTTAGTCAAAAGATTGGTGAATAAAACATAACAGCTTAAACCACCATTCATGTGGTATCAGCTAAAAAAGGATCTTGTAGATATGAGATTTCTTGCGAATGAAAGTTCGTATGATTGATCATCTTCTTTGGATCAACTAGTTTTTTTTCAAAGATAAATAAGATTCTAATTTTCCATATCCTCCACAACACTAACAATAATTCTCAAGCAAACCTTCCCCATTATTTTGTTTATCCTTCGAAAAAGAAATCTTTTCTACAAGCCATGTATTTATTCTATTAGTGTCCTATTAAGCTAATCTAAACTAGAAAATACTGCCAAACCAAACCCCTCTATAATATCTGTGAATGTTTGTGAATATGATCATGATTATGCTTGACTTGTACGTATTTGTACTGATGCAAGAATGTATTATTAATACTGAATGATTGTTCAATGAAAAAGAAAAATGGATCTTGATGTATTGATGGCTTGGAAAATGTGGATTATGTGTAATAACCGATTGCTAATGTCTATATGTGCTATGAAATGTTATATGTACGTTTGAGCCCTTTTAACGGACTAAATTGAAATTTATGAGAAAATATGGTGCTTATATAAAATGAGGAAAAATTAGTAAATCTAAAAAAAATTCATGTTGATGAGTGGCAATTATTTGGTGATGCTTGTGTGTCGTGGGTTGTATGTGTAACATATATGTTTTTGAGAATTTTTTGTTTTGCCCTTATTGTATCCTAAGGGCAATTTGGTCAAAGGCACTTCATACTACGTAACACACACATTCAGCACTTTGCTCAACACACACTTGGGACATGTTTGGTATAATTTGATGGAAATCAAAGTAATGAAATCCCATTTCATCACATACCCAATAGAATCTCATTCCCTCAATATTTGGCCTAAATGGAATCCCTTTCCATCACAATTAATAAGTACCGAACATACAAATAAGAAAAACCATAGGAATGAGAATCCCTTTCTATCACAATTAATGCATACAAACATACCCTTAGCTTTCACTCTCTTCATGCACAAAACACCCACCTTCAGCCCTCTTTCGACTCTCTTCTCCTCATCACCACAATCCACCCTATATCCTTTCACTCTTTGATTCTCCAACGTGTATTGCTTTGTCCAGTGACCTCCCTTCCACTAGAACACCTCAGATTTGAGGTTCTATTTTTTGGAACCCTAGATGAATTAGAATGAAAAATGGTCCAAACTATATTGTGTGAGCTTGGGTCATGATTCCAACCCTTTCCTCATGTATATTGACAATTTCTAAGCTTGGGATTGGTGAAGATTTGATTCTAAAGGGATGTCTTGTTGAATGAAAGTTGTGAGATATTCTTGACAATCTTAAACCCAAGTTTGAAATTGAGACTTTTGAAAGGTTTTACTTTGCAGAAATATGTGTTTGGAGACTAAATAATCTTGTGGGAGAAGGTTTGGAGGCTTGGAACCTTTGTAGACATCAAAGGAGACCCAAAAATCTATGTTCTGAGCGTCCCTTCTTTGCGTCACCAAAGTAGCAATATTTAACTTTGCATGTTTGTAAGTGGGTGTAGTAGCGGTAGCTTGCAAAGAAAGTAATTCTGTCTCTGTGTTCCACTATTGCAGCTGTAACGAACATGCTTTCAACATAATTCTTACCTTTTTCTCACTTGTTTTTGTTCCCAAATAGCCGGGCCTTATTCCTAAATCATCAAAACTACTTGATTCTCTACTTTTACACGGAATCAAGATAGAATTATAGCTTAGACTTGAGGTGAGAGATCATTCTACTCACTCTCATTTAAATTCTTCTAATAGTTCTTAAAATATAGGAAAAGTATGTGACTAATTATATGGTAGTTATACTTGACTAAGAAGAAACATTATCCATAAGAGGGTAATGAAACTACTTGAACTGAAGATATAGTTATAAGCCAAATCAACTTAATGGAATGCCCACGTACGGTCCTTCAAGAGCAAGATGAACAAAGGCATGATGTAAATATGCTAAATGCTTGGTTGTGTTATTGAATTTAAATTGATAATGTGATGAAATAGAGTGTGTGATAAAACTCTTGGCCTCTAAGGCACATGTATAATGGTGTAACGACATTTGAGATGATGTGAGTATGATATATGCTCAATGGATGCCAAGTACGGCTAAATTTTGATATGGTGCTTGAGTATACTATTGTATTGATACTTCTGAATGTTTGTATGTGTGTTGTGACATCGTTAAGAGGAGGAAAGGTTATGGGTTTGAATCGCATAGTTGGAACCGTGGAAGAATACAAAAGTAAAGGTACTTACTACTCCTTGATGACCATCGAGATGATAAAGGGTGTAACTGTGTGGCCTTTGGGCATGGGGGAGTAAATAAGGGTGAACAACGAAAAATGGGACATGAGAGTTCTGAATGTCTTATGTCTAGTGTAATGAAGAATCCTTGCTAGGATTATTGAGTTTTAAATATTATGTTTTTGAATGTGTGTTTGATTGTTTCTTTATTGTTTGAGTAGATTATAATGTTTTTCACACTGAGTATATTTCTCACCTTTTTTTCTTTCCCTTACAGATTCTCCTACTGAAGAAGAGGCGTACCTCACCGAGTAGAGTACTAGAGTCGACACCCCTTTGCTCGGGGTATTATTTTGTCTTTTGTGTATCTGTTTATTTTGAGAACCCTAGTAATCGCTTTGTAACTAGGTAGGTGGGTCCTAGGGAGAGGGTTTCTTGTTATTGAAAGATGTTATATGGGTGTGAAGCTATGTATTTTGAGAATGTTTATTTGCTACATTCTCAATTGAACTTGATATTAAGAATGAATAAAATAGAGATGAATGTTGTAATGTTATTTTGATAAATGAAATATGAGCTCTCCCTAATTATTTTGAATACGAAGTGTGTATATATATATATATATATATATATATTTGTGTGTGTGTGAAATCGAAATTCAGGTTGTTGAATGTTTCCGGTATAGGATATAACATGTTAGTTCAAACTTACAATAGTGAGATGAGACTCATCTACCGTGCCGGTCACATGTCCAGATTGGGGAGTGACACCTATTTACCCAAGTACACTCCGAAAACAAATACTTAAGAGTTTCCTCTTGTTGTTGACATATAGGGCAAATTGGGGACTGGATCATTTCATTCTATACAAATTCTTACAAGATAGAATGGCCTATTTTAAAACTTTCCACATAAAGAACTTGACCTTTGGGCATACCTTGCTATCCCATATAGCATTCCATGTATTCTTCCCAATTGACAAGGAGGTTGATGGGTTGTTCATGGTAGCTATTTGGTGCTTCTTCTTTGGAGTTTGATAACCCTGCTTGACAGTGTAATCCCCTTTTTTAGAATGCTACCAGATAAGCTTATTATTTATGGCCATTATATGGACATATTTTGCCAATATAGTTTTGCACGTTGCAGGGGGAACAATTTCTTGAATAATGGGGGTCTTCCACTTTTGAGTGACATGGTCAATCAAATCTTTGATCTTTTGTAGCGAGTTTCCCATAAAATTAGGTAATATAGTATGGGAACTAATCCATTTATTCTTCTAATACCTATCCTTTCCCCATCACCAGCCTTATAGCACTAATTATCTTCCAAGAGATCTTTTCTAGCCATGACACTAGCCCAACACCATGAGGATCCTTAAGTCTTTTGGCCCTTATAACAAGGAAAATACTTAGCCTTGAGAACTCTAGCCTATAGACTAGTGATTTTTGGGTAATTTCTAGGCTTGTTTAGCTACCATAGCTTGATTCATAAATAAAAGTCTCTAAAACCCAACCCTCCTTCATACTTTTTCTTAAACTCCCATCTCACCTAGTGAAGACTTTCCTCCTTACTTGTAGACTTCCATTAGAAATCAGTGACCATAGAACATAGCCTAGAACAAAAATTCTTAGGGAGCAAAAAAATTACCATGGCATATGACAATATGTCTTAAATAACAACCTATATAAGAACTTATTTTCTTGCTTAAGTTAAGCATTTTTTTTTATCCCAACTTGTGAGCTTGGAGATCACCTTATCCTTGATCCACTTTAAGGCATGAGACTTAGAATGTCCCTAAATTGCTAGTAAACCTAAATACCGCCCAAGGGAATCCCAACTCTTAGGCTAAGTTATCAAACCTCCTCCCTTAAATTTGCCTAGACCTTAGTGCTAAACACTATTCTAGAGTAATGTAAATTAGTTTGTTGCCCCAATATATTAATGAACCAATTCAAAATTCTCATAAACTCACAAGAATTTTTCAAATAAACTTTAAGGAAGAAGATGAAGTCATTTGTTGAGAACATGTGACTCTAAGAGCCTCTCTGGTAACTTGAAAGCCTTCCAGATTATTTTGATTTTTCGCTTTCTTGATAAAACTTCCTTGGCTAGAAGAAAGAGATAAGAGGGGGGGGGGGGGAGAGAGAGAGAGAGAGAGAGAGAGAGAGGATCTCCTTATCTTAGGCCCCTCCTTGAAAGTATGAGTCTCCCAAGATTTTCATTACATTTTGCTTTGTAGCAAGCTGATTTTGTGCAAGCCATGACTCAATCTACCCAAATATGATCAAAACCAAAGTCTAATAAAACTATTTCAAGAAAAAACTATTTCACTTTATCATAAGCCTTATTCATGTCAACTTTTATAGCCATCGACCCTTTTTTATCCTTCTTCATCTTCTTAAGAGAAAGAAAAATTTCTTCCACCATTTATGGAAGCACTTTGGTTTTCCAAAACTAAACCACTAATAATACTCCTCATTATGCTCACCATAATCCTAGTTATAAATTTATGTAAGAAATCAATACAACTTATGTATCTAAATTGACCCAACTCCTTAGGCGCTTCAACTTTAGGGATGAGAGCTATAGTAGTATCAAAAAAACCTTCTTTAAAGGCTCCAATTCTAAAGAAATCTTTAATGGCTCTTCATATGATATCCTTGATGTCTTCTTAAGCATTCTAGAAAAAAGCTCCAATAAACCCATTTGGCCTCAAAGCTTTCTGAGCCCCTAAGCCAAAAATAGCCTTTTTACCTCTTGTAAACTTATCTCATCAGTTATGTGCCTATATTTTGTTCTTGGATAACCATAACATGGACTAATTGGTTGTGCATCTCTGGGTTATCAATATATGAAGTGAATAAATAAATAACTATAAAAAGCATCAAAGGCATCTTGGATATCTACTTGATTCTCCATTCATAACTCATTGTCCCCTTTAAGTCTCAAAATTTTATTTCTACTACTTTTATTAATTGTAGTGGCATAAAAAAATTTAGAATTTTTGTCTTCATACCTTGGCCACTTTAGGTATTTGACTCTAATATAATTCCTGTTGCCTCCACAAGTAATTCAAACTTCTTTTTTTGGTGTTGTTCATTCTCAAAGCTCCAAGCACCATTTTGTAGCTTAACTAATCTAGCTTTTGTCTTTTTAATTTGTAGGTTTGCTTGTCTAAAATTGTTCCTACCCCACTGTTGCAATAAACTAGCAATATGATCAAATTTTACTTGGATATTTTCTGAATAACCGAAGTTTGAACGTTGATTCAAAACTAGTAAAACTATATCTTTATAATCTATATGCTCTATCCAATATGGTTCAAAGACAAATCGCTCTTCATTAACATCACCGTTTACACAAAGATTAATAATAATAAGGGAGTGATTGGTCCAATAGTAGGAAGGAGCTATGGCTAAAAAACTGGGAAAGATAAACTTCCAATTATGATTCATCAAAATCCTATCAATTCTTTCCTAACGATACCACTAATCCTATTATTACACCACGTAAAATGATTGCCTTTCAATGGGGCATCATTGAAGCTAAAATTTTCAAGGAACTTTTTAAAAACACCAAAAACATCAATCTGGGTCTAGTGGGGAGGTATGATACCTTCCTTTTCATGAGCAAACATAATTTGATTAAAAGTTGCCAACAAAGCACCATGGCAAGTCAAGTGTCATTTCACAAAAAGCCTTCTTTTAGCAAAGGTTGGGTTGCCATAAACAAAAGTGAACTAGCATCTCTTCCCACATTACTTCCACAAGCACTTGGAATAAATAAAATTCTAACTACTACTTTGTATATTAAGACTAACTTCTTGTTGCCAAAGCAATCCTAATCCACCAAGGTTTCTGTCAGCATCAACACCAAAGAGACTATCATATTTAAGTCTCCTCTTCAAATTATCTAGCTTCTTCAATTTTGCTTTTGTCTCCATGAGGAAAACTATTTGGGATTTGTTATAGACACAAAGGTCTTTAAGATACCAAATTATCAAGGACACCCCCACCCCATGATAGTTCCAACCTAGGATACTCATGATGAAGGTGGAGGCATGATTTGTCCCGCTTCCTTGGCCTTAGCCAACTTCTCTTTAGGAAACTCTTCAGCATCAATTCTCTTCTTCTTCAGTCTTGGATTAAAGCTCAACTGAAAAGTCATATCCTCCATCTTCCTTGTTGGTGAAGCTGTCAGTATAACTTTTCCATCCCTTAGTGAAAACTCTTGTGTGCTCCTCCTGTTCTTCCCTATAATGCTTGAGAGATAGAGCTTTGTTGTTCAAAAACTCACCTTCTTTGGTTTCTTCATTAACCTCTTCAATCTAGACCTTTTTCCAATTCCAGGCCTGTCCTCTACCTTCCCCGTTAATTACTTTGTTTGCTTTGATCTTCCCAACTAGAGCCTGACTTGCTATAACTATTAGTTGATGAGACTCCACTGCCCTGTAGTCAGACATAGCAAAGCAGTGCAAGAAAACTCTCTAGTTAATAGAGAAGGACCTCTCAAAGGAGAGGAGAGGGGAGAATATTGCTTTCTGTTCTGAAACTTTTTTAATATTCATAACTCAATTTTGGTCCTTAAAATATATTCAATACTTCATATTCTTTATCAACTTTGTTTGTTTGTTTTTTATAATCCAAAAGCTTTGAAAAAACATTTCAAATAATCCTCCTTCCTTAGTTAACATTGTTATTTTTCTACCATTATGTGTGACCTCGCAAGTTGATATGTCATTTTTTATTATCTCTCTCCTTTATCTCATGAGCATTTTCTTCTTTTTACTTTTGAGAAAAAATATTTTGGTATGTAAAAGATATCTGAATTAAATACTAAGGAAAAATGAAGCTTTTTCCATTTCCAAAAATACACTTTTGCATTTTGCAATTTGTAATTTTTGTGTTTGTGCTTCTATGGCTTAACATTAATTTAAAACTTACTACACCATTGGTATTGTAGGATAATATATGCAAAGACTATATAATATTAGTTTTTAATCTTTTAAGGATTATTTTGAATTTCATTTATATCTTAATATTATTGGTTTTAAATTTTTTAGGGACCAAAAGAAAAATTACAAGATTTATATGTAATTTCTTATATCATTATTAATTTTTTAAAAAATAATTATGTAATGTTGAGATATAAAAAATATATAGTTATAGTTTAAAAATTTATACATTTATTATAATTTGAATGAAAAACAATACACTATTACTGTTTTAATTGAAGAATCTAATAAAGAACTATCCTATTTTTATTTTTCAAAAAGAAAATTCTTAAGCATTAATAAGGCAACATATAATGTGTCATTTCAATACGTCTTACAAATCGATAAGAGATGTTACATTTTAAAATCTTGGTTTTGAAGTGATTATATGATGTTTGATTTAAAATTTAAAATCAAGATTTTATAGAATTAATTTTATCTAAATTTTAGTTTGTCATGAAGTAATTTTAACTTATTTTCACTCAAGTATTAATTCGTCCAAAATCCGAGGACATATTTGGTTTAATTTTTTTTATTTTATAATGTGTCATTTCAATACGTCTTACAAATCGATAAGAGATGTTACACTTTAAAATCTTGGTTTTGAAGTGATTATATGATGTTTGATTTAAAATTTAAAATCAAGATTTTATAGAATTAATTTTATCTAAATTTTAGTTTGTCATAAAGTAATTTTAACTTATTTTTACTCAAATATTAATTTGTCCAAAATCTAAGGATATATTTGGTTTAATTATTTTTTATTTTTATTTTTATTAAAAATAAAAAATAAGCTTAAAAATATATTTAATTGAGTTTAATGAGAAAGGACCCAAATCTCAAAACATAAAATTATAAAAAAAACATATTTTGAGTGGTTTTCAAATTAAATGTGGAAATGAAAACAGAAAAAGTAAAAACAAAGTGAAATTTTTATAACTAGTATTGTGACTCATAAAATGCACGGATAAATCACAATTTTAAAAATTTTTGTAATTTATAAAAATAATAATAATTACAATTGATTTATATAAAACTTATAAGTCATGACATTTACTTTTTAAATATAAATATTTTGAATTGATTTATCATAAATTTATTTTACCTACTCAAAATTTGATTTGAATTGATTTATTTATTTAATAGAATAAATTTAAATTATAAAATAGGTAAATTTGTTAGTTTGTGAATTATTTTTTATTTGTTTCACAGATTGATAATTGATTGAATATTGATTCCATCTTTACTTCTGAATGCGTTTTTTTTTGTTTTAATCGGATACAAAGAAAAAAAATACTAAATGTTGCTGTTACGTTTGAATCTCCAAGTCTCAGATTTCATTTTTCAAGAATTTGATTTTCATTTATTTCTTCAGTCAAGGGATTATGATTTAAAGATCTATATCTTAAACTTTGATTTCTATTAAGTTAAGAACTATTTTAGAAAAAATTAAAATAAAGTCAAATAAAGCAAATTTTTTAATTCACATATCAATTCCATAATCAAGTTTATTTTACTTACTAAAAAATTATTTAAAACACTACAGTGGTCAAATAATAAAGGTAATTGTTTTTCAATTTTAATTCAAATTATTTAAATCAATTCAAATCAAATAATTAATATTATGTGATGTCATTAATTTATCAAATTTATTAATTTACCTAATTTATTTATTCATTCAAATTAAATAAAATAATAAAATTGACTAATTATCAATTTTACTAATTAATAATTATGATAATATATTCTGATGAAAATATATTCTATTATTCACTTTAACAATAACCCACATTATATATTAAATACGTTGGGACCCACATGCTATGATAATAATACTACAATTTATAAATTTGTAAAACTTACGAAACTTATTAGTTATGATATATAATTTTTAAGCATAAATATTCTGATACAAATTTTGATTATTTATATAAATATAAATTATAATTTTTAATATAAAATTTATGATAATAAACGACTACATTATATTATGATATAAAATAGGTTATTAAGTGGAATAAAATAATAAGAAGTATGTGTAATCAATAAAAAAATTTTAATTTAATTTTTTTACAAAAAAAATAATAATCAAATTAAAAATGTTCTAGGATTATCAACTATAAAAAAATTTTATACGTTTGATTAAGAATTAATGCTAATATGCCTTGATCCTCATGTATGTATATTTCAACAATTTATTACGTATATATTTCAATTCAAATAAATTCAAATCAACTAATAAAAGTAATTGTTTTTTAATTTCAATTCAAATCAAATAATTCATTTAATGTGATGTTATTAATTATTCTATAATGATCAAATAATAAAGGTAATTTTTAATTTCAATTCAAATTATTTCAATAAATTCAAATCAAATAATTAACATTATATGATGTTATTAATTTACCTAAAGAAATAAATGATGACATGTGTATCAGTTTCTAATTTAAAGTTTTTTACTACCTCACAGTTTAGATAATGCAATTACAAAACATAATTTTAGGGATACTGTGTGTTGTTGTGTAGCAAGAGGTTCAAGTTTATATGAGATTAATTGTACAAGAAGAATCTACTCCGAAAATTAGATAGAAAAAAATATTAAGATCTAATGAAATTACATAGCTCGAAAAGTTCAAAGGACTGCCTCAATAATAGACACCACTATTTTTACTATTGCTAACCAGGAAGCACCTACATTTGAGATATACAGGAAACTATATTTGGATTTTGGGATAAGAATTACTATGATTTAGAAGAAGATAGAGGTGAGTCTTTGAGAATATTGAAGCTCATGCAAATGTGGAAAAAAAAAGTTCATGGAGTAAGGATACATGTTAAAAATATAAATTTTACAGATCATGTAAAAGAAGTAATAATATACTTACAACACAAATCAAAAGAACTTACCGGTGTGAAAATTATAGAAAAGTTAATGATTTTGAACTTCTTTTTGCCAGAAAATTTGAACCTCTTAGAGGAAACAAATTGTTGTAGTAATAGGTATGAAGATTGAGAAGATAGTCTATTAGAGCTACGAAGGAACACCGTTCTAGGGAAATAGTGCTAGTTCATTGGACCATGATTTTCTTCTTCGATTTAGAAAAACGGTTGCAATAAAATAGTGTTAGTCCATTGTATTATGATATTCTTCTTTGAGATATATATATAGATGAAAAAAGAGAAGAATTGAAAAAACGTACCTAAAGAGAAAAAAAGGCTGGAGCCTTAAGAAGCCATATCACCATGTGTCGGTTGGGTTCTTGATCGACATCAGGAGGTGATCAAATGACAAAAGATAAGCAGCGAGAGCTTAGTTGGGAGAGAGAGCGTTGTCGAGTTGCACTAGTAGATTAAAAGAAGGAAAATAGTCAGACATGATAGCGAATGAGACTCTATAGTTTATCGCTTTTGAAGATAGATATATAACAATTAATTATTTGATTATTTGTATATAATAAATGCTAATTTACCAAATGACAACATATTATATTTCAATCGAAAAGTTTACCTGATTTATCAAGTATATAGTAATTATAACAATTATATATCAATTATATATTAATTATAGCAATTATTAATTTACCCTAATTTTTTCAAATTCATTTATTATGATTATATAGCAATTTACCCTAATTTCTTCATATTCATTTAATGTGATGTGATTAATTTACCTAATTTATTCATGAAATTTATTCTATCTATATAATTGACTAAAACAATTTCAATCTAAGGCATTAATTACATGGATGTCATTTAATAACATATAATAAAATTAACAAATTAAAATGAAAATTAAATGAATAAATTATGTAAATGAATAAATTTATTCCTATTAATGACACCACATTAAATTCATTTTAAGCAACTCTTTTGAAATGTATTGTAGGGCTCTCCTTTAAATTCTATGAAGATTATAATATATTAAATGCAAATTGGTATGATTGAATATCTAATGCATTCAAATGAATTTGAAAAATTTGCATTCAAATGAATTCAAATCATCCCTTTAAAAACTGTGAATCGTTGTAAATTTAATTAATAACGCAATAATTTAATAATTAAATAATTGCAATATATCAAATGCAATTGATGTGATTGATTCTATAATTGCATTCAAATGAATTTGAAAAATTTGTATTTATATAATAGACTAAAACAATTCTACTCTAAAGTATTAATTACATGGATGTCATTAAATAACATATAATAAAATTAATAAATAAAAATAAAAATTAAATTAATAAATTATGTAAATGATAAATTATAGATTGCATTCAAATGAATTTGAAAAATTTGCATTCAAATGAATTCAAATCATCTATTTTAAAACTATGAATCATCGTAAATTTTATTAATAATTTAATAATTACAAAATATTAAATACAAATTGGTGTGATTGATTCTATAATTGCATTCAAATGAATTTGAAAATTTTATATTCGAATGAATTCAAACTATCCCTTTTAAAACTGTAAATCATCATAAATTTTATTAATAATTTAATATAATGTAATAATTACAAAATATTAAATGAAAATTGGTGTGATTGATTATATAGATTGCATTCAAATGAATTTGAAAATTTTGAATGCAAATGAATTCAAAACATCCCTTTTAAAATTGTAAATTGTCGTAAATTTTATCTTAAATTTTATTAATAATGTAATAATAATTTAATGATTAATAATTACATCATTAACATTTAATATATTCAATTTACTATTTTAAAATTCACGTTATATAAATAAAAGGTTATTTCGACTATCTTGTATTCCTCCCATATTTGTATTGAATATGTTTCTTGCAAAATTAGTTATCATTTCGTTAGTGCTTCACATATAGCTAAATTTAGCGACATTGTTGGTGTTAATGCATAAATGGATGATTAAAGGATTAAGGTTCAGGTAATGAGATTGTGGACAGTTCCATCGTTCAATATGCTTGAGAAGATTTTTAGTTTGGAAACAGTTTTGCAAGATTTTTAAGTAAATTTAATTTTATTTTTTAGTCTTGTGTTTATTTTTTGGCTTCTAAAGATGATCACATACACAGTTGTGTGAAGATATCATATGTAAAAAAGTTCAAGCATCTAATAACTGAGAGAAATATTTATGTGATGTTTATGTTTGGTGTAGTTAAGTCTAACAGTGAATATCGAACAACGAAGTATTCATTCAAGCTTAAGTTTCGATTTTCAAATGATGTCCGACTAGCTGAAGATGTTTTGAGTATTCTAAAATTTATTTTCATGTTTTGTTCATTCAGTGATATTTTAAATCATGTTGCATATGAGAACTATTTAGTAGGTTAGTTTTTGTCTTATATTTTGTACATTATGTTTTATTTGTTATTGATTCAAACTTTATACGAATAATATTGTTTCGTTTCAGATGTTATTAGGATGATCAATAAATTTAGTCTTATCATAGAGAGCTCAAAGAACGGTATCAAGAACAAGCATATAGAAATTGAGATTGAAGATGACTCTGTTTGACAAAATTAGCTTATAAGTTAGCAGATAGCTTATAAGCTAGCTGATAGCTTATAAGTTAATTTTTAGCTTATAACTGATAGCTTATAGCTTATAAGCTAGCTTATTTGAATAAGAAGTATTCGGTAAAAGTAACTGATTGACTAGCTGAAAAGTGTAAAATGACATAAAAGGGCATATATTTTTTAATTCTAAAATAATATAAATAAATCTATCATTTTTATTTTTAATTAAATTAATTTGAATTATTATAAATATAAAATTCATTAAATATATATATTTATATATGAATAATATATTTTTACATATATAATAATTTATATATATTATTATATTTTATTATATATAATAAAATATATTTACATATTTTATTATTTTTATATATATTATACATATTTATAATATATTTATGTATTTTTATCATATATATAATATTATATATGTATAATATATTATATATAAATATAAATATAATAAAAGATGAGTAAATATGATATAATAAAGTAATGGACATAATGGGTATTTTGAAAAAATAGTAAGGACAAAATAAGAACAAAAAACTTTAAGCTATAAGCTACTCAAAGTAGCTTATCAGAATAAGTTATAAGCTACTAAAATAAGCTCGTTTACCGAATACTTTTAAAGAGCTTATAAACTAGTCAAATAAGCTATAAGCTAGTTTATAAGTTATAAACTCGTTTGCCGAACACAGCCATAGAGTACTGTTGCTGTCCTTTTTTTACTTTTTTTTTTGTATTTTGATTATTCTATTTTTCTATATTTATTACTTTATTTCATTATATATTTATTATATCTTTTTATTAATGTTCTATTTTTTTTCTTATTTTTAATATATATATATATATACTTTTTTGTAAGTATAACAGAATTATATGTATATTATAAAAATAATTTGTGAACGAGTTGAATCAATATTTTATTAATAATATATATCATTTAATTATTATTAATTTATAAGTTATAAAAATTTTTAAATTTATAAATTATCTAATAAATTATAACACTAGTTATATATATTTTAATAATTTATGATAATTAATACATTAGAATGAAATTGTTTTATCCTACAAATATATTAATATAGATTATAATAAAAACATGATTTTGGCTTTCGCTTCGCTTCTCTTCCTCCACGACAGGTGTGCTTTGCTTCGTCCACTCCAGTCGTGCTCGTGCAGGCGCAGCTCGTCTGACCGTCTCCTCCCGGTCGTTTCCTCTCTCGCCGTCGTTCAGTCCCTCTACATCTTCGTCGCTCTCAGGTACGATTTTCTGATTCAATCCCTCTCTCTCGCTCTCGCTGTCGTTCAGTCCCTCTATTGCCTATTTCGTTTATTACTTTTGAATCTGAAAGCATGGTTGCTGGTTAAAATTTTTCTGTGCCTTTTGATCCATATGCTTGGTCGGTGTAATGTCGATTTCATCATATGATTATTAGTCATGTTCCTTCCTGTAAAAAGGATTGAAATTGTATACTTGAATTTTAATTGCATCTAGCTATTCATTTGTTATTCTTTTTTTGGCTCTGTTTTTGTGAATGTTCAGTGGCATTTGGATTTTGTCTCCTTTGATTCTTTTCTTTTTTCAATTTCTCTGTGTGTTTCTCTGTTGTGCTCGAATCTCTATATAGTTTTCACAGGAATATAGTGGGTATGAGGATTTGAATGTTCTTCATGAGTCCAACCCCTCCCCCTCCATATTATGTGGAGCATGATCAGGGTCCAGACTGATATGTATTATGACTGATTAAAACAAAGATTAATATTCCTGCATTTTGTTGCTTGCCAAGCTTTAGATGCTACTTTTTGTTTGATTATCCAGACAGCTTTGTAAGTTTGGAAGTTCACTCTGTGATATATTCAACCCATAAAATTTGACAAATATGTCATTGTGGTGAATCACGTACTCAACCCATAAGTTTTATAGATCTTGCTCTCTTTCTATATGAATGGAATTGTGCCTCCATAATGAGGTATACTCCAAGCAACATTATGTTAGATTCCAGTTTCAATGCAAAGCTTGGTGACTTTGGATTGGCTAGGCTAGTGGATCACAAGAAAGGTTCTAGAACTACAGTATAGCTGGGACTAGGGGCTACATTGTCCCCCAACTATTTTTCAAACAATCCCAACTATTTTTCAAAGACTACTACGACTAATGAAAGGATTAATGGGTTCATATTGGAACTGGTAGTCCTTGGCTCCTCGAAATTCCAGTATCTCACTATGCTATTACTTCCTCTGCTTTTGAAAACTCCTCGGCATGGATGGAGAATCGAGGAACGGTGACCGCGACCGCATCATCTCCATTCTGTCCGCTGTTGGGTTTCCTGACTATTTTCTTCCCCATCTTAGACCCGCCCATTGCTGACGCTGCAGGAACAGATTCGAAAGCTTCAATTAAAGCTTTCCATATTTAACGAGTGGTAACTCTTCCCTCTATGCCTGGATTGGCAACCCACACAAATTTTATGTTCTTTTGCATCACATTTGGTTTTGGGTTTTAGATTTCTCAACTTTTGGCCTAATTAAGGAACTGATTGGTGTAACATTTTATGTAAGAACAAAATGTAACTGGTGTCTTCATAGTTATCCTCCCTAGTTTTTTCTTGGTTTTAAACAACTTAGATAGGGGCTTAATGATGATTGAAGACCTCAACTAATTTTCAGGACCTGTCTTTGACCATTTCATTAGAAAATAAGTGGCCCACTTCATAATCTTCTCTATTTTAATATACTTAATTTTACTATTGTTCTTCTTGTTCTGGCTTGTAATTCTTGCATAATTTTTTACTAAAATTTACTTGCTTATTGCTTTAACCCTTGTTTTACCTGAAAAGACAGCAATCTTCTAGCATATTGAAGTATAGAACTATGATATCAGAACATGATACTTAATTTTGGTATTTCTAGCATATTAAAGACAGCCTCCTTTGTTGTGCACGTGTTGCCTCCCACATAGACATTGATACTTTTCTATTATCTTTTCTATTCTGGTCGCCTTTGATGTTTTTTTGATATATGACTTGAATTTTGGATTACTGTGAAGTTTATATATGATATATCAGCTTATTGGTTTTTTTGTTTATGCTACTTATTTATTTAAAAATATTATATTTTTATTGATCTTGTATCTGATGAATCATAATAAGATTCGATTCACGATTTGAAAAATAAGTCTTCCGATTCACAATTCGAATCTCGATTTGATAACCATGATAAGCATAACTTCCCCTAAATTAAGGACATGGTAGAAAAACTAACCTAAACCTGATAGAAACTACTCCTAATAGCTGCTAGTTTAAAATAGATCACATAGAAAGCATAATAAGGTCTGAAATTACTAGAAAAGATAAAATAAAGGAACAAAAGTAAATGATAAAGCAGCCAGATTTCTGGCACCTAGGCCACCTAGGCGCCAGCCATCCAGTAAGGTCCTCTAACAGAATATTATTTATCTGGTGATCCTAGCTAATTAATTCAATATCCTCATTTTGATGGCTAAATTTTGTTTGCAGTTATGGAATATTTTTCTTGAAATCTGAAGAAAAGAAGCAACAAACAAATAAATCAATGTCTTGAAGAGAAAGAGATTTGATATACTTGGCACAAGAATCATTGTATAGAAGCATGGGATTCCTGATCTTTAGTTTCATGAAGTTACCTCTTGAGGTGCTCATGTTGTTGCTGTTATGTCTTGGAAACATTGGCAACTCTGTAGCATATTTGCCATCTTCTTCATCTGAGTCCACGATGCACACTAATAATTGGGCTGTTTTAGTCTGCACATCTCGCTTTTGGTAAGCCAAGTATAACACTACAAAATTATACTTATATTCTATATTTTTTTCCCTATCAGTTGTTTTTATGAGTAATAAAACCCTCCTTAAGCATACTGCTGCTGACCATTTTGGCAACAATACATGTCAATACAAAATAGGATACTTTGAGCAAAGATCTGATTTCAGAAATGTCAAATGATGTATAATGTGCCATCTCACTTATGATTGCTTTGATAAAATTTTTATTTTCATTTCATTACTTTTTGTTCAAAGTTTGAACTCTTAGGGATGTAAGAGATCAATTGTAAGATATAACTTGGTCTCTGGATCAATTGTTAGCATGCATTTTGGAAATTTTACTTTCATGAATGCCTCCTATCTTATTATATTGCTAACCCGATCCCCTTGTGTGCTTAAATGGGGATTCCTTTTTTGCATTTGCTTAGCGTCCTCCTTAATCTGTGACTTCTACATATGCTGAAACTTGAAGTTAAAACATCTTAATCCTTTTAAAATGCTTATTTTAGTAGAGTTGGATCTTGGGAGTTAAGTTCAATTAATCAAATTTACTCCCATGTTAACAGCACTAATATCATCGCCTATCATTTAAATGAACAAATTTTCAATTCAATTAGACTCTGTCATTCAAGTTAACAACTTATTTTAGTTGTTTACATGGACTTAGGTGATTATCAATTAAACTTAAACGTGGTTAAAATCTGAATAAATATCATTACCATTTAAAGCAATTGGCATGTTAAAATTGACTTTTTTCTGGTTTGATTTCCTATCTGTATGGCATGTTTAGTGTGCTTTATTATGGACTCTTCACTTTTGGATCTAGAGAGCATGAGCAGTTTCAGCAAGCTGCATTTTGATTTGGAATAAAATTTGTTGGTCTAGAGGGTGCATGCTTGATATTGCTCTGAGATTAAGCATAAATAGTTCCATCTAAACTCATTACTAAGCTTTGTTGAAGAAATTATAATTATATTTTACCTTGAAGTCCTAGTTGTGTGACTTGGTGGTCAGTATGCTAAATTTCCCAAAAAATTGACAATGCCAAACAAAAATCAATTGGTATATTAAATTTGTTGGTTCCCTTATACAGGTTTAATTATCGACATATGGCCAATACTTTATCCTTGTATAGGTAAGTATCCAATTTGGTTCTATATATTTTTTTTTCCTAATTCTTCATGGTAATATTAATTGGTCATTATGATTTCCTTGTAAATCAGGACAGTTAAGCGTTTAGGGATACCTGACGAGAGGATAATACTCATGTTGGCAGATGACATGGCATGTAATGCTAGAAACAAGTACCCTGCTCAAGTTTTTAACAACGAAAATCATAAACTTAACTTGTATGGGGATAATGTGGAGGTTAGTTTTCTTTATTCATTTCATTTTGATTCTTTTACGGATAACATTCTTAGATTAGCTCTCTAACTGTCTCATCACAAACCTAAGATGTATTTTACAATAACTGACACTTGGATGAGTCAGTTGTGGTTGTAGATTTGAAAATTTTTTCTATATATTAGATAAAAAAGGATGCACATCATAGTTTTAGAAACCGGCCTAGTAATTGACATGTGGAGGAGCCCAGATCACCTGGTCATTGGTTTAATTGTCGGGTCACTAGTCAATTGTTAAACCAGAAGAATATATAAAAAAGAAATATATATAATTTACATGCAAATTTCACAAATTATTTATATGTAAATTTGAAGAATGATGAATCCCCAATATTATTCACACTAATCTAATCTGTACAACCTGTGGCCTAGGGTATATATTCAACTTACAAGAACAATCATAAGGAGAAAAATCCTCCTTAAACCTAGGAAATAAATACAAATCAAAATCAAATAAAAAATAGATATTTACAAATAAGGAAAGATCCTAACGAAACAGTAAATGATGAAATCCTTTAAATTAGGGTCATAAGCACGAAATCCCCACATTCCCCCTTAAGTTGGGCCGTAAATGTTCTCCATACCCAGCTTGGACAAGAGATTGTCAAACTAAGTTTTGGGAATAGCTTTTGTTAGAATATTAACTGTTTGTTGGAGTGTCGATGTGTGCACAATGTCAATGACTCCTTGCTCCAACTTTTCTTTGATAAATGATGATCAATTTCAACATGTTTGGTTCTATCATGATGGATTGAGTTCTTTGCAATTAGTACAGTTACCTAATTATCACATAAAAGTTTCAGGGAGTTGGTCATTGGAAGATGAAGATCTTCTAATACCCTTTTTAATCATATCCCTGCACAGATTCCGTGGGCCATAGCATGAAATTTTGCTTCAGCACTACTTCTAGAAATCACTGTTATTACGGAGAATATAATTTGAATAACTTGTGTATTTCATTCATAGACTATAGATATATATACACAGGGAACAATAAATACAATCCCTGCAATCATGCTAATCAATCCCTATAATCATGTATTTTTACACTCAATAATATCAATCCCACTAATTAAGCCTATAACGTAACACTCCCCCTTAAGTTGGATCATAGATGTTAATCATGCCCAGCTTGTTACAAATGTAGGCAATGCGGGCTCCATTTAAGGCTTTTGTGAAAATATCTCCCAATTGGTCTTCTGTTCTAACATATTTAGGAGTAATGAAATTTTTTTCAATCTTTTCACGAATAAAGTGACAATCGGTCTCAATATGTTTAGTTCGTTCGTGAAACACAAGATTAGAAGCAATGTGAAGAGCAACTTGGTTATCACACCATAGCTTTGCTAGTAGTTGGAGCTCGAAGCCAACTTCTTTCAACAATTGGTATATCCATACAATTTCACATACTGAGTTTGCTATAGCTCTGTATTCAGATTCTGCAGTAGAGCGGGAGACTACATTTTGCTTCTTACTCTTCCAAGAGACTAAGTTCCCTCCCGAAAAAACACAATACCAATAGTGAATCTCCTATCATCTTTACACCCTGCATAGTCTGCATTAGAATAAACCTCAATTTTAGTGTGTTCATAATTCCCATAAAATAATTCATGTACTGGGTCTCTTTTTAAGTAGCAAAGGATTTGCTCTAGAAGTGCCCAATGGTTGATTGTTGGGGAGGACATAAAACGGCTGACCACACTAACTGGATATGAAATGTCAAAGCGAGTCACAGTAAGATAATTCAATTTTTCCACAAGTCTCCTATACCTCTAAGGATCATGAAATGGCTCATTGTCATCCTTTGCAAGCTGTATGTTAGGGGTCATTGGGGTACTAGATGGCTTAGCCCCCATTTTTCCTATTTCTTTCAACAAGTCAAGAACATACTTTCTTTGAGATAGAAATATCCCCTTCTTATTTCTCATAACTTCAACTCCTAGGAAGTATTTCTAGGGTCCCAAATCCTTTGTCTAGAAATGGGAGTGCAAGAAACTCTTGAAATTAAAGATGCCTGAACTGTCACTTCTAGTAATCACAATATCATCGACGTATACCACAAGTAGGATGATGCCATTCTTAGATTGCCTATAAAACACTGTATGATCAGACTTACTTTTCTTCATTCCATACTCCAGAAAAACTTGGCTAAATCTACCAAACCATGGCTGAGGGCTTTGCTTTAGGCCATATAATGATTTTTGAAGACGACATATTTTCCCATACTCCTCCTGAGCAACAAACCTAGGTGGTTGCTCCATGTAGACCTCTTCCTGAAGAGTACTATGAAGAAAAGCATTTTTAATATCCTATTGGTGTATTGGCCAATCATGAGTGGCTGCCAAGTAGATCAAGTTTGGCAACTGGAAAAATAAGTATCTGAGTAGTCAGCACCATAAGTCTGAGCATATCTTTCACAACAAGA
Organism: Biancaea sappan; assembly: GCA_037074585.1. Lineage (NCBI taxonomy): Eukaryota > Viridiplantae > Streptophyta > Magnoliopsida > Fabales > Fabaceae > Biancaea > Biancaea sappan. Next base: position 38,664,512 of record CM073501.1, on the reverse strand, counting down.
TGGGTTTTAAAACGAGCCACAGAACCATCAGGGATTGACTTTAATCGCAAGTACCCACTTACACTCAATAGATTTCTTGCCAACAAGTAAATCCACTAATGTCCAAGTATTATTATGATCAAGAACTTTCATCTCGTTTATCATGGCATCATGCCTAGAAACTTCGAAAGCTCGTACTCCCACAGTTGCATTTGCTGATTCAGGTAAATCTCCTACATGTTTCATCTCTTCGTCATCCAGATGGGTTATTGATTCTGGTGTTTCAGGCCACATGATAGGTAATCCTAATCTTTTCTCTACCTTCCATACCAATGCCCTTCATCTTATGCAACTATAGCTGATTGTTCCACACCTCGTGTCCTTGGTTCTGGCACTGTTAACTTGAGCCCATCTATATCTTTACCTTCAGTGTTGAGTTTACCTAATTTTTCATTTAAATTGATTTATGTTAATAAACTCACCCGTACCTTGAATTGTTGTGTCTTATTCTTTCCCACCCATTGTCTCTTTCAGGATCTTACGATGAATCAGATTATTGGTAGAGGACATGAATCCGGAGGCCTTTATATTCTTGACACTCAGGTACCGAGATCCTTGGCATGTTCTAGTATTTGGTCTCCGTTCGAGGTGCACTGTTGTTTGGGGCATCCGTCTATCTCAGTTCTCAAGCAGCTTCAGCCCCAGTTCCATCATTTATGTTCCTTACCTTGTGAGTTGTGTCAATTTGCAAAACATTATCGTGTCCCCTTAGGATCTAGAGTCAATAAATAGGCTACGTTCCCTTTTGAGTTAGTTCATTATGATGTTTGGGGTCCTTGTTCTATTGTGTCTAAGACTGGCTTTAAATATTTTGTTACTTGATGATTACTCTCATGTCACTTGGTTATATTTAATGAAAAATTGCTCTGAGATTTTTTCACATTTTTGTCCTTTTTGTGATCAGATTAACACGCAGTTTAATGTTTCTGTTCAAACCTTAAGAAGCGATAATGCCAAAGATTACTTATCTGATTCATTTTAGTTTTATATGCTTCAGCATGGCATTCTTCATCAATCCTCTTGTGTTGACACACTCGCTCAAAATGGGGTTGCTGAAACGAAAGAATAGACATTTGCTTGAGATAGCAAGAGCTTTTTTATTTCAAATGCATGTTCCTAAACATTTTTGGGCTGATGCTGTCTCAACAACTTGTTTTTTAATCAACCGGATGCCATCTTCTGTTCTTGATAGGAAAATTTCCTATTCTGTTTTGTTCCCATCTAAACCTGTTTTTCCTATTGAATCCTGTATTTTTGGCAGTACCTGTTTTGTTCAAGATACTCGACCCTAGGTCACAAAGTTAGACTCTAAGTCTCTTAAATGTGTTTTCCTTGGTTATTCTCGTTTTTAGAGGGGATATAGGTGTTTCTCCCCTATCCTTCAGCGCTACCTTGTCCCTGCAGATGTTACCTTCCAAGAAGATATTCTCTTCTTCTCTCCTTCCTCCACTTTTCATGCTCAAGGGGAGGATGATGATACTGTCCCGTGTCCTCTGCCTTCCACAGTCGCATCTCGTCCAAAATCTACTCAGCCACCTATTGTCTATGTCTATACTAGAAGGCAACCTCTCACTGCAAGTTTAGATTCATGCCCTCCACCATCTGCTTCGTCGTCGTATCTCGGTTCCACTATTCCTGACCTCCCCATTGCTCTCTGCAAAGGTAACATCTATGTGCTTATCCTATTGCTTCAGTTGTTTCCTATGATCACTTGTCTTCGACTTGTTTGTTTTTGGCTAAACTAGACTCTGTGACCATTCCTAAAACAGTTTGTGAAGCTTTGGCCCATCCAGGGTGGCGTGATGCCGTGATAGACGAGATGAATGCTCTTGATCATAATAATACTTAGACATTAGTGGATTTACCTGTTGGCAAGAAATCTATTGGGTGTAAGTGGGTATTTGCGATTAAAGTGAAGCCTGATGATTCTGTGACTCGTTTGAAAGTCCATCTTGTTGCAAAAGGATATGTTCAGATTTATGGTGCTGACTACTCAGGTACTTTTTCACTAGTTGCCAAACTTACCTCAGTGTCATAGAATTTCGAATTTGCAAGAATAAGCTCGCATCATCCGGCAACCAAGCCTTTTGAGTATCGTCAGTAGGTGGATCAGAGGTGAGATGTTCATCCTTCTCAATGCTCCGCAAATACACCCGAACTGTCTTACTCCAATCTTAATAGTTAGAGCCATTGAGTTTGTGTTCAGTGATTTTTGTCATAACAGGAACCACCTCTGCCATAACTGTGGGTTTATTTTTTGCCAAAGATGAAATAATACGCACAGCAACCAAACAAAGAGAGACTCAAGTCAATAGAAAAGTGCAGAACGATAATCGCCAAAAAAATACAAGATGACCAAACCCAAGCAGCAACTCAAACTATGAGAAAGATGCAGGAAACCACAGGATGTCGTCGAAAACGGAATGGGAACAACAGCGAGACAGAACAGAGACGAAGAGGACGACAGACGTGCCTTCATGCGTCGGCGCGTGGATCGGGAAGCAGAAATTACGAGTGGCATGTGGAAGTCACACGCGTTGCCAATGGCTGTCGGACTCTAGGGGTCGGATGGCCATTGATGACTGAACGTCTTTTTTTTTGGGGGGGGGGTAGTGAGAGAAGACAACCACCGTAGATGGATGCCGTAGTCTCACGCTCACTCAAAATCTCACAAAATCGAAAAAAGCGTATCTGAATATCAGTATTGCCTCTGATACCATGTTATTACAAAGAATATAATCTGAATAACTTGTGTATTTCATTCATAGACTACAGACATAAATACAATCCCTACAATCATGCTAATCAATCCCTATAATCATGTATATTTACACTCAATAATATCAATCCCACTAATTAAACTTATAACGTAACAATCACCAACTACTTTGCCTACACATAGGTGCAATATCCTGAGGTTGATCTTCTATCTGTTGGGGATGCAACAAAATGTGCATCAGTGAAAATCTCAACACTTCTGCTCGTTCCCTTTTTGAAAAATAGACCTTTTTCCAATGTCATTTTTAGGTATCTTAAAATTTTGTTCACAGCTTCAAGGTGCTCCTCGGTAGGATTATTCATGAATTGACTGGCCATATTTACTGCAAAACTGATATTTGGTCTTGTATTGGAGAGATATATTAGTTTTTCAACTAGCCTTTGATACCTTCCTTTATCAATGGGAAGAGAATTCTATGTGGACCTACTTTGTTGAATGGGTCCATAGGAGTATCTGCAGGCTCCTAACATGCTAGTCTCCTTTAAGAGATCCATAGTGTATTTCCTTTGAGAAATTGAGATTCCGTTGTGGGATCGAGTAACTTCCATTCCAAGAAAGTATTTTAACAGTCCAAGATCCTTAATCTCAAGTTCTTCACTCAGGAATTTCTTCATGAGTTACTTCTTCCTCATGGTTCCTTGTGACAATTATATCATCTACGTAAACAATAAGAATTGTGATCTTTTCACCTTGAGATTTCTTGATGAACAAGGTATGATTTGTTTGGCATTGTATTATCCCATCCTTATTATAGCCTTTGTGAACTTGTCAAACCAGGCTCTCGGTGACTATTTGAGCCAATATAAGGACTTTTGAAGTTTGCACACAAGTTGGAAATTTCTAGAATTTCTCAACTTGAGAGGTATCTCACATATAAACTTCTTCAAGATCTCCATTCAAGAATGCATTCAACATCAAGTTGATGTGACTTCCTATCAAGTTTTGTAGCAATGAATAGAAGAACTCGAATAGTGTTAAGTTTTGCAATTGGAGCAAAAGTCTCCTGGTAGTCTATTTCCTATGTCTGAGTAAACCCCTTTGCTACAAGCCTTGCCTTGTATTTATCGATGCTCCCATCAGTTTTATGTTTGACTTAAAAACTCATTTACATCCCCCGGGTTGCTGTCTTGGCGGTCTTTGGGTAAGAACCCAAGTACCACTTTTCTTTAGAGCACTCAACTCCTGGATTACAGCATTCCTACACCTTTGATGTTTAAGAGCTTCCTCTATGCTCTTTGGCAACTCCGTGTTGTCTAGATTTGCTATGAAAGACTCGTAATTTGGGGACAACTTCTCTTATGAAATATGATGAGCACTAGGATGCTGAGTACATGCTCTTACCCCCTTCCTTTAGGCAATGGGTAGGAGGAGATCCGTGTAAGAATCGTCATATTCAGTAGAGGATTGAGTGCTAGAATTACATTGAGGGTTCCTATTAGGAATTGGATTTGCGTCAGATTGGAAATGATGAGGAGTTGTATTTTGCTGTTCCACTTGCTTAGGACGCCTGGAATACACCTTTAGGTTCTTGTTGTCTCCCTCAACCTTAGTAATGGGAGCCTTAAGTTGGACCTCATGTATATGAAAAGGCTTAATAATAGGGGTTGCAAGTTGGACTTCATGTGTAGGAGAAGGCTTAATAATAGGAGTTGCAGGTTGGACTTGATGTGCGGGTAATGGTTCAACCCAAAACTGATATTCTCCTTGATTCATAGTTTTCTCCCCTTGAATGAGTTTTGGGGTAGAAAGTATGTGTTCAAGAAAAGTAACATCCATGGTAGTGTAATATTTCCGTGAAGTGGGGGAATAACACTTGTAGCCTTTCTGGTGAGGAGAATGCCCAAGGAAAAGACATTTTTCAGATTTTTGGCATCAAGTTTTCTTTGTTGATGAGATGGGATATGAACAAAGGCTGAACATCCAAACACCTTTAAAGGAAGGTCAACAATCAATCTATTTTGAGGAAAATGTTTCGAAAGGACCTTATATGGGTTGTCAAATTTTAAAGGTCTAGAAAGCATTCTGTTAGCAAGACAAGTTGTTGGTAGAACAGTGTCTCTCCAAAAATATTTAGGCACATTGTGTGTGAGTGTTAAGTACCTAAACAGCTTGGGGAACCCACCCTCAAAAGCTAGCTGTTAAGGGAGAAGAACCAAGCTACTTAAGTACCTCATCAAGCATCCCATACTACCCAATGTGGGACTTAGACATCCCATACTATCCAGTCCCTAACATAGCACCACCCTTGAGAGCCGACGTCCCGGCGGCTGCACTCTACGACGCTTCACTCGGCCTTTCCGGTCAGCCCCTTCGTAGGTAGCCCTCTCCGGTGCATCGACAACCAGGCTCTGATACCAATGTTAAGTACCTAAACAGCTTGGGGAACCCACCCTCAAAAGCTAGCTGTTAAGGGAGAAGAACCAAGCTACTTAAGTACCCCATCAAGCATCCCATACTACCCAATGTGGGACTTAGACATCCCATACTATCCAGTCCCTAACAGTGAGTAACAATGATCGGACAATTTCAAGAAGGTGCCTAATTTTACGCTCAACAATTCCATTTTTTTGAGGGGTTTAAACGCAAGAGCTTTGATGAATAATACCATGTTCAAGAAAGAAAGTTCCAAGGATTGAGTTAAAATAATCTTTAGTATTGTCAGTTTGAATAATTTGAATGTTTGTATGAAGTTGGTTTTGAATCATGGTATGAAAGATTTTGAAAATTTGAGCAATTTCATATTTGTCTTTCATAAGAAAAGTCCATGTAAGGCGAGTATGATCATCAATAAAGTTTATAAATTATCATGCTCCATATATGTTTTGAACACGGGAAGGGGCCCATATGTCACTATGAATAACAAAAAATGGATGAGATGGTTTACAAGCGTGTGGAGGATAAGGACTACGACAATGTTTAGATAGTTCACACACTTCACATTGAAATAGTTTGGGTTTTTATTTAAAAACAGGTGTGGAAGCATATTTGATCAATAGGTGAAATGTTGGTGTCCAAGGTGATAATGCCATAATATAATAATGTTATTACTCACACCTCCATAATCAGTAGCAACATGATACGTCTGAGTTGCTTTTGCCTTGATCAAGTACAATCCACCACTTTCCTTAGCATTTCGAATCGGCCTCCCTGAACCCAAGTCCTGAAATATACATTAAGTAGAAGAGAACTTAGCAATACACTTCATGTCTTGCAAAAGCTTGGTAATTGACAACAAGTTGCAAGATAAATTAGGCAAAAGTAAAATAGAGTTGAGTATTAGAGTATTAGAAATGACCACTTTTCCAATACCAATGACGGGAACCATCTGCAATTCTTTGCATTCAACAAACAATGATGTATTACCTATCATATGATCAGATGCTCTAGAATCAACAATCCAAGTTGTAGTGTCCTCAGATTTTAGATGACGGGCATTTAGAAACACTCCATTTTGGGCTTGTAGATCTCGAGGCAACATTGCTAAAGGCAACCATCATTGGAACAGGAGGAACACCACAAATAGTGGAGGCATTGCTGAAAAAGTATTGTCAAATACCAAATAATGAAGGAACTCCACACACAGGGGCCCAAATGGAATAAATTAAGGCTGGGTAAGACTCCATGATGGCTAGCAACCAGCTCTAGGCAGGTTGATATCGGAGGGACAGCATCACGTGCCTTCATGAGTCGGCGCGTTAAAAAAGTTGTAGAGAAAAGTGAGTGGCACATGCAATGGTCGGAGGGGCTTTGGTTGATGGGGACGTGTCGGCGATGGTGATCTGAGGTGAACCCAAGAGTGATTGGATCAAAACAAGGGTGCAAGAGGTGGAACCCACAAAGGACGAATTGGGGTTTCCAAAAGAGCACAACAAAGGAGATTAGTGTGAGAAAAAAGGTGATATAGGGATTTTGCTCTGATACCATGAAGAATGAGGAGTCCCCAAATATTATTCACGCTAATCTGATCCATACAAGCTATGGCCTAGTGTATATATACAACTTACAAGAGCAATCAATGGGGAGGAAAATCCTCCTAAAAGCTAGGAAATAAATACAAATGAAAATCGGATAAAAAACAAATATTTACAAATAAGAAAAGATCCTAACAAAACAATAAATGATGACATCCCATAAATTAGGGTCATAAACATGAAATCCCACAAAATTTGATAATATTACTTTAGATTAACATATATTAATAATTATAAAAATTTAATGTGATATACTAATGTATAAAATCTGTTAGTAATAATTTTTATATAAGTTAATAATTAAAAGTAGCTTACATATATAATATGAAAAATTTACAAAGGACCTTTTTTTTTTAATTTGATTTTTTGGCACTTCAGATTTTATTTCAATCTAAAAAGAAACAATTACTTAAAGTTTCGCCATGAGTTTCCTAGTTACCCTTTCTGTTTCAGTAAGATAGTTAAACTTAAACATAGTATTCCTATACATTACTTTACATGGGTGCCAGGTTTGTATTTCTTAGTAACACTTGTTGACAAATTGTATGAATTTCTGAGTACAAATGAAACTTGTACATGGGTATTTATACACAAGCAAGGAGACTATTGTTAAAGGAGATTAGTCTGTTGTAATATGTACGTTATAGTGCATTGTTGCTCAGAGGTTTTATTTTGTTTCTTTGTCAGTTTTGTTCCTAGGAGTCATTTTTGCCTGTAACGGTTTTTGGCTGTTTGGAGGTAGCTAGCTGTCGCTGTTAGAGGTAATTTTTGCTGTTGACAGTTACACTGGTCTATGTAAGGTGTTTCTATCTTTGTTTATGATCATTAACACAGTACGCACGTTTCAGTTTTCCCTCAGTGTTTCTTTCGAATCTTTCTGTCGAATCTTGTTTTGGTAGCCGAATTAGGCCTTCTCCATGGATCTTGAAATCCCTCATCCTCTGCCACCTCGAAACAAGTCAGTAGTCGAGTTCCCTAGAATTCCACCATGTTGGTTAGTAATCAGAACAAAGTGACGCCACTTTTATCATGACTCTTAATCAGATGTGTTCCATGAAATTAGATAGGAACAATTATCTCCTCTGGTTGTTGATGGTGTTGCCCATAATCAGAGGAAACAAGTTGGATGGGTTCATCTTTGGGACAAAACAATGCCCAGAGATGTTTGTGAGCAATGGAGATGAAGAACGACTGAACCCGGCATTCGAGGACTGGACCACAATCAACCAGTTATTGTTAGGTTGGTTGTATAATACAATGACCGTTGAAATAGCTTCACAAGTCATAGGGTGCTGCACATCAACCTGAGTTAACGGTGGAGAAACCCTTAGCCCAGTGGCTAAAATGACAACCATCAGAATTGTCCTTGCTATTGCAGTATCCTTGAATTGGAAAATTAAGCAATTTTTCCTTTTACTGCTTAGCCTCCTCACAGTGCTGAAAGAGATGAGTGGCAATTTCTGAACTTCTGTTGCTTATTGCCTAATGCTATGCAACTGCAGAGGTCATTACTCATTAGTATTATCCTGTTAAAACATGGCTTGAGCAGAGGCTTCTCTGTGCTTTGACCCATCGGCTATATGCTATTACAGAAATATATATATATATATATATTTTTAAGTTTTACGTTTTAATTAGGGTATGAATAGAGGGAAATGCATATTAATATCTTTAAAGTTCTTTTATATAAGTATTGACACCAAGGTAAGGTTTCTTCAGCATAATGAGCCGAGCTTGCGCCTGGTAGATAACTTGCTGAATGAGGCCTGAATGTAGCATAAGTAACTTGACTGATTTTGGGCACTCACTGCAACTGTTAGCCATAACTCTTCTCTGATTGTTATGTAAAATTTCCGTTTCTTTTACTGATAAATGTACTCACATTGCATTTATTTGCTTTAATTTCATCTCGATGCCAAATATTTGTGTTTTCTTAGAAAAGAGATGCTGCAGTGTCATGAAGCACAATGGTTAACCTAATGAGCCCCCCTCCCCCAAAAACAAATGTCTTGTCCTCTTCTCTCATTTTAGTTAAACACTCATGTATGTGTAAACTTTCATATCACATAGCAGATTCAGAAGAGATAATGTTATTCTCTTTCAACATATTTTAGGTCTTTATTTAGTGCCTTTCAGATGCTGAACATTCTGCTTGCAAACTCAGGTAGATTATCGTGGCTATGAAGTGACCACGGAAAACTTTTTACGGGTTCTAACAGGTCGTCATGAGACTGCTGTCCCAAGGTCTAAGCGTCTTTTAAGTGATGAAGGAAGTCACATACTTTTGTATATGACAGGGCATGGAGGTGATGAGTTTTTGAAATTTCAGGACTCAGAAGAGCTCCAAAGTCATGATTTAGCTGATGCTGTGAAGCAAATGAAAGAGAAGCATAGGTGTGATATCTTGTGCAATATTAAATTTGTAAATTTCAAGTTTGAATTGTGAACTTGATGCTTGACCCCAAAAAAAAAAAAAAAATTAAGGACTATGGTTTCATGCAGTCTTGAAAATATTTGTTGTTATATATGCTAAAATGATGCCTAGACTTGTGGTTTTGCTGATATGCATCCATGAACTCAAGATGTAGTTTTTTCCTGGCAAATATTTTATGAAGGTTGGCCATCTTTCAATAGATATCCTGGGAACCTTGTATCATATTGGCTTATTATTTCTTAGTTATTGACATCTTGTTACCATCTTTTTATGGGCAAAAAAACTCATTTCTTGTTGTTAATGGGATTTATTAGGTTTAAGGAGCTGCTGATAATGGTGGACACCTGCCAAGCCTCCACTCTCTTCTCACAGGTCTCAAATTGCTTTTTAACTGATGGTTTTACGAACCCAATGCCAATCCTCATAAAATGAATTTTGTTTATATCATATGGACTTTACTCTCCCTTGGAGAGAAGTTAGTGACTAGTGACTTATAGGCATTCAAAGTTATTCAGTCAATAAGAGTATTGAATTGTGTCAAGTGACTTACTGGCATTCAAAGTTAGTATTCAGTCAATAATAATATTAAATTGCAAAATGTTGCTGTTTTAGTTGATATCTACCATAAGATTACTGCAGCCCTTATGTTATTCATGATATATTGAGTGATGTCCTCATCTGTTGCAAAAGGTGAAAGTACTGCATTTATAATCATTGCTTAGCTGCTGGTATGGATTATGATTTGTTAGTTAAGGATTTGACATTACAATTTAAATAAAAGCACTTTTTTAATAGAATTATGTTAAAAACATAGAGTGCATTGTCTGTGTTGGTTATTCAATACTAAACCTGCCTGCATGTGCAATCTTGCAATAGTCTGCAACATGGATTTCTTTTGCAAATATTGGCAGGTTTTATAAATGGTTATTTTAATTCCAGTCTTCTTAATTCTTATAACTGTAGTTAATGTTGAAATATTATTTTAATTATTTAGGAGTTATTTTGTAAATATTTTGTTTCCTTATTTTCAGGGGTTTAGATGTAATTAGTGTCCTAATTGTTTAAGCCTATCCATATTGTTTAAGGATTACGATAGCTAGAGAAATCTTTTCCAAATTTTTAGCCAGTTGAACTTTATCTACAAGGTCAAAATATCCCTATAAATTTGTAATCTTATTCATTAGGAATTACAGAAAATCTTATACCACTTACAGTTACAAAATTACAGAAGTTGATGAAAGGAGATTTACAAACATCCTATATGCCAGACAGTTGAGGTCTTTGTCATCATACAAACCTACTCTGGCCAAACTAATTGTGTGTCGTGCCCTGGCTTAATTTCAGCATATCTTTATCCATGTTGAATTTCATGCTGTGAAGTACAGAGTATAACTGTACCTAGTGATCTTTTGTCTGCTGTTATTAATTTTTGCTCTGCTTTACTATTGATCTGGGTTAACTTGATACACAAATTCTTTGCATCTATGCATTAATATGTACTGATGATAGAAAGCCAGGCTGGTGCTTAGATATGGCTCTCTTGCAATGTCTAGTGGTTTAATATGTCAATAGATGAAAGCATTTTGTTTTATATCTCGCCAATTATTTTTTCCTAACTTTTGCTACTGACTTGGTTCTCATTTTCTGAGCCTGGCAGCTTCATTCACCAGGTGTTTTGGCTATTGGAAGTAGCAAGAAAGGAGAGAATTCATATTCACATCACTTGGACACAGATGTATGTATCAGTTTAATAGCATTAACCATCTTGTGCATTCTTCAAACAGTGTTGTCAATGGCACATAGAATTAAGCCCCCAAACTTCCATGGCAGCCCCCTAAAACTATATGAAACACAATTTGAGGAAGTAAATTAAAGGACCTAGCTGACAGATTATAATTGGATTTTCAAGCATATAAAATCACTGCATTGTTTTTAAAAAAAAAAAGAAAAAAAAAAGGAGTGCAGCAACGCTCAACAGGAGAAATTAAACTTAAATGTCATTATATTATTTAGAAAGAAGCATTAAGAAAAGAACAGTTTGAGTGACACCTAATAAAATATAGAACAGATAAAAAAAGTAAGAATGATAATAGTGACTACTAATGAAACACATAACAGACTACAGAGAGTGTGAATGAGTGTGGAAAGAAGGGAAAAAAAAAAAAGACAGTGTATTGGGTCAAGAAAGAACGGCAGAGTCAAGAAGATAAAAAATAATGAGAGCAAACGAGCAGTTAAAAGGCAAAGGCACAAACTCAAGCAGCTTGCTCTTTATTTGGCAGTTCAGAAAGAAAGATGTAGGAAAAGAAGTGACTAGAGGAAAATAAGGGGATTGCAAGTTACTTGGTTGAGGATTTTAAACTATTTTATGATGATTTCAGGTCTTGTATGCTTACAATGGAGCTTTTCTGGTTGAAATCCCTAGCCCTACTGCTGATTAAGAAGTGAGCTGTGATATTGGAGTGTGTTTTCTTTTCTATTCTGCTGCCTTATTATGTCATAGTATGATGGAAGGATGAGATACCCTTTTAAATTAGTAGCCTATTGGTTGGAGGTGAGAAAACCGTGAGGGAGGATGGGTGGGAGAACCCATTAAATATTCCCACCATTTTTGCTATGGTGATTGCAAGAAATGAGAGCTGCCAGTCTGCCACACCTATACAGGACACCATGGCAATGCTTTGTTGAGTCTGCCATACCTTAAGAGTTTTAAGGCAGGATTCCCCCTTTTCCACCTAGCTGTTTTGCCATGGCAGCTGCCATTGATAACACTGATTTTTTCCATATGTTTTTGACGTAGTTTGTAACTGTTTGAACATTATTTCTTCAAAATTTTGCGTCTATGTTCTGCACAAATAAATTTTTCATCTTTTTAATTTTATACAGGTTGGTGTTTCAGTGGTGGATCGATTTACATTTTTCACCCTTGTCTTCTTTGAGAAGCTAAATATGTATGACAATGCCTCCTTGAGCAGGTAGACCAAGAATATCTTTTTTTTTTTTTTTAAGTTATTACTAGCTTATGATGTCTTATTCTTGTCTGCGTTTAATTCTCTGGTCTTTCATATTTCAACTGAATTTTACTTTCCCAACATTTTTCTAGTTGCAGTTCTTTTCTCCTCTCCTGCCTTTTAGAAATTTATTAAGGGAAGAAAGGTACCACTAAGGATGATTAGGTATTCCCCAAGAACGCAAATTACAGAACCAAAACAATAAGAAGAGGGAGGGGGGGAGGGGGAGGGGTGAATAACAGTTAAATATGCAACAAAGATGACCAATCCCTCTGCATATCCAGAAGGGACACTCCCCTAAAAAACCTTGAGCCAAACACCACAAAGAAGCTGCAAACAGAATCTTTGCCCATAAATGATCTAGAGAAGATGAGATACCTCTAAAAGTATGGGCATTCCACTCTAGAAATACATTTCAAAGTACTTCATAAACTGCACATTTCCATAAATTTCTTCCATAAAAATATTGGGTTATAGTTTTTGAACCCTGTTTCATCTCCTTTAATTTTGAACGAATTTCAAAAATTGGAGAAGTATTTCCAAGGTGAGAATACATACGTTTAGCAGCATCCCATACCTCTTTTGCTGTTTTGAACCATAGATATCTGCGGCTGATATGAGGTTCCATGCAATTGATGAGCCATGCTAGTACTATGGAGTTCTTGGCCAGCGAGGTCTTGTACGTTGGGTCTATGGCTCTTGGAGATGGCAGTTCGCCGGTGAGGTAGCCCAACTTCCCACATCCGCAAATGACAATCTTCACGGACTGAGCCCATTGTAGATAATTTCTCCCGTTTAATCTGTGGGAGGTAATATGGAGTGATACATCACTCCTGGAAAAAGGAGTGAAGGATGATGAAGTTGTCTCGGTCACTGTCGGACCAGATGAGGGTGCTCTGGAATCATCACCTAAAGTCGTGTCGTTGTTCCTCGCAGCCATGGAGAACATCAACCGTGGAGCTCTGATACCATGTGAGTTCCGTGAATAACAGTAGCGATAGAAGGAAAAGAACGCAGGGAAGGAGAAAACAGAGTAGATGAATTATTAGATAGATGAATAATTTCAAGAGATATGTTGATGAAGCTGAATATAAATAGAGGAAGGAGGCCACAAAATAAGCCACTCAATCCTTCTCAGATAAGGGAAAATAAATATTAAAATAATCTTTATCCTAATCTAATATATTAAACTTATTCCTAATTGGATTAGGAAAAATAAATAGATAATAAGATAAAATTCTAACTTAACTAATTGAAATAAATAAACTAACTTCTAGAATTTGAATTAAATAAATAAAATAAAATAACATAATTTAAAAACGTTAATATCTTCCACACTTTGTATGGCCAAAACCCTTGAACTGTAGAAGAAGAAACCGCTCTAATTCCACAAGTAGACATGATTCTCACCAAATACAACAACAACAACAACAACAACATAGCCTTATCCCACTAAGTGGGGTCGGCTACATGGATCGCACGACGCCTTTGAGCTCTATCAATGACCAATTCTTTAGATATCTCATTTACTAGAAGGTCCCGTTCAATAATTTCTCTATGTGTCCTTTTTGGTCTTCCTCGACCTTTTTTTACCGGGCTCTAAAACATCTGCTCAACTCTCCTAACTGGCGCTTCCAACGGTCTTTTTTGCACATGCCCAAACCACCTTAAACTGTTTTCAACTATTTTTTCCTCAATAGGTGCCACTCCAACTCTACCTTATATATGATCATTACGGATCCTATCTCTTTTTGTATGACCACACATTCAACGTAACATCCTCATCTCCGCCGCTCCAATTTTATGTTCTTGTTGTTCTTTCATTGCCCAACATTCACTCCCTATAAAATTGTTGGTCTTATAGTAGTACGATAAAACTTTCCTTTGAACTTATCAGGTACTTTCCGATCACAAACAACCATTGATGCCATTTTCCATTTCAACCACCCAGCTTGTATCCTATGTTCCACATCTCTAATAATTTCGCCGTCATCTTGTATAACTGATCCCAGATGCATAAACTTTGACACTTGTGATACGACCTGATCACCAAGTTTAACCTCCATCTTGTTCCTAGCTTGTCGCTTGTTAAACTTACAATACATCTATTCGGTCTTATTCCTGCTCAGACGAAATCCCTTCGATTCCAAAGTAGCTCTCCATAACTCAAGTTTAAAATTAATTTCTTCCCTTGTCTCTGCTATGAGAACAACGTCATTTGCAAAAAGCATGCACTTAGGGATTTTTTCTTGGATGTGTTTCGTCAGAACATCTAAAACCAGGTCAAACAAATAAGGGCTTAAGGATGATCCCTGATGTAGGCCAATCTTAATAGGAAAGTCTCTAGTCTCCCCTCCAGACGTTCTCACACTAGTCGTAGCCCCCTCGTACATATCTTTTATAGCTCTAATATACGTAACCCGTACACCTTTCTGTTCCAAGGCTTTCCACAGCACTTCTCTTGGTACTCGATCATAGGCTTTTTCCAAGTCAATAAATGCTATATGCAGGTCTTTTTGTTTACTCTGATACCTTTCCATCAACCCCTTTAGAAGATAAATAGCTTTCATAGTAGACCGTCCTGGCATGAATCCAAATTGATTTTCAGAAATACTCGTCTCCATTCTTAACCTACGTTCAATCACTCTTTCCCATAATTTTAGAGTGTGACTCATAAGCTTAATCCCGCGGTAGTTTGTGCAATTCTGGATGTCTCCTTTGTTTTTGTAAATAGGCACTAAAGTGCTTCTTATCCATTCTTCAGGCATTTTCTTAGACCTTAAAATCTCATTAAAGAGCTTAGTTAGCCAGATAGCACCCTCCTCTCCTAAACACTTCCAAACTTCAATAGAAATACTATCGGGACCAACAGCTTTACCATTATTCATTTTTCTAAGAGCACATGATTCTCACCAAATATTTCCAAATAACTTATTTGACAAAGAAACAGCCATTTGACAAATCAAAAATCAATGAGTTCCATTTTCTGCACTGTGCATGCACATCATATAAATATTGGTTAACAGATCTGTGTTAGGTATTTGCATTTGCATCATGATATGATATTTGTGTTAATTCTATTGAGTACTACTGTCCAAATTAATTATTTGACTTTTGGGGGAGTTTTAGATTTCCAGATGGGTTTTTCAGGAAAGTTGCAGTTCTTTTACAAGTTATAATTCTGTGGTCTAGGTCAATTATATATTAATTGGTTCTTTGTGAGTGATTCATTTTCATATTTTCTATTGTTGGTGAATGCACAATATCTTTCCCTTTCTCTTCAATGTTAGGAAAGTTAATAGGCATGAGTGGCTTAGGAGTATAACAACAAAATATTGTTTACAGTATGTCAAGAATTCCAGCATCATATTCTTTTGAAAGTTATTAAGTAGGGGACTACTTGTGATTATTTTGCAGCCTTTTCAATTCATATAATCCAAGTTTGTTGATGTCAACTGCGTACCATAGAATGGACCTATACCAACGCAGTCTAGAGGAGGTAATAAAGTTATGAACTTAATTTAATGCATTTTATCCTTTTGTAGATTTATTTGGATTATTTATATGGTGAGGACATTTGTTTAGCATATTATCTGTTGAGGGATTATAAGATAATCAAAGAATGCCTCCTTTGCACAAATTGCCGCTACCTGACAGTGTATCTGCCATTGCATCACATGGTGCAAATAGGACCATCCCTGAATTTTATTGTTGAAATCAAGCTCCATCTTCTCTGTATACGTTCTGTACAATGCCTTTTTTTTTTTTTTTTCTCTTTTTAAAAATCCCTAGTTTGAACTCCACCTAAAAGTTATGTTGATTGTCTAAATTATTTTTTTAGGCTACTAGCCAGAAAGAATAGTAAAGCAAAATGAAAAAGAACATTGTATGGATCATAAATAGAAAGTTGGTTGAGACTGACCCCTTGACAAGATGAGCCACTGACATTTGCTACACAGGCTGGCATTTTGTTTTTTAGTGTTTATGCTTCTATTAAGTTATATATTGAGCACTATTGTGTTTGTAAATGAGTACTATTAATGTCTGTTTGTTTGGGCTGAATTCTGGAGGAGTGATTTCGTTTATCCCTCTTGATAGGTACCTGTGACCAACTTCTTTGGTTCTGTAATGGAAACAATACACACTGATTCAGCATACAGATCGCACTCGAGTAAAGATTTTGAAGGGGCTAAAATCAAAATGTATTCGGATCAACCTGTCTCTGACAGACGGAGAAGAATTTTGGGAAACAGAGATAACATGGATCAACTTAGTAACCCAAGCACAGAGGTAACTATCATATTCACCATTGGTATCTAGTCCATTATTTCATGTTTGGCATTATTCAAGGAGAATGGATTTTCTGTGTATGAATATCTACAGGATAGTTTTGGACAACTATGGAACGGCATTCTCAGCAAAGTGACTACAACTGAAAACGTGGATGCATTTGTGTGCCGTGGCCTTCTTTTAATGCTTCCTTTGTTGGTAGTTTCGACATGGCTTTCACGCTAGAGGAATGACAAAATGTTCTTAAAATTTGTTGATGCATCCCTTTGATACCGTGCCATGGGTCATGCAATTCCATAGGAAAATGCTGATTATTGCAGGTTGTGCTAGGGAAGAGACTAGAGGTGGAGCAGCTTCTTAGTTTCCCTCTTCTTGATTTGCCATTGTTGTTGCCTTGTTCATGCAATGGTGCCACACTGCAGTTCTGATAATGCGTAGTGCCATGATGTTCTTTGTTTAACTGCTTTTAAATGAAGTGGAAAGCCTTAAATATGTGGTCAAAAGATTTCATGGCCGACTTAGACTGAATATTTAGGATTAGGATACTTACAACTAATCTTTAGTTAGACAATGAAGTTTCGAAGTATTATTCTTATGGGCCATGATAATATGCAAGAACAGCCATGTTTTCTTTCAGTGGTACAAAAATCAGGGAAAAGGGTAAGCAAATACAAACTAAGTGCAAGAACAACCATGTTGATGTAACTACCCTGTTTTTGTGCACGATGGTTGCGAGTAATCTTCTATGCTCTTCACTTATGTTTATTAAGATGTCTCGAGTATTGTGATTTCATATGATAAATTTTTTGTATCTCTATATTTAGACATTATAAATTCAATTTTTTTCCCATAATGAGAGAAGCCATTATATAAGTTAGGTAAATGTATATTTCATGTTTTTAACATTTATATGGATGTTCACTTATGTACCTTATGTTTTTTTTTTGGTTAAATATGTTCCACATGGTTCATATTTTTTTGTAAATATGCCATTTATTTTAATACTGTCAAAGAAACTAACAAAAAATACTAAATGAGTTGTCATGTGGTAAAAATATTTACTATGTTACTTGTCATATGGCTTTCACCAAAAAATTACGAAAGTACTCTTAAGAGTAATTTTAAAAAAAAAAAGAAAGAAGGCATGCTTCCCTGTGTTCACCTGGTCGCACTCCCTCTATGTTTCTTCTTTTCTCTCTCTCTCTTCTTTCTCCCTCTCAGCTCACTCTCTCTGTTTTGTCATTTCTCTCTTTCTTTCTTTCTAACACAGAGGGAGGAAGGAGAGAAAGAAAGCTGAGGCCGAAGAAGGTAACACTTTTGACGCCAACTTTGTAGTCTAGTTCTGCCTCCGCAAGGGTTGGATTCGGAAGACGAGCAGCAACTAGCGACTGACTTTGTCGTCTTGAGATGACTTTGTAGTTTTGTATGACCTGTGTTCTGTACTCGTGTGTTCTACTTCTGGTTTTGTGGTGTGAAAATAAAATAACAAAAATACCTTGTTAGGTATACGCTAAAGACGTTGAATCTCCTTTGATGCATAGTCTGTGCCTTTTCCATACAGTTTTTAGCAGATTTTAAGTAGATATTGCCATACCTTTGTAAAACAAGGACACATTTAATAAGATAAAACAATATACTTCTAATTAAAAAAATGGCCTCCAGTTGAACACAGGCAGGACCTCCACATTGAAATTAAAATTAAGCCAAAAGTCTCCAACCAGAATATAAAAATCAGAGGATTATACCAATGACTTTGCAGTGGAACCCTTAAGTTTCTTAACTTACTCCTCAAGCTGGGAATAGACATATTTCTTCTTATCTAATTCCTTCACCAGTGCAAACAACTCCCTGAAATCCAACATTACCATTTATATTAATTACATATAGATCCGTAGAATATAGATGGTAACATAGAGTATATACAGTATAAAGTGCAGAGGTGAGTCTCATGGAATATGATGGCGAGTGACCAAGCAGAGGATGTGTTCGAAGCACAAGGCAATGACCACATACTGTATACTTGCCATGGCGCACATGCAGGCTGTGCTTTGTATATGGAGCCGCAAAATTCTTCCCTATGTTTGCCTGAGATTAATTAATTTTCGCAATTTCAAAATTAGCATCATCATTTCATTGATAAATGGACAGAAGAAATTAAGATTCATATTGGAGAGAGAGAGAGAGAGAGATTCAAAATTGGCATCATCATTTCATTTCATTGATAAATGGACAGAAGAAATTAAGATTCATATTGGGGAGAGAGAGAGAGAGGCGTGCTTTTTTTTTTTAATTATTATTAGGAATATTTTTGTAATTTTATATGGTAGTCTATGTAGTAAGTGACGTGACAAATGATATTTTCCATGTGGTAGCCTAGCAAATAATTTTTGTTAATGTTTTTGACAGTGTTAAAAAAAAGATATATTTAAAAAAATGAAATATGTGGGATATATTTGACCCAAAAAAAAGGGACATAAGTGAAAATTAGTGTAAAAATTAAGGATATGAAGTATACGTTTGCTTATAAGTTATTTATGAGGATATTCTTGGCATAGAAATATTGATATGAACATATCATTAGAAGGGTTGTATTGTTGGAGTTTATTATTATAAAATATTAAAATAAATAAAACATTAATTATTTTGATTGCTTTACATTGACATTCTCTTATGGTGATTAAAGTAGGTGACTTAAACATGTATATATATATATATATATATATCCGTTGGGCACTTGTATTACAATCTTAATGATCGTTTATTGTTGAAAATAGTTATATACAATTAAGTTGATTAAAAGCTTTAATATCCATGTAATGGTGCCAACGTATAGTAGCCAACCGAAAGAATATGGGAAGCCAACTAATCACTATATATATATATGTGTATCTTGTATTGAAATGGGGCTAGAAGAGAAGGAAAAAATATAGATAAGAGATTGAGAATATATGAGATATAATTGTGTGATACTTTGGGTAGAGAAGGTGTGAGAGAAAGCGAGTCAGGTTGACTTCCTACGTACAGATATAGTAAACAAATAGGCGAGTCATGGTCTGTTATATTATGGAGGTACTGCTCTAATGATTTTAAAGTAATTTTTTTTATATTGAATCCCACAAAAGTAGCAAATGAAAAATAAGATGGAGAATGAAGGTTTTGAAAAAATCATTTTTTTAATGAGATTTTCTCAATTGTAAAATTTCTTTAAGCAATGCGCTATATGGCTCGAGTACAGTGTCAAATGAGCTAAAGCCACTACATCGTCGATCGAATGTAGTGTTACATGAGCATGTTCCTAGACGGTTAAGGGTAAATAAGCTAGTCTAGGAGAGTAAAATCAGGATTGGTATATAAAATATTGGGACCATAACAGAGAAATCTATGGAGGTTGTGGACACTATGAAGAGGAGGAAAATTAACATCTTGCACCTTCAAGAGACTAAATGGGTTGAAGAAAAGGCTAAGAAGTTTGATTGTTCATTTTTAAGTTTTGGTACACGGGAAAGTAAGGATAAAGAATGATATAGGTATTATGGTTGACAAGGTATAGACGTCGAGTGTGGTGGAGGTAAAAAGGATTGAGGATAGAATCCTATGCTAAAGAATGATTGTTGTAAGAGATATTATCCATGTCATAAGTGCCTATGCACCCCAAGTAGAGACAGATGCATTTCTTAAGGAAAAGTTTTGAGAAGATTTGGAGGGGTTGGTCAGAAGCATACCTTTAGAAGAGAAGATTTTCATTTTGGGAGGGGGGAGACCTTAATGGCCACGTAGAGAAAGAAGTAGGACAGTATGAGAGGGTTCATAGTAGTTTTAGTTTTAGGGAGCTTAACGAGGAAGGACAGTCTATACTTACTTTCTCAATGGCTTATAATTTCAAAGTTGTCAACACCTGATTCAAGAAGCGAGAGGAGCATTTAATCACTTAAAAAAGTGGAGCCTCAAGGTCATAGATTGATTTTTTTTTTGGTAAGGAATCCAGATAGAAAAATCTGTCAAAATTATAAAGTTATTCTTGGGGAACCCATGACAACTCAACATAGGGTTTTGGTTCTTGATGTGCTTATTAAGGGTCGGAAACAAAAGTATTAACAGGTGATGAACCCTAAGATCAAGTGGTGGCAGCTAAAGGGGAAGAATCAACAGACTTTCAACAGAAAATTGTTGGAGGAAAGGTCCTAGGAGTTACGAGAAAATGCTAACATCGTGTGAGATGAGATGGCCAAGAGGGTTAGAAAGGTAGCTAAAGCACTTTTAGGAGAACCAAAAGGTTTTAGACAAAGAGATAAGGAATTTTGTGGTGGAATGAGACCGTTCAAGAAAAGATCAAATTTAAAAGAGAATGCTTTAAAGCTATATATTTGTGCAATAACACGAAAAATTAGGAAAGGTATCGGAAGGCTAATAAGGAGACTAAAAAAGCAGTAAGTGAGGCACGATCTGAAGCGTTTGAAGTGTTTTACAAGGACTTAGGAATGAAAAAGGGGGAACTAAAGATTTACAAGATTAGGAAGACTAGAGAAAGGAAATCTAGGGATTTGGATCAAGTAAGATGTGTTAAGGATGAAGAAAGAAAAATTTTGATTACAGATAAAGATATTAAAAATAGATGGTAGGGTTACATTTACGAGCTCTTTAATGATGGAGTATGGTCAATTAGTGATATGAAAAATTTAACAATCCTAGAGAGAGAACAAAATTTGGCATATTATCGTAGGATTAAGGTTGACGAGGTCAAGGAAGCTTTTAGAAGAATGGATAATGGTAAAGCCGTTGGTCTTGATGGTATTCCTATTGAAGTTTGGAAGTGTTTAGGAGAGGAGGGTACTATTTGGCTAACTAAACTTTTTAATGAGATTTTAAGGTCCAAGAAAATGCCTGAGGAATGGAGAAGAAGAACTTGAATGCCTATATCCACAAACAAAGGAGACATCTAAAACTGTGCAAATACCAAGGGATTAAACTTATGAGTCACACTATGAAATTATGGAAAAGAGTGATTGAACGTAAGTTAAGAATTGAGATGAACATTTCTGAAAATCAATTTGGATTCATGCCAGGATGGTCTAATATGAAAGCTATTTATCTACTAAGAAGGTTGATGGAAAGGTGTCAGAGTAAACAAAAAGACTTGCATATAACTTTTATTGATTTAGAAAAAGCTTATGATCGAGTACTACGAGAGGTACTGTGGAAAGCCATGGAAAAGAAAGTTGTAAGGGCTGCGTACATTAGAGCTATTAAAGATATGTATAAGGGGGTACAACTAGTGTGAGAACGTCTAGAAGGGAGACAAGATACCTCCCTATTAAAATTGGCCTACATCAGGGATCGTTTTTTAGCCCTTATTTATTTAACTTGATTTTAGATGTTCTAACGAAACACATCCAAGAAGAAATCCCTAAATGCATGCTTTTTACAGATAATATTGTTCTTATGACAGAGTCAAAAGAAGAGATTAATTATAAACTCGAGTTATGGAGAGCTACTTTAGAATCAAAGGGTTTTCATCTAGTAGGAGTAAGACAGAATATATGCATTGTAAGTTTAACAAACGACAAGATAAAAACGAGCTGGAGGTTAAAATTAGAGATCAAGTTGTATTACGAGTATCAAAGTTTAAGTATCTGAGATCATTTATACAAGATGATGGCAAAATTATTGGAGATTTGACACATATGACACAAGATGGGTGGTTGAAGTGGAGAATAACATCAGGAGTTATTTGTGATCAGCAAGTACCTGATAAGTTCAAAAGAAAGTTTTATCGTACTGCTATAAGACCAATAATTTTATATGGGAGTGAATGCTGGACAATGAAAGGATAATAAGAACAAAAAATTGGGATAGTGGAGATGAGAATATTGCGATTGATGTGTGGTCATACAAGAAGAGATATGATTCATAATGATTATATACCGAGTAGAGTTGGAGTGGCACCTATTGAGGAAAAAATAGTTGAAAATCATTTAAGGTGATTTGGATATGTTCAAAGAAGACTGTTGGAAGCGCCAGTAAGAAAGGTTGAGCAAATGGTTTAGAGTCCTGTGAAAAAAGGTTGAGGAAAACTAAGAATGATACTTAGAGAAGTTATTGAACGAGATCTTTTAGTAAATGAGATATCTAAAGAGTTTGTCATTAATAAAGCTCAATGGCGTTGTACGATCCATGTAGCTGACCCCACTTAGTGGGATAAAGCTTTATTGTTGTTGTCGTAAAATTTTTTTAAGAAGAAATTTTGTGATTCACAATTTGAGTAAGTCAATGAAAATATTTTTGGTTTGCTATATGGAGTTGTGAATTTATTTCACAAAGAAATTGCATAAATATTTTTGGTTCAATATTTATCTTTTCCAAAAAACTTACAAATTTCTATGAGTTTTGGAATTTAAGTATTTGGTATTTTTGACACCTTATTTAAAGTGACAAATATTTTATTTCCATATGATTGCTTTATGTGTGTATATATAATGTGGCTTAATTTCCACTGATTCATTGTATTAAGTCTTAACCACCCTTAACATACATTAGAAACATTGGCATTCATGAATAAGTTTCCATATTTTTAATTGTCATCATTATATTGGTTAACTCCTTTATGTTGCAGACGGTAAAAAAAAAAAAGGTTGAAACCTTGGCATTAAGCCTCATTATGTTGTAATTGGCTTCCCTTTTATGTTTTAATCGCTAACTCCACTTGGATGGTGTTTATTGTTTATGTTGTTTTATATCCGTTGGTCCCTTGGCTTCATGATGTGTACGTCTTTTAATTGGTTAGAATCAATACTCAAGATGGCTTTTAAATATGGCTCAACAGATCTTACAACACTACATATTATATATGTGTGTGTTTATCGTTATATATATATATATATAAAAGGTGAAATTATCATATGTTATTTTTTTGTGTGTGCAAAACTCATAATTTTTTGAGTTTTAATTTGGAGTGATCATCAAGCGATCAATTATTGCTCATAAGATAGATTTGTGATATGATGATTTCTTCTCCATAGACTACATTGTATACGGTATTATTTTTAATCTTTCTCTTCTTTTAGAATTTTTATAAATAGTGGGGGCAAGATAAAAAAATTTTTTTTGGGTATTATTTTTATAACAATAATTGGGAGATATAAATGTATTGTTATAAAAAATACAAATTTTGGTAAAATGTTTTATGGTCAATAATTAATATTGATGTGGCTTAATAGAAATTTTATAGGCTTAATATAATTGAGCATTGAGTATATTCTATAAATTTCTGTTGACATAATTATTGATAATATGAAAAGGCCTTTTTTAAATCTTGTATGTGAACAAGTGTTCAACATTTTATTGTGAGCTTTTTAAAGTTATATGGAATATAATTTTTATGGCAATATATTCTGAACTTTTTGAAGCTATGTGAAATATGAATTTTCACTTTGAGAATTTGTTTTTAATTCTATATTTTATTTTTTGGCCCATGGTCAAGAATTTTGTTTTTAATTCTATATTCTACAAAATGTGTTAGTAGAATTTTGTTTTAATTCTACTATTGTGGGCTATATAAAGTCATATGAAAAATAAAATGTACTTTGTGGAATTTTTTAATTCTACTTTGTAGAAAGTTGTACTTTATAGAAAGTACTTTAATTTATGAAAAATGCTTATATCTAGTTATGAGATATTTGATGGCATGTTTGCAAACAAAAGGAAATTGTGAATTTTGTGAAAATTTACTCTTATATATAAATTGTGAGTTCACATATGTGATGTTTTCATAGTGACACAAGAATATTATATTTTTGGGTGAACAATAAAAAGTTTTTGAAATTCTTGTGAAAAGCCATAATATCCATCAATAGTGGGGGTACATAATTTTGTGGATATCCAAAAATGAGATCATCAATTAGACAATAATTTTTATTGCTATATGTGCAATATTATAAATTGCACGTATCATTTTGGAACTAATTTTATTGTGAAGATGTGACCATATATTTTGTGGTTTCTTGGCATATATATTTTAATTAAAGATACTATCTCATTGAAAATTTTGAGATGATGATATATGTCATAGATAAATTTTTGAAGAAGCATATTTTTATGTTATTATATTAGAACACTCCTTTTGTACAATAAGGTACAATAGTGTTGACAATCTTGGTCACAAAATTAAATTTGAGAAATTCCATAAATGATTGTTCTGATGAATTAAATTATTATATAGTGGAAGAATAAATATTTGAATATTTTTTAAATATTTATTCTTCCATATGTGATAAATTGTGAGTTCACATATGTGATGTTTTCATAGTGACACAAGAATATTATATTTTTAGGTGAACAACAAAAGTTTTGAAAATTCTTATGAAAAAGTACAATACCTATCAATAGTGGGGGTACACAATTTTGTAAATATCCAAAAATGAGTTCATCAATTAGATAGTAATTTTTATTGTTATATGTGCAATATTATAAATTGCACATATCATTTTGAAACTAATTTTATTCTGAAGATGTGACCATATATTTTGTAATTTTTTGGCATATATATTTTAATTAAAGATACCATCTCATTAAAAATGTTGAGATAATGATATATGTCATAGATAAATTTTTGAGGAAGCATATTTTTATGCTATTATATGAGAATACTCCTATTGTACAATAAGATATAATAGCGTTGACAATCTTGGTCACAAAATTAACTTTGAGAAATTCCATAAATGATTGTGCTAATGGATTAAATTATTATATGGTGGAAGAATAACTATTCGAATATATTTTATGTGATTATATATCCATTTATGATAATTATGAAGTCACTTATTGTGATAAATACCGTCTAACCTAAATTCTTTGAATTATGAGATTTTCTAAAACTATATAGCTATAGACAAAGAATCTAGATACATCAAGGAGAATGAATGTTAAGCCAATAGATTTAAAAGTAACTTATGAGGATATTCTACCTTGTACCTGAAAGTAATGGTTGGATCCCAAGAGGGGGGTAAATTAGATTTTATAAAAATTTTCACAAAACTTAATAGGAAGTTAAAATGATTTTCTGAAATTGTATAATGCCAAAGATAATAATTTAATTCAGAAAATCAAAGTGCTATCAAGATGAATAATTTTATAGTATAAGGAATTAAAGAGTAAATATAAATTTACCCAAATTAATTAATGCTTGAGGTAGAAATCAAATATAAAAGCAAAGTATTAATTAATTAACTTCAAATGGAAATAGAGTAGGGATAGAGAAAGTAAACTTGAATATTTATACTGATTCGGCTAATTCCAAGCCTACATCCAGTCCTCAAGAAAAGCACTTCAGTATTTCTACTATTATTTCAAGTTCGATCTGGGTACTTGTGAACCACTATAACCATAAGTTCGATCTGGACACTTGCGAATCACAATAGAGAATTTGTCTATCCAGGTTCCTCTACAACCTAATCACAATGTTTCTCTCAAACACTCTTTCAAGGAACACTCTCCTTGAGAATACAACTTAGAAGTTGAGAAGAAATAAGATGAAGACAAAAAAACTATCTTCAAAGAGTAGATGAATACAAATGAATCTCTAATAACTTAAATGATAAAGAATATGCAAGATTTGGCTCAATAATGTTTAGATTTCTCTCAAAGATGATATAACATATTAATATATCATTGTAGTACTGAATTCTAACATAAAAATGTGTATCTAGAGTCATATATACATAGGCTTCATTTAAATATAGTCGTTTATAATTGTTACTATAATTAAAAATTCATTCCATATGGCATCAGTCGACCGCCTGAAGGTTATTACTCGACTGATAACTCAATATATCCGTTAGACACAAAAATATGACTGTTATACAATATTTTTGGGCTATCAGTTGACTAATTGCTCTCTGTCCAACATTCAGTTGACTTGGAATTTTTGAGCTTATTTAGAAAGCTATAATTCTCTCATTTGAACTCTGTTTTAAATAAATAATATATCGTTGGAAACTATTTTGAGTCTAGTTTTAAATGAAATAAGTTTCACTAAAAATTATTTTTTTATTTAAGAGATATGATCAAAACACTGACTTAAGGTCAGAATAAATTGATTTTTTTAGTGCATCCAAGTTAACTTTTAGTTTTTCAGATTTTACTTTAAATGGTCATATCTTTCTCATTTAGATTTGGTTTTGAATAAATAATATATCATTGAAAAACTCTTTGAGTCCACTATCAAATGAGATTAAGAATCTTGGAAACTCAATTTGCCGTTTTAGAGATATGATAAAAAGAGTGATCAAAGATCAAAAATTAACTTTTATAAAACTTCATATCTCACTCTCTTTTTGATCAAAATGCTTGAGCCAATGGATACAAATCTAAATCATTGAGTTACACAAGTTTACTAGCCTATTGAAAATATACCTAATAAAAACACATAGGCTATCTTGATGTATCCAAGCTTTCAAACTTCAAATCTTCTAGTTCTTCAATTCTTGGAGCTTTATCTTTGCATGTTGTAGTCTTGAGTGAGGCATGATGTTGATATTCTTCTTTCTTCAATTCAATGCTCACTCTTCTTGTTTTGAACTAACCTATAGAAAAAAATCTTTGTTGCAAACCAAATGATCAGTTCAATTCATAATCAAGAGTATGATTCAAGTATAAATTATTTCATTCCCAAATAATATGATCATGCTTAAATTGTAGCACAAGAAAGACATACATGAAAAAGGCTTCTCATGTATCAAGGCACAACTCTTAGACAATGTAATCATATATATATATATATATATATATATATATATATATATATATATATTGTAAAGAGCATGATTCATATATAAGATATTTTACATTAAATAACATAATCATGCTTAAATACTTATAGCATATATGTAATTAATTTTTATATATCAATGCTACATTTCTCACATATTTGTCATCATAAAAATTTATGGCATAAATGTCTTAGGGCTAATAGTGACTAGAGATCCTAAAAACTTAGTTCAATGGAAAAAAAACGAGTCACAGAGTTGCTTGTTTGAATGCACATTTTATAAGAATTCAAAATTTTAAATTCATCCCTATAGTATCAGTGCATTTTCTTGTAATGAATATGTGAGGTTGAGTTTTCAAAGAACTCTTAATGAAATTTGTAGCTCTATAAGAGTGAGGTATCTAAATTGCAGGAACACCAT
Source organism: Biancaea sappan (assembly GCA_037074585.1). Classification (NCBI taxonomy): domain Eukaryota; kingdom Viridiplantae; phylum Streptophyta; class Magnoliopsida; order Fabales; family Fabaceae; genus Biancaea; species Biancaea sappan. Next base: position 38,636,805 of record CM073501.1, on the reverse strand, counting down.
TGACAGAATTCACATATTTGAATGTGGTGGAGTGGGACTGCTCTTATATGAGAATATACAGGCCGTATTCTCAGAACACATTCAAGAAATAGGATAAGGCACAAGGCCTCATAATCATGCTAGCTAAGGCTCATAATTTGCACTTGGAAAGTTATATGCAAGATATAGATCTTGTCTCCCCTAAGCAGCCCATAGTTCAAGGCGATACTACCATGGCCCTGAATCAAAAAATATATTTTTGCTAAGTATAGGTTCAAGGTAAATTTAGCTACCTATATTATGTATAATAATCTAACTCTACCCAAAGTGTATATATTATTGTGTGCTATTTTATAATAATAAGTGAGAGATTGTTGAAGTTTATTATTATATAATATTAAAATAAATAAAACATTAAATCTTTTGATTGCTTTACATTGGCATCCTTTTATGGTGATTAAAGTAGGTGGCTTAAACGTGTATATATATATATATATCCATTGGGCACTTATGTTACAATCTTAATGATTGTTTATTGTTGAAAATGGCTACATACAATTAAGTTGATTAAAAGCTTTAATATTCATGTAATGATGCCAACATATAGTAGCCAACTGGAAGGATATTGGAAGGCAACTAATCACTATACATGTGTATCTTGTATTGAAATAGAGCTAGAAGAGAAGGGAAAAATATAGATAAGAGATTGATAATATATGAGATATATTTGTGTGATATTTTGATAAAAAAAGTGCGGGAGAAAGCGAGTTTAATTTACTTCTTATATGCAAAGATAATAAACAAATAGATGAATTTAGAGCTGTTGTATACTGAAAGTGTTGCTCCAACATATCTATCATTGAAAAATAAACTCTAAAAACTAACGTTTAGAAAATGTGCACTTGTAAATTTTATGATGTCAAGTATAATAAAAATAAGGTTTAAATGAATTTCTATCCTTTTATTTTTATAAGTTTCAATTTGATTCTCAGTAAAGAAAGAAGTGTTGTAATTTTTTTCCCCAAAAACTATCTAGTTTGGTGTCTGGGATATCAAATTCGAGTGAGTTAATCATGTTAGATAAATAATAGCTTAGTTAACAGGTTAAATTTGGAATTAAATTTAACTGTGATATAAGAAAGAGATAAAATTGGTTGGTTTTAAGAAAATAACAGTATTTGCTTTTAAATAAAAAGAACCGAATTAAGACTTTTATAATATTATAAATATTAAAGTATAATATAAGTCAGTTTCAAGTCACCTTGACATATAATATAAAGTCTTGATTCCCAAAAAAAAAATGTTCACCAACCAATTGAATGATAAAATAATATAAAGTGTAATTATTTGCTTTTAAATTTTAACTTGATTATGCATAATATACTCATTGATTCTTAAAATATTTAAATGTACAAAACTTGTTACAGAAATAATTTACAATTTAACAAGATAACTAAGGAACTTTTTTGACATAAACGGATGATTTTTTGATGCAATTAACTGAGGAATGATTTATTTTACCTTATTATGTCCCTTTCGCTATGCTGCAAAATTGACACGTATATAAACCCTCTCTCTCTCTTTAATTTCTTTCCACCGCGACGTTCTGACTGTCTTAATTGCCTTAGAACATCATCTTTGAACTTTGACAATCTCGCGAATCATTTGCCAAACGTAACGGTTGAGGACATTTCTGCAAATGACGTGTCTGATAATTCCATTTCAACTCCCAGACTCAAAAAACTCCACTTAAAGCACAAACTCCAGCTCACGCTACTATTGCTTCTTCCTAGATCGAATCAGGTTCTTCCCACCCAGCCCCTCCTTTTTTCTCTTTGCAAGGTGTTTTTGATACAATTTTTCAGTTCGAGAAAGAAACACGAAATTAGGATTTTCTCCCTGTTGGTTCAGTTTCTTTTTTTTTTTCCTGAAAATTATAAATTGATTACAATTTTTTTTTTGTTGCCATTTCTTTGTAAATTCTCAATCTTACTGAATTTGATTTTTAGGGTTTTGAAACACGTTTGTTTTAGCTGTTTTGAGACTTAAATAGTAGATTTTACAATAATCATCTCGTCGTTTTGGACTTGTTTCTCTGGATATGTAATCAAACTTCAAACCTGTGATGGAGTTCTCTATAAAATCGTTATATTTGTTCTCCTACTTTCGGGCTTGTGGATTTTAGGGTAGAAAGGTGAATGATACAATTTTGTTAGCCCTGTGGGGAAGGGAGGTTAATGGAAATAAAAGTCAATTTATATTCTTTTTCTGGAATTCTGCTTTTCAAGGAAGACTGAAATTTAATTTTACCGACTCTGATGGGTAATTACTGTAATTGATGTAGCAATTACAAATTTGCAGCTTCTCTTTGGTGTGAAGTGTTTCCAGTGAAAAAAGTCGGGAAATTAGTCTGTCTGGGCTCTTCAGTTGCAATTCTGAATTATTTACTTACTGAATCTTGTAGCCTTTTTACCAATTACTTACTCCCCCTCCTCCCCTTGGTTGACATATTATCCAGTTTCATCTTGGAGGCCTATAATGAATGGTTGAGTTGGTGATGGTGGCATCTTAAGCTGACTATAAGGTTTTCTTTCTGGTTCTCTTTGACTTTGTACAGTATTTAAAATGGGCAAATGGATGCTATATTTAAAGTCTGATGAAAATCCAGGAGATCCGTGTTGGTAGAGAGGCTGAAAGCATTACTAATGGCTTTCAAGTTTATAGCAATTTCGGCGATTTCTACGGTGTTAAGCTTTTTGGGTGTACAGTTTGGCTCAGAATTGTCGTTGAATAAACTATATACTGATGGACTAATTGGCAAGAATTTAATTCACTTGGAAAATGAGAACGCCAACCATGTCACTGAGCTGCTATTGGGGCCGTACACCACCATTGGGTTGTTGGCAAATTTTATGATCAACGCATTTATCCTTCTCAATCTTAGTCTCAAGGTAAGTAGTTTACTGAGTGTGGGTGAATAGAGTAACTATTATTGAGGATGATGAATTCTGCAAACATCTGAATTTATTTTATATATTCTATACTTCTTGCATTTTATGTTTAGAGCAATAAAAGACAATTAATGTTGTGATGAAATGTATTACTTTTGATTAATGTTTTTAAAACTGGACTATTCATTCAACGTGTGAAGGTACTGGTTCAAGTTTTATTGGTCTGACTTTAGTGAAGTTGCAGTTGAATCAATGATTAATATATCTGTAAATATAGTAAATAATAACCAAGTAAACATGACACAACAAAGTAACACATAAATAAAAGTTATAATTCACAAAACATAAGAATGCATGTGCAAGCATAGAATAGGATCAAAATCAAGTTTGGATAAAGAAAAAAAAAATCAGAAGCTGTCCAACCGTTGAACCAGTTGGTTTTACTCGTTTTTCTGTCTTTTGACCAGTTTTTTGTAAGATCAATTCTCTGAGCTGTACTGGACCGGATAGGAGATGGTTAATTGGTTGAATTGGCAAATCTAGTCCAGTTTTTCCATGCCATGCTTTTTATCATGTTTTCATCCCCTGTACTTGGAGGACCTTATGTCCACATGTTTGTTGATGTCATGTGCTTGACTTGTTGAATTATCATATGTGATAAAGAATTGAAATTATTAGTGAGAAAAAAGTCTACCATGGCTTCTTAATTAAAGTTTAAATCTCCTCCCCTGCTGAAGAAAAATAACTAGAAAGAAGCTGGTTGTTGTCAGCTTATGCAGAGATGCCACAGTCTATTAACACTGTACTTGTTTTGACATGGAAAATGGTTTCTTCTTCTTCTTGGTGCCTCTAAGGTATTGGTACCTTGCTTAGTTGACAGGCAAGTAGGCCATGGATTATGCATCCAGCTTATTGACAATTAAAATATGATGGTCCATAAAATTGAGAGAAAATCTTAACAGTAATGCCGGAACAGTGGATGAGACGAGAAACAGAGCAAGAGAGAGAGAAGGAGAATACTGACTTTCTATATTATTACTGACCGAATGCCTTAGGCATTTATAGACCAAGAGACAGTGGTCATAACAGACCAAAAACAATACCAACAATAAACTGAAACAGAACCGACACGGAAGACACGCTAAAACAGAGTATTAAACATACAAGACAAAAATAAAACGTAAACGACAATTCTATACAAAACTACATTATTTAACTGTCCCCCTCAAACAAGAAGGGGCAACAGCCAATCCGAGTTTGCTGCACAGAATATTAAACCTTGAACCAGCCATAGCCTTATTAAACCTTGAACCAACCACAGCCTATGTAAATATATCTGCTGGTTGTTCAGAATTAGAAACATAGCCAATAGAGATCTCTTTAGCCAACACCTTATCTCTCACAAAATGAAGATCAATCTCTACATGCTTTGTCTTAGCATGCAAAATAGGATTTGTTGCAATAGCTTTGGCACTTAGATTATCACACCAAAGCACAGGAGTTCTTGAAGTAGAACACCTTAATTCACACAGCAAAGATTTCAACCAAACTATTTCACTCAGCCTCAGCACTAGACCTTGAGACAATCCCTTGTTTCTTACTAGACCATGACACCAAAGTATCACCCAAGAAAACACAATAGCCACCCACTCACCTCCTGTCAACCACATCAGTAGTCTAATCTGCATCTGAAAATCCAGTGAGTGAGAGATCAATAGATGGTTTAGCATGTAAGCACACATCTGCAGACCCTTTGAGATGTGTCAAGGTACGCTTTGCCCTTATCCAATCCACTGTAGTGGGAGTGCTTAAATGCTGACTTAATGAATTTACAGCAAAGGAAATGTCTGGCCTAGTGCTCGTCAAGTATTGCAGGCCACCAACCAAACTTCTATAAAGAGAGGGATTAGTAAGAGGCTCTTCTTTCACCGTAGTAGAGTGCTTGCCAAGAGTCAAGGGAGTTGGACAGGATGAAGAGTCCTTCATGTTGAATCTTTCCAACAAATCAGCTACATATTTTCTCTGACTCAGAAAAATTCCTTTATCATTCCTTATGACTTCAATCCCCAAGAAGAAATGCACATCACCTAGATCTTTAAGAGAAAACACATCATTCAACATTTTAACAAAAACATCCACAAGTTCCTTATTATCACCAGTTACTAGCATGTCATCCACATAAACCAAAACAATTATAACATGCTTTTTGGTGTGTAAAACAAATAAAGAGTGATCACACCCGGTAGGTTGGAATCCCCACTGTAATAAAGTGTCTCTCAACTTGTCATACCAAGCCCTTGGGGCTTGCTTGAGCCCATAAAGGGCTTTCTTCAATCTACATATATGTTTGGGATATTTGGCATCCTCAAAACAGTGTGGCTGCTTCATGAAAACTGGTTCTTTAATATTGCCATTTTAAAAATGCATTATCTATATCAATTTGCCTAATAGGCTAATTTAGGGATACAACAATAGTCAAAATTACCCTTACTGTTGCTAATTTAGCCACTGGACTGAAGGTCTCTCACACAAAAGTTCCAGGGTCTTGTTGGAACCCTTTGGCAACAAGCCTTGTCTTATACTTTTGTATGCTGCCATCTGCTGCAATTTTGGTTTTAAAAACCCACTTGCAATCTATTGTATTTTGTCCATTATAGGGAACTAGTTCCCAGGTTTCATTTTTCCTGAAGGCTTCAAGTTCGGCTTCCATGGCTCTTCTCCAATGAGGCACTTTATAGGCTTCTGTAGTGTTAAGAGGCTCTTTGCTGCTGCTGCTGTTCAGATTTGCTAAGGCTGCATAGGGTGATTTGTGCTGAATGGTTCCACTTTTCAGCCTAGTGATCATAAGATGAGTGGATGTAGGTCTGAGATTCCTTCTCTGAATACTTGGACTATTCTGTACTGGTTCCTCAATGCCTTCTTCTACTCTCTGATTTTCTGAAACAACCTCAGTACTTGCTTTTTTTTCTGAACCACCATCAGAACAACCATTTTCTCCTATTTCCATATCCTGCACAGTACTAGAAGATAAATCAGTATTACAATAAGTAGGCAAGGGAACCAAATGAGCAATCTCTCTAGTCTCTTGAGGTCTTCTAGTGTTTAAGAAACCATCTTTAAAAGGAAAATCAAACTCATTGAAAGTTACATGTCTGGAGATATAAATCCTCCCAGTGGATGACAAACATTTGTAACCTTTATGATCCATAGGTAAACACACTTGGTAGAATGAAAACTCAATTTATGTTGGTTGTAAGGTCTCAGGTAAGGAAAACAGGTGCAGCCAAAGACTTTTAATTTCTTAAAGTTTGGTTTTCTTTTAAATAACACATAGAAAGGCACTTCTCCTTGTAAGGCAGTGGTAAACGGAAAATTTATTAGCCTTGCAGCAGTTTGAAATGCATCAAACCAATAGCACATAGGTGTACTAGCCTGAGCTAATATACTCAAACCCATCTCATCTATTTGCTGATGTTTTCTCTCTATCCTTACATTTTGGACAGAGGTATAAGGACAGGAGTATCTCATAATTATTCCACTGTTGTTAGCAATAACAGAAAAAGGTTTGAATTTAGTTCCAACGTCAGTTTGAATCACCTTAATCTTTCTCTCTAATTGATTTACCACTTTTTTCTTAAACTAGGCAAAAACTTGAACAGCATCTCCTTTGCTTTTTAGTGTATAAATCCACAAAAATCTACTATAATCATCCAAAAAACTGATATAATATCTATAGCCAGACCTAAATTGCACTGGCGCTGGACCCCAAAGGTCTGTATGTACAAGGTTAAGGGGTTTTTCTGCTCTAGATTGAGATTTTTTAAAGGAAAGAGCTTGCATCTTGCCAATTTTACATGCATCACAAAAAAAAAATTGTCTTTATTAATCAATTTTTGCATGTTACAATGTTTGAATACATCATTCAAAATTTGTTTTGAGGGATGACCCAGTCTTCTGTGCCACAGCTCTTTCTCTTGGCTTCTTCCATCTTTCTTTGTCAAGAAACACTTCATATCAGAAGATCCTTTTATTCTGTATAATCCATCAGTTAGAACACCTTGCATTAGAGTCTTTCTCGTTGCTTTGTCCTTCACCAGACAACCAGAAGAGTCAAAACTCACAGATACATTATTATCATTTGATAACTGAGATATGCTAATCAAGTTCTTGCTAATCTTGGGAACCAGCAGTAACTCAATCAATTTTAGAGGAGTATCTTCAATCCCAGTATTTCCAATCTTTTCTATACAGACCTTTTCACCATTTCCAACAATAAGATGAGTCTTTTGGGAAGTAGATTTACCTTATTCAACCATTGTTGGGTCATTTGTGACATGATTTGAAGCCCCACTGTCTAGATACCAATCTTGGAATACAGCTCTGTTCGCAACTGTGTGGTGCATTTGGATGAAAAGAAATGCCAGAGTCTTAAATGATCAGTGTCTGCCTCCTCAGTTGTTGTGGGATCGTATCCGTTATGCGGTTTCATTGTGGGTTTCGGCCAATGGGCTGTTTAAAGGGTGCCTATTTCTGATGTTTATAAGGATTGGAGGGCGTTATTGTACTAATATTTTGTTAGGGGCCTTGTGGGGTGTTTTTGAGGTTTTTAGCTTACTTTTTGTTTTTTAGATCTTTCTTAGGAGGATCTCTTGTCCTCCACCCGTTGTAATCTTTCTCCTTTTGTCTCTTTCACTTCTCCTTAATAATACTTCTTTTTCTATCAAAAGAATAAAGAAAAGCTGAATGGGAGGAATTTCCATCTTTGCTTCTGTTGTTCTGTGTTTGCTGTTGACACGCCAGAGAAACTTTGATCAAAATGATAAACATGGCCTACCTTTCCACAAAGTTGGCATGTGAGCCTACCACCTTGTCTGCCACCACAACGATTATTGAATCTGCCTTGTCTTCCACATCCTCTCCAATTCTGATTAGAATTGGAGGTATTATTCCTTGTTTTATTAGTGACTACATTTGCACTAGGTGATCCATATGAGCCCGAAGAAGACCACTGCTCGAGATGACTTTCATAAGTCATTAACGAAGTTTGGAGTTTGACCCAAGACAGAGAGGGTCATTCTGCTAACTGGACCACGATGGGTCCGTATTTGAAGTCCAGCCCAGCTAGAGTCTGGGTGATCAAATCATCATTTGACAGTGGGAACCCAGCCATATGGAGATTATCGGTTAATTCCTTCACTTTTCGAAGGTGCTCATCCATTTTCAAGCCTCCCTTTCGAAGGCGTTGAAGTTCACTCTTATATAGAGAAACACGAGCTCAGTTCTGTGATATAGAAAATTCTTTAACAGTGTTCCATAGTTCTTGGGAAGTCTTGCACCCAAGAACTTGAGAAATAACGTTAGGTGTCATGCTGTTGTATAACCAGCCCAGCAACATCTGATTGTGTGTAACCCGTTCTTGAAATTTTGGGTTTATCGTGCGTTCATTCCCTTCAAAAAGAAAGACCTCTGGACACAGGTTGGTGCCCAGAATGTATCCATTCATGTTGTTTTTGCGTATCATAGGAAGAACTAAAGAACTCCACATCAAGTAGTTTGTTCGGTCGAGTTTAATGGAGCAAACTTGATTGAAGGTTGTCATGTAGGGGCTGGGTCTGTTTTGATACATGACAGACGAGTTCGCAGAGTTGTTCGCAGGACCAGAAGTGGCAGAAGAGAATGATTGCTGATCCATAACAGCCCTGAGTCTTTGGCTTTGATACCAAGAGAAAATCTTAATAGTAATGCTAGAACAGTGGATGAGACGAGAAACAAAGCACGAGAAAGAGAAGGAGAATAACGACTTTCTATATTATTGCTGACCGAATGCCTTAGGCATTTATAGACCAAGAGACAACCGAAAACAATACCAACAACAAACTGAAACAGAACCCACATGGAAGACACGCTAAAACAGAGTATTAAACATACAAGACAAAAATAAAACGTAAACGACAATTCTATGCAAAACTACATTATTTAACTAACAACTTGTCAGGTACAATTGTTCTTGAGGCACCATAGAGTCTGTTTTTATTTAATTCTTCAAAGATTTTTTTTTTTTTTGGGGTCAACTTCAACATAGTTGCTGTGCTGCTGCTTGGGAAGGAGATATGTGAAATCTCTTAAATGTAGCATGTGGTCTAGTAGTCTTGGCACACAGTTCCTCCTGCATCATTGTATACAAGGACAGTGAGTGAGAGAGCTAACTTAAAAGTGGAACCAAAGCTGCTTGAATTTGACTTAAAATTTGTATTTTGTTTTGGGATGGGGGAGGGGATAAAAAATTAATTATTATGTCTCTTAAAACTTTGATGGTTGATTGTCATCACTTGTGATTTTGCTGCCTGCGGACTTGCTTTTTATTGGCAAGTGGGTAGCAATAATGCTCTAGATAATGGTGATTGTGTGTTCCTCCTCTTTCTCTTCCCTTTCCCAATATTCAAGTAATCCCTAGTTTTGTCCATCATAGTTTAGATGGCCATAATTCTTTCACTAAATATTGTCCTTAATTTTATTGGTTCCTGTTTCCTCTTGCAGACTATATTTTTTTCGGAGTTGTATCCTACTGAAACTCGGAAGCTGGTTGAGCGTCTCATTAATTATGTCATCTACAAGGTCTCCATGGATTTTGATGTGTTTTTATTTAATTCTGAGTATTTAGTTACTGAAATTTTTGAAAGAATTTTTTTCCCAGATTTTTAATACACTGATCTGTGACTACATTGAACTGGCATCCTTTCTTTAACCTCTACTTATTCCCTTCCTTTTCTTCTTATGATGGCATTTGTGGGTGATATGCATTTATTGGTGTTTGGCAGTTGCTCCTTAGCTTTGCGTCCAAGTAAGCTGAGAGTTGCATTAGTAATTACATAAATCTATAATTTTACTATTGTAGTAATGACATGGCTTCAGAGATGCTCGTGTCAGAGAAAGAGGACCTGTGCTAAAAGATAGGAGGTGTGCGTTTGACTTTCACCTCTTAGAAAAAGGTTGTTATTTGGAAAGAAAACTGGCATAAGCATCAGTTAATTTGGAGTTGATGGGGAGGTGAGGGGTTTGGAATGACTCTCATGTCAATTTGAGGTTTATGTAGTTTTATGAATGAGCCGGGTCTTGAATATTGTCCATATTGGGTAGCATTTTGAGGATTTTCCCCCTTGGTATGAAAGGAACATATGGGATTGAAATATTGTATTAGCTTTGGGGTTTGAGATTGCTGTTCTGAACCTCTACAGGGACAACGATAGTGTAGGCTTAATAAGTTATTCATATTAAAAAAAATCTTGTAAGTTTCTTATGGAGTTTTTTATTTTGTTTTTCTTATTCTAGTTGATGGAGAATGAGAAAAGTGTAATTAAGATGATATTGTCAAATGAAGGAAAACCACCATTAAAAAACCTATACTAGGCATAATAAATTTCTAGGGACTAGACTTTGAATATTGCTATTGTATTTGGTATTTAGCTACCTATGCATCTTAGCCTACGATTTGACATATTACTATTTAGCTGCATGTGCATTTATTGTCTTAGCCTACAATCTTTGACATTTAGTTTATGCATTTAATCAATTTAGTTAGAGTTTTATTTCTTTTGTCATGGAGACCCTCTATAAAAGGGTCCTTATCATATGTTGTAAGCAGATTTGGATTGAATGTATTGAATCAAATATTTCTCTATCTTTCCCCTCTCTGCATCTCCCTCCTTTCTCTCTAATTCTCCCTCATTTCTTGCTGTTCTCCCTTCTCCCTCTTTCTGTTCTACATCACTAGTTCTATTTGGATTTAGATTTTAATGCAAAAGCACTAAAGTCAAATTAGAATAGTAGTGTAAGAAATTATGAGTTATGACATAACAAAATCCTGTGGAAGAACTACTTCTCCCAACTGTATTGCATGTTCTTAAATTTTAAGGTCACTAAAATAGCTGCAATTCTTTGTTAAATGTTACTTTGTATTGGTTAAAAACTATGTATATAATTTCTTTATTAATTAAGCTTTCAAAGTTAGACCTGTATATAATTTCTTTATTAATTAAGCTTTCAAAGTTAGACCTGTGTGAATATGGTCTAAAATGGGCAAATAATGTGAGCACCACCTTTGTTTCCTCTCAGATATCTAAGGACTTACAATTCTTTTTGTATAGAAAGTAGTTTAATTTCTTCTGCAAATGGTTTTAAAGAGGTGCCTTTTGTGGATCTTCAAAGGGATATGAAAGCTTTTTTTGTTAGTCTTTTATTTGTTTGGCAAGGATCTTTTGTCCTCTGTTTTGTACTGACCTTTCTTCTTTTCAATAAATTTTATATTTTTATTCCCCCTGCCCCAAAACAAATAGAAGTAAAAAAGATCCATCGTAAGGAACCGTCTGCTGAATTTTGCTAGATTTAGGGAGAAAAGTGAAGAATTTGGAACACAGAAATATTATTCACTCTAATATGATTTTAATGTTGTAGCCTAGGGTATATATACAACTAAACAGAGAAATAACAGGGAGGAGAATCCTCCTTGACCGGGCGAATAGGGGGAAATAAATGAAAATCATTCTAGAGAATATTTACATTAATAGAGAAGATCCTAACAAAGTGGACTAAGCACATTAAAGAGCTACAATAACCACAATAAAGAGTTATGGTGACCAAATTCCACAAAAAGATTGTTTGAAGTAAATCTGGTAGTTTGAGGAAATTCTACTTTTGAGTAGTTACTACTGTTGGAGATACCTTACAATCATCTTAAAAATGTCCAGTCAGCCCTCGTTATAGGCTATCTAGTTGGAAACTATTCTTGACTTAAATATTTGGTGTTTGAAGCAAAATAAAGGCTTGATGCATCGTCCTCTGAAAAGGCATGTTAACAAACTCTAGATGAGATGTGTTAATTTGTTGGTCAATCCTTTTAAACAAGGCATTGCAGTTGATGGACAGGAGTCCTGGATTCCTGGCTTTTTCTATTCAGCCATATTGGTTCGCTTTTTATAAGATTTTTTATATCTGAAAAATTACCTAAGCTACTTGCCCAAAAAGAGGTGCAGATTTACTATTGACTAAAACCTTATATTGGTCCCTTATAAATTGATTATTTCTCAATTTGGTCCTCCATAGAATTGCATTCTCAATATGGTCCTCATAGATGAAACATTTCTCAGTTTGGTTCTTCATGAAATTGCTTTCTCAATTTGGTCCTTCATAAATTGATATGTCTTGGTTCTCCACAGATAAAATTGTTATACATATTTTTTGTCAATATTTACTTTAATGAAATTAATAGATGTGATGATATAGAATATATGTTTTGACAGGCTACGCTTAGTTACCATTATGTAATGTGTAAATTGATTGTTAGTTTTATTAACAGTAGATTGACAGAAAAATGTTGGTAAAAAATTTTATTTGTGAGAAGGCAATTTTATGAGGGACCACATTGAGAAATATTCTATATACAAGGGACCAAAATGAGTTTTTAGTCATTTACTATAACTGAAAAGAACAAGAGTTGCCCATTTGACCTAGATGGAGGATTTTAGATTTCCTTAATTATGAAGGGCTCAAAGTATAGGATCACTGTTAATGTAAGTGTTCTTTGGATTTCTGGCATCTGAAGTTTGTTGAGAAATAGCTCATATGTGTAACAAATTTATACTTATGTGCATGTTGCGTAGGCTTATAAACATAGAATATTGGTTTGAAAAGAGGCAGCAATCAAAATGGAGGATAGTAAATAGTTCCATGCAGTGGGAGAGGACTGTTGCTATATTTTAATTTCCTTGTGCCAGCATGTTTGAGATGCTGGTTAACTAATTTGAAATGTAAAGGAAAGAATCACTTTTGCATGATCTTCAGATTTTGACATATCATTTCAATGGTGAATATGAAATTGTTTGTCAGTTGAAATTTCTATTACCATTTCAGTTTCTGTCTGTGGGGATAAATTTCTAAGCAGCCATTATTGACAATATATGTTGTTAACTTGGAAAATACTACATATAATTTGGAAAATTTTCATGTTTGTTAATCCCGACCCTATTTAATTGTTGTTTTTGTTTAATGGTGAATGAACAGGGGACATTTCTGCCACTGATAGTGCCTTCAACAGTATATCAGGCATGCCTGTGGTCTATCTGGATGATAGTGCTATGTTCTTTAAAGGTATATAGTACCAAAAAGGATCACATGGGAATAATTCTGTTGAGTTTTGATACAAACAAAACCAATGCCTGCTAACTTGTTCTGACACTCCTGTGGCATATTGTACAGATGTTTCAAGCGTTGGCCAGAGATCGTTTAGAGAGGTTGAATGCATCTCCATCTGCTAGACCCTGGACATATGGTCGTGTGTATTCAGCATTATTATTGGTTTTCTTAGTTGATGTATTTTGGTACTGCTCACCCTTCTTCTTTCCTTATTGAATATTTTTATCTTATAATTACTGTTGCTATTACCCTTATTATTATTTTTATAGTTGTCATGATTGTTATTTTGGCCAGGAAATTTTATTGACAGTAGATGTAATATTACCCGTTTGTTGACTAATATAGCTATCAAGTTTGGAATTTAAGTAAAGTTGCGAAGATCTGCAAAATATAGTACAGCCTTTTAGAGCTTACACAACTGATGAAACTACTCAATAAAATTTTTGATGTATCTCAAAGAGGTTATAATTGAACTTTAACACTTTTTTTTTTTTCTGCATTCAAGTTACAAGGTCCAATCAAAATGATCTGTACGGTTTTTTAATGCTGACACTCTTTATTATTATTATTTTTATTTCAATACTTGGAAGTCATTTTGAAGCTTTTTATACAAGTATTTGCTGGATTACTTTATTACCTGAGTAATCAACAAAATTACTTGGATGTGTGTTGAGATAATTCTGTAGTTTAGGTTTCTGAATGGTTTATCTGGGAATGTATATTGTAATTAAATTTCTGCTTTCTGAACCTGTGTAATTTTTACTGAGATTGAGACTGTTACTTCTATTACTATAATTTTATAGTTTATAAATTTTTATTTTATTTTTCCTTTTTATGCTCCCAGGATAAGACTATGTCTGGTGATATATAAAACATTCCAATCCTCTATGCTTCTGTTACTATTTTATGAGCCTTTCAGTATTGCTTTTGAGACCCTACAGGTATTAGTTAGATTACTTACAAGTTTGAAATCACTTGTAATGTCAATTTAGTTTCCATTAAGATGTTGGTACTTTGCTCAATGATCTTGTGGTGTGTGATATGAGTTGTAGGCTATTTTGGTTCATGGATTTCAATTACTTGATATATGGCTCCATCATTCGGCATGCAACAACACTGATAGTCAAAGGTCAAAACTGTTTGTCACATTAGCAGCAGGTATTGTGGATAATTTATTGTCATGTATGAACGTGGTTGTATGAATTGCTAATCAACGAAGTTGGTGGGGTTGTAATTAGGATTTTGCCTTTATTTTTTTTTTCTTTATCAAAGTAATTTATTGATGAGAAGAGAAAACAATACCTAATGGAGGATAAGTGATGTAATCAAGGATAATCCCATTGCAGCCCAAGAAAAGGAGAACACTTCAATTGGGCCTCTAACTCGTTTAAGGGTTAAAGAGCTTGGACTAATTGCAGCCCAAGAAAGGGAGAACACTTCAATTGGGCCTCTAACTCGTTTAAGGGCTAAAGGGCTTGAATTGGGCTTAACCACTTTGTTGAAAGTGGAAGAAGTGTGAAAAAGATTGCATGTGGGATAGTTGCATTTGTTGAATATAGTTGTAGTCAATACCTATACATTTATTGTCTTTGACATTTAGCTACCTATGCATTTATTGTCTTTGACATTTAGCCTACACTACTTGACTTTTAGTTGATGCATTTAATGCATTAGTTGGAGTCTTTTGTCTTTTTGTTTTGGAGACCCTCTATAAAAAGGGTCCTTGCCATTTGTTGTAAACCATCTTTGAATCATATATGAGATATTGGCATTTTGCTTTCAAGAAGATTCTTGAGTTCTTTCTCTTATCTAACTTGTGTTAGTGGCGAGAGCAACTAGATTTCTTATCACTCACGTTCTTCTTTCTTGAGTGTGGCGAGATCAACCCATTTCTCTTAGTTGTGGCGCCCTTTGGCTTATCAATTGAGTGATTTGGTTTCATTTGTTTGTTTCTTTCAACCTATCCAGAAAATCGATCAAGTGTTTTCCCTCCGGAAATCACATCATATTGGTATCAGAGCCACTTCAATTCAGGTTCTATTATTTGTTTTGTGTTTTGCCCCTTCGTGGAAAGCTTAATTTTATTGCATTTTATTCTGTGTTTTGCCACCTACATGGAAGGCTTAGTTTTCCTTATTTTGTATTCTGCCACCTATATGGAAGGCTTAGTTTTCCTTATTTTGTAATCTGTCACCTACATGGAAGGCTAATTTTCTGGTCTGTTCATCTTTATCTTTATTTCTATTCTTGTGTTGTTCTATTTTATTACAGCTTTTTTATTTAAAAAAAAAATTCATCGTTACTGTTCATTGTTCAACGCTACTGTTCATTGTTAATCCGAGTGTAAACACTTAGAGAGTGAACCTACCCTTCACCAAACTCAAACCAACAAATTACAAATCACTATGACAGGAGAAAATAGTTCTGAAGTTCCTTTTGGGCTTAGCCTACAACAAGCTCAAATTGTTGGCCTACAAAGAGGTCAAGAAGAAATGATGGAACAAATAGCTCAACTAACCACTCAAATGGCTAGATTTATGGAGCTACAACAACAACAACCAAGAAGAGGAGCTTATGTTGAACACCATGGAGAAGAATCTGAAGCTGAAGAAGGTGAACAACCTAGGCAAAGAAGGCAGCAGAGGGAGCGTGATGCCAACATCAAAATGAAGATTCCTCCATTTAAGGGAACAAGTTCTCCTGAAGAATACTTGGAGTGGGTGCAACGAGTAGAGAAGATTTTTGAATATCAAGAATATTCAGAAGCTACCAAATGCCGGCTTGCAGCCCTTGAATTCACTGATTATGCAAATCTATGGTGGGAAAATTTGAAGAATCAACGAAGAAGAGATGGAGAGGAGGAAATTCGAAATTGGAGATTGATGAAAAGGCTCATGCAGAGGCGTTTTGTACCTGATTACTACAAGCAAGAGCTTTATTTTAAGCTTCAAAGCTTGAGGCAAGGAGGCATGTGTGTTGAAGATTATGTCAAAGAATTTGAAACTTTGATGATTCGGTGCGAGCTGAATGAACCCCAAGAGCAAACCATAGCTCGATTTCTTAGTGGTTTGAACAAAGAAGTTGCTGACTTAGTAGAGTTGCAGAATTATGTCTTCTTAGAAGATGTAATTAAATTGGCAATTAAGGTGGAGAGACAGAAAAAGAGAGTTTATGGAAGAAACAATGGAGTGTCTAAACTATTGGGGAGTAAACCTTTCCAAACACTTTCCCAAACCTCAAACACTACCAAAGGGAGTAATAAGGAGATATGGAAGAAAGAGCCGAACAAATCTGAAAGTTCTAAGGGGAAGGATAAGAGAGAAGACAACCAGCCCTCTAAAAGAAGCCGAGACATTAAGTGCTTCAAGTGCTTAGGTCATGGCCATATAGCATCCGAATGTCCTAATAGAAGAGTGATGATCTTGAAGGAGAAACAAGGGGAAATAGAGAGTGAAGATGAAGATATTGTGGAGGAATGTGAAGAGGAAGAATATTTTGACGAAGAAGAAGTTGTTGAGTATGCTGATGAAGGTGCTGCCTTGGTTATTAGACGTGCCTTGAATATCTAAGCCAAGGTAGAAGAAGAACAGAGGGAGAATATTTTTCAAACAAGGTGCACTATCGGAGGCAAAGTTTGTAACGTGATAATTGATAGTGGGAGCTGCACTAACGTTGCTTCAACCACCTTGGTTGGAAAATTGAAGCTACCTATTATCAATCATCCCCGTCCATATAAGCTGCAATGGCTAAATAATCATGGCGAGATGAAGGTCACCAAACAAGTAAAGGTACCTTTCTCTATAGGGAAGAATTACAAAGATGAGGTATTGTGTGACATAGTCCCTATGGATGCTAGTCATCTTCTACTTGGGAGGCCCTGGCAATTTGATAGAAGAGCACTACATGATGGCTTCAAAAACACCTACGCTTTCGAGAAGGATGGAAAGAAGATTGTGTTGGCACCCTTAAAGCCAATACAAGTACAGCCGAAGGAGGATGTAATCGAGGAGAAGAAGCCTAGTTGTTTTGCTTCTAAGAATGAGTTAAAGAAGGCAATAAAAAGGGAAAACTTTGTATTATTGCTAATTCTCAAGGAGCTAAATCTAGAACTTGCAGAAAAGCTTCCTAAGCTTGTGAGGGAGTTGATAGAAGAATTTGTGGATGTCTTTCCGAACGAGCTACCTAAGGGATTGCCACCCTTAAGAGGAATTGAGCATCAAATTGATTTGGTGCCCGGTGCTGCCTTACCAAATAAGCCAGCATATAAAATGAATCCAGAGGAGGCTAAGGAGCTAAAAAGACAAGTTGATGAGTTGATTGAAAAGGGTTATGTAAGGGAATCCATGAGCCCTTGTTCTGTGCCTACATTATTAGTCCCTAAAAAGGATGGCTCTATGAGAATGTGTGTGGACAGCCGTGCTATAAATAAGATCACCATCAAATACCGCTACCCAATTCCAAGATTGGATGACATGTTGGATGAGCTGAATGGTTCCAAGGTGTTTTCAAAAATTGACTTGAAGAGTGGCTATCACCAAATCCGAATGAAAGAGGGAGACGAGTGGAAGACAGCTTTCAAGACAAAGCATGGACTTTACGAATGGATGGTAATGCCATTTGGGCTATCTAATGCCCCTAGCACATTTATGCGATTGATGAATCATGTGCTTAGATCTTTCATTGGAAAATTCGTTGTGGTATATTTCGATGATATTTTGATCTATAGTCAAAGTTATGAGGAGCATGTGCAACATTTGAAGGAAGTCTTGGAAGTGTTGCGAAAGGAGAAACTCTGCTAATCTAAAAAAATGCTACTTTTGTCAAGACCATGTGATTTTTCTTGGCTTTGTAGTATCTCAGCAAGGAGTGGGAGTTGATGAAGAAAAGGTGAAAGCTATCAAAGAATGGCCCGTTCCAAGAACCATATCTGAAGTAAGAAGTTTTCATGGGCTTGCATCTTTCTATAGAAGATTTGTAAGGGATTTCAGCACCATTTTAGCACCCATAATTGAATGTATTAAGGGAGGAAAGGAGTTCAAATGGAGTGATGCAGCCCAACGAAGTTTTGAGCTTGTCAAAGAAAAATTGTGCAATGCACCCATATTGGCTTTGCCTAATTTTTCTAAGACTTTTGAGATTGAATGTGATGCTAGTGGAGTGGGAATTGGAGCTGTACTTCTTCAAGAAAAGCGTCCTATAGCTTATTTTAGTGAGAAGTTGAATGGAGCCAGTCTTAACTACTCTACCTATGATAAGGAGTTCTACTCTTTAATTAGAGCTCTTGAGACATGGCAGCACTACTTGTTACCAAAAGAATTTGTAATTCACACAGACCATGAATCACTCAAACACTTGAAAGGTCAGAGCAAGCTGAATAGAAGACATGCAAAGTGGGTGGAATTTCTTGAAGCTTTTCCTTATGTGTTGAAGTATAAGAAGGGAGAAACCAACATTGTTGCAGATGCCTTATCAAGGAGATATGCTTTAATTTCCATGATGAATGCTAAATTGTTGGGATTTGAATCTCTTAAAGACCATTATATGGAAGATTCGACACTTGCTTCTATTTATCTCGCTTGTGAGAAAATGGCATATAAGGGATTTTATAGATCTGAAGGTTTTTTATTTCGCTTGGGGAGACTTGTAATTCCAAACTGTTCTATAAGGGAATTACTTACACGAGAAGCTCACGGAGGAGGATTGGCTGGGCATTTCGGTGAAACCAAGACATTGGAGATGCTGAAAGAGCATTTTTATTGGCCTAACATGATTAGAGATGTGCATCATGTGATTGAAAGGTGTATTGTTTGCAAAAAAGCCAAGAGCAAGGAAGCAGCCCATGGACTTTATACACCTCTACCTGTTCCAGATCAACCTTGGACTGATGTTAGTATGGATTTCGTGCTAGGCTTACCAAGGACACAAAGAGGTAAAGATTCGGTCATGGTTGTTGTTGATCGTTTTTCAAAAATGTCTCATTTTATTCCATGCCATAAGACCGACGATGCTGTGCACATCGCCAATTTATTTTTCAAAGAAATTGTGAGACTTCATGGCATTCCAAAGAGTATCGTGTCAGATCGTGATGCCAAATTTCTTAGCTACTTTTGGAAGACTTTATGGAGAAAGCTGGGAACAAAGTTACTCTTTAGTACTGCCTGTCACCCACAAACTGATGGGCAAACTGAAGTGGTGAACCGAACGCTTTCTACTTTGCTAAGAACTATCATTGGCAAAAACTTGAAAAGTTGGGATGAATGCTTGGCCTATGCTGAATTTGCTTACAATAGAAGTATACATGGTACTACTAAACACTCTCCTTTTGAAGTAGTTTATGGATTTAATCCATTGAGCCCACTTGATTTAGTACCATTACCACTTGAAGCTCGAGAATGCATAGATGGAAAAATGAAGGCTGACATGATAAAGAAGTTACATGAAAACATTAAACAGCAAATTGAGAAGAAGAACTCCATCTATGAGAAGACTGCCAACAAGAGAAGAAAATTTGTTCAATTCAGTCCTGGAGATTTAGTGTGGGTTCATCTTCGAAAAGAAAGATTTCCAAACCAAAGGAAGTCCAAATTAATGCCAAGGGCAGATGGTCCTTTCTGTATCATAGACAAGGTAAATGATAATGCATACAAAATTGATTTGCCTGAAGACTATGCTGTTTCTACTACTTTCAATGTGAGGGATCTTTCCCCGTACTTAAAAGATAAAGAGGACTTGGATTTGAGGACAAATCCATTTCAACCAGGGGAGGATGATGTAATCAAGGATAATCCCATTGCAGCCCAAGAAAAGGAGAACACTTCAATTGGGCCTCTAACTCGTTTAAGGGTTAAAGAGCTTGGACTAATTGCAGCCCAAGAAAGGGAGAACACATCAATTGGGCCTCTAACTCGTTTAAGGGCTAAAGGGCTTGAATTGGGCTTAACCACTTTATTGAAAGTGGAAGAAGTGTGAAAAAGATTGCATGTGGGATAGTTGCATTTGTTGAATATAGTTGTAGTCAATACCTATACATTTATTGTCTTTGACATTTAGCTACCTATGCATTTATTGTCTTTGACATTTAGCCTACACTACTTGACTTTTAGTTGATGCATTTAATGCATTAGTTGGAGTCTTTTGTCTTTTTGTTTTGGAGACCCTCTATAAAAAGGGTCCTTGCCATTTGTTGTAAACCATCTTTGAATCATATATGAGATATTGGCATTTTGCTTTCAAGAGGATTCTTGAGTTCTTTCTCTTATCTAACTTGTGTTAGTGGCGAGAGCAACTAGATTTCTTATCACTCACGTTCTTCTTTCTTGAGTGTGGCGAGATCAACCCATTTCTCTTAGTTGTGGCGCCCTTTGGCTTATCAATTGAGTGATTTGGTTTCATTTGTTTGTTTCTTTCAACCTATCCAGAAAATCGATCAAGTGTTTTCCCTCCGGAAATCACATCAATAAGTAATCCTTCTGAAAACCATAACTCGTGTATTTGGAAGAGTCTTCCAATCCCTTTGTAAATCCACAATGAAAATCTCCCTAAAGAACCATATGCTGAAACCCACATTGAGCCAAGAAAAATAATATTCTTCCAAAGAAAATATGATAGTAGAATATATTTGATTTACACACTCTTGCATTCAGTTATAACCAAGACACCATGATTCTGTGAATGCAGCACATCCCAAAGGACTTTATGCTTCCTATTCTGCTCAAAACCGTTGAACTTTATAGATGAAGAAAAGACTGTTGATTGGCTGGACATACACCAGTTCTCATTAAAAATACGAAAGAGTCTATTTCAAATCTGTCATGCCACTTCTCTATGCACAAAAAAAAAAAAAGAAAGAAATAAAGAGAAAAAAGGTCATTGTTTGTCTCAGAACTTTGATAGTACATCACATAATCATATGGTGACATGGTCTTCTTGGGCCTTCTGGTCTGGAACATAGCATCTGAATTAATTCTGTTAAGTATCATGGCCCAATCAAAAGCTTTTACTTTAGAAGGTGCCTTCTGGTCTGAAACATAGCATTTGAATTATTTCTGTTGCGGAGATTAATGTTCTAGATACTAGATAGGTTTGATCTCACCACATAATCTTGCCTTTCTGTTATGGACTATCTTTGAGAGATAGATATGTTTTCCCTCTCTACTCCGGCCCTCCCAAAAGAACTTATATTGGGCCTGTGTTATTCCTGTAAGTTATCTAATTTGGAGGTTTTGCAGTATTATCAAGTTGCAATTTTTTAAATTGCTTTTTTTACAATCATAAATGACCAATTCACCTCAAGTTTGTTTACATGACCAATACAAAGCTTGGCTTTTAACCCACTCTTATAGTTTGATTGCTTGTACCAAAGAAACTTGGTTGCATAATACGTTATTATTAAGTTCTGGAGACGTATGTCATAGCAGGTGGTTAATTTGGCGCAGGGGAATTATCTGGGGTGGTGGATATATTTTTTTTGTATCACCGTTAATTTTAATCATATTCCTTCATTAATGAGGTTGTTTTTGTATTTGTAATTTTTGCTGTTGTCCATGTTCAGTGTTCATTTAATACTGCTGATTGATATTATTTCAACAAAAAGAATACTGTTGACACTGTCGTACCTTTTTTTTTTTATTTGTTTAAATTTTGCTGCCTTGTTCACCTTTCTCCTGCTTGCTTGTACCACCTATATTTAAACACATATATCCTAATTTACAAGTGTGACTGCAGGATCATTAATGGAATGGAAGGGGAGTCTTATTCGGAATTTGGGATTTATACTAGACATGGCAACCTATTTGATGGCACTTGGCCATTACTTGCATATTTGGTGGCTTCACGGCTTGGCTTTCCATCTTGTAGATGCAATGTTATTTCTAAACATACGTGTAAATATTTGTGTAAATATTTCTTTCTCTCGGCACAAATTTACTGTCAATACAATTTTGATGTTGAGATTTGCATGATATGCTAGTTTTATCCTTTTTGTTTATGACAGGCACTATTAAGCACAATTATAAATCGTATAAAAGGCTTTGTCAGGTTGAGGATAGCTCTAGGTGCACTTCATGCAGCTCTTCCTGATGCAACGGCTGAGGAGCTGAAAGCATATGATGATGAATGTGCTATTTGTAAGGTATGCTAGATTCCTATTTTTCCCACCCGGTTTTTCAGTGGTTGATTTTGGTAATTGAAATACTCAAATAATATACAAATATTCATATGACAGGAGCCCATGGCAAAGGCTAAAAAGCTAAACTGCAAACACCTTTTCCATCTTGCTTGTTTAAGATCTTGGTATGATTCATTTATCCAGTGTTGTTCTTTTCTGTTTGGGTGAATCTTGGTGTGGTACTATGAAGTTATAACTTGATTCCAGGTTGGATCAAGGTTTGACTGAGATATATACTTGTCCAACATGTCGAAAGCCACTTTTTGTTGGCCGGCCTGAAAATGAAGCAAACTTCAATGTGCAAGAATTATCAATTGAAGAACAGCATGCACAGCAAATAAGTGCAGGGCTAGATCGGCCAAACACTGGTAGACATACCATGGCTGCTGGATTATATCCCAACCAGACACCAAACACTATGGAAGGCATTCCTTGGAGGTTCAAATTTTTATACAATGCTTTTGTGGTTCTCTGTCTCTCTCTTTGGCTTTTTGGTTGGTGATTTCTTTGTTTGTTAGAATGGTATTTTTGAATCCTCAATTGTTCTTTTCTTTGTGGTCTCAGGTGCATTCATACTGATACTATAAGTGCTCTAGTTTGTTGAAAGGTCTAAAATTCAATTGGATTATAATTTTAACTTTTTGAGAATAGAGGAATTAATAAATAGAAAGATGAGGTATCTCTCCTTCCTCTAAAAAATTTCTTTCTCTGTAAAAGAAATTAATAGACAGAAGAGAAGCTAAAATAAGCAGGATAAGGAACCCTCCTAGAATAGTTGCCAAACATACAAAGTGCAAAAGAAAAGGAAAATTAGATCCATGGCCAGCATAGCTCTCCAGAGTCTCTTCATAAAACAATAAGGAACAACCCACCCCCCATCCACCCTTGATGTAGGAATGGGGTGGAAAGAACCATGATCTTAAATACAGAAAAAGCCCTAAAAAAACTCTAAACATCACAATCCTGATAAAATTGCTCATTACAATAGGACCTTAGACCTCTTCCACCTACCAAAACCTCTAAATTTGACTGACAGAAAATGGTCCAAAAAAAACTGGACAAAGGCACTGCTTAATAATGTTTAAAGGTCAATTCCAAAGCTTCCAGGCCACCTCACAATGTAAACAAGACGACTGTGTTTCTGAACTCTGAAAATACTTCACAGATGAGTGATAACCTTGTGAGGCCTATGAGTTTGTATTTTACTAATTCTATCAAGGAAAGCTATCCAAATAATTTTTTTTTTTTTGGGTTGGAGCCTTATAAGAGAAGAATTATGAGCAGTTTGGTTTTAAATAAAAAAACTGCAGGAAGGACTTTATTTGGTAAGAGCCAGAGGAGTTCAATGTCCATGCCCATTTATTAGCTCTAAATGACACTTCCCCCCCCCCCCCCCCCCTCCTTATGTTCAAACATCTTAGTTCAATGGAGAATATCTGATTTGTCTCTGACAGGAAATAATATGTTCAAGATGACTATATTATACTGAAAATACCATGATGTCAGCAACTGATACATCAAACTATACTCAAAATGCAGTATCTTCATGTCAGCTCTTACTTCAGGAAAAGAGTGGTTGATTGGCTTGCTTGGTTTTGAGAATTAGCTTAGCTACCTGCAGCTATCAAAATTAATGCATTTGTTTTGTGGTTCACAAAAATAGTCTATGCCTGCATCAAATTATTCTTTGTCTGACTTTACTTTTTCCTATCTAGTGGTGCAGGCTTGGATTCAGCTTGGTTGCATTCTTGGCCAAATCAAGGTGTTGATGGGGCTGGTCCATCTACTGCAATCAGATCAGTTGGATTAGAAAGAGTTCAAATGATGATGAGGCATCTTGCATCTGTTGGAGAAACCTATGCTCAGAGTGCCCTTGAAGATACTGCTTGGAGCCTTTGGCCTATTAATCCCTCTCAGGCTTCAGCAAGTGGTTCACCTATTCCTCCTCCTCATGGAAGATTTCCTGGGGCCTCTGGTAATTTACATATGAGGACTGCTTCACGTTCTGCAAATGAGAATTTGGCAAATATACTTGTTATGGCTGAGACTGTTCGGGAGGTTCTACCTCATATACCGGATGACATAATTTTCCAGGTATAGTTTATTTCAATGTAATGTGTCTTAGTATTGAAAGCTATTTGTTTGAGTAATTTTATCTGAGATTTTAGTATTGGGAATTCTTGATAGCTATTAAGGACAATTTATGTAACTTTACACTTCCGCATGTGGTGATTGTAAAGATGCTAGGTGTGTTCCACCTCATGTGTTAGGTCCCTTAGATTGAGA
Organism: Biancaea sappan; assembly: GCA_037074585.1. Lineage (NCBI taxonomy): Eukaryota > Viridiplantae > Streptophyta > Magnoliopsida > Fabales > Fabaceae > Biancaea > Biancaea sappan. The sequence goes on along the minus strand of CM073501.1, from coordinate 38,612,235 downwards.
ACTAGTTATGGGTCTTGCGAGTGAAGAATCTGACCGGGAGTGAGAAGAGAGATCTGGTTTCTTTTTTTTTCTACCTATGGTGCTGGCTCAATTGAAGGGAGAAGCGGAAAATCTTGTGTAAGCACACAGTAATTGATGATAAAAGTCTGAATTTCAACAGTACATAACATCAGAAGGCAAAACTGACATTGACATCTGCTGCTACCCTACTTACACACATACAACCAAATGATAAGATAATAAAACAAGTCTGCCAAATAAACAATTATATAAAGCCACGAAAATAATAACAGAGCATAAAACATAACACTGTCACAAAGACCGACTGCCATTCAAGTAATACTACTTCCTCCTTGCTTCTGAGTCTTGTGCTTCCTATGTGTGTAGCGTTTGTATACCTTTGGTGGTATACTAACATCGTGTTACTAGAAATATATCTAAAACCTAAATTGGTCTATTGACCTTTCGAATTTCATCTATCAAATATTGTTGAAGCCAATAATGTTGTTGGCAAAGGATTACTGCAATGAAGAGGTCTATTTTGGGGAAGATATCATGGTAATTTTAGGTCTTTGGTAATGATCATACTTGTGTATTGTCTTGATGTCTATTGTTACTTTTTTTGATAATGATAATTGTACATGCATCTCTATGAAATTATGGGAAAGAGTGATTGAACATAGGTTAAGAATTGAGACATGTATTTATGAGAACCAATTTGGATTTATGCTAGGACGGTCCACTATAGAAGCTATTTATCTATTAAGAGGGTTGATGGAAAAGTACTGGATTAAACAAAGAGACTTTCATATAGTTTTTATTGATCTGAAAAAAGTTTATGATCGAATACCAAGAGAAGTGTTGTAGAAAGCTTTGAGAAAAAAAGGTGTTCGTATAGCGTATATCAGAGCTGTAAAAGATATGTATGAGGGAGTAACAACTAAGTGGGAACATCTGGAGTGGAGATAAAAAAATTTCTTACAAAGATTGGTTTTCATCAGGGATCATCTTTGAGTCCTTATTTGTTTTACCTGGTTTTAGACGTTCTAACATAGCACATCTAAGAAGAAATCTCCAAATGCATGCTTTTTGTAACAGAGCACATCCAAGAAGAAATTTCGAAATGCATGCTTTTTGTAGATAATATAGTCCTCATGGCAGAGTCATGGAAATAAATTAACTCTAAACTCGAGTTATGGAGATGTACTTTGAAAGTGGAAGGTTTCCGTTTGAGTAGGAATAAGATAGAATATATGTACTGCAAGTTTAACAAGCGGCAAGTTAAAAATAAATTGGAGGTTAAAATTAGAGATTAGGTTATACCACAATTGTCAAAGTTTAGTTATCTGAGAACAGTAATACAAGATGATGGTGAAATTATTGGGGATGTTACACATAGGATACAAGATGGGTGGTTGAAATGGAGAAGGCATCAGGAGTTGTTTATAATTAGAAAATACGTAATAAGCTTGAAGGGAAGTTTTATCGGATTGCTATAAGATTGGCAATATTATATGGGAGTGAATAAGCTTGAAGAGAAGTTTTATCGGATTGCTATAAGATCGGCAATATTATATGGGAGTGAATATTGGGCATTGAAAGGACAAGAGCAAAAAATTGGGATAACAGATATGTGGATGTTGAGATGGATGTGTGATCATATAAAAAAAGATATGATACGTAATGATTGTATACAAGGTAGAGTTGGCATGTACCTATTGAGAAGAAAATGGTAGAAAATCGTTTAAAGTGGTTTGGACATGTTCAAAAAAAACAGTTGGAGGCTTCAGTAAGGAGGGTTGAGCAGACGGTATGGATTCATATGAAAAAAAGTCGAGGAAGATCGAGAAGGACACTTAAAAAAATCATTAAATAAGATCTTTTGGTGAATGAGATACCTAAAGAGTTGGTTATTGATAGAGCTCAGTGGCGCTGTGTGATCCTTGTAGCTGATCCTTTTTAGTGGGATAAGGCTTGTTGTTGTTGTTGTTGTATTATATGTAATGATTCTTCATGAACAAAAAATTGGGATAGTTGAGATGAATGTATGATACGTAATAGTTGAGATGAATGTGTGGTCGTACAAGAAAATATATGATACGTAATGATTTTATATGATGTAAAGTTGGCGTGGCACTTATTGAAGAGAAATTGGTAGAAAATCATTTAAGGTGGTTTGGATATGTCCAAAGAAGACAGTTGGAGGCGTTATTGAGGAGGGTTGAGCAGATGGTATAGAGTCCTGTGAAAAAAAATCAAAGAAGACCAAAAAGGATACTTAAAGAAGTCATTAAACGAGATTTTTTAGTGAATGAGATACATAAAGAGTTGGTTATCTATAGAGCTCAATGACGCCGTGCGCTCCATGTAGCTGACCCACCTAGTGGGTTAAGGGTTGTTGTTGTTGGACATCATTTGAGAGTTGACATGGTATCAAGAATCTCATCTCAACTTTCTCATCCTATCCTGAACTTCTCATTAAATTTAGTAAAATGGGTGTTTAGTAGGAGTGTTCTTTGGTTTTGTTTAGTTTGGTTTGAACCCATCAGTTTAAGAATAATGGGGACCTACTTGGTTTTCTTACTTGGGAGGTTTGGTTTGGTTTTGAGAGGTTTGGTTTAGTTTGTATTGGGCGGTTTTGGAAGGGGGGAAAACTAAGTACCATAAAATTAGCAAATTTTGGGGCTTAAAATCGCAAATATCCATTCTTTAATTTCATTAGAACTTACTATGTTGATTTGAACCCTCAATTTTTATTATACTATATATATAAATATAGGATGTTTTAATATAGTGTATATATAAATGTATATGTTGACACTTTGGTTGGTTCGGTTAAAACAAACCAAGCCATTCAAAATCAAAATCGACAACTGAACCGAACTGTTCGGTTGTCATACTTGAAAAAACCGATTTGGACCTATTTTTTTGGTTTTGGTTTGTTTTGATTTGATTTGGATTGAGTTGGTCAGTTTGGTTCGGTTTGAACATCTCTAGTGTTAAGGGGTGCAACTCCTAACACAAGATTGTCTATTTATGTATTTTGCTATTAGGACTATACATTGGCCAGTTTTCTTTATTATACATTGTCATTAGAATTATACATTGACATTTCTCTTTTGCATGTCTATGGAGCTTTGAAAAATCCAAACATCTTAGAAATAGATAGAGAGGTAGGAATTTATCGAACGAACCACACTCCTTCGTACACGTCACGAGTCCATTGATGAGAAGGGGCTAGGGAAAGCTTGAACCCAATTTCTGCAGTGATGAATATAAGTGCAATTGAAATTCCTGGGGAGTTATACATTTGTGTATTGATAAGACCATTCACTATTTCTTGAAGCTCGATCTCTCCCTCAGATGAACCATATAGCCAAGAGAAACTATGAACCAGAATAGAAGAGCTTGCCCCACCCATGAGTAAATATTTCGTTGTAGCCTCATTAGATCGTACATCTTTCTTGGTATATCCAGATAATAAATAGGAGCATAAACTGAAACATTTTGAAGCTACAAAGATAGTTATTAAATCATAGCTTTGACAATTACAGGCCTACCTTTTAGTTCTGAAACATAAACATTCCTTCCGTTCAGTAAGGGGATTGCTTGGTAATATATTTAAACTCAGGAAGTTGGTATAATTTGCTCTTATCATTTTGTGGGTTGTTTAGTATTTTAAAGAATTGGAAGTTCTTAGTGTATGTTTGAATTAGAGTTGGACAAATTTGATTTTAGATCAACTTGATTTTGGTTAAAAGCTAGTCGAAGTTGCTTCTACCAAATGAGATTTTGAGAAAGAAAATGTGGTTTGAGAAGAAAGCTGAATGCCAAACCCAACAATTGCTTGTTTTAAATGGGTTTTTAAATAGTGCAAACACTAAGCCAAATGAACCCTTAGTATTCTTGTTTATCTTAAGAGGATTGCTTGCCTTATGTCTTAGAATCTAAAGCATTTTAGATAGTGCAGGACTTGCAGCGGACAAATTCTGTGTCGGTGACAGTGAATAATCTTCTCCAACTTTGATATTGTTTTGCACATCAAAATGTGTATGAAGAATCAAGGATGCTATCCGCTACTGTCCTTGGAAATCAATAGGTTACATTTTCTGTATATAGAGTCAGCACATGTACTGAAGGAAGAAAGCAGAGGTATAGGTTTTTTTTCTTCCTCTTTGATCAATGAAAGTAGTTGTGGTGTATGATGCCAAGTTCGGTAAGTTCCCTTCTGCCATTTGTTCCAATCTTCTATATATGTTAATATTATCCGGGGGAAATTATATTTCATCTTTTCTGAACTAAAAAGTGTAATTATGGAATTGATACATATGACAAAATATCTTCTTGAACTTATTATAACGAAAATGATAAATCAAATTTAATTTTTTTTTTGGTGCTAGGTATTTGAGGCAAGATAAACATTACTATTATAATTTATAATCAAAATTATATTATCTCTAGTCTTTTTTTTAATTATTATAAGAAATCTTGAACCCATGATTTCTAACTCATTCAAATTCTATATTGCTTGAGCTAAAGTTCGATTGTCTCTTGTCGTTAATTTCAATTGTGAATAAAGTTTTTATTTTTGTTCTAGGTATTGGAGGGTGTTTTCTTATATTTTAAAGTTTGTGTTCTAATTTTAATAGCAAACTCTATTTTAGGTGAATAAAATGGAGTTTAAAGAAAATACCGGAAGCAGAGTATGATTATGCAAAATAGTGTCATAATACAAATGATTAATCTTTAAAAGCTTTTTAAAATTTATTAATCCGATCATTTTCTTAGCCCTTTAGTCAAATATGGTTATATATTTCTAGAAGTTTAGTAGCTGGTAATAGCTCCAGCCGACCCACAGGTCAAATAAAAATTTACAGGGAAGAGGTCATTTTTTTTTTAATTTTTTAATTTTTTCCCTAATTATTGCTTATTCACCTAAAATAAGAGGACCCATTGAGATTTCTCGTTGAGATTTAGAGCTCCTGACTTAAACATTTTTAGTACATCTAACTAAATGTTGTCTAATTGATAATTACAATACCATCGAACACATCGTGAGGACTATTGTTTGATATGGTGCAATACGAATAGACACGGGCAAGTGTGCTAATTGGGCAAAAAAGTTTACACCTATGGCACTGTGTGAAGTACAAAGATTTTACACTTATGTGGCTTTACAAGGGGCAGTACAAGTACAAAAATTGTTACTATTTCCCTAGTTGTTAATAAATGTTGCAAGGATTTAGGACTTCCTGTATAAATTTGGCCCTCTCCTCTTATTTGCCACTTATACTCCTTAATCACATTCCACTACAAGGGAAATAAATTTGAAGTTTGTTGAAATTCAAATTGGCTAGAATTTGTAGAAAATAAAAATATAGGTTACTTTAGAAAATAAAAAGAGTATATTTTTGGAAAACAAAAAACAAAAAATCAAATATCCTATGGGTCTATGTCCAAAATATGTGGATTTTACGTAGAAAGTATTTGAAAAGATTCAACCTTGTAGACAGTTAAAATTAGGGTTCTGAAAATTGGACTGATTATTGAATTAATAGAGACACCGGTTTAAGGGTCAAAAGTCAGACTGTTGTGGTTAAACTGGTTTACTTTAAAATATTAAAAAAATAATATACATAATTAAAGACTATAAATATAATTTTACAAATTCAATAAAAATAAAATTTGATGTCAAACTACGTAAAACAATATTCACAATCAAAAGTTTCAAGTAAAAATTGACCAAATAACAAGAATATATTATTAATCAAGATAATATTTACTCATATCAAATCTATAAAATGTCAAGATATTAGTATTTCCACTAAAATTGGCTGATCTGTAATATTAATTTCTTTATTACTTGATTTTAGATGAACAAGATTAAAAAAATAAAAAATTTCAAGCGAAGCCGTTTATAATTGAACACCAATTTTTACTTAGTTTTAGTGTTATATCGGAAGGGTTCCTGACCGATTTTCGATCCAACCGTATTGAACCAGTAGATCTGGTCCAATTCTTACAACAATGGTTAAAATTCTCCATCGTAATAATAATAATAATAATAATAATAATAATAATAATAATAATAATAATAATAATAATAGGAGCAAATCATACTCCTATCTTCTATAATTTTTAAAATTATACTCCTTTTTTTTATTATTGAAATATACACTTTTGTCTCCTATAATTAAAATTGTTATATTTTAATCAAATTTTATATTGAGTTCAGGGAAGTGTTACATTCTATCTCTTTATGTTCAATAACCTAATACCATATAGTGTTTGAACTAAAATTGTATCTATCAACCTAAGTGGATATATGATAATTTTTTTACAAGAAAATATATTTATGATATCTTAGTATGGATTAAGAGTGGAAAAACTATATGACTTCATAATATATGCAAAGATTCTTCCCAAGAAGAAAAGTGCGATCAACTCGTCTTTTTGTTTCGATGTCTTTTGTCTACAATCACGCGATTCTTTTGTACTTAATGCTTTGCTACGTTATCTTTCTCAAGTATAATAATAACAATAATGGTAATAATAATAATAATTTCCATGGTAATAATAACCAAGGACCCCAATCGGCTGAATATATTGTAATGTATATAGACACATATATATTTATACAATTGAACATCGATCAGAGCAGATTAATAGTTCTTTGTATGAATATGTCTCAAGTAAGCTCCTTCATCTGCCGCTGCCTTTCTTGTTTTGTTAACTTTCCTGCTGCTTAATTACATCTTGTGAGATTGTGTGTGTCTGATTTTTGAAACTTCAGATTAATTAATTTGTGAATGTATAAAACAAACAAATGGGCCTAATGTAATATATTCATATACTAAAATGAAATAACTCTAAACTTTCTTGCTAGTTTAATTAGTCTATTGCCAATTGTATAATTTTTTAAGTGCGCAAATGATATATCTAGTGTTAAGTTCTCAAATTAACACTAATTTGCTACTTTTTATTTAAGAATTTTACCTCCAACTTGTTTGAATGTGTTTAACCTGAATCTTATTGTCTTTTTAATTAATTCTTTAGCTCTAATAGCTTCTTATGGATTTTAGTATTGAATTCCAATTTTTGCTAGTGATTTGTGCTACTTTTGTGAGTTAATCACATACTCTAAATATTGGAACCCATTGGAAGAAAAGAGGCTATGATTTGTTGAGCAAAGAGGCCAAAGAAGAAAGCTGAAGTCTACAACCTAGTGCTTAAAAGGAGAAAGATTGGAGCTGCAGTGAAGTTATTTGAAAAAAAAGCTTAAATGTTCTGTGCTCTATCGTTGCAGCAGTAATTGCCTCCACTGATGCCCCAAGTGCCTCGTTGAAGGTTTTGAGCCCTTTTTAAAGCATTTGATTTTGTGCTCCGCCACTGCAATGATGAAATCTTACCACTGCAGCGGCAGAACAAAAAGTTAGCCACGTTAGGAAGGCTTTAAATAGCTGCAGAAGAATATTTCTTAGGTCATTCTAATACGAAGGAGAGCTGAAGACACCGTTTTTGCAGAAGAATGTTTTCTGTTCTTTATTTGTAATATGTAGCTAAATCCTCTGTTCTAGAGTTGCTATGAACTTGATTCTAGAATATGATTCTCTCTCTCTTTCTCTCTCTCATGTATTTACACTTCGATTCAATTAATATATGTCTTTTTATTCATTTTAATGGTGTTTATTATGGAATTGATCACTTTATGGTTAACTTGTTGCTTTTATTGAACTTGGGAGAGGGATGTGAGAGTAGAACACTATTTAGGAAAGACAAATGCGTTAATCTTAACTTAAGAATTTCGCTTGTTAACTAATAGGAATATTAGTTAATCTCGTTTAGCCAAATTAGATCGTTTAAAATAGACTTAGCTCACTTAATTGTGGTTAAGTATTTTAATTGTGGTTCCAAAGGATTCTTTTAAGTTAATAGAGTGACTTACGGTTAACATAGACTTTTGATATAATTGTTAGTGCATGAGAGAGGTGTAGAGATTCCTAGGACGGAAGAAAGAGATTAGTAACTGTTGGCTTTTTAATATATTAATTTCTTCAATCGTGATTGTGTTTATTGTCAGTTGTCTAAAATCATAAAAATAATTTTAGGTGTTTGAATTCACTCTTTCAGTTGAGGTTAGAGTTGTCTTCGATCCAAACAATTATGTTTAACTAATTCAGTCAATTTTTTTGAGTAGTTAGCTAGTTAGTCATCGAGGAAAAAAATACTTTCACTCTTTTAATCACTATATAACTTGTATGATTGATGTGCTTGCCAAATCACCAACATCTAGCAAGTAGTTCTTTTCGGACATAAATTTTAATTTATTTAATTACTTCACATTAGCCAAATGATCAGGCACTGCCTTATCTGAACACGAAGTGTTTGAAATTCCATTTTCAACACAAATGTTGATTAGCTAGTTTAAAAGATTTGGTACTTGTTTGTTGATGACTTGGCAAGTGTACCAATCGTACAAATAATATAGAGTAAGTAGAGTATCGTTCCCATGAGGATTGATGTGCCAAGTACTCGCAAAGTTAAAGTTAAATGCTATCTAGATGAATCATTAAACAGAAATATAAATCTAAAGCTAACAAATTAAACTAAACCTACTAACTAAAATCTAAGACTAATCTACTCCTAGTGACAAGACCCTAGGGTTGATGGGATTAACTTCACTTAATTCTTAATCCGACTAATTCATAGACAAATTAATCTTTGAGTTGCTACAGAATGATTCAATTCAATTACAAATCCTTTTGATGTTAGTTAAGTTCTTAAAATTGTTTGAACCCAATCCTTTGGAGAAACAAACCTACCTAACCCAAATGATTGTCTAATTCTTTAATCCAATCATTCAAGTAGGTGATTAAATTTAGAAACTCATAAAAGTCACATAAATAAAATTATCTATCCCTAGATTAATCCGATTTATGGTAAAAGTTACAAAGGGCAAAGTTAATATCTAGCCATCCCTAGCTTAGATAAAAACCCCAAACTCAATAAAATGGTGATCAATCATTTTAGAGCAAATCAATCGGTAAAATCTACTCCAACAAAATACTAAATGCAATTGAGGAAAATCATTCAATAACAAAACTTAATAAAAAATCAAGTTACATCAACCACCAAACCTTTCATTTCTCAAAGGTTCCATTATCATTCTCTCACTTTTGCTTTCATCAATTGTACACGCTAGTCTAGGGCACAAATATTCTTAGAAGGATTTTTCCAAACCTCAACTAAGATAAAACCTAATTCCCATAATTCCTTATGTGAAAATCAAGTTAATTAAATGAAAAAACCCTAATTGGACTATATGAGGCTAATATCTATATTCCTATAACATTAGCAAATCAATCCCCTCTCCTTTAAGGTTCAAGAACTCATACAACTCATCCCTTAGGTCTAATTTTTACTTCACTTTTTCAAATTCAGCAAAAATATCATAACAATCCAAGAATTGGCCAAATTAAAGGAAAGTATTAAGCTTAGAATGAGTAAACATGCATTAACCAACCACTGATTACAAGAGTTTGAGAAATTACACAAAACCTAGTCCAAAATCGTGTTCATAACAATCCTAAAATTGAAAGCTAACTAATTAAACCAGCAAACAGAGATTACATCAGAAAAACAGAGGGTTCATGGTGAAAAGAGAAAGAAAAGTGGGAGAAAGATGACCAATCCCAAGTGGGAAGGCACCCTTCTCTCCTAAACCAGGTCTAGTCGTCGCTCCTCCTCTGTTTTTGTTCGAAGATCCGAAGATATGAGGTTAGAAAACCCAAAATTGTTTAAATACTGTTGTAAACACGTGACAGAAAAATGGGTTTCGCGCTTAAGCGCACTATTTTCCCGCTTAAGCTCGATTCAGCCAGAATTGAAACATTTTTCAACACAAAAACCAGCTTAAGCCTGAGGTTTTCCCGCTTAAGCCTGTGGTGAACATAATAGACCCTTCAATGTTTGCACAGAACCGCTTAGGCGCATGAGATAAAGCTTCAAATCTTCATTTTGAGCCATTTTGCTTTGATTTTTTTCACCAAGGTCCCTTAAGGTTCTTTCTTGTTCTTGGCTTTGGATTTCTTATACTTCAATGCTATTTTGATTTTCTTTCCAACTAGATCTGTCAAAATACAAAAGATTAGCAAATTATTACAATTTGTGTTAGAATTTGCAAGACAAGGCTATGAACACACATTTGCAATAATTCACACATTAAACTATTTCACCCAAAAATACTATGGAAAAGTATGAATATTAGAGACTTATCATTGTTTTTAAGAAAGATTTTGAATTCAGGTTTTTATGAGTACAAAAAATTTAGAAATAGAAAAGTTTTATACCTTTGTAATCTTATACCAGTGGTTATAATTTTAATATATATATATATATATATATATATATATATATATATTCTAACCCAACCAAAATGATGGTGGAAAATGCAAAAAATAATTCAATTATTTAAAAAGACAACCCCCCCATTTCAATTTCGAATGATTAATTATGGTCCCTTTTATTTTTCTTATGGAATTGAGAATTAATTATTTTTCTAAAATAAAAATTGATGCTACTTATTTAGTTGCCAATCTTGTAATGCACTCTCGCACTAAACACATTGCTCCTGACTTCTACTTTGTTCGTGAGTGACTTGCTGTTAAATTGCTTTGACTTTAGTTTGTCTCTATCAAGGATCAATTAGCAGATATCATGACTAAACCTCTTCCAATTCCTTGGTTTGCTCTACTTTTCTCGACCCTTTCTATGGCAGATCCACTGTTTGGCTTGTTGGGGAATGTTAAAACATAATTTATATTTCTTCATCCAGACTAAATAAGCCAGTTGTCCACATTTTACATTTTTGTCTTTCTACCTTTTTTGACTTTTTTCTCTGATAATTCTATGATATAGAATTATTATGGCTCTAAATTCCATCATTTTAGCTAGTTCTTTATTTAATATTGCATGATTGTTTGTTATTTTTATTCTTCTTTTAAGCTTTCATAGTAGTTTTTAATTGTTTAGTTTATTTTTAGTTTATTTTCATTTTTTTTAGTTTTTCTTGTCGGTTAAAGTTGCTTTGTTAAAGCCATAGCTCAGCGACAGGAACCATAGCTCAGCGATAGGGACTCACAGCTCAACGACAGGAATCATAACTTAGTGATGCTGTGGCAGAAGTAAGTTTTTCATTAGTGACACATAGCTCAGGGATGACAAGCCATAACTCAGCAATGGCTCCATAGCTCAGTGATGACGTCTTTTAGTTTTCATATTCCTCCTAGCGGGTTCATAGCTGAGCGATGGTTTGCATCTCTTAGCAATGACGTTAGTGCTGCTGTGCATTTTGGCAGCCTTTTAAAGCTCTTTTTTGCTACTAACTTAATTACTTTTGAAGAATCTCAAATCTAGAGGCTAGGATGGTTGGGAGACACAGGAGAGCAAGGAGAACTCGACTGAGGACGATCGGGACCTCCGATTCTCTTAGTTTTTCTTCTAAACTTTTTCTATAAATTCTGATTTTACTGTTTTCTTCATTCTTTCCATGAGTCACTAAACTCTTAGAGTTAGGGATTGATGTAGCTTGTTTCAAATGAGGTTTTACTGATTGTTTGGATTTTTCTTAATGCAAATTTGATTGTTAGAGTAGTTTTTACTGTTTTAATTGTCTCTTGAATGATTGATTACCATTCAATGAAATTTGGAATTTATATTGATACTATGGATAGTTCAATATAAAGTTGTCCTTGTAGTTACTACCATAAATTGGGTTAATCTAGGAATAGATAACTTTGTTTATGTGGCTTTTGTGGATTTCTTGAGCTTTATCACCTAATCAAATAACTATACTAAGGAACTGGGCAATTATTTGAATTAGGTCGGATTGAATCCAAGGATTTGGGTTTAATCAAATTTAAGAAATTAGCCAAGAACAAAAGAATTTGAAATTAAAAAGAATCATCCTTTAGTAATTCAAAGGTTAATTTGTCTATGAATTAACCGGACTAAGAAACAAGTGAAATCAATCCCTTGCTCCCTTTCATCCATTATTGAATCTGAAATATAGTTTTTTCTCTTTGTTTTCCAAATTTCTGCGTAAAACTTATTTAGATTTTCCTTCAATTCAATCTATATTTTGTTCAAATAGAATATGAATTAGCGAACTTGGTGATTGTCAATAGTCAATGCTTGTGGATATGATACTCTTTCCTCACTGCTTTACTACTTGTGTGAGATCCAGTACACTTATTGGAAAATCCGCATCAAGTTTTTGGCGCTATTGCCGGGGATTGACAGTGTTTTGACAATATTAAGTGTAGCTAATAGGATCCTAGTTTGGACTTATTTTATTTTATTTTATTTTATTTTATCTATTTATTTTTTACACTGTTCACTTACTTTGTTGCTTGTTAGGCTCTAAGTCTTTGAATGCTTACCCTTTTGTTTGTTTATGTGAGGTACCATTGACCTTAACTCACTACTTTTCAATCTTGAAATTGAAAAGACATCTAGAGAACTCCGTAAGCAAACTAAAAGGGCAAAACAAGCACAATCTACAAGTATGGCAGAACATAATCTAGAACAGAATTGAGTTCCTTCTCCTCCAGCTAAAACACTATTGGATTATAACATCATAACTATTGAGGGATGTGGAGCTAATATAGCCAGACTAATGATTTAGGCAGCAAATTTTGAATTGAAGCCTGCCCTACTCAACTTGGTCTAGAACAATTAGTTTAGCAGACATCCTCTAAACGATCCAAACTCACACATATCTTGATTTCTTCAAATCTGTGATACTGTGAAGTTTAATAGTGTCAGCGATGATGCAATCAAACTCAGGTTGTTTCCATTCTCTGTGAAGGATAAGGCAAGTAATTGGTTAGAATTTCTACCCAAAGGGAGGTGTAACTACATGGGCTAAATTGGTGCAGAAGTTTTTGACTTGATATTTTCCTTCATCCAATTCTGCCAAGTTAAGAACTGAAATCACCTTCTTCGCTCAACAAGATAAGGAATCTTTGAGTGAGGCTTATGAGCGATATAATGAAATCTAAGGAAATGCCCCTATCACTCATTCGAACTTTGGATTCAGGCTCAAAGCTTCTATAATGGGTTACTACCACACACTAAATCTAATGTCAATGCTGCAGCGGGTGGAGCACTCAACTGTAAGATGCCTGAAGAAGCTTGGGACCTATTCGTAAAGATGGCTTGCAATGACTATCAGAGCCAAAATGAGAGGACCTTGATGAAAAAGAGCGATACTATAGAAATCAGCACTCTCGATGCCATATTAACCCAAAACAAGCTACTGACACAACAGATGGCAGAGTTGAAAAAAAAATTTGAAATTGATAATGTAAGTGCTGTTAATCCTCCTCCGATGGTATGTGACTTATATTCCGATAATCATACTGTTAATTTCCCAATTAATATGATTTGTGTGCATTATTTCTTGACATAAGAACCTTACTATTGCTTGATTTTCACTTATTTAATATCTTTTGACCTCAAGACTCTCTAATTTTAATTTTCCTAAGTCCTTACTAGTTTCTCTATTTTTACCCTCACTTTTATGCTAGTTATTGATGTTTGATCTTGCATTTTAGGGTGCAAAGAAGGACTATCAAGTAGAGGAAAAGAAACCACTTTGGGAGCAAGGAAATAGAAGAAGGAAAGCAAAATCACAGCATCAGAATGCATGTTGTCTTAGTTGCCAGCGCCTGGCGCTGGCTGTCCAGCGCCCAGTGCTGGAACTTTAGTCTAGCTCTGCCACTCAGCGCTGCAGCAACAAGCTGGAACTACTACAGCGCCAGACCCAGCGCCCAACGCTGGCTGCCAAGTGGTTCACGCCACTACGATGCCGAATCGCCCAGAATTGAATTTGTGGCAATTTGCAGTATAGTGATCCTCAAGTCGTATGCACTCAAGGAGCCTCACTTCTAAACACTAATTAATCATTCTAAACACCCAAACACTAATGAAAAGTACATAAACGGGGGGGGGGGAGGGTTTGTTGGCAGTACTAATAAAAACAGAATAGAACAGCAACCAAATAACTACAACAGCAGTAGCAGCGAAATTTGCAAGGTGTTGACAGTAAAGAGACTATGTAATCAGCCACTAGAATTCATGGGAGTGCAACTATCATTACCTAGCTCATTGATTTAGTTTTGTTCTCATTTCATTGTTTGGTTCTTTATGAGAATGGTTCTAGAATAACATCTAGAATTTAATGCTACTAATTACAATCAAGAACATCTCTCTACTATAACCAGATGCATTCAGTGGAAAATCTCAACCAAACCAAGTTAAATATATCATCTAACTAGTCATTTCGTCTCCCTCACTTTCCTAACCAGTCAAGCAAGGTTATATCTTATATATATATGTCAGTTTATGTTACTTCTCAAGCTCTAATCAGAATCTGACTGAAACATAAACATAACAGCAAAACAGAAACAAAATGAGATGAAAATGGAGAATAAAACACTTAGCTTGCATTCTTAGTTCAAGCTACAACATCCCAGTGGTCTAGTGACTGATTACAATGAAGACTTAGCCTTTCATGAGAGCAAAACAGCAAATGACAGAAGAGAAAACAGAGAGGGAAAAAGAGCTACGAAAATTGTTAAGTTGCTGAAAATAAAAGTGTCATCTGATTTTTAAAACTGATGCCCTCAATGCCTTGGAATATTCTACCCTAGATGCCTCCTTGGTGCTTCTTCCATGATGTGGGTAGCAAGACAACAGCAGAAAAGTGGCAACAGTAGCAGACAAGTTACTCCACTCCTTTTCTGTTTTTGTCTGCCATTGATTGCTGTAGAAGGCCCATGCTGTCAAAGCAGAAATTACATTCCCCTTTGCTGTAAAGTGTATAACAATGGGGACCAGAAATCCAGTCAGCCCTAGTCAACCATTCAATGCCTAGTCAGCATGTCTAGGTAGCCTCCAAGTAAGCAAAACGTCCATGTCAGCATTTTTCTCTCCAATAATTAGATCTGAAATTAGGAACATGAATTAATTGGGATAAAATTATGAATTTGAATCATATTAATTCTACAATTAATTTACACCCAATAAATTCAAAATATAATAAAATAGGAGAGTTGGTAACATTGAAATAGCAATACGACTAAGATAGGGACTAACAAGTATATAAAAATGCCCGATATCAAATCCCCCACACTTGGCCTTTTTGCACTCCTGAGCAAAATAATATTCAGAACACCAAAAGAAACCAAAGGAAAAGCGTGGAAAGCATGCTAGAATGGAATAATTAAAATTTTGAAAAGATTTAGCACTTGAAGAAAATTAATCTTAAATTTCTAAGATTCCAAGCATCATGACAATTTAATTTGATACGAATGAATTCAAGTAATTAGCCTCCTCACCAGGAATGTGTTTACTCTCTATTCTCTCAAGTGTCTAGGGTAAATCACTCGAAATTCAACTTATCACATAATTCACTACCATTAGCTTGTCAAGAATCTAAATCTCCAGTACTTGAATCACATACATGCTTGAATTATTAGGACTTTGGAAGGGTGTAAGGTTGGGTGAAGGAATGATTGGGAGGTAGAAAGAAATACACAAAACAAAGTTTAACAAGAACTTAAAGAAACGATGAGCATCAATCAATAAGGTTATAAGAGATTGAACTTTGAAATTTGGGCACAACAATGCTACTTTTCTTTTCTCCTTCTTGCTCTTTTGTTTTTTTTTTTCGATCTCTTTTTTCTTTTTTTTTTGATCTCCATATGGTATATATATATATATTTTTTTTTTCATGAAGAGTTGCCAATTTTGTTTTGTTTTTTTTTTTTTTGAGTAGCAAAACTGAAATTCAAAACAGCCCACAAATCCTTCTTTTTGCACATGCTCAATTCAATCTATTTTCAAAAGAAAGAGGTTTTTAAAGCTCTTCAAATCTTAAGTTTGGGGAAAAGAAATGATTTGTTTTAAAGTGGGAGAGAGCTAGAAAACACAAGAAAGAAAGGTGGAAGTAAGGTACAAAGTGGCACACAATGGAAACAACACATAGGATGGCTATTTGGCTAGAATGGTTACAAGAAACAAATGCCTAAATCATTTCCAAGCATGTACATGTAATGTAGCCTTAACAAAGATTCAAGACAAATTCTGGAGTAAAAATCATGATAGGGAATACACACAGCAAGAAAGAATATTATTTTGCAGTGAAGGCTCAAATTCTCACGGTTTAAAGACTATTACTAAGAATTCATTAAAAACAATGTCATTGCCATTTTACTTGAGTTCCTTAGAAAAAGAAGACTGAATTCTTTTCATGCTAAGTCAATTCACAACTTAAGCTATTTCACCATGCATGCTTTCACACAAAAACTTAATCAATTTTTTTCAAAAATAGAGTATCAAATTCTGACAGAGCAGAGCAGCAAAATTCTGCACTGCAGAAATTCTGACGACTCAGCTTTACTGACACAAAACTACACCAAAACAAATGCGAAAGACACCAAATAAAATTCTACAACTAGAAGACATATAAAGCTTTAAAAACATGTAAAGAAACTAGCAAAATTCGTAGCCAATCAGTACAGAAAATTCATGCAAGACAGCTCAAAAATTCTGGACAGAAACAGAGAAAACAGAGGAGACAGCAGAAAAATTTTCTCTCCCCACACACTTAAACATTGCATTGTCCTCAATGCAAATTATTACCAAACATCAAATAAAATGAAGAGGACATAAATTAAAAAGGAGGGAAAGAGTACAACCTTATCATGGAGCCGGAACAATGTAGAGTTGGATTTCCTCTACAGTTTCTTCTTTGAAGCCCTCGTAGAACTTCTTCAACCTTTGCCCATTTACCATGAACTGCTTGTTGGTGGCCTCATTTTGAATTTCTACTACACCAAAAGGAAAGACATTAGTAATAACAAAAGGGCCAACCCATCTAGAGCAAAGCTTACCGGGCATTAGCTTGAGGCAAGAATTATATAGAAGGACTTTGTCTCCTACTTGGAATTCTTTTTTCTCAATTTTCTGATCATGTAAAGCTTTTTTCCTCTCTTTATAGATGTGTGCATTCTCATAAGTCGATAGCCTTAGTTCTTCCAGTTCTTGAAGTTGCAACTTTCTTTCTTTACCGGCTAGGGTCATGTCCATATTGCATTGTTTAACGGCCCAATATGCCTTGTGTGCAATCTCCACTGGCAAGTGACATGCTTTACCAAATACCAAGCGGTATGGAGACATGCCGATTGAAGTCTTGAAAGCGGTTCTATAGGCCCAAAGTGCATCGTCAAGCCTCTTACTCCAATCTTTTTTGTTGGGCTGCACAGTTTTCTCTAATATTTGCTTTATCTCTCGGTTGGAGACTTCTGCTTGCCCATTGGTTTGGGGGTGGTAAGGTGTAGAGGTTTTGTGCACCACTCCATATTTCTTTAATAGCCCTTGCATGTTTCTATTGCAAAAGTGTAATCCTTGATCACTGATTATGGCCTTGGGGATACCGAATCTGCAGAAAATATGTGAACGAAGAAAGTCTACAACAATAATAGAATCATCAGTTCGAGTGGCTTTTGCCTCCACCCACTTTGACACATAATCCACAGCAACCAAGATATACATAAAGCCAAAATAAACAGGAAAAGGACCCATGAAATCTATACCCCAAACATCAAAGATATCATAAAAGAGGAGAGGTTGTTGAGGCATTTCATTTCTTCTAGACACATTTCCAGTTCTTTGACACCTAGAACAGTTCTTGCAAAAATCATAGGTATCCCTAAACAAAGTAGGCCAATATAAACCAGAATCTAACACTTTTCTAGCTGTTCTTTGGGGACCAAAATGTCCACCACATGCAAGAGTATGACAAAAATTTCAGCACAGATGCAAATTCATGATTTGGAACACATCTCCTAACAATTTGGTCACTACAAATCTTCCATAAATAAGGGTCATCCCACACATAGTACATAGCCTCGCTTCTTAATTTGTTCAACTGATGTTTATTTTGGTATGCAGGCAATTCAAATGCAACAAGATAATTCACTAAATCAGCATACCAAGGCTCACTAATACCATGCAAAATGGAAAAACACTCATCTGGGAAGTGATCTCTAATAGGAAGATGCTCCAAAGGAGGCTCCAAAAGCCTACTTAAATGATCGGCTACTACATTCTCTGCTCCACTCTTATCCTTGATTTCCACATCAAATTCTTGGAGGAGTAGTATCCATCTAAGCAATCTTGGCTTTGCATCCGGTTTCTTCAACAAATATTTCAGTGCTGCATGGTCAGAAAACACAATTACTTTGGAGGCAAGCAAATATGATCTAAATTTTTCTAAAGCAAAAACAATTGCTAAAAACTTCTTCTCTGTGGTTGTGTAATTTGATTGAGCTGAATCAAGAGTGCGGGACGCATAGGCTATGACATGCAACTTTCTCTCTACTCTTTGTGAAAGTACTGCTCCCACAGCAAAATTTGAGGCATCACACATGAGCTCAAAGGGAAGTTCCCACCGTGGAGGTTGGATGATAGGAGGGGAGGTAAGTTGCTTCTTCAACTCATCAAAAGCTGACCTGCAAGCATCATTAAAAATGAAATCAGTTTCTTTTTGGAGGAGTTTAGATAGGGGTAGAGCGATCTTACTGAAGTCCTTGATGAATCTTCTATAAAATCCTGCATGGCCAAGAAAAGAGCGAACTTCCCGCACAGAAGCGGGGTAAGGGAAAGAGGATATAACATCAACTTTAGCTTTATCTACTTTTATGCCATGTGATGACACTATATGGCCTAGGACTATCCCTTGCTCTACCATGAAATGGCATTTCTGATAACATACTTTTTCCATTTATTTTAGTCCCTATTTTAGTCCTTTTTGCCTCTTTAATTTTGTCAATTCTCTAATTTTATTATGTTTTGGAATTTATTGGGTATAAACTATTTATGGATTGAATGTGTCTCAATTTTTATATTTTTAGAACTTGAATTGTAAAATGCTCAATTTAATTCCTACAAATTTTAATTTTGGAAAGAAAAGTGTTGACATGGACAAAGATGATGATTTGGATGCTAATGTGGCACTTTTTGGGTGATGTAGATGCTTACTAGGATATGCTGGATATGGGGCCCACTTGAACTCTTATTCAATGCCATGTAGTCAGAATTTTTGGGCAGAAATATTAATTTTCGTAGGTCAAGAAAAGCATGGCTGAAATATTAATTTTGTCATGATATTCTGCTGCTGTTCTGCTGCTGTTTGTCACTTTCTGCTGCAGAAATATTAATTCTGCTGCTGCTGCCATACCATTTTGCTGCTGCCATACTTTTCTGCTGCTGCAGAAATATTAATTTTGCTGTTGTTTTGCTGTCAAAGTGGTGCCATATCATGGAAGAGGCATCCAAGGAGGCATCTAGGGCAGAATATCCCTTTAGGCATGTGTTAGATCAGTTTTATATTTGCAAAAATCGAAATTTATTAAGGAGGCTAAGTCATTTTTCTGATGTGAAGTTCTAGCACCATTTTTCTGCCTCCCTTGGGCAGCAGTGGCTGGGAGCAACATAGAGGCAACTCTCTAGCTTGGTTAGAGGGAAAGGAAGCCTTCCCACTTGGGAATGGCTCTCCTTCTCCCATTTTCCTTCCTTTTCTTGCATTTTCCTTCATAGTTTCTTAAATTTCTGTTGTATTTTCTGTTTTCTGTCATGTTTTTCGTTCTCTTCCATGTAATTTTCTAAGTTTAAGGATTGATGTAGTTTGGTTCTATGATGTTTTATTGCTGAACAATTTCGATTTTAATGCACTTTCGTTTAATGGAATGGATTTTACCGATTATTAAGCTCTTGAATGCTTGATTAACCTTCAATGAGTTTGGGATTTTGATGTCTATGCTAGAGTTAGCTAGATATTGAGCTTGACCTTGTAATTTCCACCATAAATTAGATTATCTAGATATAGATAGTTTTATTTATGTGGCTTGAATAATTTTCTTGAGCTTCATAATTTAATTGAATGGTTGATCTAAGATTTTAGTCAATTATTTTGGTTAAGTTAGATTGTAATTTCAAAGTTTTTGGATTCAATCATATTTTAGAAAATTGGCCAACATTGAATGGATTGTAATTTAATTGAATTGTTCTTCAATGATTCAAAGATTAATTTGTCTATGAATTAATCGGATTGGACCAACGAAATCAATCTCATTTTCTTGTGTAGTCGGTCATTTGATGAAATGAAAATTGTACTTTAATTCATTTGGACCAATGAGTATTTTCTTGGCCAAAGTTCTATTTTATTTATTGTCCTATGAAGCTTGTTATTTATACATGCATGCGATTGCTACGTATTTGTAATGAGGAGGACAAGAGATAACATGTCATATGCGATTGCGGGGCATTGATGTGATTAGGACTTGATCGGATTATATTTGAGTTATAGATTAGTGAAGATCTTCCCAACTATAATTTTAATATAATTCAGTCTTAGAAGACTTTCTAAGAATTTTAGATTGAAGATTACATAATAGAATTAGCCAAGAATATTCAAAGGAAAGGATGATGATGTACAATTCCATGGAATTTGTGACCAATTACACATCTTTTGTCTGTTTTATTTTCTGTTTAGTTATTTAAATTTCAGTTATTTATATTGCGTTGTTTCAATCATCACCCCCCTTTTTTGTGTAATTTTTGAAATTTCCTTCATAAGTCTTAATAGCATTTCACTTAGCCTAATTGAATTTTATTTGATACCTCAATCTCTGTGGGACGATACTCTACTTATCACTTTATTACTTGTTGCGACCCAGTATACTTGCTGGAATATTTTATGTGCTATAAATTATACGCACCAATTTCTCATAATTCAAAACCAAATTCTTTTCTATGCATCTATCAAGTACTCTCTCCAAATTTTTCAAGCATGCATCAAATGAATCTCCATAAACAGAAAAAATCATCCATGAACACTTCCATGCAATCTTCTAACAAGTCAGAAAATATACTTATCATGCATCTCTGAAAAGTGCCAGGTGCATTGCAGAGACCAAAAGGCATGCGTCTATATGCAAAAGTACCAAAGGGACAGGTGAAGGTAGTCTTCTCCTCATCTTCGGGTGCAATGTGAATTTAAAAATATCCAGAAAAACCATCAAGAAAACAGTAGTGAGATTTTCCAGCAAGTGTTTCAAGCATTTGATCAATAAAAGGAAGAGGAAAATGATCTTTTCTAGTTGTTTGGTTCAACTTCCTGTAATCAATGCAAACACGCCAACTATTTTGCACTCTAGTGGGTACTAACTCATTATTTTCATTTTCTATAACAGTTACCCCAGTTTTCTTTGGCACTACTTGTACCGGACTCACCCACTTACTATCAGAGATAGGATAAATAATGCCAGCTTAGAGGAGCTTACTTACCTCCTTCTTGACCACATCAAGAATCATGGGGTTAAGTCGTCTTTGGGGCTGCCTGGCTGGTTTAGTTTCTTCTTCAAGAAGAATGCGATGCATGCACACAGAAGGACTAATCCTAGGAATGTTTGCTAGAGTCCACCCAATTTCCTTCTTGTTCTTTTTCAGCAAACTTATCAATTTTTGTTCTTAATCAGGCTCTAGATTGTTGGCTATAATCACTGGAAGCTGGTCTCCTACTTCTAGGAAGGCATACTTAAGGTTTTCTGGTAAAGCCTTCAACTCCAATGCAGGTGGTTGGATGGAGGATGGAATCAGTTTTTGTGGAGTCACATCCAAGGAGGCACCTACAAATTCAGATTGCTCAAAGACAGAATCCTTGGCTAAAGAGGAGGAAGGGTTAGCAGCACAAGAGGAAAGAGATGAAGAATGTACAACATTACTGTTTAAATCACTACACCTACAACTACCTAAAACAGAAACAGAATCAAGTCTAAGCTAGAGAAAATTGCAGAATCAGAATGCACATCAGAATCCAAACCATTATGTAAATTATAATGCAATTCAGAATTGTCAACAATTAGAGAATTTTCAATTTCAGTGCAAGCATGACAGAATTCAGAACCAGCACAATTGCATTCAAAGACATCTACCAAATCAGAAAATTCAGGAAAATCAGAAATTAATTCAGTTTGGAAATCATCACATGCCTCATCAACTAAGTAATCCAAAAAGTTAACCACATGCACATTGGAATGATTTTCCATAGGATGTTTCATGGCATCTAAAATGTTAAAATCAATTTTGTTGCCAGTAAACTCCATTGACAAAGTCCCTTCATGCACATTAATAATGGTTTTTACAGTTTTCAAAAAAGGTCTACCAAGTATTAATGGTGCATGGTCAGGAGTATTATCATTTTCCATATCAAGCACATAAAAATCAGCAGGAAAAATGAGATCTTCGACTCTTACCAGGACATCTTCTAGAACTCCTACTGGATGTGCCGTGCTCCTATTGGCAAGTTGGACAATCACTCCAGTTGGTGAAAGAACACAAATCTTGAGGCTTGAGTATACTGATTTGGGCATAACATTGATTGAGGCTCCCAAATCTAGCATAGCATTGGAGAACTCCATGTTGCCTATTGTGCATGGTATTGTGAAAGTTCCAGGGTCTTTGCACTTGGGTGGCATAGGTGGTTGGATGAGTGCAGACACATTCCTCCCCAAATTGACTCTCTCATTACCCCTTAAACGCCTCTTATGAGTGCACAACTCTTTGAGGAACTTGGCATACTTGGGGATTTGCTTAATGGCTTCCAAAAGTGGGATATTAACCTCTATTTTTCTAAAGGTCTCTATGATCTCTTTATCCATGTCAGATTCAGAAGCTTTCCTTGATTGAGTCTGCCTATTGGGGAAAGGAAGAGGAATTTTCTGAACCACTTCTTCATCCTTTTTATTTTGCTCACTGGTTGAGGATGAAGGAACACTTTGCTGGACATTTGATTTTTCTGGTTCAGATTCAGAAGCTGGACTGTCTACTTGCTTGCCACTCCTCAAGATGATGGCACTCACATTGCCTCTTGGGTTGATCACTGGTTGGGATGGCAAACTCCCTGAACCTTGACTTTTCAGCTCATTGACTGTTGTGGCTAACTGACCAATCTTAGTCTCCAAATTCTGCATATTGGTCTCTGTTCTCTGCTGGAACTGAAGAGTATTGGCAGTCAGTTGCTTCATTAGATCCTCAAGACTAGGCTCAGGTTTCTTGGGTACTGGAGGAGGTGTATGGTTAGGTTCATGTTGATTGTATCTTGCATGGGGTGGCTGGTAAGGGGGGTTGGAGGTATTCCCATACTTGAAAGCTGGATGATCACGCCACCCAGGATTGTAGGTGGAGGAATATGGGTCATATCTCTGTTGTTGTGGCTGCATGGGTCTACTAGGGAATATACCAGTACATGACTCAGTTGGGGTCTCTTGCAGCTGAGGGCACTGATCAGTATGGTGGGTATTCAGGGAACAAATACCACAGACTGAAGGAGGAAGGGGTTGTTGTTGTGTTCTTTGATTTAATGCCAATTGCCTCACCATTGAAGCTAACTCTTCCAATTTATTTTCTATCCTTTGTTGCTCCATGGGAGGTGTCCTCACTTCATTGACAGTAATTGTTGGATCACTCAATCTGGTGCCAAATTACTGAGCATTTTGGGCCATCTTGGCCAACAATTTGTTTGCTGCAGCAGGAGTCTTATCCACAAATGCCCCACCAGCAACTGCATCAACTATGTATCTGTCCATAGGTAGTAATCCTTCTTAGAAATATTGGATGAGAAGCTGCTCTGAAATCTGGTGGTTTGGACAGCATGAGCAAAGCTTCTTAAACCTCTCCCAATATTCATGCAGAGACTCACCATTCAACTGTCTAATCCCACTGATATCCTTCCTGATTGCTGCTGTTCTGGAGGCTGGAAAGAATTTTTCTAAGAACAACTTCTTCAGCTCATCCCATCTTGTTATCAAGGCAGTGGGTAGATAGTAAAGCCAATCCTTGACTGCCCCATCCAGAGAGAAAGGAAATGCTATTAATTTGATCTGTTCTTCTCCAACTCCATGTGGTCTCATGGTAGAGCAGACAACATGGAACTCCTTTAAGTGTTTGTGTGGATCTTCTCCTGCAAGGCCATGAAACTTGGGTAACAAATGGATTAGACCAGATTTTAGTTCAAAATTAGCATCCAACTCAGGATAATTTATGCACAATGGTTGATAATGCACATCAGGTGCAATCAACTCTTTAATTGATTGTTCTTGCCTATTTTGAGGCACTTGTGCATTTTTGATATCCATCCCAGTTGTCCCAGCTGACTCAGAATCAGTAGACCCCAACACAATATCAGATTCAGAATCTGATTCAACTTCTACACTATTGACAGCAAACTCAACAATTTCAGCAAGAATTTCAAAAACTATACTAGTCCTAATGCTATTACTTCTCACTAGCCTATGGAAGGTCCTATCTATTTCTGGATCAAAAGGTGGTAAGTCCATGTTATGAGACCTTCTCATACACTAGGAAGGGCAAAAATCACAAGAAAACAACAAAAAGAACAAAAACAGTAAAATAAGAACACAAGGCTCCAACCAAGGAAAATGACCAAAAATGAAGTATCTCAAAAAAATCTGATTTTTCTTGGAAAAATCCTTCACCAATTGGAGGCACAAAATCAACAAACAGAACTCAAAAATAAGATCTACAAAAATCAAACCAAAAATCACAATTAATTGGAAAAATGGTTAAAATCATTGTAAAATGGAAAAAGTAGTCTAAACGTTGGAATTTTGCCGAGATAGGGCAGTGCTCCTCACGACCGAAACGGTTGTGTTTAGTGGACTACCAATTTTTCAAGTCAATCCGATTTAGTTTTTTTAGCTGATGAATAGTGGCTGAAATATAACTAGGAAACTTGAAAAATTGACTTGAAGAATTTGTAATCACTTCCAACAATACCAAGCCACTTAAAATCAAAAAAGAACACAATAGAACAACTAATTAACACTTAGAAATGAATTGGCTCCCCGGCAACGGTTGTAACATCCCAAATTATTATGGAATAAATATTTAATATATATATTTTTTATTTTGAGACTCTAGAAATCTCTTGAATGTCCTTGATGAATCTAGATTGTTCTAGAGGAATCTTGTATGTTCTACAAATATCTTGTATATTCTTGAATTTCCTAGATAAGTGTAGAATGTTGTAGAATGGTATAGATAATTCTAGAGAATTCTAGGTTAGTCTAGGTTTATCTTGAGTTATCTTGAGTTTTCTAAACATTTCTAGGCTTTAGAGAGATATTTGAATATTCAAAAGGAATTTTCCACTTGCCTCCCATTCTTAGCTATAAATAGCAACATCTTCCTCCCCTTTCCTTACACCATTCACAGCCGAGAGAGAGTGAGAAAAAGAGAATCCAACAGCTTGGACAGAAGCAGAAAAAAATTCCTCTGTTTTTTTTCAACCATAAAATAGAGGTTTTTGGAAGAAGCAAATAGCAACGTTAAACTCAATTTTCCTGAGCTACTTTGGGGAGATTCTTCTATTACTAACCCACACAAGTGTTAAGGGAGAAGTGGCAGTGAATAGGAAGCAAAAATCAGAACCAAAACCAGTGCAAACTACCCCACGGTCAACGGTAACTTTTTAGAAAATTTTAGTTTTTGATGTAATTACTTCTTTAGCTTAGTTTTTGGGTAAAAATGGTCACATAGGTCCTAAAAACACCTAAGAAAGAAATCTGGGCAGGTTTTAGCTATTGAATCTCAAGCAAAAACGTGAAACACAAAATAGGGACTAAACTGAAAGAAATGAAAATTTTATAGAAGCTGTTTTAAATTTAAAAAAAATATATTCTGGGATTAGAGACCTAGATGAAACTAATTATGAACTTAGATCTTGCAAAGGAAAAAGGGAAAATATTGCAAGAGGGACCTACCCGAATAATAGAAAAGTTTGTAATTACTCATTAAAGAAATTTAAAAAAAATCTAGTTTTAACTAGAATCTAATTTTATTTAGTATGTTAGCTAAAAACTAAGTTATTTTAATTAAATTAGTTATTTATATCATTATGTAAAAATTTATAAAAAAGTATATCTATACATATATGTTTATTTTTAAAAAAAAGTTAACTATGTATAAATATGATCTTTTAGATTTATACTTATATGTTATTTAAATTAATGATATTTATTTATACATATCATCTGAAAAATATTATGAAAAATATTGGTCTAATATGAGATTACGATGAAACCCAATGAATAGAAATTGGAATAGAATTAGGAATTTAAGAAGATCAGGAAAGATGATATTCTAGAATCTTTTTATTTAAGATTTTTAAATAAGATTATATATACTGTTTGAATAGGTCAAAAATAGTGAAACGAATTTCAAGACAGATTGAATAGCTATTTGAGCTAAAAAGTCAGACTACAAAGTACAGGTAGCGTAGCAATTCATAAAAGCTTGTTTTACTACTTGAATATTTTATATCCATGAAGTTTTATCTAAAGTGAAATATGTTCTTCATGATGAAATTAGCATGATATTAGCTTGGAAGTTTTCTTCCATGTTTAGCTTGGGAGCTACGCTTCCATGTCAGCTTGGAAATTCTATTTCCATGTTTTAGCTTGGAATTTTTCTAGCTTGAGTTAAAGGACTGCAGTAGCTTTTTTCTCATGTTTAGCTTGGAAAAATAGTTCTGCAGACTATCTTTTCCATGACGTTGAGTGTGCCACCAACTATTCTTGATTCCATGATTTATTCATATATCAGCTTGCTAATTTTTCATCAACCTATTACACTGAACTGGGAATTTATATTACATGGACTGATTTTTATGATATAAGTTCTTTTATGACTGAAATGGTATAGTTATAAATGTTTATAAAATTATGCTAGCTACTGAGATACCCTTATCTCACCTTTTTGTGCTTTTCCAACTGACCATTTCAGGTGCTGAGTATAAGGGGAAAGGTGTAAAGATTGATTTAACACTTTTAGAGCACTCAAGTTTATTAAGTATTAGAATTATAGATTATGTTTTTAAGTTTAGATATCAAATTACTATGTACAACAGATTTGTAATTTATTTCAAACGAATGTAAAATTATCTTATGTTTAGAATTTCAATTATTATGTATAACCAATTATGATTTGTACTTAGAACAATTGTAGAATGTTCTTTTTGAAGATATGAGTATTAAGCATTAGAATTTGAAAAAAAAATTTCAGATTTTAGTATAGTAAAATAAAGACGTTACAACGGCGCCAAAATTCTGGTTCACGCCACTACGATGCCGAATCGCCCAGAATTGAATTCGTGGCAATTTGCAGTATAGTGATCCCCAAGTCGTATTCACTCAAGAAGCCTCACTTCTAAACACTAATTAATCGTTCTAAACACCCAAACACTAATGAAAAGTACATAAACGCCGGGGGGGGGGGGGGCGGGGGGTTTGTTGGCAGTACTAATAAAAACAGAATAGAACAGCAACCAAATAACTACAACAGCATCAGCAGCAAAATTTGCAAGGTGTTGATAGTAAAGAGACTATGTAATCAGCCACTAGGATTCATGGGAGTGCAACTATCATTACCTAGCTCATTGATTCAGTTTTGTTCTCATTCCATTGTTTGGTTCTTTATGAAAATGGTTCTAGAATAACATCTAGAATTTAATGCTACTAATTACAGTCAAGAACATCTCTCTACTATAACCAAATGCATTCAGTGGAAAATCTCAACCAAACCAAGTTAAATATATCATCTAACTAGTCATTTCGCCTCCCTCACTTTCCTAATCAGTCAAGCGAGGTTATATCTTATATATATAAGTCAGTTTATGTTACTTCTCAAGCTCTAATTAGAATTTAACAGAAACATAAACATAACAGCAAAACAGAAACGAAATGAGATGAAAATGGAGAATAAAACACTTAGCTTGCATTCTTATTTCAAGCTACAACATCCCAGTGGTCCAGTGACTGATTACAATGAAGACTTAGCCCTCCATGAGAGCAAAACAGCAAATGACAGAAGAGAAAACAGAGAGGGAAAAAAGCTACGAAAATTGCAAAGTTGCTGAAAATAAAAGTGTCCTCTGATTTTTAAAACTGATGCCCTCAATGCCTTGGAATATTCTACCCTAGATGCCTCCTTGGATGCCTCCTTGGTGCTTCTTCCATGATGTGGGCAGCAAGACAACAGCAAAAAAGTGGTAACAGCAGTAGACAAGTTACTCCACTCCTTTGCTGTTTCTGTCTGCCATTGATTGCTGTAGAAGGCCCATGCTGTCAAAGCAGAAATTACATTCCCCTTTGCTGTAAAGTGTAGAACAATGGGGACCAGAAATCCAGTCAGCCCTAGTCAACCATTCAATGCCCAGTCAGCATGTCTAGGTAGCCTCCAAGTAAGCAAAATGTCCATGTCAGTATTTTTCTCTCCAATAATTAAATCTGAAATTAGGCACATGAATTAATTGGGATAAAATTATGAATTTGAATCATATTAATTCTATAATTAACTTACACCCAATAAGTTCAAAATATAATAAAATAGGAGAGTTGGCAACATTGAAATTGCAATACAACTAAGATAGGGACTAACAAGTATATAAAAATGCCCGATATCACCATGCACCCGGTGCTGGGGATTTCAGCATGGGAATTTTCTTCAGCATTTATTTCTGTTCGCCACCTCTGCAGCGGTGGGATCGTACCCGTTGCAGCGCTAGACCTCCGCTGAAGCTCGTTTTAGGCCATTTTTCTTTGTTCTCTACCGCTGCAGCAGTGAGTTTGCACCGCTGCAGCGCCAGGACGCGTCTCAGCCACCTCAGTATCAGTTTAAATAGCTTCCTAGGTTATTTTCAAAGGAGATTCTGATCCGGACAAAAGGGGGAAGCGCCGTTTTGGCTGAGAAGAGCAAGGAGAACCTGATTTTCAAGGCTTTTGGGGCTCAATCCATCATCCAACATCGGATTCATGGCCATCTTTATCCCTTTTTATGCTTTCTGCTGTTTATTTTCCATGAGTAGCTACATTTTCCATCTAGGGTTACTATGAACTTGACTCCTGAATAGATTTTACATTCTCTCATGTATTTGCAACCTTATTTCAATTAATATCAGTCTTTCTATTCATTTTATTGTTGCGTTATATGGACTTGATCAATCTATAATATGTTTGTTGCTGTCTTCGAACTCGGGAGAGGGAGGTGAGAGTAGAACACTGAATAGGAAGGACGAGTGTGTGAACCTTACTAAGTGTTTTCGCTTGTTAGCTAATAGGAATGTTAGTTGATCTCGTTTAATTAAAGCTAGGTTGGTTGTATTAGGCTTAACCCACACAAGGAATTGCGTAGGAGTTGAGTAACTTAATTGAGATTCAGAAGGATTCTTTTAAGTTATTAGAATAACCTAGGATTAACTTATATGGTTGAATAAGTTGCGAGTGCGTGAGAAGGGTTTTGTAATTTCTAGGACGGAGGAGAGGGATCAGTGACCATAGGCTTTTAATTAGATCAATTTCATCAGTTTTTGCATTGTTTACTGTTATTAAAAGAAAACTTATAAAAATTTACTGTTATTGATTTTATTTTATCATTCATTGGCTAGAGCTATCTTTAATCTGATTGTTTTGTCTAACTAATTCAATTAAATTTCTTGGGTAATTAGTTGCTTAGTCCTCGTGGGAACGATACTTTTACTCTCAAATCACTATATTACTTGTACGACTGGTGCGCTTGCCAAATCGACTAACACATACTAATGAGGATTGTCTTGTAAACATGTTTAATTCCTCATCTTCATCTTCTACGTTTGGGCATGTCAATTATATAGGGAATTAATAGAGATCTTAGAATAATCCTTACTCTCAGACGTACAATCCTGGTTAGAAAGATCACCCCAATTTCTCTTGGGGAAATCAGAACACGCAAGGTGGTTCTCATAAACTACCATTTTCTCATTAAACTCCACCACAACAATCACAGAAATCATTCGCTTAACCTCAGTCAGGTGAGAAAATCTCTTCTTTGGAAAGTGCATTAGAGAAGTTAACTTTCCAAATTGCTTCTTTCATGCAACAGGCTTCGTCATTTATGGTTGAAACATGGAGTAGATTCCAAAATCAAGAGGCTTCTATTCGCAACTTGGAGACCCAAGTAGGCCAAATTGCAAGACAACTGGTAGATAGAACCCAAGGCTCATTACCAAGCGACACGGTTGTTAATTCGAGGGAGCATACCACTAGGAGTGGGAAGGCAATAGAACCAGTTTTGAGAAAAGATGTGGTAGGTAAAGAGAATAACGAGAAGATGGGAAATTTTGAAGATGCTACAGTTCATGACAATTCTCCACAAGTAGTGGAAAGAAAATAAGAGCCTGAG
Source organism: Biancaea sappan (assembly GCA_037074585.1). Classification (NCBI taxonomy): domain Eukaryota; kingdom Viridiplantae; phylum Streptophyta; class Magnoliopsida; order Fabales; family Fabaceae; genus Biancaea; species Biancaea sappan. Next base: position 38,581,872 of record CM073501.1, on the reverse strand, counting down.
AAGGTTAGTAATACAAGGGCTTCTGCACTGCCAATCAAGGTACCCTTCCCTCAAAGACAACGCAAACAACAAGATGAAAGGTAATATAGCAAATTTTTAGAAGTTTTCAAGAAACTTCATATCAATATACCATTTGCTGAAGCACTTAAGCAAATGCCGATGTATACTAAATTTATGAAAGAGCTTTAGGCGAAAAAGTGGAAAATTGTGAATGATGAGAGAATCACTCTGAATGAAGAGTGTAGCGCGATCATACAAATGAAGTTACCTCCAAAGCTCAAGGATCTAGGGAGATTTTCTATCCAGGGTACCATTGGGAATGTCACTTTTGAGAAGGTATTGTGCGACCTTAGGGTTAGCATTAATCTTATGTCATTATCCATTTTCAACAAGCTAGGGGTTGGGCAAGTCAAACGGACCCTGATGACTCTTTAACTAGCCGATAGATGCCTCAGGCATCTTTATCGGATCCTTGAAGATGTTTTGGTCAAAGTTGGAAAATTCATTTTTCCAGTGAACTTTGTCGTCTTGGATATGGCAGAGGATGAGGAAATCCCTCTTATATTTGGTAGGCCATTTTTAGCCACTGGGGGAACTATGATAGACGTGCCTCATGGGACTTTAACATTTAAGGTTCAAGATGAGGAAGTAAGGTTCGATGTCCTCAATGTTGAAAAACAATCTAAGGAAAAGGAAGGTTTGGTGCATGCCAAGAGCATAGCTGTCAACAATGAGGGTCTTGTGAATGCTACAACTTCCTATTTTGCATTGTCTACACATAAGGAAAATCAACTTCAAGGCTCTTTCAAAGCTCTATCTGATCCAGGATAACCTCTAAGAAAGTCTAGCTTAGGACTATAAATTAAGCGCTTCTTGGGAAGTAACCCAAGTTTCTCAATCCTTTTCTTTTATTTATTTATTTATTTTTAGTTTAATTTTAGTTTACTGTCTTGCTTTGTTTTAGTGTGGTTTTCTTTAGTTTGCATGTTTTGTTTTAGAATTAGTTCTGTATTTACGTTCTTGCTGCTCTGTTAAATAGTTTTTGTTGTCTTTTTTAGCATTCTGGTGGTGCAGCACTAAGTGCTGCCATCCCAGTGCTCAGCCCTACGACTTTACTCTGCTATGTGAGGATGAAGATAGGAGAGACAGCTTCTAGGGGAATTTTTTGTTTCTAGCCCTTGTTTTTCTTTCTTTGCTTAGTGATGTTTGTTTTGGTTTTCTACTTCCACAATGAGGACATTGTTATGTTTAAGTTTGGGGATGGGGTTTAGTTTTCTTTGTTGAGTTTTTCTGTGTTGTTTAATTATTTTTCTGTTTAGCTTGCATGTGTGTTAGTTTTGTCTTGTTTGGTGTTTTCTTGACTTCCAGTATCTGATGATAGTTTGAGCGAGTTTTGTCAAGTTCTTAGTAATGACTTTTTCCTTGTAATTCTAGCTTTGCTTTTTCTTTGGAAATTGAGAAGAGTTTTGCTAATTTGCTTAAAATATGTCTTTTAGTGTGTTGTTTACCTTGAAAATTTTTTTATTGGTCAAAGTAAGTTGTATTCTACCCTTTTGATTCTCCTCTATTGACCATTATTAATGCTTACTTGATCATGAAGAGGATCTTGGTTTTTCGCATGTTGATAATATGTATAGTTGATTGCAAGTTTAGTTTAACAAGATTGAGTAATTTTGCTCTCCTTTCTAGAACTTGAACTTTTTATCTTTGGCTTAAGGCACTTCGTTAAAATTTATAAAGAAAAGGAAATAAGTTATGGCATGGTGGCCTGAGGGTGTGATGTGTGGATTAGGTGCATGGTCACAACTTCAGTGTTTAACTATGTCAATTGCTAATAAAAGTGAACGGGGTTGGATGAGTTTGGGACGTGTGGTTTAGGCGCACGGTCACGAATTCCATTTTAACATCACTATTTTCTCCTTTCAGTGTTACTGTCAAGGGTTGAGTTGCTAATGTATGGATTAGGCGCACGGTCAATCATTCATTTACCAAGTCACTAATTTTGATAAAAAAAATTTAGAAAAATGCAAAAATGAAGGTTGTGTTGAAACTGTAGTTTTATTCAAGTTTTGGAATGCATAAGCCGTATAAATTGTTATATCTAGCTTGCTATCAACAAAAATCCTTGTTGGTTGAAAAAACTTTAGTGATTTGTGCTCAAGTTTGCATATCTTGGTGAAAAGAGGATCAATCTTAGGACTTTGTATGCCTTCTAGGACTGATAATTTTTTTTGAGTGGGCTTGCAACATGCTAACTATATTTTATTTTAGGTCTTTTATCTTTGTCTTCTAAGTTTCCTTGAAAGAGTGGTCTGGAATTCTATAATCAAGTTATTGCTTGAGCTTTTTGGTCAGTGGTTTGAGGGTATTTGGAAGTCACCCTTTGATGTGTTGATTTTCTATCTTTTGTTTTTAGTTGTGTTTTGCTTGAGGACGAGCAAAATGATAAGTTTGGGGGTGTGATAATTCTATGAAATAGAATTATTATGGCTCTAAATTCAATGTTTTTAGCTAGTGCTTTTATTTAATATTGCATGATTGTTTGTTAGTTTTATTCTTCTTTTAAGCTTTCATAGTAGTTTTTAATTATTTAGTTTAATTTTAGTTTAATTCGATTTTTTTTAGTTTTTCATGTAGGTTGACGTTGCTTTGCTAAAGCCATAGCTCAATGACAGGAACCATAGCTCAACGATGCTGTGGCAGAAGCAAGTTTTTCATTAGTGATGCATAGCTCAGCGATGGCTCCATAGCTTAGCGATGACGTCCTTCAGTTTTCGTGTTCCTCCTAAGGGGTTCATCGCTGAGAGATGGTTTTGGAAGCCTTTTAAATCTCTTTTTTTTTTTTTTTGCTGTTGACCTAATTACTTTTGGAAGAATCTCAAATCTAGAGGCTAGGACGACTGGAAGACGTAGGAGAACAAGGAGAACTTGATTGGGGATGATCGGGATCTTCGATTCTCTTAGTTTTTCTTCTAAACTTTTTTATGAATTCTGATTTTGCTGTTTTCTTCATTCTTTCCATGAGTCACTAAACTCTTAGAGTTAGGGATTGATGTAGCTTGTTTCAAATGAGGTTTTAATAATTGTTTAGATTCTTCTTAATGCAAATTTGATTGTTGGAGTAGTTTTTACTGTTTTAATTTCCTCTTGAATGATTGATCACCATTTTATGAAATTTGGAATTTATATTGATACTAGGCATAGTTCAATATAAAGTTGCCCCTATAGTTACTACCATAAATTGGGTTAATCTAGGAATAGATAACTTTGTTTATGTGATTTTTGTGGATTGAGCTTTATCACCTAATCAAATAACTGTACTAAGGAATTGTGCAATTATTTGAATTAGGTAGGATTGAATTCCAATGAATTGGGTTTAATCAAATTTGAGAAATTAGCCAAGGACAAAAGAAATTGAAATTTAAAAGAATCATCCTTTAGTAATTCAAAGGTTAATTTGTCTATAAATTAACCAGACTAAGAAACAGGTGAAATAATCCCTTGCTCTCTTTCTTCCATTGTTGAATCTCAAATCTAGTTTTTGCTCTTTGTTTTCCAAATTTTTGCTTAAAACTTATTTAGATTTTCCTTCAATTCAATCTATATTTTGTTCAAATAGAATTTGAATTAGCGAAATTGGTAATTGCCAATAGTTAATCCATGTGGATACAATACTCTTTCCTCACTACTTTACTACTTGTGTGAGACCCAGTACACTTTCTGGAAAATCCGCATCATTCTCACCGGCCTCAGTTGTCCATGTGACAATTTCCTTGTTTTATGGTGTGCATTTTCCTCACAGGCTCCATGTGACAATTTGTCTTTGCTTCCTTTGTTTTATGGTTTGTATTACACGTTCTCTTTTCTTTATTTAGGCTCCCATTTCATTGTATCTTAGGTTAGATTGATAAATGAAATGATAATACTTTTTCTCTTTATCTGCTTTAGTGTTTTCTCTTTCTTTGCTTAAACATCAAGCAACCATTGTACTGTTTAGGAAAATTCTCAAAATATCTATTGCGGTTCTCTCATATATATCACACGTTGATATATTTGTTAGAAAGGTGCTCTAAAGGCAATCACCTTTAGCATTAGACGTACAAACTCAGTTATTAATTCAAAGAGATTTTCTTCATTATTTATGTTCACATTCATAAACTCAAGATTAGATCGTAATATAAGTAATGAAGTTCATGACACAAAGCATAGCATGAAGGAAATTATGATGGCGATCATAAAGTACGATTCCTATCATGTGTAATTATGTATGTATCTGAACTATCCTTAGTCATAGGATCACTTGAGACTGGACATCAGTGATCTGCATAGACTAGCACATGTTATGCTTCTTGATTTGATAAAGCAGCTGTCCTCATAAGCTGTAAGCATGATATTTTTGAGTAAACATGTGAATGCTTGTTAAGGGTAACAAGTATATTGGATGACCTACATGAGACATCACATGGATACCTATTCAAATGTCAGTGATAGGTCTTATAGCAGCTAACAGTGCAACTATCCTTGGACTTGAGAAACTCAAGTTATCCTGGATATGGATCTTATGTTTTGACTCCATTCTTTGTTACCCACCATGGGTCTCTGTTAGTGTGGTGATTGGGCACATTGTGAAGTATTTGAAGTTATTTGAGTAGTCAATAGAGGATTCATCACTCCTGATAGAAGGAAGTATATCCATGGCCACTTATCAGGATAATCGCTAAGAAGTCTTTGGCTAAAGCAGACTTATCATGAAGATGGTCTTCAGTGACATAGTTTAAAGAGATTGAACCCACAGGACAAGGAACTGACTATTTGGCCTAGATGTGATGCAATCAAGTCTCGTGAGAGTTGACATATAGGCCATACTCTAAACCAAGTGGGTATAAGATGATGAAAGGACACATTGCATAGACACGCTTTAGCTGCAAAAAGGTTTAAAGTCAAACAACTGACTTTCTAGTCAATTAAGGGTCATAGTACGTTTCTAGATATAGCTCGTGATCTATTTACAATCAAGTGTTGATTATAAATGGCCAACATAGCCGAAAACCTAATGGGTCACATGCATAGAAATTCACTAAGAATGTGAAACGGGATTGGGGATTTGATCCTCAATTGAAGAATTAATTAAAAGAGATAAGAGAATATAAAGAATAAGAATATGTTCCTATTTCTTACCCAAATAAGGAAAAGCCCAAATGAGAACACCTTTTGGCCACACCTCTCTCATTGGGCTTCTTAAAGTGCCACCTTAAGAAGTCCAATAAGGGAATGGCACCCACTAAGGGAATTAGGGCTTTAGGTTTTGTGGTAGTACCTATCTCTTTAAGAGTGATAGTGAAAGCCACATGTTATACACTCTCTCAATAGTTGAGAATCTTATTTTAAAAATCACTCTTGTTTTTCTTGTCCTTGATCCAAGAAGGTTTTCTCCATAGCTTCTTCGTACTTGCAAGCATAAAAATAAGAAGGAATCCCGTTACCTGAAGAAATTTTTCCTTAGTGTAATTTCACGTGGATTACCATTAGAGGTAACCCACTTTGGATACTTGCACTAGCTTGGAGAGGTTGCTGCGCTATAAGAGATAATTCTCTTCGTATTGTTTTCTTAGTTAATGTAATGGTAATATAAGTTGATCATTTATTGAATGGGCTTTAGAGAAAAAGGTTTTATATTTCACTGCATTCTATGATCTCTAGAATCCTACAATATTCATCTTGATACGACAACATTCAGATGGGTGGTAGAGTATTGATTCCTTATCTCCTACTGAGAAATTAAATTTGTTATTATATACTACATTCTTAAAGATATATCCTCTTGGTCATCATATTCACGATGATATGGCGAAGATGTATGAGATCTTATCAATAAGTGAGCCCCCAGACTCCCTGTGTTCCATGGATGTCCGCGCGAGCATGAGACTAATTCAAAGAGTTGAACCATCACAGGGATAACAATCTTGATGGACCTTGAAGGTCCAACAAGAATGAAACAGGCCCAAGAAGGCAAAGGAGGAGAAGGAGTCAAACCAGTAGGCAGGATAGAGAGGATATATAAATTTTGTAAATTAATATATTATGACGTTGTACTTTAAACTTGTGCTATTATAATTTAAATTTTAAATACATATGTAAAACATTAGATTGTGAGCATATAATTTTAATTTTAACATCTAATCAATTTTTAAAAAATATGTTACTTTGGCTCATGAAGAGAAAAGGTTATGTTAATTTTTTTGTTATAAAAAATTATCTAAAAAAAACATTAATTATTGAATATTTTACATGAAAAGTTTTTTATATTTATAAATTGAATTTTTAATCTAGTAAAAAAATTAATATAAGAATAATATCTTAATTTTTATTAAAATTTATCTGAAATAAAATAAAAATATTAATTTTTAATATTATAAAATATTATTAAAAATTTTAAAAAAAGTTTTAAAATGGGGGTGCAGTTCCCTTCACCACAGTGCAATTATTGTGCCAATTTCTAAACAGATGTGTAAATATTTCTTTCTCTCTGCACAAATTTACTGTCAATACAAATAGATATGGACGCGAGTTGGTCCCAAGTATAAATACGTCGAGTTTATTTCCACAAATCATATGAAGCACCAGTGAGTTCCATATAAAGTAGTTCGTCCGGTCAAGCTTTATCCAGCAAGCCTGATTGAGCATCAACGTGAGGGGAATCATCTTGTTCTGGAACGCGGCTGACGAAACTTGCTATGTCGCAGCGTTCGCAGAGCCCGTGGTCGACGACAAGATTCACTGTGATGTCATTTCAAGATCCCGAATCTTAAGTGCTCTGATATCAACAGAAAGTTTACACGTAGGAGACAAAAGACAGAAGAGAGAATCACTTATTCAATTGATTACTGAAAATACTAAGCACTATCGTTTATATACAAGAGAACCTTCAACCACATATATCTAACTCCTAACTACTACAACATCAGTAAAGGTAAACGATACCGTGTCAGTAATAAACCACAGTAACTACTAACACAAAAACAATAACACTGACAATAGGCTATTATTTAACTTTGCATGATCTTCAGAGTTTGACATATCATTTCAATGGTGAAAATGAAATTGTTTGTCAATTGAAATTTCCATTACAATTTCAGTTTTGGTCTGTAGGGATAAATTTCTAAGCAGCCATTATTGATAATATATATTGTTAACTTTAAAAATACTACGTATAATTTAGAAAATTTTCATGTTTGTTAATCCTGACCCCATTTAATTGTTGTTTTTGTTTAATGGTGAATGAACAGAGGGCATTTCTGCCATTGATAGTGCCTTCAACAATATATCAGGCATGTCTGTGGTCTACCTGGATGATAGTGCTATGTTCTTTAAAGGGATATAGTACCAAAAAGGATCACATGGGAATAATTCTGTTGAGTTTTGATACCAACAAAACCAAATGCACTCTTGGTTGCATGTATCAAATCATTCTTTGTCTGAGTTTACTTTTTCCTATCTAGTGGTGCAGGCCCGGATTCAGCTTGGTTGCATTCTTGGCCAAATCAAGGGGTTGATGGGGCTAGTCTCCATTTACTGCAATCAGATTAGTTGGATTAGGAAGAGTTCAAATGATGATGGGGCATCTTGCTTCTATTGGAGAAACCTATGCTCAGAGTGCCTTGAAGGTACTGCTTGGAGCTTTTGGCCTAATAATCCATCTCAGGCTTTCAGCAAGTGGTTCACCTATTCCTCCTCCTCATGGAAGATATCCAGGGGGCTCTGGTAATCTACATATGAGGACTGCTTCACATTCTGCAAATGAGAATTTGGCAAATATAATTGCCATGGATAAGACTGTTCGGGAGGTTCTACCTCATGTACCAGATGACATAATTTTCCAGGTATAGTTTATTTCAGTGTAATGTGTCTTAGTATTGAAAGCTATTTGTTTGACTAATTTTGTCAAAGATTTTAGTACTGGGAATTCTTGATAGCTATTTGTTGATATTTTTTTATAGGCTTGATCTGTTGAATTTGTTTGGTTGGCTTGAGACATATAAAGCTAAGTGTCCACTGTGTTGGAATTGATAGCCTCACACTTATAAGCCTTCATATTCTTCCTTAACTTGATTTGGTTAAGACTTGACTTGCCATCGTAGGCCCTTTTGTTTTTTTTTGTGTGTGTCGTCTTAGGCTTTTTTTTAGAGCATAGTTTCACTCCTCCATTGCTAAAACTTTTAGCGTTCCTCCTACATAGAAGAGGCACGCCACACTCTTTTTTTTAGGTGTGTGGTGTTGGGCTGCGGGTCTCTTAGTTCATGAATGAGCTGTTAGGCCATATAGGCTCTGATACCATGTTAAAATTTTTATGGGATTCATTTGTTGAATTTGTTTGGTGGGCTTGAGACATATAAAGCTAAGTGTCCACTACCTCACACTTATAAGCCTTCATATTCCTCTTTAGTTGTCCGATATTGTTGACTGATATTTAGTCACATTTTTAGTAAGAAATATATGTTTGGTGGAGTGATGTGGACTGATAGTTGTAGTCACTGCTTTTTAGTCGAAAGTAAAAAAAAAATTGGCAGTCAAACACTACAATAAAGAATAAGAATTCCTACTGAAAATTTCCTACTGACTTTTACTGACAAAAATTGTGACTGAGTTTCCTATCTATCTGATTGAGATTCTGTAGGAAAAAAGCTAGTTTACAATGGCCATGTCAAGCCCCATATGGGTTCAGAGTACATAAAAACAATTTTGTTAAATATTATTTTATTAAATTTTGTTAATTAAATATATAATTTATTAATTAAACAAATAATTTGTTTTGGACATATATATGTTAAAAAAAGTGTATTATATGGGTTTCATAGGTCCCCGTACTATCAAAATTAAATGCAATTCAAAAGAATGTTGTTTATATATATATATATATATATATATATATATTAAAATAATTATTTTGGACATAAATATTAACTCGAAAAAAGTTGTTATATATACATACATATCTTTATTTAAATTTTGTTGTATTACTTATATTGAATTTTGCAATGTATTTACGCATGTTCAATTATTAAAAAAATATCTTACTGTACATAAATTATGTGGCTTGACAGGACAATTATCGAACTACTCTAAGAGTGGCTCGACATGGCAATTGTCGAACTACTTTACATATATATATATATATATATATATATTATGATTTAAAATATTTGTGTCAGTTTTTTAATTTAATAGATTTAATACTTTTAATGTGAAAGATTTCACATAATAAGGTATATTTTTCTTATTTTTATTTTATAAGTAATAGTGATGAGTAATTTTAAATTACTAAGGTTAAGGGTTATATATATGTGTGTGGCTCGACAAATCTGATTTTTTTTATGAAATGTTTATTATTTTTCTATAATTTATCATTTTAATACAGTGTTCATTTATTTTGTATAATCTTATAAAAATGATATATTATATGACTCTATAGTGGATATATATTATATAATTTATAAATATATATTTATAAATTATGTAATATTATGTATTATATATGTGTGTGTGTGTGTATTATATATTTGTGGCCTTATCTACTATCAATTTTTATTTTTTAAATAAGTATGATCAACAGAAACAAGAAAAAAATGAAATAAGCAAAAATGAAAAAATTGTTAAATAAAGATAAGTTGGATATACGAAATTGTGACACAAAATGAATATTTTGAATTCTTGTGAAAAATTTGCTCCCGAAAATATCATAGAAATGACAATATCAAATGATACACTCTTGGACTAATAATATCATAAAAATATCGATGATAAATAACTTTGAAATAACATTTGACATCTTTTTTCTTAAGTTCACTTTTTAATTTAAAATATTTGTGTCAATTTTTATTTAATATTTTATACATTAATTAATCTTTCATATCAATAAATTATTATATAGCAAATGTAATTATTACTTAAATTAAAAAAATTAATTTAAAACTTTTTTAAAAATAATTATTTAAATTAAAATATGCCTAATATATATGTAAACAAATGAAGAAAATATTTTGTTAATTACTTTTATAAGTATCTGTGTGGGGACCACATAATAATTTTTAAATATATATATATGTTGAAGGGGGGCGGGGGGACTCATATGTGTGTGTGGGGGCTCGATAGGTGTCACACATAAACGATTGATTATTTTTATATAAACTTTTATAAGTTTCCTATCTCTTTTATATGTTTGATTATTTTGAAATAACTTTTTATATATTTTCTATTATTTGTATGTATATAAATTATTTTTATAAGTTTGATTGTATTTAAATAAGTTTTTATAAATTTATATTATTTGTATGTTTATAAATAAAAATAAATGAATAATTCATTGATAAACATAATTATATTTGTAAATTGTACTACATTCTTAAATATATTTATAAATAAATATAACTTCTTAATAAATTATATTAAATAAAAAATTCATTGTCATTAAAGAAATCTATTACAGTAATACAAATAATTAAATGATAATTAATTTGTTTAATGTAAATTTCTATTCTTCCTCATCATCCTCATTATTTTTAGAGAAGTCATATCTGATTAATATATTTTTGTGTGTTTTTTCTCATTTGAACTCGCATAAAATCTCTGTGGAGGTGAATGGGGCAGAATGTATCATTGCATTGAATTTAATCTAGTCTCAATACTAGTAATCTGACTGCTTAGTTCTCTCATCATTTCTTCGTATCTTTTTAAATTTTCTTCATAAGATTTACTTAGACTTTGAACAAGTGTATATTTTAGAACATGTTGAATTCTTGGGAGCTTTGATAAGCCTTCTTGTATATGAAATTCAGAGGTTGTTGTACCATTTATTTTTGATGTCTCAACTCCTAAACCATATACATGTCTTTTTTTTTCTTCCTTCGACTGGTTTCATCCATAGATCAAGATCCAATAATTGCTACTTGGAGTTACTTGAATACTGGAGCTTTTATTTATAAAATATTAAATTAAAAAGTTAATACAAGTATTTTAGATTATAAAGTGAATTAAAGAAAAAAGATCTCAATAGTAATCTAAATATAAGTTATTTTAAAAGTACTAATCATCAATACTTCTGTGAAATAGTTAAGGTAGTAGTGTTGACCCTAAGGCTTTATGCCATAAGTTTTGATAATGACAAATGTATTTGAATTGTAGCATTGATATATATAAAGATTAATTATCATATATATGCTACAAAGTACTTAAGCATGATTATGTTATTTAATATGTTTGTTGCATATATTGAATCATGCTATTGAACTAACCATTGGGTTTGCAAGTAAGATATATTTTATAGGTTGGTTCAAAACAAGAAGAGTAAGCATTGTATTGAAGAACAAGGAAAAACAATATCATTCTTCACTCAAGGAAAACAACATGCAAGGATAAAGCTCCAAGAAATGAAGAATTAGAAGATTTGAAGTCTTGGAAGCTTGGATGTATCAAGATAGCCTATGTGTTTACATTAGGTATATTTTATATAGGCTTGTATACTTGTGCAACTCAATGATTTAGATTTGCATACATTGGCTCAAGCATTTTAAACAAAAAGATAGTGAGATATGAAGTTTTACAAAAGTTAGTTTTTGACCTTTGGTCACTCCTTATATCATTTCTCATAAATGAAAAATCGGTTTTTCAAGTATCTTAATCTCATTTGATAGTAGACTCAAAGATCTTTCCAACGGTATATTATTTATTCAAAATAGAGTCCAAATGAGAAATATATGACTATTTCAAATATAGTTTGAAAAACTGAAAGTTGATTTTACTCTACTCAAAAATTATTCTGTTCTGACCTTTAGTCAGTGTTTTGATTATATCTTTTAAACGAAAAATAATTTTTGAGTAAAACTTGCTCATTTGAAACTAGACTCCAAGAGCTTTCCAATGGTATATTATTTGTTTAAAACGGAGTTCAAATGAGAGAGTTATGAATTTTTAAAGAAAGTTCAAAATCTGTATTTCACTACTGCCAGCCGGTGGTCGACCAGGCAGCTTCCGACTGGTCGACTAGTTGTCCTAAAAATGCTATATTTTGCTACTGTCAGTGGGTGGTCAACGAGGTGACCCCAACTGGTCGACCAATCGACATCTGGACTGCATTATAAGTGCTGTAACGGCTATATAACGGCTAGTTTTTTAAAATCTTATATATATGACCTTAGATACACGGTTTTGAGCCAGAACTTAATAATACAATGATATATTAACATGTTCTATCATCTTTGAGAGAAATCCAAACATTCTTGAGCCAATCTTGCATATTCTCTATCATTAGAGTTATTAGAGCTTCATTTGTATTCATCTACTCTTTAGAGAGAGTTTCTTTGTATTGTTGATTTTGATCAACACCAATATTATTCTGAGTTGAGGTTCGTAAGTACCGGTGTTGGAAGAACTTGCTTTGGGTTGAGGAGGAGCCTGGATTCATAAATTCTTCATTGTGGTGTCGCAAATACCCGAATTGAATTTACGTGGTTGTAGTGGTTTGCAAGTAGCCGGATTAAACTTGCAATTATAGTGAAAATACTCAAGTGGTCTCTTGAGGACTGGATGTAGGCTTAGGATTAGCTGAACCAGTATAAATCTTCGAGTTTGCTTTCTCTATCCCTACTCTATTTACATTTGAAATTAATTAATTAATGCTTTGCATTTATATTTGATTTTTACTTCAAGCATTAATTAATTAGTGCAGATTTATATTTGATCTTTAATTCCTTGCACTATAAAATTATTCATCTTGATAATACGTTGATTTTCTGAATTAAATTATTATCTTTAGCATTGTCCAATTTCAGAAAATCATTTTAACTTCCAATTAAGTTTTGTTGAAATTTTTATAAATCCCAATTCACCCCCCTCTTGGGATCCAACCATTTCTTTCAATTGGAATGAGAGCTTGGACTCTTATTTAAAGACTTAACCGTCTAAGAATTAACATGGTTGGGTTTAGTGATTGGTTTATGTTTGAAAATTGTTCTTTCACAAAACCTCCAGTTTTTAATGTTAATCATTTTCAATATTGGAAGTATGAAATGAAAAAGTTTTTAATTTCAGTAGACCATAAACTTTGGGATATTGTTGAAAATGGTTCTTGTATTCCTTCCAAGGAAGAACAAGGAAAAATCATTCTAAAACCCAAGAGTAAATGGAATGATGCTGAAAGAAATTTAGTGCAACTCAATGCTAAATCAAAAATGATTATTTCTTGTACATTGAGTCAAGATGAATTTTTCAAAATCTCCAAATGTGCAACTGCTAAGGAAATGTGAGAAACTTTAGAAGTTACATATGAGGAAGATCTCGTTGCAATGGAATTAAAGTCTAGAAATCTCATTAATGAACTTGATATCGCTCAAATGAAAAATTGTGAAACCATTAATGAGATACATCTTGTGCTTAATCAATTGCAAGCTCTTGGTGTTGAACTTACAGGAAAATCTCAAATCACCAAGGTGATAGGAGAAGTAGAAAAAGGAGAAGAAGAGAAACCACAACCACAACTAGAATCATCAAAGAAAGCTTACATATCTTCCATTTGGGGAATTATCAATTCTGATGAAGAGGACACAAATAAAGAAGCCAACATCTGTCTTGTGGCTAGAGATGAAGATGAGGTAAATTCATTTGACTACTCTTTTGATGAATTACAAGATGCCTTTGATGATTTGCATGCTAAATCTTTGAAACTTGCAAAGAAATTAGTTGTTTCAAAACAGAAAAACTCTTCTCTTGAAAATGAATTGGAAACATTGAAAAATGAATTTTCTATTTCCAAGGAAGAGAATTTTGTTTTTGAAAATCAAAACAGAACTTTGCAAGAAGAGAATTTGATTTTAAATGCAAATATCTCTACCAACAAAAATTACTTTTGTACCAAGTGTGATTCTTTGAAAAAGGAAAATGAGGATCTTAAAAACACACTTGAAAAACTTTCTCAAGGTAGAGAAATTCAAAACTCTTCTATTGAGAAACAAAGTAGTAGCTTTAACAAAACTGGTTTTGTTCTTAACAAGTCAAACCAGAAATATTTCAAAAACTACTTTGTTCCTACAAAAATGTCCAAAATTCCACCTTGCACTTGTTTTTATTGTGGACTGAAAGGACACAAGTCTTACTCTTGCTTTTATAAGAAAAATCCTGTTCATGGAGTAAAAATAAAATGGGTTCAAAAAGGAACTCATGACCCAGGCGAATTCAAAGAAATTTGGGTATCAAAAACAATAGATTGATTATGCGGATTTGCCTCAAAGCAAGTAGCGGAAATAACATTACAATGGCTACATCCTTGAACTCGACTTCCTTGCATCAAAAGGAGGCATCAGACATGTAAACATATTAGCTGGAAATAACTGTAAGAATTTTAACTAATATGTTTACTTCATTTAATGCTTATATCTACTCTCTAGCATGCCTTACATCTGTCTTTGATATTTATGCATGCTATTTCTAAAAATGATTTTTAGGTGTGCGGCCTATTGATTCGAGTTTTGTTTTGAGCTCAAATGTTTCTATGAATATAGCTCAAAACTTCTTTATTCACCGCATTACGAAAACTTGCTTCCATTACATGCATATTTCTCTTGCTTTCACAACAATAAGATTACTTCTGCTTGTAATGTTTATTCTTGTTGTAATCTTATGAAATTGTTTTCAATGAAATCAAAATCCTTTGCATAAATGCATTTTATGGAAGCATGGGATATCATGAACATAATATATTGTTTCCCCATTACTTGAGATTTATTTGAACATTACTAACGCAAGCATTGAAGTGCTCTTCAAGCTTGTTTTACAAGTATGAATCCTCAAACCATCCCCAAGGCACTCATTCCCTCAATCTACTGCAAAGGTCATAAAAAACAAGGTTCTACATGGAATCAGTCGACCATCCTAAGCTTATCAGTCGACTGACGGCTCAACGGATACAATTTTTTTAAAATCCATGAAAGATCAGTCGACTGGCATAACTGAACCAGCCGACTAATTGCTCTCTGCTCAAATCTATGCATAAGTGCAGTAGTCATCAGTCGGCTGATCATTCTCAATCAGTCGACTAATGACCCACTGATCAAAATTTCTATTAAAAGCAGAAGCAATCAATCGACCAATCAAATGCCATCAGTCGACCAATGATTATCTACCAAATCACCTTTCAAATTGCAGAACTCATCAGTCGACTAATGAGCAAGAATCAGTCGACTGATACCTTCATATTTGGACTGAGCGCCAGGCGCTGGTGCTAGTGCGAATGCTGTGATGAACGTATAGCACTGGTTCTTAAATTTCTTTTAAAATGTGAACCCGAGAGCCATCAGTCGACTAACATAAGAGCAACAGTCAACTAATAGGTCTCTACCTCAGAAAATCTCTAAATTTTGAAATCGACAGTCGACTTATCCAAGCATATCAGTCGACTAATAGGTCATTCAAAGGCAATATTGTATATCAGAATATTTGGGATGATTAGAAGTCTACTCTATCTTGCTCCAAATGTGGAAATTAGTATTCCTCAAAGCATCAATGAAAATCTCTTCAAAGATTCATCTATGGATTAATCTCTCCATCAACTTAAAGGTTTTAAATCTCTTTGTTGGGAAGTGCTGCTCACAATCGATTGACATTTTTGCTATTCAATGGCATCATCATTCAAGCTTACTTATGCTAAATCTATTTCCTATAAATCAATCATCATTCTCTTGAAGGATCAGAATAGAAGACCAAAATACTCATTCAATTGAGAAGACAAAAGTAATTCCAACTTGTGAAAGAGAGAAAGTTTCTGCTATAGCTTACACCATACAAGACCAAACAATCAACAAACTTCACTTTATTCTAAGGCTGGGATCTTGAGCAAGAAAGAAGAGAAAAGAGAAGCTGAGATCAACATCAAAGATAAGTATGATGAGATGAGGAAGATTATGGGGAATGACATGAAGAAGCTAAGCACACCATTGTTGAGATTAGTACTTCTCCTGCAGATCATACCAAAGAGAACACAAAAATTGGTAAATGAGTTGATTGAGAATTCAACTCAGACGTTGAGTATGATGAAAACAGATGCAAGAATGGAAAATCAAATATATATATATATATATATATATATATATATATATATATATATATATATATGAAGGAGCTATAAAGGCTAAAGAGAGAGGCTGAACTACCTTGAGGATTAAGGATTGAAGACCGTTTAAAAAAGGGAAGTATTTATTATGTTTGATATATATTTTTCTAACATGAGTTTTACACTTGGTTTAATCTCCTATACATTTTAGATTAAATCTAAAATTATTTTTGCCTATGGATTATGTCTCATATTGGTTATCTTTTGCTAATCCATAAAAATTGCTATGATCTTATGTACTCTAATTATAATATGGCATATCTTATATAAGTATATAGCTTGCATTTGCAATGATATATATCCTGTTATAATATCTTTTGTTATTATCTTTAAAAGGATATATATGTTGCTTCAATTGTGCTGTATCTTTTTCTACATCTTATGCTTTTTGAAGCAAAATTTGTTTTTTCAAAATAAAAGGATTTGGAAATTCTTTTTGCCAAAGTTTTTCAGATAATCTTTTCATATAATCTTTCTTTTAAATGAGTTTGTTTCAAAAATCGCTTTATCATATTGAAGCAAAAATCATTTTGAAAAGAAATGATTTAAGAAATTCTCATTTCAAAAGATTTTCATCTCCTATGCTTTTTATGACATCAATCTTTAAAGAAGAATAATTTCTCGACAAATTTTTGCATTCCATGGAGGCATAGCATTCTTATTGATATAATATATTGTCTCTATTGCTTGATAATTATGAACTAACCCATCAAGCACCCAAATTATTTGGGTACCTAAGAATAAGAGTCACATTGTTTTGTGAGGAAAAGAATTCTCAATCTTGAGGATGAAAGACTCAACAATGAAGATGGTGATTCTAATCAAGCATGCACACTCAAAACATTGGTAATATCTAGCCTTGCTTGAAATAGATCTTTGATCCATCAAATATTATGAGCTTTATGTGAAGATTAGATGAATGGCAAGAAAGAGCTTTTTAAATTGATTGAAAGTTACTTTGAAAACTCCTATATCATTTTCAATGTTTCTTTTACACTTCAAGTTAAATATGAAGTATAGTGGCTCTCTTTCCAAACAAAATTTTTTTTTTCTTTTTGTCACTAATTCTTTGAAGTAACTTTCCTTGCCTATCATCTATCAAATGATTATATGATTTTTGGATATGCTAATCACAACTTGTGCAAGGATACTTCTTAGTTGATGAAGAAGCCTAAAGATAAGAATGACTTGTTCAAAAGGACAGTCAAACTATACAAGTTTGAAATCTTCATCAAGGATCAAATAGTCAAGGGTTGCAAAATAAATTATCTATAAGCCAAGACAATTCTTGGATAAACAAGTTCCTGCATAAGAAAGGTAAGAACGATCAGTCGATTGGATAAAAGAGTTTTGAGAGGTATGATTACTCATCTCAAAATGGATATTATATTGAATTTGCTTGACTGATCTTCTTTAAATATATGTCCTTTGCACTTTGGCCTTAGTGATTTATATTGCTTCTATTGTGATGATATATATTATATATATCCTGCTTATAATGTTTTACATCTTGAATGGGTATATAAATTGCTTCTGTTGTGCTGAAATCTATCTTATCCTTTATGAAGCAAATTTATTTTGAAAAGGACTTTAAAAATGTTTCCGCTATGTTAATATGTTTTATCATACGAAGCAACATTCTTTTTGAAAAAGAAAAGGTTTAAAGATCTCTTTTGTTTTTGATGACAAAGGAGATAAAAAATATTGATGTTTGATGTATGGATTATGAACTATATCCTTGATTATATCTTGTTACACTAATCCATATATATTGCTTCCTTGGATGAAACATTTCTAAATTCCTTTTAAAGCAAAATGTTTTAGGAAAATATCATGAAACTCTTGAATTGCTTCCACTATGCTGAAATTGCTTTGCCATATTGAAGCATTATCAGTTTTGAAAAGAAAAGGATTTGAATATCTTTATTTCAAATTACTTATGCTATATGCTGAAATGTTTTTATACATATAAGCAGAAATTGTTTTCAAAAGTTTTGAAAAAGATTGAATATCACTTCTTTCAAAATATTATAATGCAGAAATTTCCAAAAGGTTTCATATCAAACTTCTGCAGTTATAATGTTGAAAAATTGAATTTCCCGTATCCTCATTCAAAACCAATTTCAAAGGAAAAGGGATGTGAAATTCAGGGGGAGCTTTGTCTCTGTTGAATATATATAAATATTCTTGAAAAAGAATACATTTTGAAAATTGGATATTCATTATTCTTTTTCAAATTATGAAAAGTTTAAGGGGGAGCCTAAAACTCTTTCAAGCTTTATCTTTTGGCTCATTTCATTTGACATGAGAAATGTTTCTAAAAATTCTTTTTACATGTCAAGGAAAACAATGATAAGTTTTGATGTATCCTAACTGTAACATCCCACATTCTTATATTTATTTAATATAGGCAAATTAGTGTTTGAAGGACTATTATGAAAAGAATATTTTTTAAAGGAGAAAATTTGTAAGTGGAAATAAAGTAACTTTTCCATAATTAGAGGTTGGAGAAAAGTTGGAGAAAGTGTTAAAAATAAATTTTGGCAATAAATAAAATTTTTCCATTTATACCAAGGACCTATTTGTAAATACAAAAATTTATGAATGGCCTATCTAGAATTTTAGCTATACAAAATTTGATGGAAATAGACACGTTGGAGACCATGCAATGGTTACATATTTTCTTCCTCATCCGAATCATAGCATTGAACCAACAAGAAGAGGGGCCACTTCAATTTTTTTCTTCTTTTCTTCTTTTCTCTTTCTCTTTCTCCTTGAGTGCTTGCCTTCACGTGCTTAAGAGTTTGGCCAGCTTTTCTCCTTATTACAGGAGGAATATACCATCATGTGAGGGCAGAAAGTGGTGCAACTGAAAAAGAAAGGATAGGAATATAAGAAAAAGGGGATTGGGAATGAAGAGAACACTTAAGGCATGGAAAGCTTGGCTATATCTTCTTGGACAGCAACACAAAGCTTTATGCAGTAGAATCTCATCCAGTGCAGGCCATGGTAGCCACGTGAGGATGCTGCAAAGTGAACCTGTGGAAAGCAAGGTGAGTTGTCTTCAAGCTAGGTAGCCACGGACTCCTTCAAGAGAACACCCACTGCACTTCCATTTTATTTTCTTTTCTTTCCTTCCTTTTCAGATTTAAGGCAGTAGAACCATCTCGACCAGCACCCATTTCTTGCATATGAATAGAGATATCTCTTCCCTTAGGCAAAGCAATAGTGAACTCGAGAATAGGGAAGATAAAGCACTACACGTGAACTGTTCTGTAGTGCCCACGTGATGCTGCCGAGGATGAGAGAAAGTTCATGGCATTGTCTTCATGAGCTGGAACCGAGAGAGAGAATCCGTTTTCCTTGCATTGGTTGCCACGTATGGGACCCTTAGGGATTAAAGGAGGGTTTGTAACTTCATTTTCTGCTATCCTAACAAGTGAACACGAGAGAGAGATGATGTTGCTGCAAAACTTCCTCATTTTCTGCATAAACCGAGAGAGATAGAGAGAAAGCTCTAAAAACCAGTAAATTTCCTTAAGCTTTTAAAGAGCCACCCCTGGGCAACTTTGGTGCTAACCAAAGGACCTTCTTAGCAGTGGATTTGAGGTCCTAAATACACATTCACAGCAGCAAAAAAGAGTGGCATTAAAGTGCAGAAAAATTTGGAGAGAAAGTAAGCTCGGAAATCTTGGGTAAGCTCTAAATCCTTTTTCTTAGGCTCGCTTTTATTTAAGAAATGATTAAACATGTCTTAGAGAGTCCCTAGATGAGTTTGGGAGAGCCATACAGCAAGAAGAATGGAAAAACATGGAGTTTAGAGGTATGCATCCATGACAGGGACTAAACTTAATAAAATCAAAAGTTCGTAGGAATAGCTATAATTTCGAAACAAGATATATTTGTGACCTATGGACTTAGATGAAACTAAGTATGGTCTTAGATCATGAAAAAGATAAGGGAAAAATAATTATTGAGGACCTAAGTGAATGAAATGAAAAGTTGGAAGGAAAGAGTAAAAATTCTGAAAATGTCCAGATTGAATATATATGGGATTTTAGTTAAAATTTAATGGAATTTACCAAATTTTGAATGTTATTTATATGGTTAAAGTTCACATTAAGGACCAAAGTGAATTAATTCAAAGTTGTTGAGGAAAAAGGAAATAGGGTGGAATTTGAGAAATAAATTAGAAGAAATTTTAGCTGATTATAATTTTTGAATTTGGGACTATAAATGAGATTATAGACATTACGTAATTAATTTTTGAAGTACAAGATTTAATTAATTATGAAATAGTATTTTTAAATATTCCATATTAGGATTTTAATAGCTAATTTATTTTATCAGCACCTTGGAATAATTTCAAGTGGAATCGATACGAGACGATAAATTCAGGTAGCCAGTTACATTTCATAAAAGCGCTGTTCATATATTTTGAAATTGTTTTATATTGAAAATGATTTAATTATGAATTATGTGATGAAAATGATTTATTGATGAATTATGTGATATTCAACTCTATGCATTGTAATGTATGTATATGTATTATTATGATACTCATGTGCTAAGGTAGTGTACGCCAAGCATCTGGGGTACGACGGTACGCGCCAGTATAAGACTTGCCATGGTTAGGGCGGAAGCAGCTATGCATGACGATGCTAGTGTCAGTTTTGCTGACCTTTGGGCCACAGGGTATAATCAGACCCTGGTGGTAGGCACTGAGAATAGTGATGACCCTTGGCACCACTTGAGGTGAAACAGAATCTTGTGGTACTAAGACCCAGGGATAATCTCTGCATGACAGAGGCATAGATGAGTTGAACTGAATTATGAATGGTGTTATGAACTTGCTTTTATGACTGGGAATGGTTCTTGTTTTCAAGATTAACTACTGGCTACTGAGATTTCTATGTCTCATGATTTTGTACTGTATTAACCATTTCTAGGTGCAAACCAAAATGGGCATAGCGGGGTTACAGCAGGGAGTCAGTAGCTGTAGCCTAGATTTTATAGTTTTTTGTAAAATAATCAAGACTTAATCTCCAGTGATATGTATATATGTCGAAATGACGGTGATGTTAATGGCTCCTAGTTGCCTTTAATTATGGACTTGAGATCTTTGAAACTTAAGGTTTGAGAATTGCCATAAGTATTCACTAAGAAACCTTATCTTAAAAATCTTTTATCCTGGAGATAGTTTAATGTAAATTTTGAGGTGTTACATTGTAAATGGTATCAGAGGACGGTCCTAGGCACTAAGTGGGTTAGCATGGGTAGTTTAGAACCCTATCTCCATGTTTTAGGTTATTTTTGAAATAATCTAACTGTCTATTTTCAGAATATGGCTGCAAGGAGAACTCAGACTGAAATCCTAGAAGAAATAGTGACACAGTTGAGGTATCAGGCTAATACTCAAGCCGTAACGGTTGATATCCTTAGGAGATTGCAGGGTGAAGGGGGAAGGGACCAGAATGAAGAAAGGCACCGAGGCAATGGTGAAGAAACTGAGGATGCCAACTCCTTTACAAGGGTACTCGGAGAATTCCGAAAGGCCAATCCCCCTTCATTTGCAGGAACACATGATCCAGCTGTGGCACAAAATTGGATCAAACAATTAGAAAAAATATTCAAGATAATGAATTGCACCCCAGCTCAAAGGCTTGCCTTGGCAGTGTATAAACTGGAAGGAGAAGCAGAATATTGGTGGGAAGGGGCAAAGAGGCTTCTTGAGTCAAAGGGAGAAGAAATCACTTGGAAAAATTTCCAACTCACTGTATTCAACAAATACTTCCCAAACAGCGTGAAGAAACAGAAGGAAGCTGAATTCCTCCAGATAAGGCAGGGGACAATGACAGTAGGAGAATACGAGGCCAAGTTTGAAGAGCTTTCTAAATTTTCTTCATACCTTAACAACATGCACGATGAGGCGTGGAAAGCAAGCCACTTCGAGAGAGGCTTGAGATCCGAGATAAAGAATATAGTGGGGACTTTTGAGATATCGAACTTCTCTCAACTTGTGAACAAATGTCGGATAGCTGAAGCCCACATTCAGGAGGCCAAGCTAGAGAAAGAGGCCGAAGCGAATGAAAAGAAGAAAAGAGAGGATCGTGGGGTTCCTAACAACAGAAGAAACGGTGGTTGGAAGAAGAAGTTCAAAGGAAATAAAGAGCAGTTTCGTAGGAACCAGACAGGAAACCCCAATCAGACTTTTACCCCTCGATGTCAGAAATGTGGTGCCAAGAGTCATGGAAATTCTCCCTGCACCATAACTTGTTACACTTGTGGACAACCCGGTCACATGTCCCAAGCATGCCCAACCTCGAAGGGAGCAGCTCCAACTAGGCCACAGAATCAAGGAAGGGTTTTTGCCATGACGCAACGAGAGGCTGATATGTCACCTAATCTCATTCGAGGTAAAATTTTGATTCAAAATATTCTTGTAAATGCATTGTTTGATAGTGGGGCAACCCATTCATTCATATCATTTGCTTGCGTTAAAAATTTGGGTCTAAAGTTGAGTATGTTACCTTATGATTTAAACGTAATTACGCCAACTGGTGGTCAAGTTTTTACTTCACAAGTATGTTTAAATTGCGTTGTTGAACTAGACAACAAAAAGACTACTTTGAACTTGGTATGTTTGATCATGCACGAATTTGATGTGATTATTGGTATGGACTGGTTGTCTAGAAACAATGCCATACTTGATTGTTCTCGTAAAGTAGTCTCTTTACCTATATGTATACCATCACCAAGCCCTAAGACTGAGCTAACTTGTGCATCTATTGCAAAAACTGAGAGTTATGTTGGGAAAGGTCACCAAGGGTATCTAGTACTCTTTTCTTCTAAGGTAGATGAGGCGGTCAGGATAGAGAACATCCCCGTGGTAAAGGACTATCCTGATGTGTTTCCAGATGACATAAATGGCTTACCCCCAGAACGAGAAGTTCAATTCTCTATTGATCTAATGCCTGGAACGGGTCCTATCTCTGTAACTCCTTATCGGATGGCTCCAACCGAGTTGGCAGAGTTAAAGAAACAATTGGAAGATTTGTTGGAAAAGGGTTTCATTAGGCCTAGTGTGTCACCGTGGGGAGCTCCTGTTCTTTTTGTCAAAAAGAAAGACGGATCCTTTAGGTTGTGTATAGACTATAGGCAATTGAATAAAGTCACCATTAAGAATAAATACCCTTTGCCAAGGATAGATGACCTTCTGGACCAATTGGTAGGAGCATCTGTTTTCTCGAAGATTGATTTGAGATCAGGTTATCATCAGTTGAGGGTTAAAGAGGTAGACGTGCCTAAGACAGCCTTCAGAACTAGGTATGGCCATTACGAGTTCTTAGTCATGCCATTTGGTTTAACCAATGCACCTGCTATATTCATGGATTGCATGAATAGGATCTTTCGACCTTACCTAGATCAATTTGTGGTAGTCTTCATAGATGACATCCTTGTTTACTCTAAGACCCCCGAACAACATGAACATCACTTGAGAGTAGTGTTACAAACCCTTAGAGAAAAGAAATTGTATGGAAAATTAAGCAAGTGCGAATTTTGGTTGAAGGAAGTCAAATTCTTGGGACATGTTGTGTCACAGGAGGGTGTGTCTGTGGATCCCAGTAAGGTTGAGGCAGTATTGAATTGGGAGAGACCCAAAACGGTAATAGAGGTGAGAAGCTTTCTAGGATTAGCAGGATATTATAGAAAATTCATAAAAGGCTTTTCCCAAATAGCTTTACCTCTGACCAAGTTAACAAGGAAGAACCAGCCTTTCTTGTGGGACGACAAGTGTGATAGCAGTTTTCAAGAGTTAAGAGGGAGGTTGACATCTGCTCCTGTACTAACCCTTCCTGATCCTTTGAAACCATTTGTAGTTTACACCGATGCGTCTCTTAAGGGATTAGGTTGTGTCTTAATGCAAGAAGGGAGAGTGGTAGCCTATGCCTCTCGGCAGTTAAGACCACACGAGCAAAATTACCCAACTCATGATTTGGAATTAGCTGCCATCGTTTATGCTCTTAAGATTTGGAGGCACCACTTATTTGGAGCAACATTTGAAATCTTTTCAGACCATAAGAGTCTAAAGTATTTGTTCGATCAGAGGGAGTTGAACTTACATCAATGGAGGTGGATAGAGTTTCTTAAAGATTATGATTATAAGCTTCAATACCACCCCGGGAAGGCCAATGTAGTTGCAGATGCTCTGAGCCGGAAAACCGTGCATGTGGCTTTTATGATGATTAAAGAAGGTCAATTGTTGGAAGCATTTAGAAACCTAAATTTAGAGGTAGAGGTTAGTCCCCAGAGTTTAAGAGTTTGTGCACTTGTAATTCAAAGTAATTTGGAAGCACAGGTAAAAGAAGCATTGTCCAAAGATCCTTATTTCAAGGAGGCTAAAGAATTGATAAGAAGAGGAAAGGAAAACAAGTTAAGCCTCTCAGAAAATGGGATTTTAAAATTTCAGAACAGACTGTACATACCTGCTAATGAGGATCTTAGGAATAAGATTCTTTCAGAGGTACACCAAAGTAAGTACACCATTCACCCTGGGACAACCAAAATGTACCACGACTTAAAGAAAAATTTTTGGTGGCCAGGTATGAAACGAGATGTGGCACAATTTGTCGCTAGATGTTTGACTTGTCAAAGAATTAAGATAGAACATCGAAAACCAGGAGGAATGCTAGAGCAATTGAAGATTCCAGAATGGAAATGGGATAACATCACTATGGACTTCATAGTTGGACTTCCAAGAACTTTTGCAGGTAATGATAAGATATGGGTTATTGTGGATAGACTCACCAAGTCTGCACACTTTCTTCCCATCAAGTCAACAGACTCACTGAATAAATTAGCAAAAATTTATATCAAGGAAATAGTGAAGTTGCATGGAGTCCCTTGTGATATTGTTTCAGATAGAGATCCCAGATTCACCTCTGGATTTTGGCGATCTTTACAATATGCATTGGGTACTCGGCTGAATTTTAGCACCGCATACCACCCACAAACTGACGGGCAATTAGAAAGAACGATACAGACTCTAGAGGATATGCTAAGGGCATGTGTCTTAGAATTTAAAGGAAATTGGGATGAGTATCTGCCATATGCAGAGTTTGCCTATAACAATAGTTACCATTCCAGCATATGTATGGCACCATATGAAGCTCTGTACGGTCGAAAATGTCGATCCCCCATCTGTTGGGTAGAGGCTAGAGAAAGGAGACTTATAGGACCTGAGATAGTGGAACAAACGTCCAAACTAGTGGAGCTCATTCGAGATCGCTTGCTCACTGCACAGAGTAGACAAAAGAGTTATGCTGACAAGCGGCGAAGGCCCTTGGAATTTCAAACTGGTGAACATGTCTTTCTCAAAGTAACTCCTTTGACAGCAATAGGAAGGTCTATTAAATCTAAAAAGCTCAGTCCTAGGTATCTTGGCCCTTTTCAAATTTTGGATAAGTACGGGACTACAGCTTACAAAATTGCCCTACCACCAAACTTGGCAAACATTCATAATGTGTTTCATGTTTCTCAATTAAGGAAATATATTCCAGACCCATCGCACGTAATTGAATATGAACATATGCATTTACGGGATAATCTAACTTATGATTTGAGACCATATAAAATCATTGATACTCGAATGAAGAAACTGCGACACAAACAAATCCCCTTGGTGAAAGTGGTCTGGAAAGGGCAATCCCAAGAGGAGGCTACTTGGGAAACAGAGGACCGTATGAAGAAGCTCTTTCCCGAATTATTTGACTCTGGTAAGTTCTATTAAGAACTATGCACATTTATGATATTTCTTTTCAAGAGAATTATGTGGAAAAATTGAATTTTGGGGACAAAATTCTTTTGAAGGAGGTAATAACTGTAACATCTCACATTCTTATATTTATTTAATATAGGCAAATTAGTGTTTGAAGGACTATTATGAAAAGAATATTTTTTAAAGGAGAAAATTTGTAAGTGGAAATAAAGTAACTTTTCCATAATTAGAGGTTGGAGAAAAGTTGGAGAAAGTGTTAAAAATAAATTTTGGCAATAAATAAAATTTTTCCATTTATACCAAGGACCTATTTGTAAATACAAAAATTTATGAATGGCCTATCTAGAATTTTAGCTATACAAAATTTGATGGAAATAGACACGTTGGAGACCATGCAATGGTTACATATTTTCTTCCTCATCCGAATCATACCATTGAACTAACAAGAAGAGGGGCCACTTCAATTTTTTTCTTCTTTTCTTCTTTTCTCTTTCTCTTTCTCCTTGAGTGCTTGCCTTCACGTGCTTAAGAGTTTGGCCAGCTTTTCTCCTTATTACAGGAGGAATATACCATCATGTGAGGGCAGAAAGTGGTGCAACTGAAAAAGAAAGGATAGGAATATAAGAAAAAGGGGATTGGGAATGAAGAGAACACTTAAGGCATGGAAAGCTTGGCTATATCTTCTTGGACAGCAACACAAAGCTTTATGCAGTAGAATCTCATCCAGTGCAGGCCATGGTAGCCACGTGAGGATGCTGCAAAGTGAACCTGTGGAAAGCAAGGTGAGTTGTCTTCAAGCTAGGTAGCCACGGACTCCTTCAAGAGAACACCCACTGCACTTCCATTTTATTTTCTTTTCTTTCCTTCCTTTTCAGATTTAAGGCAGTAGAACCATCTCGGCCAGCACCCATTTCTTGCATATGAATAGAGATATCTCTTCCCTTAGGCAAAGCAATAGTGAACTCGAGAATAGGGAAGATAAAGCACTACACGTGAACTGTTCTGCAGTGCCCAGGTGATGCTGCCGAGGATGAGAGAAAGTTCATGGCATTGTCTTCATGAGCTGGAACCGAGAGAGAGAATCCGTTTTCCTTGCATTGGTTGCCACGTATGGGACCCTTAAGGGTTAAAGGAGGGTTTTTAACTTCATTTTCTGCTATCCTAACAAGTGAACATGAGAGAGAGATGATGTTGCTGCAAAACTTCCTCATTTTCTGCATAAACCGAGAGAGATAGAGAGAAAGCTCTAAAAACCAGTAAATTTCCTTAAGCTTTTAAAGAGCCACCCCTGGGCAACTTTGGTGCTAACCAAAGGACCTTCTTAGCAGTGGATTTGAGGTCCTAAATACACATTCACAGCAGCAAAAAGAGTGGCATTAAAGTGCAGAAAAATTTGGAGAGAAAGTAAGCTCGGAAATCTTGGGTAAGCTCTAAATCCTTTTTCTTAGGCTCGCTTTTGTTTAAGAAATGATTAAACATGTCTTAGAGAGTCCCTAGATGAGTTTGGGAGAGCCATTCAGCAAGAAGAATGGAAAAACATGGAGTTTAGAGGTATGCATCCATGACAGGGACTAAACTGAATAAAATCAAAAGTTCGTAGGAATAGCTATAATTTCGAAACAAGATATATTTGTGACCTATGGACTTAGATGAAACTAAGTATGGTCTTAGATCATGAAAAAGATAAGGGAAAAATAATTATTGAGGACCTAAGTGAATGAAATGAAAAGTTGGAAGGAAAGAGTAAAAATTCTGAAAATGTCCAGATTGAATATATATGGGATTTTAGTTAAAATTTGATGGAATTTACCAAATTTTGAAGGTTATTTATATGGTTAAAGTTCACATTAAGAACCAAAGTGAATTAATTCAAAGTTGTTGTGGAAAAAGGAAATAGGGTGGAATTTGAGAAATAAATTAGAAGAAATTTTAGCTGATTATAATTTTTGAATTTGGGACTATAAATGAGATTATAGACATTACGTAATTAATTTTTGAAGTACAAGATTTAATTAATTATGAAATAGTATTTTTAAATATTCCATATTAGGATTTTAATAGCTAATTTATTTTATCAGCACCTTGGAATAATTTCAAGTGGAATCGGTACGAGACGATAAATTCAGGTAGCCAGTTACATTTCATAAAAGCGCTGTTCATATATTTTGAAATTGTTTTATATTGAAAATGATTTAATTATGAATTATGTGATGAAAATGATTTATTGATGAATTATGTGATATTCAACTCTATGCATTGTTATGTATGTATATGTATTATTATGATACTCATGTGCTAAGGCAGTGTACGCCAAGCATCTGAGGTACGACGGTACGCGCCAGTATAAGACTTGCCATGGTTAGGGCGGAAGCAGCTATGCATGACGATGCTAGTGTCAGTCTTGCTGACCTTTGGGCCACAGGGTATAATCAGACCCTGGTGGTAGGCACTGAGAATAGTGATGACCCTTGGCACCACTTGAGGTGAAACAGAATCTTGTGGTACTAAGACCCAGGGATAATCTCTGCATGACAGAGGCATAGATGAGTTGAACTGAATTATGAATGGTGTTATGAACTTGCTTTTATGACTGGGAATGGTTCTTGTTTTCAAGATTAACTACTGGCTACTGAGATTTCTATGTCTCATGATTTTGTACTGTATTAACCATTTCCAGGTGCAAACCAAAATGGGAATAGCGGGGTTGCAGCAGGGAGTCAGTAGCTGTAGCCTAGATTTTATAGTTTTTTGTAAAATAATCAAGACTTAATCTCCAGTGATATGTATATATGTCGAAATGACGGTGATGTTAATGGCTCCTAGTTGCCTTTAATTATGGACTTGAGATCTTTGAAACTTAAGGTTTGAGAATTGCCATAATTATTCACTAAGAAACCTTATCTTAAAAATCTTTTATCCTGGAGATAGTTTAATGAAAATTTTGAGGTGTTACACTAACCCTATGCTATATTGACATCTTTTGACATCCTGGCTTAAAGAATATATGTGCTTTAACTTCCATATATTGTGTTCCTTACACCTTTTTGTTGATGTCAAATAGGGGGAGAAGAAACAATAGAAAAATATGTGTATGTGCTTATAACATTGCATTCATTATCTTGTGATAAATATTTTTCTGTGGTGATTTGTCATCATCAAAAAGGGGGAGATTGTTGACCCTAAGGCTTTATGCCATAAGTTTTGATGATGACAAATGTATTTGAATTGTAGCATTGATATATATAAAGATTAATTATCATATATATGCTACAAGTACTTAAGCATGATTATGTTATTTAATATGTTTGTTGCATATATTGAATCATGCTATTGAACTAACCATTCGGTTTGCAAGTAAGATATATTTTATAGGTTGGTTCAAAACAAGAAGAGTAAGCATTGTATTGAAGAACAAGGAAAAGCAATATCATGCTTCACTCAAGGAAAACAACATGCAAGGATAAAGCTCCAAGAAATGAAGAATTAGAAGATTTGAAGTCTTGGAAGCTTGGATGCATCAAGATAGCCTATGTGTTTACATTAGGTATATTTTATATAGGCTAGTATACTTGTGCAACTCAATGATTTAGATTTGCATACATTGGCTCAAGCATTTTAAACAAAAAGATAGTGAGATATGAAGTTTTACAAAAGTTAGTTTTTGACCTTTGGTCACTCCTTATATCATTTCTCATAAATGAAAAATCGGTTTTTCAAGTATCTTAATCTCATTTGATAGTAGACTCAAATATCTTTCAAACGGTATATTATTTATTCAAAATAGAGTCCAAATGAGAAATATATGACTATTTCAAATATAGTTTGAAAAACTGAAAGTTGATTTTACTCTACTCAAAAATTATTCTGTTCTGACCTTTAGTCAGTGTTTTGATTATATATTTTAAACGAAAAATAATTTTTGAGTAAAACTTGGTTCATTTGAAACTAGACTCTAAGAGCTTTCCAATGGTATATTATTTGTTTAAAACGGAGTTCAAATGAGGGAGTTATGAATTTTTAAAGAAAGCTCAAAATCTGTATTTCACTACTGCCAGCCGGTGGTCGACCAGGAAGCTTCCGACTGGTCGACCAGTTGTCTTGAAAATGCTATATTTTCCTACTGTCAGTGAGTGGTCAACGAGGTGACCCCAACTGGTCGACCAATCGACATCTGGACTGCATTATAAGTGCTGTAACGGCTATATAATGGCTAGTTTTTTAAAATCTTATATATATGACCTTAGATACACGGTTTTGAGCCAGAACTTAATACTACAATGATATATTAACATGTTCTATCATCTTTGAGAGAAATCCAAACATTCTTGAGCCAATCTTGCATATTCTCTATCATTAGAGTTATTAAAGCTTCATTTGTATTCATCTACTCTTTAGAGAGAGTTTCTTTGTATTGTTGATTTTGATCAACACCAATATTATTCTGAGTTGAGGTTCGCAAGTACCGGTGTTGGAAGAACTTGCTTTGGGTTGAGGAGGGGCCTGGATTCATAAATTCTCCGTTGTGGTGTCGCAAATACCCGAATTGAATTTACGTGGTTGTAGTAGTTTGCAAGTACCCTGATTAAACTTGCAATTATAGTGGAAATACTCAAGTGGTCTCTTGAGGACTGGATGTAGGCTTGGGATTAGCCGAACAAGTATAAATCTCTGAGTTTGCTTTCTCTATCCCTACTCTATTTACATTTGAAATTAATTAATTAATGCTTTGCATTTATATTTGATTTTTACTTCAAGCATTAATTAATTAGTGCAGATTTATATTTGATCTTTAATTCCTTGCACTATGAAATTATTCATCTTGATAATACGTTGATTTTCTGAATTAAATTATTATCTTTAGCATTGTCCGATTTCAGAAAATTATTTTAATTTCCAATTAAGTTTTGTTAAAATTTTTATAAATCCCAATTCACCCCCCTCTTGGGATCCAACCATTTCTTTCAAGTAGTACACTAACTGAAAGATAATCAAAAGGTGTTAAGGAAGACATACATTGTTATTTGGAATATTTTACATTAAAAGCATTAAAATTAAAATTATTAGAAATTAAAACTAGTTAAATTTTAAATTACATAAAAACATTTTTGAACCATATTTTTAAGAAATTATTTTAGGAAAAATATTTAACAAAATATTTATAGATAAAATAACTTTTTATATTTTTAAAAATTTGAGGGCATTAGAATAAAATTTCTTAAGTCATATATATATATACACCTATATATGAATATATAAATTAAGAAATTTTACTCTAATGCCCTCAAATTTTTAAATAGATATTTATGTGACTTAAGAAATTTCAAGAAAGCTCATTAAAGCTCCCAAGAATTTCAACAAGTTATAAAATATACACTTGTTCAAAGTCTAAGTAAATGTTATGAAGAAAATGTTAGATTTTTCATATAGACTACCATAAATCATATTTATCTATACATATATTTATTTATATGTATTGTCCATTTTTAATAATAAGTTAATTATAAATTCTTTTATAAATTAAATAATCCTTATTGAATTGAAACTAAGTCTTGTGTGCGCTGACTAATGATGGGAATGTCAGTCCATTAGGGTTTCACAAGGAAGGTTCTCTACTCTCTGCCTATATATATGGTGTAACAGTTCCATTGAAGTAACCCCATCTGAAAAAACATATTAGGCTAAGAGAGCAGTTTTACTATCCTTAATTATTGTCTCTCTTTTCTTCTATATTATTTATACTTGATCATCAATTACCATCATGAGTTATGTTGCTTCCTTAGGTACGCATATTTTTGCTATTATTCATATATGCTATAGAACTATCTACAATACTTGTATATTGGAATTGTTTAAAAATTCCTTCAATTGGTATTAGAGCCCGGTTAGCAGATTGTTCTATGAATATATAAAGTTAAAATTATATGACGATTAATATATTCGTTCATATTAATTGGGGAAAATTATTGTGATATGGGTAAATTACCTATATATTTTTATGGCTTATTCCCCTTCTTTTTTGAAACCAAAACAACCTTTTTTTTGTGACTGAATATTTATTTTAATTTAGATTTAATGTTATTTTAGTTTAAAGTCAAATCTAAATTATTTTGAGTTAGGGTTCATAAGAAAGTTTGTTTTATCGAACCCTAAATTTTTGTTTTAATCGTTTAATTCAAATTCGTGAGTTTGGGATTATGCTTCGATTGAAGATGCTTACTGCGTAATTGAATATATGTAATTGGCAGTTTGGTTTCTTCTATGATTTCTATTCAATTACCATATTGTGAATTGAGATGTTTGGTTATCTTTTGTTTCAACCAATACGTCATGCCTGCGTCTATATAAGGTGCATAAGGTAATTTATTGATTGAATGAAAATGATTATCACAAGGGATAATACATAGTCGGCGTATTCCTTATTGAATTATGTAGTCAGTGCATTGTAAATTATAATGAATTGCATCGTGAATTATAGTGTTTCAATTTTTTTTTAAGAAGAAGGGGATATATGTTTATTGATTTACCTTAATTTTGGATATATAAATTTGAGGTCGATAATCAATCATGATAATTGACTTTGTTTATCATGACCGTGATGATTAATTTATTATTACGTTGATTACTTTGATATTTGGATTATTATATTCTATATATTAAAATTGACGGTAATTAGTTGGTTGTAATAAACGAAATCTATATATTGGTGATGTTTTTCTCTGGAATTGAATTTGAATTTTCACCAATATACAATATAATAAAGTGATTCATGTATTGATGGTAATGATCTTCTACATATATATGTATTTGATTGGTGCTATAAACTCTTCACTGTGATTAAATGTTTTAAATAATTTGGAATGACATAAATTATATATAATTTGAGATTCCTAATTTAATTCTCTCATTGATTACTCTGATTTGGAATTTGGAATTATAGTCATATGGGTGATATTAGATTGATCAATTTTACAACCCTAATATTTCAAAATATAAGATAAAAAAAAATTGATCAGCATTCAATTGAGGAATTGAGAATCGACGTGATTTGAATTTAATCACAATCACATAATTCCAAATTCAATGCAGTTTTTAAATCTTTTAATGTGATCACATCATAATGTAATTTCTTAATTACTTTATAGGTTCAATTGTAATGTATTGGAATTGATCACATCTACTTCCACATGATCAATCAAAATGATATATATTTGGGATTTCTTAAGGTCATATGTCAATTTGTTGATCTTCAAAATTAAAAGGTATATATTTGGGATTAGGTATGTTTAATATATATATATATATATATTGAGTTGTTTATCGTTTTAATCATGCCTATATCCTTGAGATATATATATATATATTCAATGATTGAATATATCAATTGAATTTTTCATCGAAAATATATATATATATATATATATATATATATAAATTGAATTGGTTATATGTACATTTGAAAATTATTAATGTATGTCAATTATATATGTCAAATTGACGTTGATTTGGTTTATCTCAATTTTATATGTATACCTAAATAATTTTGATCATGAATAGATTGATCAAAATTTTGAGTTTTTCTTGTGAATTTAGGATTGAATATGTCAAAAATCCTAATTGGATATTTTACTCTCTAAAATTCAACCCAAAATTTTTGTTAATAAATTGTGGATATTATTATCTGTTAAATATCTCTCACATTCTCCTGGCAGCACCGATCTTCCAAATTATTTTGATATCTAAAGACGTTATTTGAATAATTTTGTGAGGTTGTGAGCTCGCCTATCGCATGTCTAATCTTTGGTGTTATTTTGCAAATAATATATATATATATATATATTTCTTTATTTTTTTCAAAATAATTATGGCTTGAAAAAAAGGGAGAAAAAAGCAATTATGGTGACAATAAATATTTTGTTTTGAAATATCATTAGTGTACACACCTTATCGGAGTGACGTTAATGTGCGTTTCTTATGGTAAATAATTTTTTCCCATTTAGGTGTTACACTTTTTTGTATTTGGGTTGAATCTAAGTTAGTTTGTTTCTCCTAATTCTTGGTGGCTCTTTTGACTTAGAGTTCCACCAAATGGATATTAAGACAACATTCTTAAATGGTGATTTTTTAAATGATGTGTACATAGATCAACCTGATTGTTCTTTAGAAATACGGTCAAAAGCATCCAGTATGCAAATTAAAGAGATCCATATATGTTTTAAAATTGGCCTTGAGGCAATGGTACCTAAAATTTTACCATGTTGTCACTTTGATCAACTTCAAGGAGAATATGTGTCTCATTAGTGTTTTTACATGATAACTAGTGGGAGTAAGTTTGCGATTTTAAATATTGTACTCTTAGTTTTTGGGCCTGAAATTTTATGAGCATTCCTTACTCTGCTAATGGCACCTTGGTATATCATAATTTCCATATTAATGTGTCATATTTAAGGAATTAATTTTTTAGTTCATATGTGAATTGAATAATTTCATCAGACATGATATGTATTTATTATATTTTTTTGAATATAATTGCCGATTATTTGTATAACTATAAACTCACCTATCGTAGGTACAATTATGCAATTTTTTTGTGAGTTGAATGATTAATTTTTTCTTTAATAATTATTTTATTACATTAATAATAATTATATCCTATCGGTGTATTGTCATTAATGTAATTTGTTTTACAATGCACTGTTCATTTTATGCTTATGTCAATTATCTTTCGAGTACCCTATAGTTATTAGAAATTTTAGTGATATAAGATTTGTGCATTATAATTATTACATTTCTTATTTATTATGGTTCAAGACCCTTAGACGGGACCATGATAAGTAAGAAATTTTTTTTTCTAAAGGGCATGATTGGCTATGCATAAGGAACCATTTAATTCTCTTATTGCATGCTGACTTCATGCATATTAAATGTTTCCATTGTTTTTATCATGCCAGCCTTTTTTTTCTATGCTTGACTTTTGTCAAGACTTTGAATAAGATCAATTTTGAGGACTTGAGATAATTTTTGGATCTCTATTTGGCTATCACTAATATGGACTTGACATTGAGATAAGAAGAGCCTAGTGCTCTTATTGCCTCGTCCACTGCTGATGAAAAGGCTTCTTGTAAAAAAAAAGTGAGAACACTCAAACATAGTGTGTGGCACAAAATTTTCATAAAACTATTTTCAGGATAAAAGATTTTTAAGATAAGGTTCCTTAGTGAATAATTATGGAAATTCTGAAACCTTAAATTTCAAAGATCTCAAGTCCATAATTAAAAACAACTAGGAGCCATTAACATCATCCCATGCCTTACATCACCATCATTTCGACATATATATACATATCACTGGAGATTAAGTCTTAATTATTTTACAAAAAACTATAAAATCTAGGTTACAGCTACTGACTCCCTGCTGCAACCCCGTTATTCCCATTTTGATTTGCACCTGGAAATGGTTAATGCAGTACAAAATCATGAGACATAGAAATCTCAGTAGCCAGTAGTTAATCTTGAAAACAAGAATCATTCCCAGTCATAAAAGCAAGTTCATAACACCATTCATAATTCAGTTCAACTCATCGATGCCACTGTCATGCAGAGATTATCCCTTGGTCTTAGTACCCCAAGAGTCTGTTTCACCTCAAGTGGTGCCAAGGATCATTTTCTTAGTGCCTACCACCAGGGTCTAATTATACCCTGTGGCCTAAGGTCAGCAAGACTGACACTAGCATCGTCATGCATAGCTGCTTCCGCCCTAACCATGGCAAGTCTTATACTGGCGCGTACCGTCGTACCCCAGATGCTTGGCGTACACTGCCTTAGCACATGAGTATCATAATAATACATATACATACATAACAATGCATAGAGTTGAATATCACATAATTCATCAATAAATCATTTTCATCACATAATTCATAATTAAATCATTTTCAGTATAAAACAATTTCAAAATATATGAACAGCGCTTTTATGAAATATAGCTGGCTACCTGAATTTATCGTCTCGTACCGATTCCGCTCGAAATTATTCCAAAGTGCTGATAAAATAAATTAGCTATTAAAATCCTAATATGGAATACTTGAAATACTATTCCATTTTTAAATGTAATTTCTATGTACTAAATATTAATTACGTATTATTCGCAATCTTATTTCAAATCTCAAATTTAATTAAAAATAATAAATATAATTAGCTAAAAAAAATCCTAATAGGGAAGAGATTAAAATTACTATTTCATAATTAATTAAATCTTGTGCCTCAAAAATTAATTACATAATATCTATTATCCCATTCATAGTCCCAAATTCAAATAATTATAATCAGCTAAAATTTCTTCTAATTTATTTCTCAAATTCCACTCTATTTCCTTTTTCCTCAACAACCTTGAATTAATTCACTTTAGTCCTTAATGTGAACTTTAACCATATAAATAACCTTCAAAATTTGGTAAATTCCATCAAATGTTAACTAAAATCCCATATATACTCAATCTGGACATTTTCAGAATTTTTACTCTTTCCTTCCAACTTTTCATTTCATTCACTTAGGTCCTCAATAATTATTTTTCCCTTATCTTTTTCATGATATAAGACCATATTTAGTTTCATCTAAGTCTATAGGTTACAAATATATCTTGTTTCAAAATTATAGCTATTCCTACAAACTTTTGATTTTATTCAGTTTAGTCCCTGTCATGGATGCATACCTCTAAACTCCATGTTTTTCCATTCTTCTTGCTGCATGGCTCTCCCAAACTCATCTAGGGACTCTCTAAGACATGTTTAATCATTTCTTAAACAAAAGCGAGCCTAAAAAAAGGATTTAGAGCTTACCCAAGATTTCCAAGCTTACTTTCCTCCTTTGTTTTTCTGCACTTTTATGCCATTCTTTTTGCTGCTGTGAATGTGTATTTAGGACCTCAAATCCACTGCTAAGATGGTCCTTTGGTCAGCACCAAAGTTTCCCAAGGGTGATTCTCTAAAATCTCAAGAAAATTTTCTGGTTTAGAGCTCTCTTACTCTATATCTCTCGGTTTACTACAGAAAACGAAGATAGCTCACAGTTTTGGGAAGGATCTCTCTTGCTCTCTTGGGTTCCTCACTTAGGGCAACAAAGGATGAAGCTAAGCTTAATGTTTTATCCTAAGTGTCCCTTTAGAGCATGGATGGTGATTCACGTGGCCGGCTGCCCAGCATAAACAAAGAGAAAAGAAGATTACCTATTTCCCACAAATCCTCTTTTCCTTATTTCACATATGTTCAGCTCACAGGTGGACTCCACTCTCGGGTACCTTTGCAGAAAAATATGAATGGTGCATGCTTTCTTATCTTCTAGGGACTCACAGCCAACTAAAAGTGCAGAACACTTCCTAATATTCCCACATGCGACTGCAGACTTCGTATGCATGCCAAGAGGAACAAAACGCGTGTGTTCCACATTTCCCATTCTCTCTTTTTGCATTTCCCATACTCTCCTTTTTAGCACTCTCACTCTCTTGCCCTCAAAATGGAAGGCATTATTCTGCTACAACAAAAAGAAATGGTCGGCCGAGAGTGTAAGGTTACTTGTGCACATGAACGAGTAAGCTAATGGAAAGAAAAAAAAATGAATTGCTTCTTTCTAATTTTTTTTTTGGAAAAGCCTTATATATATATATATATATATATATTAATATAGACTAATTTGCCTATATAAATATAAGAATTTGGGATGTTACACGGTGTGTATCATGGTGTTGAAATACACTATGAAGAAGTTAATTAAATAGACCATTCTAGAGAGCAAAAATGTCCCATATGCTTCCGCTAATTAATGTATGCTCAATTTTGTACTCATTCCAAAATTGGTTTTACTATTAATGTTTTAGAGATATATTTGAGCAGCCCAAATTTAGGTCATTTAAAGCCGTCAAAAGGTTATGAGATATTTGTAGGGAACCAAAGATCATGTATTGACCTATAGGAAGTCTGATCAACTTCAGGTCATTGATTATTCTGATTCTTATTTAGCATGGTTGCCCTGACGACCGACAGTCTACTTCCGGCTTTATTTTTTTATGATGACATGAGTAGCTATCTCTTGAAAGTGTTAAACAGACTCTTACAGCTACTTCTACCATGTAGGTAGAGTATATCACTTGCTATGAGGCTACTTATCAAGCCATGTGGGTGAAAATCTTAATCTCTGTCTTTCATATTGTTAAAAGCATTTTTTAGGCCACTTGTGATATATTGCGACAATATTGCTGATGTGCTTTTCTATCAAAATAACAAAAGCTTTTCTCAATCAAAGCACTTTGATATTAAATATCTGTTTGTTAGAGGGAAAATTCTGCAGTTTCAGACTCGTATTGAGTATCTTGCTACAAAGAACATGTTAGTAGATCCACTAACTAAAGGATTAATTGTTAAAGCTCTTCAGAATCATGTAGTTCATTTGGGGTTAGTTAAGTTTTTTTATGTTTTGGGTTAGTGGGAGTCTGAAATTTAATGTTTACTTAGTGTCATTCTTATGAGATATGTTTGAGATGATGTCACTTATACTATCATATCTCTTAGAGTATTTTCAGATGCTTGGACCATTGGTCAGGATTGCATAAGGATCACATCCTTGTAATGTATGTTCTGACACCAGTTTCACATATTATTCAAATCTCTTGTTGAGGATCTTGACATATAAGATGACAGTGCCCCTATCGGACATGGTTTTTGCATTGTCAAATACTTCTTGCCTCTTGATTTGATTTGAGGATTGTTAATCTATAGTGACAACTCATAATTGACATATCCATTTTGTTGTATTATTAAATCTGAAAATTATTTATCCTTTAAACTAATGATTTATGTTGTCCAAGTGGGAGATTGTTAGATTTTTCAAATGGACTACCATAAATCATATTTATCTATTCATATATTTATTTATTTATATGTATTGTCCATTTTTAATAATAAGTTAATTATAGATTCTTTTATAAATTAAACAATTCTTATTGAATTGAAACTGGGCTGGGCCTTGTGTGGGCTGACTAATGATGGGAATGTCAGCCCATTAGGATTTTTCAAGGAAGGGTCTCTACTCTTTACCTATATATGTGGTGTAGCAGTCTCATTAAAGTAACACCCTCTGAAAAACATATTAGGCTAAGAGAGCAATTTTACTCTCCTTAATTATTTTCTCTCTTTTCTTCTATGTTATTTATACTCGATCATCAATTACCATCAGAAGTTCCATTGCTTCCCTAGGTACGCATATTTTTGCTATTATTCATATATGTTATAGAACTATCTGTAATACTTGTATATAGGAATTGTTTATAAATTCCTTCAAAATTCAAAAAATACAAGGAAATGATGAGAGAAATGAATAGTCAGATTACTAATATTGAGACTAGATTAAATGCAATGCAAGGATACCTTCTGCCCCATTCACCTCCACAAATATTTTATGTGAGTTTAAGTGATAAAAAACGCAAAAATATATCGATCAAATATGACTTCTCTAATAATGATAAAGATGACGAGGAAGAATAGAAATTTGCATTAAACAAATTAATTGTAATTTAGTTATTTGTTTTACTGCAGTAGATTTCTTTGGTGACAATGAATTGTTTATTTAATATAAGTTATTAAGTAGTTATGCTTATTTGTAAATATATTTAAGTATTTAATACAATTTACAAATACAATTATGTTATCAATGAATTATTCATTTATTTTTATTTATAAACATATAAATAATATAAATTTATAAAAACTTATTTAAATACAATCAAACTTATAAAAATGAATTATACACATAAAAATAATAGAACATATATAAAAGTTCATTTCAAAATAATCAAACATATAAAGGAGAAAAGAAACATATAAAAGTTTATATATAAATAATCAATCATTCATCAATAATAAATTAAATTTAATATATTCTAAATTTTATTTATTTGATATTTTCTAATTAGCCAAGGAAGAAATGAATAATAATTCTCCGTGTGGATCCCACTAAAGATGAATTTGCTTAAAAAAACCTTTTCGTGCCAATTCTTAGAATTTCTTTTTTAGAACAAATTTTTCACGAGACTTTAAAATGCCACATTTTCATACATCCAATTTATTTTTATTTAACAATTCATTCTCTTTTTCTTATTCTTTTTTTTTTTCAGTTTTCATTGATCATACTTATTAAAGAAAAGATTGAGAATAAATCAAGCCACAAATATATTATAATTATATTATATATATATATAATATTATATAATTTATAAATATATATTATAAAATATATATAATAGATTTATAACATAATTCATATATATTTATAAATTATATAATATATATATATATATATATATATATATATTTGTCACGTCTCTACTATGGAATCATATAATGTATCATTTTTATAAAATTATACAAAATAAATGAACACCATATTAAAATGATAAATCATAAAACATAAAAAAAATAATAAACATTTCATACAAAAAAAAATCAGTTTTATGTGTGACATTTGTCAAGGCCACACACACACATATATGTGGGGCTCAATAGTGCATATATATATATATATATTAAATAATTATTTATATAATTATTATATGTGGGCCCCATACACATATGTAAAAATAATTTACAAAATATTTTCTTTATTTGTTTTTATATATTTATATTAAGCATATTTTAAATTAAATAATTATTTTTAAAAAGTTTAATAATTATTTTTAAAAAAGTTTAAAATTATTTTTTGATTTAAGTAGTAATTATGTTCGCTATATAATAATTAACTGATATACAAGATTAATTAATCTTGAAAATATTAAATAAAAAATTAACACAAATATTTTAAATTATAAAGTGGATTTAAGAAAAAAAGATGTCAAATGTTATTTCAAAATTACTTATTATCAATATTTCTATAATATTATTAGTTCACTAGTGCACCATTTGATATTATTATTTCTATGATATTTTTTGGAGCAAATTTTTTGCGAAATTCAAAATATTCATTGTGGGCCACAATTTTGTATATCAAACTTATCTTTATTTAATAATTCTTTCTCTTTCTCTTATTCCATTTTTTTTGTTTCCGTTTATCATATTTATTTAAAAATAAAGACTGATAGTAGATATATTATATTATATTATATGTATATATATTTTGAATATTATAATATATATATATAATATTATATAATTTATAAATATATATATATATATATTATATTATAAATCTATTATGTATATATATATATATATATAATATTATATAATTTATAAATATATATATGTATTATATTATAAATCTATTATGTATATATATATATATATATATATTATAATATATATTTATAAATTATATAATTATATAAAACAAAAAACAAAAACAAAATATATTCTTCCCCTTCTTTCTTTTTATATCATATTAGACTAATCATCCATTGTTTTTACATTGTACAAAATGACAGATTAATTTTCTCAATGGAGGACGTAGGTAATCAATTAAAGATATCTAAATATTATTTTAAATATATTTTTCTTCATTTTCTTTTTTTTTTAGTTAGGATTTATAATTTCTTTGGTTTTCTTCATTTTATAGGAGGAGTTGGTCTTGAGCAGCTTACACCAGATATAGTAGTATACAAGATGATGAAGACAAAGATAAAATAACAGTATACAAAATGATGAGGAGATTAAATTAAATGATGAAGGGGAAAATTAAATTTTTTGACATGAAAATATCACATTTTACAATATGATCAAAAGTTGACATAAATATTATTTCATACAAAAATATGTAAATTTCTATTTTTATATAATGAAATTTAACATAATAAAAATCTGTAAAGTTATTTTTTTTATAATAATCAGATTATATTCATTGTTTTAACATTCTATAAAAAATTTACAAATTTATTAAAACATAAAATTTTTAAAAATTATGGCTCGGCAAGTATCATAGCGAGCCATCATTTTAGTGGCCTTTGGCAAACACACAACGTAAATACTAGGAAGCATAAAAAAATACACGTGGGGGTTTGGGAAAGATCCTTAGGTGTAAATTTTGACTGAAATTCAATAAGAAGGTTTCAGTAGGGCAGTCAGAAAATAATTATCGACAGGCCATTTTCCTACTAAAAAAATTCAGTAGGAAATCAGTAGGAATTTAGTATTTCCTACTGAAATTCTCCTCTTTTCTATTGATTTGGTAGTCGTTGAATTACTTCATTCTTGTAGTGAAAAATATTTTCACTAGGAGTCAGTAGGAAATTTTCTACAGAAATTTTTATTCATTCTTGTACTATGGGACTTGTTATTTTCCAACACTATTAAGGACAGTTTATGGAGTAACTTTACATTTCCACACACCGTGATT
This sequence comes from Biancaea sappan, assembly GCA_037074585.1. Taxonomy (NCBI): domain Eukaryota; kingdom Viridiplantae; phylum Streptophyta; class Magnoliopsida; order Fabales; family Fabaceae; genus Biancaea; species Biancaea sappan. Next base: position 38,539,568 of record CM073501.1, on the reverse strand, counting down.
GTAAAGATGCTAGGTGTGCTCCACCTCATGTGTTAGGTCCCTTAGATTGAGATCCAGTTATGGATCTAGCGAGTGAAGAATTTGACCGGGAGTGAGAAGAGAGATCTGGTTTCTTTTTTTTTTTTCTACCTATGGTGCTGGTTCAATTGAAGAGAGAACCACCAAATCTCTTGTGTAAGCACATAGTAATTGATGATAAAAGTCTGAAAGCCTTTCATTCATGTTTTCAACAGTACATAACATCAGAAGGCAAAACTAACATTGACAACTATTACTACCCTACTAATTACACACATACAACCACTTAATAAGATAATAAAACAAGTCTTCCAAATAAACAATTACATAAAGCCATGAAAATAATAACAGAGAGAATAAAACATAACTAACACTATCACAAAGACCAACTTCAATTTAAGTAATACTATTTCCCCTTTGCTTCTGAGTCTTGTGCTTCCATGTGTGTGGCGCTGGTATAGCTATGGTCAAGGTTTTAAATTGTGGTTGCGGTTGCGATTGCGTTGCGGGTGTTGCGGACGCTGCGATGCGGTTGCGGTCATTGCGGCAGTGAATTTTTTTACAAGTTGCACAAATATATAAAATAATATATATAATTATTGTAATTTTAATATTACAAATATATGTGTGTGTATAACATATTATATTTAATATCTATATTAATATATATATATATATATATATACTTTATACAAACACATTAATATTACTTGAAAAATTTAAGAAACATAAATACTTAATATCACTTCAAATATTTCAAAATTTAATTAAAAATATCACAAAAAATAATTATAATTAAAATCAAAATTAAAATATAATTGGTACATGTTTTCTTTCTATCTTGACAAAATCAGTCCCCTTTAACAATACACGTGTGTTCTGGGTTTTCAAAAAGTTGGAATAAATTAAAAAAGCAGAACAAGAATGACGTGGACAAAATGGAAGCGTCAGATTTGGTGAATGGAGATGAGATTGTTTGAAATTGAGTGTGTGCAATTGGAAGGCAAATGCAGACAATCTATTCCCATTTGGCCATATCACAATGACCCATTCTGATGATATCAAGGGCTAAGATTTGTTGAAGACATCCCTTAATCCTTCTCTCCTCATGCTCTCCAGAAGCGTCGAAAAGAAGCTTTCCTTCTCTCCTCTGCCTCCATTCTCCCCAGAAGGTGCATGAGTGAAGAAACCATGGCCACGGTGGCCGGCAATAACCAGAGCAACATAGAAATAGATCGGGAAGAGGGAGACCAATAAATCAAACTGGACAACAGAGGAAAACAGAGGAGCTGATCTGAGGCTGTAAAGTGTGGAGAAACAGAGATGAACGAAAATGACCACAGGAGATCTCCAGCTAGCAGCGATGGCGACCAAGCAGGTAAGTCGATCTCTCTTTCTCTTCTCAACTTGGATCTTGATCTGCCATTGAGCTGATTTTTTTTTTTACCTATAAAATGCAATAGAACGGCATTACAGCCGCAACACCGTTCTATTGCGACCGCAACGCCGTTCAGTGGAGGCACAAAAGGGAGATTCTGAATCACCCCGCAATTGCGGGGTGATGCGGATGTGGTGACCACTGCATCCGCAATATTGCGGCAGCAACGTGGCGTTGCGACGCAATTTGAAACCATGGCTATGGTGGTATACTAACATCGTGTTACTATAAATATACCTAAAACCTAAATTGGTCTATTAACCTTTTGAATTTCATCTATCAAATATTGCTGAAGCCAATTATGTTTTTGGCAAATGATTACTGTAATGAAGAGGTCTATTTTGGGGAAGATATCATGGTACAACAACAACAAAGCAATATCCCACTAAGTGGGATCGGCTATATAGATCGCACGACGCTATTGAGCTCTATTAATGACCAACTCTTTAGGTATCTCATTTACCAGAAGATTCCATTCAATAACTTCTCTAAGTATCATTCTTGGTCTTCCTCGATTTTTTTTCACAGGGTTCCAAACCATTTGCTCAACTCTCCTTACTGGCGTTTCTGACAGTCTTCTTTGAACATGCCCAAACCACCTTAAACGGTTTTTAACAATTTTTTCCTCAATAAGTGCCACTCTAACTTTACTTCATAGACGATCATTACGTATTATATCTCTTCTTATATGATTACACATTCATCACAACATATTTGTGTACTGTCTTGATGGGGTACATGCATCTCTATTGTTAATATTTTTTAATAATGATAATTGGACTTCATTTGAGAGTTGCCTTGGTATCAAGAATCTCCTGTCTCAACTTTCTCATCCTAACCCGGTCTTCTCATTAAATTTAGTAAAATGGGTGTTAAGTAGGGGTATTGATTAGTTTAGTTCGGCTCAGTTTAGTTTTGGTTCAAACATTAAATGAATCGAATCGAACTGAACCCATTGGGTTAAGAATAATGGTGACCTATTTGGTTCTCTTACTTGGGACGTTTAGTTTGGTTTAGTTTGTACTGGGTGGTTTTGGAGGGGGAAAAAATAATTACCATAAAATTAGCAAATTTTGGAGCTTACAATCACAAATATCCATTCTTCAATATCATCAGAACTTACTATATTTACACTTCAGTTAGATTCGGTTAAAACAAATCAAACCATTCAAAATCAAAATCGACAACTGAATCAAACCTGTCAGTTGTCATACTTCAAAACACCGATTTGGACCTTTTTTTTTTATTTCAATTTTGGTTTGTTTTGATTTGGTTTGGGTTGACTTGTTCAGTTTGGTTCGATTTGAAAACCTCTAGTGTTAAAGAGGTGCAACTCCTGACACAAAGATTTTGTCTGTTCATGTATTTTGCCATTAGGACTATACGTTGGCCAGTTTTCTTTATTATAAATTGTCATTAGGATTATACATTGACCTCCTGAGACTTTGACAATTACAGGCCTACCTTTTAGTTCTGAAACATAAACATTCCTTCCGTTCAGTAAGGGGATTTTTTGGAAATATATTTAAACACATGAAGTTGGTATAATTTGCTCTTAGCATTTTGTGGGTTGTTTAGTATTTTAAAGAATTGGAAGTTCTTAGTGTTTGTTTGAATTAGAGTTGGACAAATTTTTTTAGATCATGATTTTGGTTAAAATCAAGTCAAAGTTGCTTCTACCAAATGAGATTTTGAGAAAGAAAATGTGGTTTGAGAAGAAAGATGATTGCCAAACTCAACAATTGCTTGTTTTAACTGGGTTTTCAAATAGTGCAAACACTAAGCCAAATGCACCCTTAGTATTCTTGTTTATCTCAAGAGGATTGCTTGCCTTATATGTATTAGAATCTAAAGCATTTTAGATAGTGCAGGACTTGCAGCGGACAAATTCTGTGTCGGTGACAGTGAATAATCTTCAACTTTGATATTGTTTTGCACATCAAAATGTGTCTGAATAATCAAGGATGCTATCCGCTACTGTCCTTGGAAATCAATGGGCTACATTTTATGTATATAGAGTCAGCACATGTACCGAAGGAAGAAACGCAGAGTTATAGGTTTTGTTTCTTCCTCTTCTTTGATCAATGAAAGTAGTTGTGGTGTGTGAAGCCAAGTTGGGTTTGGGTAAGTTCCCTTCTTCCATTAGTTCCAATCTTCTAAATATATTAATATTATCCGGGGGAAACTATATTTCATCCTTGCTGAACTAAAAAGTGTAATTATGGAATTGATACATATGACAAAATATCTTCTTGAACTTCGTATTATAATGAAAATGATAAATCAAATTTAATTTTTTTTTGGCGCTAGGTATTTGAGGCAAGATAAACATTATTATTATAATTATAATCAAAATTATATTATCTCTAGTCTTTTTTTTAATTATTATAAGAAGTCTTGAACCCATGATTTCTAACTCAAATTCAAATTCTATATTACATGAGCTATAAGTTCGATTGTCTCTTGTCGTTAATTTCAACTGAGAATCAAATTTTTTATTTTTGTTCCAGGTATTGGACGGTGTTTTCTTACATTTTAAAGTTTGTGTTCTAATTTTAATATCAAACTCTATTTTAGGTGAATAAGATGGAGTGAAGAAAATACCGAAGACAGAGTGTGGCTATGCAAACTAGTGTCATAGTGCAAATGATTAATCTTTAAAAGCTTTTTAAAATTTATTAATCCGACCATTTTCTTTGCCCTTTTGTCAAATATGGTTATATATTTCTACAAGTTTAGTAGCTTTTAATAGCTCCAGCCAACCCACAGATCAAATAAAAATTTCACGAGGAAGAGTTCATTTGTGTTTTTTTTTTAATTTTATCATTTTCCCCTAATTATTGCTTATTTACCTAAAATAAGTCACACTTATAAAAGACTCATTGAGATTTCAGATTTCTCGTTGAGATTTAGAGCTCCTGATGTTATTCTAACTTAAGCTTTTAATAGATTAATTGTTGTAGTACATCTAAATGTTGTGTCTGATTGATAATTACAATACTATCGATTTGAAAGGACACATCGTGAGGACTACTGTTTGATATAGTGCAATATGAATAGACACGGACATGCAGTGTGCTAATTGGGCAAAAAAGTTTACACCCATGGCACTTTATGAAGTACAAAGATTTTACAGTTATGTACAAGAGGGTAGTTCAAGTACAAAAATTTTGTTACTATTTCAATAACTGTTGCAAGGATTAAGGACTTCCTGTATAAATTTGGCCCTCTCCTCTTATTTGCCACTTATACTCCTTAATCACATTCCACTACAAGGAAAATAAATTTGAAGTTTGTTGAAATTCTAATTGGCTAGAATTTGTAGAAAATAAAAATATAGGTTACTTTAGAAAATAAAAAGAGTATATTTTTGGAAAACAAAAAATGAAATTAAGGTTTTATGTAGAATGTATCTGAAAAGATTCAACCTTATAAAGAGTTAAAATTAAGGTTCTGAAACTGGACTGGATATTAAATTGGTGGAGACACCGGTTTAAAGGTCAATAGTCAGACCGTTGTAGTTGTATTGGTTTTGCTTTAAAATATTAAAAAAAAATATTCATAATTAAAAACTATAAATATAATTTTACAAATTCAATAAAAATAAAATTTGATGTCAAATTATACAAAACAATATTCACAATCAAAAGTTTCAAGTAAAAAATTGACCAAATAACAAGAATATATTATTAATCAAAATAATATTCACTCATATCAAATCTATAAAATACTAAGATATCAGCATTTCCACTAAAATTGGCTGATCTGTAATATTAATTTCTTCATTACTTGGTTTTAGAATGAACAAGATTAAAAAAAATTAAAAATAAAAAATAAAAAATTTCAAGTGAACCGATTTATAATTTAACATTAGTTCTTACCTGATTCGATCGGTTTTTAGTCATTCGATTAATTTTTGGTCGATTCAATCATTTACCAATTTTAGGGGTTATATCGAAATGATTCCTAACCAATTTTCGATCCAATTCTTACAATAGTAGCTAAAACTCTCCTCCTCCTCCTCCTCCGTAGTAATAATAATAATAATAATAGGAGCAAATCATACTGCTATCTTCTATAATTTTTAAAATTATACTCCTTTTTTATTTTGAAAATACACACTTTTCTGTCCTATAATTAAAATTGTTATATTTTAATCAAATTTTATATTGAGTTCAGAAAGTGTTACATTCTGTCTCTTTATGTTCAATAATCTAATACCATATAGTGTTTGAACTAAAATTGTATCTATCAACCTAAGTGGATATATAATACTTTTTTTTACAAGAAAATATATTTATGATGTCTTTACTAAGTGGATATATGATACTTTGTTTCGATGCCTTTTGTCTACAATCACGCGATTCTTTTGTACTTAATGCTTTGCTACGTTATCTTTCTCAAGTATAATAATAACAATAATAGTAATAATAATAATAATTTCCATGCTTACAATAACCAAGGACCCCAATCGGCTCAACATATATATATATATATATATGTATTGTGATGTTATATATACACATATATATTTATACAACTGAACATCGGTAAGAGCAGACTTAATAGTCCTTTGTATGAATATGTCTCAAGTAAGCTCCTTCATCTGCCACTGCCTTTCTTGTTTTGTTTATTTTCCTGCTGCTTAATTACATCTTGTGAGATTTCCTGTGTCTGATTTTTGAAACTTTAGATTAATTAATTTGTGAATGTATAAATTAGTAATAGTTTTCAGGACAAACAAGTGGGCTTATTGTAATATATTCATATGCTAAAATGAAATAACTCTAAACTTCCTTGCTAGTTTAATTAGTCTATTGCCAATTCTATAATTTTTCAAGTGCGCAATCTGATATGTCTAGCAAGAACTTCTTTTCGGACATGAATTTTAATTATTTAATTACTTCACACTAGCCAAATGATCAGGCACTGCCTTATCTGAACACGCAAGCTTTTGAAAGATTTGGTACTTGTTTTTAAGTAAGATTTTGAATTCAAGTTTTATGAGTACAAAAAAATTAGAAATAGAAAAGTTTTATACCTTTGTAGTCTTATACAGGTGGTTATAATTTTTATATATATATATATATATATATATTCCAACCCAACCAACATGATGGTGGAAAATGCTAAAATAATTCAATTACTTAAAAAGAAAACCCCCCATTTCAATTTCGAATGATTAATTATGGTCCCCTTTTATTTTGCTTATGGAATTGAGAATTAATTATTTTTCTAAAATGAAAATTGATAGATGGAAGATAATGTGATCGTCGGCATTAAAAAGTAAATAAATAAATGAGTGGGTGTGGATTCCCTCAAGCTCCCTTTCTCTTCATGTCCCTCTCTGTCTTTTTTTTTTTTAATTCCAAGCAAAATTATGAGTAGAGAAACATTGTGGTCAATCAAATGGTTGTTTTTTAGAGTGAACAATTCATAAATCACAATATCTATGCAGATATCAATATCTTAAAGGGACAATTTTACTTGGAATTTTTAAAAAATAAAATTAATGATGACCGTTAGATTGGTTAATCCAATGACTACCTGAAAAGATATGGAAGGAAAGAGAACTTGAGGAAATCCAAACAAATATATGTTTGTGCTTCTCCATGTTTTGCAGCCTCATATTGTCGAAATGAAAGGGGCCAATCGAAACAAGTTATGGGGTACAAGCATCGTCTTCGTCGTTTATTTAATTTACGAATCCTATGGGGCATACAACAAGTAGGTGACAGGAGACCTTCTTGTCCATTCTCAATCATTGCTTTAATTGGGTGTGGATTCCCTCAAAACATGGAGAGGCACAAGCCAATATTCTTCAAAAGATTTATACAAGAAGCTAAGACAAGCCTAAATGATCTAGATAGCTTTGCGGAACATTCAGAACCAAGAGTTCGACAGTGCTATCCAAAGAATATCAGACTCGACATTAATCAAACATTTAAATTATTTAATATTGTTTTGAAAATGAACCTATTTTAATAATTTCAGGCTCTATAAATTAAACTTAGTCGCTGTTAGTATTCTTGAGAATGTTTGATCTCATGCTCAAAGAATATGATAATAGTTCAAAAATGATAAAGAATAACAAATCTGGCCTTATTATTTAGTTTTATTGTTTAAGGTTATTTTTATTAAAAAGAACGTTTTTTTTTTCTCCTTTTTACACATTCGACGAGAACAATTGAATTATATAAGTGTATAATGAGAAAGAGACTATACGAGAGATATTCCAATTTTTCGTCCCGATAATTCTAAATTGACTTGTGCAGGGAATACGATGCCGATAATAATGAAGAAGAAACCCAGTAGCTCTATAAAATTGCAAAAATGGAGAGATACACGAGAGACCGCACCATTGAGAAAACTAAAGAAATGTTGGAAATGCCATAATATAACCTTATACTACAGATTCATTCATCCTCCGATCATTTGGAACGACAACTACTCCATCGTATAGTACTCTTCTTCTCTTACATGTTTTTTTTCTTATCTGTTTACTTTTTTCTTGTGAGGTTCTATTGTTTAATTCTTAATATATTAGGATTTAGGACTACTTAGTTGCAGTTGCATAAATAAAATAATGAGCGTACGAATTGGTTGCTAAATGAGTTTGTAGATGTCTAACATGGATTATAGTACTGCTGTTGCCCACAAGAATGAATCTGAAATAGTAGATTGTGCAGAACTTCCTCTCAACCATAAATCCCAGCATTCTGTTTCTTCCAACCAACCGAATGAACAGGTACTTTGGTTTATTATTACATGGTTTCAAATCATAATAAAATGATTGTGGAAAATGCAAAATAATTCAAATATTACTAAGATATTTTTTTAAAAAAAAAATCAAATGTGACAGGTGAAAGAAGATGATGTGATCATTAACCTCAAAGAAAGAATTATAAAAACGTAAGCGGTCACCTACACGTCTTATCTATAGGGTGCCCCATTTGATCCGTGAACTAAAACAAGAAGTTTACACTCCAAAGCATATTTCGATTGGTCCCTTTCATTGTGGCAATATGAGATTGTAAAACATGGAAGAGAACAAACTGAAATATTTCACAAGATTTATATTGAACTCAACACAAGATATGGATGATTTGTTCAATTTTGTGAAACTTTCAGAACCAAAAGTTCGGGATTGCTACTCAGAGAACATCAATCTCAGCAAGGAAGAACTTGCAGTGGTGATTTTAGTGGATGGTGGTTTCATAATTGAGCTCTTCAGGGGTTTTCATCATGAGGAGAGTTCGTTATATAGTGATGCTAAACCTTCGAAACCATTGATGAAGTTTGTATGGCTGGATTTGATTTTATTAGAGAATCAACTTCCATTCTTTTTTCTTGAAGAGCTATTCTTTAGAGCATTTCCCCCGAATGGTGATCATGTCGCTTCATTTCGTCAGCTCACATATGACTTCTTTGTCGATTTTAACATACAAGAATTACAGGTCGATCATGAAGTTAGAATAAAGCACTTCACAGATCTTCTTAGGTTTTTTCACTTACCAATATGGGAATATCAATATCAAAAAAGGTTTTTTAGTGAGGTAGGAAGTAATGTTCTTCAATACACTGTGAGAAAATTACAAGATACAGGATTGAAGTTCAAAATAAGCTCAAGTAAGTGCTTACTAAATCTTAAGTTTTTTGCGCATGTTCTTGAGATCCCATAAGTTATGGTGAATGACAAATTTGAGACTCTGTTATGTAATATGATAGCCTTAGAGCAATGTTACTATCTTCATGAATCTTACATTACTGACTATGCTCTTATATTGAGTCACCTCATCAAAACAACTGAAGATGTGGATGTCCTCATTCATAAAGGAATAATCCGTAACTACCTAGTTGATTCCAAAGATGTTGCTGAAGTATTTAATGGTCTTGGGAAAAATATAGACCAAGTGAATTTCAATTTTGATTACTATGTCATCTGCCAAAGCTTGAATGAGTTTTATAAAGATCCTTGGCAAACAATGTTGGCAACTTTGAGACGTGATTACTATGAAACTTTGAGACGTGATTACTACAACTCACCTTGGAAAACAACCGCTTCCATTGCTGCAATTGTACTTCTTATTCTCTCCCTTATTCAAACCATATGTTTTATCCTCCAAGTACCACGTGGCTAGGATGCTCAAAATTTGAGGTGGTTGCTTTGCTTGAGTACTATTGGGACTATCACTATTTGTGTGGCCACGATAGTCATATATTATGGTATGGTTATCGTGAAGTCTTTGTTTGTGTGTTTATATTGTTGTGAGTCACAATTATGTTTGTGTTGGTTTTCCCTAGACTTTGCATTTTTAATGTAATTCAATCTACTCTTGCACTTGGTTGTCGAGGACTATCACTATTCGAACCTCTATTGTGATGTTTTTTGTTTTGGTGAAAAGGAAGTTATATTAAGAAATAAAATAGTTCAAGTGCATAGTAGAGTACAATAACAACATGACACTAGACGAGGGTAGAAGCAGGAAAGAAAACAAGCAAAAAGAAAAGACATTAACATCCTCCAAGGTCAGCAAGATAGAGATTTCTAACCAACTCTGGAGGAGCTATAATCAATTTTTTGAATTTTGAGACTGTTAAATGGTTTATATTTATTGAACCATCAATGCTAGATTTGTACATAATTTTGTAACCAAATATACCTTAACAACATGTTTAGTTGGCACATCAGGATGAAATGGCACACATAATTCCCGTCTACAAAACCTTTTCCTTGGTTTAGTTCGCATCCATAGCAGGAACGATTCCTTTCCATCCTGCACTGTTTTCTCGCCCATAACGTACTGGTTTTTCCTCTTCATCACCAATGGAATCCTGCCTCTCTCGGATGGAAGCCACACTGCAATTACATCATTGCCCTTGACAATAGAGATGAATTCCGGCCACATCCTCGAAGAAACCACCTGCTTCGGCTAGCTCTGTGAAATCAACCTATTCCTTCTCTTGTACTCGAGCCACAGAAGGGCCACGTGAACCAAGCACTGCACCCCGTAAGCCTATACCTACTAATTAACTCACAAATAAGATGTTCATAAGACTTCCATACTCCAACAACACATTTTATTTAGATGGTAACAATTATGTTCTTATAGCATTTCGGTACAAGTAAGGGAAATTTAATTTCCATTTTCATTCTTCAAGCATAAGGTGTCATACAGAAGATATTCATTAAATCCAACATCAACTTCTCAAGGAATAAAACATAACCCTAGACCTATATCCAAAATATGTACAGACATCCTAGGTAACTTAGGGGATCTAAGAGGGACTTCTAAGAGTACATAAGGAAGCCAACAAGATTCATATATTAAGACTAAACTAGAAATCAAAAGTGGGTTGATGCACTAAAAAACTGCTTCACTCCTAAGGACCACACATCACAGTTACGGTCTCCATGAAAAAAATACCCAAAGAAAGGTGGGGTGAGCAAAACAATTACAAGGTGAATAAACCTTGTATCAAGAGAAGAGTCATAGAATTTAAAGACAAGATCTTGCAAGGTAAACAATAAGAATTTAGTAATAAATAACCACAGGCATTAGATTGCTTAATCAAATGAACGACACCATAGTTGTAGAAATCACATAATTTGTGATTCAAGACATGCGATTCGATTCGATTTAGGAGGCCTACAATACAAACCAGGTATTGAATCATTTGGCAGCATGAATCACTGAAATTGTGTGATTTACACTGGAACCAGCGAATTGTAGTGTTTCGATGATTTAGTGGTCACCTGTGCGATGGGTCACGAAGTCGTGTTCTTCGTGACTCGTCTTCGTGACCCGTCACACCCGAGAAGATGATGAATGTATCTATATTTTTTTTAAAAAAAGAATAGTTTGCTACTTGGGTTGGTTGGGCTTCAATGAGTCAGTCACTCAATTTTGGCCTTTTTGGGCTGGGCCTCGTCTAAGGATAGTGGACCTAAGTGAAGATTGACTTTGATTCCCAATTAAATTAGTAAAGATGAAGTATTCTTTAGTGAATCAGAAAAAAGAGCAAAAGAAATTTACATAAATCAATTAATTTTTTGAAAACTCAATGAATCAGATTTCAGAAGAAATCAAAATAAAGAAGATATTATCTGATTGTGTATCAATCAGTATACAATATCATTAGAGTATAAGACCATCAGCATAAGTGCATAATGCTAGGAAGGAAAAAATCAGAAAAATAGCTTGCTTTTTCAAATCTTCATCCTATCTTCTGAGTTCTGCCTCCCGCCAGCCAAACAGCCACACTATATTTTCTTTCAACCTTCAACCTCTTTTAAATCAGAAAAAAAAAAAGGAGCTTACTTCTTCAACCTTCAACAGTTCAACCTCTTCCAAATTTTTCTGCACAATATTTTCTAGTCCTTTTTGTCCCAATGGCTCTAAAAAGACAAGTGAAAAAAGATGTTACATGGGACCATTGCAAGTCTCTTGAAACAAGGTTACATGTTAAATATAACTATTGTCCTAAAGTGATGTGGGGATGAGCTTATAGGATAAAGCATCATCTTGCTGGGGTACATAAAGAAGTTACTCTATATCAACAAGTGGCAGAAGAGGTAAATAATTTATTTAAAAAGTTGTGTGTTGACATGAATAAAGGAGATGCCATTGATGAGTGTTTTGATGATAGAGGAAATATAGAGCATGATGAGTCATATAAAAAAGGGTCTATGGATGCCTTTGTAACAAAAGTAAAAAGGGGAAGTGGCTCTAATACGAAACAACAAACTATGAATGCAATGATTAAGGATAGGGACTTCGTTGTTAGGGATATTTGTAAATGTATATATGGCAATGCATTGCCATTTAATTTGGTCAAGAGTCCCCATTTTATTAATATGATTAAATCCATTAGTGAATATGGTAGAGGACTGAAGCCTCCAACTTATGAAGTGAGGGTGTCATATTTGAAAAAAGAAGTTGATCAAGTGAATACTAATTTGAAAAAATATAAGATTGAATGGAAAAAAGCTGGTTGTACATTGATGTTGGATGGATGGACCGATGGAAAAGGTAGATCCCTTATGAATTTTCTAGTTAATAGTCCTGGAGGGACCATCTTTATAAAATCTATTGATACTAGTAATTTGATTAAAGATGGGGGAAAGATGTTTGAATTGCTTGATGAAATGATAGATGAAATTGGGGAGGAAAATGTAGTTCAAGTAGTGACTGATAGTGCATCAGCTTTAGTATCTACCGGTACCAAATTGATGGAAAAAAGAAAACAACTTTTTTTGTCACCTTGTGTAGCCCATTGTCTTGGTTTGATTCTTGAAGACATTGGGAGCTTAACGATATTCCATAATATTATTGGAAAGGCAAACGCATTACCACTTACATTTATAGCCATACTTGGCTACTCAACTTGTATAGAACCCATTCTAATGGTATGGAATTAGCTAGGCCAGGAATAACAAGATTTGCTACATTATATTTGACAATGAAGTCTATTTTAGACTAAAAGATTGCCCTTCAATCCATGTTTGCATCAAAAAAATGGGCTAAGAGTGCCTATATTTCTGGGGATGAAGCCAAAGTTGTAGAAGATATTATTTTAACTGATTTAAGATTTTGGAAATCTATAAAGTATTGCTTGAATTGTGTATCTCTGTTGGCGATTTGGCAAGTATACAAGTTGTACAAGTAGTATAGTGAAAATTAAGAATGTTATTCCCATGAGGATTAACTTGCTAATTACCGGAGAAATTAAAAATGTATTAGTTAGATGATTCAAATTTGTATTGATTCGTTTGACAGAATGTAAACTTAAAGTTAGAAGTGAGTTGTATGTATGATTGTAAAGACTCCAAACACACAATAGAAATCACAAGATTAATACGAAAATAATACAAGAATAACACAACTTAGGATTGCTAACCCCCTATGCTTTTCATAGGTTTCAACCTCTCTCTCTCTCTCTCTTTTGTTCTAATTGACCATACATTTTAATCTAGGATATTGAAATGCTTAGATGACTTCTTCCAAATATCAACCAAGACTAAACCCAAAAGTTCATAATTCCTTATGTAGTCTTAGGTTTCAAAAGTTCACAATCCCTAATCTAATTATGTGAGGCTAATGTCTATATTCCTATGACATTATCATGAACTCACACTACTCATTCTATGGTCTAGGTTTTTGCATTCTTCTCCTAGGTGCAGTAAAACCACCAAACAATCCATTAAATTGATCAAGTTTAATGAAAGCAAGAAGACAAGAATGAACAAACATGCATTAATGGCCAAATGATCACAAGAAGTCAAGAGATTTACAAATCCTAATCCAAACTAGGGTTCATAACAATCCTAGTATAGAAATTTAGCTACACATGTTCACAAAATACAGAAAATGAGAGAAGAGAAGAGAAAACTCCATGAATCCAAGTTGGGTAGAAGAGAAATTGCTCCATTCTCCACCAAAAGCTAGTTCCCCTAGCCCTTGGAGCTCAATTTGGCGTTCCCCCTTCATTTCCAACTTAGAATACCCTGATTTTTTTTTTCTGCTTTTCATGTTTTAAAGCAAACAACACATGACAGAAAAATGAGCCACCCGCCTAGGCTGGATTTTTGGCTGCCTAGGCATGATTTAGGTAGAAAACGTGGCAAGTAGAAGTATGTCGACCACCTAAGTGGGATAGTGGCAGAAAACACTACCTTTTGGAGAGTCAGCCCTTAAGCGAGAAGCACCCCACCTAAGCAGGTGATAGTCAGCCACTAGCTTTCATTTTTAGGCCCTTTTCATCATCCTTTGAGTGCTTTCTTTCCATTATGCCCTATGCTTTGAGTTTCTCATGCTTCACCATCATTTTCCTAACCATGGAATCTGCAAAAACACAATCTCTATAAGATTTACAATTATAACTAAAAAGAAAGAGATTAGATGCCAAAAATTGCATTTCTAACCTAAGACTAAGGTATGTATGCAACTACCTAAAAGTTAGGTGTTAAAGCCCTAACATGAGTCAAAAGTATACCAAAATGATCCCATTCTCCATAGAATTTATATGAATACTAAGGACTCATCAATCTTCCCTTGTAAAAATTCTTAGATTTGTGGATAGGGATTCAAAACCAGCAATGGGATATATCTAAGAGGCTATGGATAGAGCAAAAGAACAAATTGCAAAAAATTTCAATCGTGTGGAAAGTAGATATAACAAAGTATGGGAGATCATTGACAAACGTTGGGACTATAAACTCCATAGGCCTCTTCATGTGGCAGCATATTTACTAAATCCTAAGTAAGTTTTCTTTTGGAAAATGATCAAATATATTTTTATGTAGCATATTATTTTTTTCTTAAATTTAATGACAATTATTATCTTTCTTTATAACCCTATTGGTTCCATTCTGATGCAAACTTTAATGTGGATCTTGAGATGAAGATTGGATTATACAAAGTGTTGGACAAGATGTGTCCTGATATTGAGACAAGAGTTAAGATTAATTTTCAAATTGAAAAATTTGACAAGGTAGAAGGACTTAGGTTCCATTATGATGCAAACTTTAAGGCAGATCTTGAGGTAAAGATTGGATTGTACGAAGTGTTGGACAAGATGTGTCTTGATATTGAGACAAGAGTTAAGATTGATTTTCAAATTGAAAAATTTGACAAGGCAGAATGACTTTTTGGATATAGCTTAACGGTTGCAACGAGAGGTAAAAAACAATCGGGTAATGAATAATAATTACTTTATTTGATTTATAAACATGTGTTTGAATGAGTAATTAACACATGTTTATTTTAATTTTGTTGCTAGCTTTGTGGTGGAATAGTTATAGAGAAGAGTGCAAAGAGCTGCAATCACTTGCCATTCGTATACTAAGCCTCACTTGTAGTGCTACGGGATGCGAAAGGAATTGAAGTGTCTTTGATCATGTTCACTCCAAGAAAAGGACTCGGCTAGAGCAACAAAGATTGAATGGTCTTGTATTTGTCAAATACAATTTGCAATTAGAGACTAGACAAAAGCAAAGGGAGGCTAAGGGAGATATATATGATCCTATTTATTTATTGGATCTTGAATCTGATGATGAATGGATCACTGAACAAGAAGAGCCTTATCTTATAGAAGGGAACTCTTGGATGGATGTCCAAGAGTGTTTTGGTATTGATGAAGGTGGTTCATCATCTAAAAAGAGAAAGAGAGGCAAAATTTATTTACAAATTACAAGATATAAACTTTTCTTAGAATTCTTAATTTATTTTTATTTTCTCACATTATACTATATTAAAAATCTAGGTCCTCAGAATCTTAATGCGGAAAAGTAAACGAAAAAGCATTCAAATACAAGATGATAATGTTGAGCAAGACCTTGGAGTTGATGGTGATACTAAAGAGGAAGAAGAGGAAGAAAGGATGGTTGTGTTGGATGATGACAAAAATAGTGATAGTGATAATATTGATTCTCTTGATGAATAGAATAGAAGGATTACTAGTCTTTTGAGTATTTTTAAACTTGGTTTGATTACTTTTATAGTTGTGTTATGACTTATGTTATGTATGACTTATAATAAGTCTTTTGTTTTATTTGTTTATTATAAATTATATTTGTTTTATGACTTATTTATGAGTTAAACCTATAGAATTAAGTATGTTATATACGTTATATAACATATCCATGATATTTACTATTATAGTTGTGAATCTTGCGATTCGATACAATTCACAATTCACGATTTATAATCTAACAAAGCGATTCATGATTCAAATATCGATTTGATAACTATGAATGGCATAATTTAAAGTCCAAATACAATGCTTCATACATTAAACAGCAAGCACCGTGCTAAGTTATTTACCACCACCATCTACTTAAAAATTTATTTTGAACTATTAACCATATATTCAATATGAAAAAAGCGTACAATGTAATGTATGTGCAAACTAAATAAATATAAATAACAGGAAATCCCATCCTTACACTTCCTTGATTTCCTCCACACAGTTTACCATAAATTTCATAACAACCATTTTAGCCACCACATGAAATATAATTGAATTCTTCATGTTAAGGTTCAGAAGGTACAAACTAATACTCTAATGTCTTTCAACGTCCATAACCAAATTAGCTAAGTTCATAGAATAGAGAGAGACTAAGATAGTGAAATACCACTATACTAACCTCTCTTGGCTTTAAGTAAAAGATTATAATATTCATCATAGTCACATATCAACCATGGAGAGATATGTTATAGAAGAAAGGTTTATAACAAGAAAGGAAGGATAACCTAGTCTTAGACTAATCATAATAATATACAAGTTCCAAGAATCACATCTACAGAACTAATGAGTATTACACCACGGCATAAATAAGCTCCAAAACCACATCTCGACATAATACATTTTCATACCATAACACAACATCACATAATTAATTAGTTGCCATCATCACGGACAAGAACTACCACCAAAAGTTCTACTATGTGCCCTACCTCAGCACTGCTTAAAGTTCACACACGTCACACTTTGGCGCTTTAGAGTATAATTGAGTATCACACCCTAGCACTCTGGAATATAAATGAGTGCCACACCTCAGCACTTTAACCGTCAACAATTAAATTACAGTCATAAGGTAAATTCACATTCCATTATCATTTTAGCTAATTCTCTTAAGATGTACCTGACACCTATATATATATATATATATCTTGGTAGCAAACACATCCACAATGTAAGAGAGGTGGGATTATATATATGCCAGATTTCTATTAACTCATAGTCTCGCTTTAAGGAGTGTAATTTTGTGATTCCATACAATTTATTACAATTTTGATTATGAAAAGATATTGTTGTATTCACTTTGCTGTAGCACAATTTTTCCTTAAAATTCATCAACATTTAGGAATTTAAGGGGCAGGACCCTGCCATATAAAAATAATTATGTTTCCATTTTATTGTAGAAGTATACTTTGTTCTTTTTTAAATTAGAAATGAAATGTAATGGTTGTAAGAAGGAAATCATCTCTACTTACCTCAATTATAGCTCAAATTTACCTCATCCCACCAAACAAGACGTGGGGGATATTGTAAGGAAGTCAATGTTATCACAATTATTCACTAATAATGCCACTAGCTACCTTGCCTTCCAACTCCCACCATAAACCATGAAGTTTTATCATAAGTCCAAGAACATAGCATTTAAATTAACTATCTAATAACACTAAATCTAATTAAAATGGAGTTTATGACATCTTGAAAGTAGAATCCATAAGAAGTTTAAAGGAGTAAATTGTTCTACTCACCTTGAGGGATGCATAAAGTTACCCTAGGATCCACTAAGTAGTTGCAAGAAGGTTAGAAAAAGGGTTCCTTGAAGCAAAGATCCAAATGTGAGTAAGCAAAGGAGAAAAACTCAGGGGGGGTGGGGCCATCGCCCGCCTAAGCAGGTGCTATTGCCCTCTGCGAATTGCAACGGGTCACGATCTGCAGCCCTAAACTAGAAAAAAAAATTTCTCCTATTAATCGCCTTTCACCCACTCCCAAGCTCCCATGAATGTTCTACCTAACATAAACTCCTTTCAAATGTACCAAATAGAGGCTACAATACTCAACAAAGCCATTCACAAACCAATTAAAGCATGCTTTATCCATTCTATTTTTAAGGTAAGAAATTTCCCATTTTCTGACCTACATAAAACATGAACAATGGAAAGAGTGTCATCTCCCAAATAATCCTCACATAATCCTCCCTCTCTTGTATACAACTAACTGAAATGCTAATCCTATCCTATCCAAAGCCTGGACTCAACAATTTTCCCAAAACCCTTCTAGGGTTCCATTGTGCAGATTTTTGAATGAAAAGGGAAGAAGAGGAAGGAAGAGGGGGAGTGATTCCACTTACCAGTTATAGGAACCTGTAATACTCGCCAATTTTGAAATTTTGTAATTGGCGGTATTGCTGTTGTTGTAATGAAATTTTCCATTATTTTAATGAAATTGTTGGGTTAATTTTAATTTTCTATATTTAATTTATTATTTTTGTGTATTATTTAGGGAATTGGAGATAAATAATTGGACCGGGTATTTTAGTGTGGATAATATTTTTAAGAATTGAGGAAAGATAAGAGGACGATGAAATTTTGTGGAGATAGAGTCGAGAGATAAAGAATAAAAAGAGAGTAATCATAAGGTAAAGAGAAGACCGAGTACTTATGAGATCCAAAGAGGGACTAAAGTGAAATGAGGAACTAGATAATATTTAAGATATAGAAAATACCCAAATTGGAGAAATAATGAGTTTGCCACTATCAAGGTTAACCAAGAGTTACCTAGGGGCAAAGTAGTAATTTCACCCTAAGTGGGTATATATAGGCGGTTCCACGCCTTTTTCCTCATTTCTCACTTTCCTCTCACTTTCCTCACTCTCTCTTCTCTCTTTCTCTCTACCTTCTCTCTACACTCTCTCTACCTTTTCAACCAAGCTTCGAAGAACCTTTCTCCGGTGGTGGGGCGAGCCATTAGAGGCTAGACAACCTAGGAAAAGCAAGGAATCAAGGTAAGGATTCTGTTTCATCGAATGTTTTCTCTATTTTCTTGTTTTGGGTATTTAAGGTAAAATTAAGATTCTGACTTTGTTTCTCGATGAAAATCAGATTATTGGTGTCTAAATACTCCTTAGACATCAAAGATGAGATCCCATGAAAGAAATCATGGAAAACGGTGAAGATTTAGCTAGATTTGGGCCAAATCCAAGCCAGATCGCATTTTGTAGCAATCGTGGCGCCCAGGCACCACACTTCTAAAAAGGAAGAGGAAGAAATAGGCTTGGCACCCAGGCGCCAGGCGTGGCACCCAAGCACCAAGCATGTGTGTGGCGCCTAGGCCCAGGCGTGGCGCCCAGGCGCCAGTCATTCCGAGGCTCTTGGTCTACTTTTCAAATGGCCATAACTCCTTTATCCATACTCCATTTTTAACAAACTTTATATAAACCTCTTTGAGTCTAGTTTCCAATGGTATCAGTTTAATTTGTAAATGACTTACCAGATAAGAGTTATGACCAAATGAATGACCAAAGGTCAGGATTAGTGGTCAAATTTTCCTTGTTTTATTTAGTTATTGATTTGGGTTGGTTCTAGGTGACTTGGTAGCTTCTTTGGCTTTGTCTCCAGGGACTTCTTATGCGGTAAACCTTATCGGCATCGAGATGAATGGATGACCTTGCCATTAAGTTTTTAATAAATTATTTGGCTAAGTCAATATAAATCTCATTCACACCATAGTTGGTAAATTACCAATGAAATTCCCTAGTTAGTATAAACAACTAGATTGAGGGATTTCATTGAATGATTATGGGAGTTATCTTGTGGGGTTTATTTTATGGAATAATGGGTTTTATGTTTAATTGTATTTGAAACTTTATGTTCATTTATACCTCTAGTTAATTATATTATTTAGAAAGTGAAATTATGAATGAAATGTTTATCTTTGTTGTGGTATAGAATATGTGTGGAATGAGTGGATGGATTGTTGTGTGGAAAATACATCACATATCATCATTTGCACATTTATATTGCTTTCGAAAAAGAAAAGAAAAGAAAAGAAAAGAAATATGGAAAGCAGAGGGTTGATCTTCTGCAAGGTGTGGATATATTCAAAGGTGCCTTTGGAATACACTTATTAAGGATTGGTCTTAATGGGTTGAGAGGGGGGATAGGCCTTGCATATTGTATTTGTGCACATCACAAGAGGGAAAACTCATTGAGGCTCAGTCTTCAATGTGGTGTGTGGGTAAGTGTGTGGCAAATGCAAATATACATCATGCATTACATAATGCATTTTGGAGTGATTGTTTACTTATGCTTTTTATGCGTTTGAGGATTGTTTTACAGTTTGTTTGTGAGATTGTAGACTCATGTTGAACTGTGGGTTTTGGTTGCATTGTGATTGTAGACTCGTGTTGAACCGCGGGTTTTGGTTGCGTAGTAAGGTACGTTATATATATATATATGTCTTATATTTCGTACTATTTTGTGTTAATGGTTTTTATTCTGATTATGGTAGTGATACTGGTATTTGAACTTGAGCCTTGTTTTACAGCACAATCACCTGCTCTGAGTTTTTATAAAACTCATACTCTCTATTGTTGTTTTCAGATTTAGTAATTGAGAAGATTGGGAAACCGCTAGAGGTTAGCGGCTTGGAGACATACTCCACGTAGTCGGAGAATTCTATCTGAACCAGTAGAAACACTCTGTAATCCTATAGGTCACCTAGATCCTGCTGTATCTAGAAGGGTTTATTTATTTAATTATTTGTGATTTACTTTGTAAATTATGTATATTAATATGCTCATTTTTTAGGGCGTGATAGAACCACTCAAGTTAGAAATGCCCAGCCAAGAAACCTCTAAGGAAGAAGTAGGATGGTAGTAGAGAGTACTGGTCATGCGAAAGAATGAAAAGAATGAAAGGAAGTGCATGGATGTGAGAAAATATATGAGTGAATGTTTTGGAATGACTTTAAGAAGGAATAAATAAAAAAATGTTTAAATTCCATCCATATCCCAAAGACTAATCAACCATGGTCAACCATTATACTATTTAGCCAAGCTTCAATATACCACCATCATAATGAAAAATTTAAACCCTTCCTAGCTCACACATGAATAATTAAATTGAATATCATAGTATCCTTAAATCAAGCAATTTAACATTTAGAAAAGAATTTCGTACATTTTATATTATTCCACATTTCCTCCTAGCATCACCACTGGGAATGTAATACCCCGGGTATTATGTAGTAATTAAAAATAAGGTGTTTTACGTGGGAAAAAAATTTATAATTTGTTTTTACTTTGTGATTAATTGTGATGCCTAATCAGTTCTTTATCAGTATTTTATGTGTAAAATAATGCTATGTGGCTGCTTAGATATGCTTGGTAAGAAATCGTCCTATGTGACCAAAAAAATTACATTTTTGGTTTCATGAGCATGGGGTAATTTAAGAACACTACATTTTTTTTCCTATTTCCTACCCTTTCTTAAATTCTAGAAAATTTGGGACATGGTTGGTATTTTCAGGTTGTTCATTTAAAGGTCACACACAACATAACATTTCATTTTTTCTCTTCCTATTGAATTTCTTCCTCTCTCCCGTCGATCTCTCGGTCTCTTAAGGGTACACACACATCTTCTTCCTCTTCATGGGTTCCTTCTCCACCATTTTGGTACTTTGGGCTTCCTTCATGAGCTCCACCTAAGGTAAGGTCATTCTTCTTTTTCCTCTTCTATTGTTTTGTAAACCCTAGGGGGATTTCCTTTTTGGGGGTTTTTCTATGAAGGCTCTTAATGTAAGGAAAGAAGTGTCATTGTGTTCTTTGACCTTGATATATGTTATTGCACACAATCTTGGGTGAGATACACGTGACAAGAGGAATAATTTATGGTTGTTAGGTTGAGAGGATATTTTGATGGTGAGTTGTAGAATTTGTGTTAAATGAGAAATGGTTAGATTCTTGCTTTAATGTTGTGTTTTGGGTAGAAATTATTACACTAAATCCATCTCTAATCAACCTACAAAGGACCCATGAAGCATTGAGATCAAAAGAGGCTCGTGGGGGAGTTTTGTAACTGAGCCCGTAGTGGTTCATCTTGCCCAGCCACTTGGTGCCTCAGGCACTAGCCTTTGCACCCTTGGCTAGGTAAGCCAATCATGAGGATCATGGTTGTTGTCAGCTGGGGCACCAAGGGCACCAATTGGCCAAGAGTTGTGATATCTAGCATTTTTATATACATCTTAACCCCTATCTTGGTCTCCTTACATTTTTATCTTTGGAATTTCTCCAATTTTATTACACTTTGTGTTTCATTGGGTCTAAGTTAATTTTAGATGGAAAATGAATTATTTTCATCTTTTAGGACTTAAATTATTAAAGACTCAATTTAATCCTTCTTGTGTAATTTTTAGAATTAATTTTGGAGATTTCTGGATGATGTGGCACTAACGTGGCATTCTTGATGAACTAGACGCTGATGTGGCACCTTCTGGGATGACTTGGCAGCCTATTCTACTTGCCTGATGACATGGACATGTGGGACCCATGGCTGTAGCATTTCAGATTAACTTTTTGTATCCATTCTTCTAACCTTGATGAATGAAGCAACCACCATACCACTTTCTAAAAAAGTAACTACTCCACTGCAACAGCATGTCCTCCCATATCAGAAATCTGAAGAGAAAGGCATCAAAGTCAATTTTTCCATTAGCTTTTTGGAGGGCATTAGTAGGGATTGTTTTCTAGACTTTAGTTTAGTGTCTTAGCTTCTGAACTTAGTGTATTTTCACAGACCACTTTACCCTTTCTTTTCTCCCTTCTATCTTCTGGTTTCCGGCTCTCATGGAGGGCTAAAATCCCTTACAATCAGTCTTGGTCTAGATTGGACTTGTAATCTGTGTTTCTAAGCTTTATAAGATAAGTTTTATTCACTTTATTCCAGTATTCATCTTATTTTTTAAGCCTCTATTTTGTTATGTTTATGAATGTTTCTGATTAGAGTTTCATGAACTTGACAACTAGTTTTTATTGCTTCATATGAGGATATATCTATCATGACTAGTTGGAATGGTAGAAAGAGATGAAAATGGCATGTAACAAAGGTCTTCTTACATGATTTGATTATCTTTACTGTGGTTACAATAATATGTAGTCAGAGAAAGTTTTCTTTGATTATGTTTTAGTGTAATCTAGACTAGAAGATTTTCTAAGCTTTTTAGTTAGAAATCAAATGATAAATGAAATAAAACTTAGTATCTGAATAGAACTAGGAAGATTACATCTCCAGGAAAGATCAAGGCTGGTTGCATTCTTCTGTTATTGTCCAACTCTGCTATTTTTTGCTGTCTTGTTTGTTATTGCTATTTATTGCCTTCATTGCATTTTTCTGATTCTATCACAACCAAAACCCTCCCCCCGGTGTGTTAATTAGCTTTTAATTAGTGTTTATGTGTTTAGAACAATTAGTTAGTAGTTAAAAGTGAGGCTCCAAAAGTGAAAACAACCTGGGGACCATTATTCTACAAAATTGCCATGATTTCAATTCTAGGCGATTTGGCATTGTAGTGGCGTGAACCAAGTTGCACGGATAGCGCCATGGGCACCCACACCACCACCTACACTTCCCTCCTTAGATGTGTTTTTGACCCCTTTTTCTATGCATCCTTGATCCCTATTGTTTGGGAAAGCTTGGGATCTTTAACAACACAACTTTGGCTTAAATTGGTGGATTCATGGTGAGGATAACCCAAGCAAAGGTGAGGAAGTCTTGCTATTTTGTTATTTTCATGTTTTGGGAATATATTAAATTATGTCTTTTGTTAGCATCTATATATGTATGGGTGTAAGTATCAATCCCACTCAAATTCGATATCTCATAGGGACCGATCCCAATGCATATCATGAAGGGCATGGCTTTCGTATTTGTTAGTGGAAAGAAATAAAAAGGGTCCAAGGTATGGCTTTATTATAACCCTTTTTTATGTATATATGATTACGAGTTTATAGATCCGAAAGAACATGTTGTAATTAGACTAGAGTGAGGCTGAAATTAAGAAATGTTAGATGTTGTGATTGAATTTCATAAAATTGTGAATCTCCATAAGGGTTAAGGTGAGTAGATGTTAAAGAATTGGAGGTAGTGGAAGTAGCCTATCTTTATGTTATATTGATAATTAGTAATGAAATGTGTAAATGTGTGCTTGTGGAATATGGTCAGTTTACTTAATATGAAAATAAGTGCTTGAAGATATGGGATGTAAATATGAATGTGATGTGTAAGATAGGTGTTTGAAGTAAATGTGAAAATATATTTCTAGTTCACCCCGTACCCTGTATCAAGGCTTAAATAACTATGAATTAGTAACCGATACATAAAATTCTAGTTGATTGTTAATATTTGGACTTTGTAATATTAAATCCTTGCAAGTAAATGTGTAGTTGTGCTAAGCTTGTATGATGTTTAAGAATAAAGGATTATATGGATGTTATGAACTGTGATTGTATACTATGTCATGTGAAAGCTTATGTTATGCATTTATGTTATGTGCATGCGTATATGGTCGGGCTTCGATATTCTTGGTCTTACGTTGCTACAAATACAGGGCTAGTGCGTTGTGGTCATTGTGTTACTGAGGAATCGACTATCTTTCAACTTCTGTGTGATTGTGATATGGTTGGACTTCGATATCTTTAGTCTCATATTGTTGCACACACAGGGCCAGTGCGTTGTGGTAGTTGAGTTGCTGAGGAATCGATTGGCTTCCGTCTCTATGTAATTGTGGACCTTGGATTTATTTAATTTGTATGCTAGTTTAAGAATGTACTTAAGTTTCATTAAGTTGATTGACACTGATCATGTTGAGGTTGAATATGAAAGGCATCGTCCTCTAAAATGACAAGAGAAATAGGTTTTGTATTTGTTTGTCATGACCTAAATTTGAATCTTATTATGAATTGTTTGGTAACATGAGAAAGTTTGCATTAAGAAATGATTATTTATGTCTAAATGTGACAGATGTCACAGGTGTGTTTGGCCCTCACAATTTGAAAGGTTTGTATGTATGTATATGTATGGGTATATATATGTATATGAATACCAGGTTTGTGTTTGCCTTTTTCTTTAAGTGTGTTGTCAACCATATGTAGTTATAGGGTAGTTCTTTCTCACTAAGTTTCAACTCACACCCTTATAGTTGCAGGTTTTGTCAAAAGTTGTATGGTTGGTTCGGTTCGCCATCATATTCCAAGATCAAGTCTAGCTTTGGTACGCGAAGTGCAAATACTGGAAAAAAAGTAAGTAATCGTCTATCTTGACCTTTTTGTTTCGAGTCAACACTTATGAAAAGTCTTATGTCAGTTAATCTAGAATGTCTATAGTCGTATAGGTCACTTAAGTCCTGAAATTGGTTGTATAATGAAATTTGAAATGATTAAACGTATTTCCTGTTACAATTAAAATTCTGTTGGTAAGGAGTCAAAGTTTAACTAGTTGTGGCTCCTAGAACCTGTGCTAGTCATGTGCTTGGATTTGGGTTGTGACAAGAAATTGCCATTACCGCCACACCCAACAACATTCCCCTAAAAATCAAAGACCCCTAAGACGATGTTATAGGATTGACATGTTGGGCTTACTTGTCGAGCATACAAATCAGCATCACTCCGATACCATCATAGAGGCCATCTTCCATGTGATGTCAAGCACCACCACTCGCTTCGAGTATCCCCAATTGGCCTTGAGCTCCTCCACACGAGCCGTCGTTTCCTAAACCAACATGAAAGTGGGGAATGAAAAGAAATTTGAATAAAAAAGAAATTTAAATATTCTTGAAAAAGCTAGAAGGAGTTGGTTGGAATGAAAAAGGCTATTCTTGCTTCATGAAAGTGGGGAATGAAAAGAACCTTTATGATAGTTGTGGGGTTCCATATGTTTTTGCAAGGAGAAGGAAAAAGGGTAATATGATGATGAAGTGGTTTTGTTATCTGTGACCTGTCTACTGATTTTTATTTTTCTACTGATTCTTTCTTCTTGTTTCGGTCTACTTCGTTTGCTGTGGTTACATGTATGTATATAGTTTTTTTAATTACTTGATTGTTCTATTTCCTTATTATATGGTTTCAAAAATTTATTTATTTATATATTTTGTGGGAATTAATGATTGTTGTGATATTTCACGAATTATTCATAATAGTCACCATAAAAAAGAAAACTAAATTAAGAAGGGACGTTAGTGAAGACAAAGATTATTATTCTTTTTTTTCCCCCACAACTCTTATCATATTCTTTGAGCGCGGATCAAACATTTTCATAAAATTCAAATAAGAGCAAATCGTGATATAAAATACTTTTAATTATGGATATTCAAAACGAATTTCATCCAATTCCAACCAAACCAATTCAATATGATCCAATTAAAATTGACTAAGTAATTGGGTTATTTAGACGAATTTTTGTCAAAATCAATTTGATCAGTTGTTGGATAACTATAGTAACCATTCAATTTAAACCCATCGGTAGACTAGTATATTATATATTATACAAATATTATATGTATTTAACTGTATATTATAGTTGTCTCAATTTAATCTTTAAAAGATTATTATTTTTCAAAATAATTTTTAACTATTAAATTTGAGGTTTAACAAATGTAGAGTTTACAAAATAATTGAATTGAAATAAATGTGATTTTTTAAGTATTAATTTTTTTAAGAATTAAAATGAAATAATTATAATATTTTAGGGACTAAATTAATAATTTATTATATAATTTTTAATTGAATTAGTTTAAGTGGTGAGAGTGATAGCATTATATTTATTGACGAAATTTAAAAGTAGTTAATCGGTATGAGAAAATTTGTTTAAAAATTGCTTCAAATGGAATGACCGCTTTGTAAACATTAACTATGAGCCATTCAAACTTATAGAGAAGGCACTTCGCAGATTGACTTAAAGAGACGTCCACGCCGACAATAATTCAGAAGAAACCCAATAGCTCTATAAAATTGCAAAACTGGAGAGAGAAACACAAGAAAGACCACACCGTTGAGAATACTGAAGAAATGTTGGCAATGCGATGACCTCATTCTTCAGATTCATCCATCCTCCAATCATATACTCTTCTCCTCCTCTTCTGACTGCTTTTCTTATCTCTTTACTTTCTCTGCGCTTGTGGGTACGTAAATCTTGTGAGATTCTAATGTTTAATTTTTTATATATTAGGCCTATTTAGCTGTAATTATATAAATAAAATCATGGGTGTACGAATTCATGGTTACTACAAATGAGTTTGTAGATGGACCATAATATTGCTGTTGCCGACAAGAATGAATCTGAAACGGTAGATTGTGCAGAACTTCCTCTCAACCATGAATCTCATCATTCTGTTTCTTCCAGCCAACCGAATGAACTGGTACTTTGGTTTACTATTAAATGTTTCATATCACAACAAAATGATAGTATAAAATACAAAGTAGTTCAATTATTGCCTATTTTGTTTTATAAATAAAATTCATGTGATAGGTGGAAGATGATGCGATCAGTGACATCAAAGAAATGATTCAAGATAGTGAAGAATGTCTGTCGTCACTTAAATGTTGTATTTAAAGGGTGGCCCATTTATCCGTACACTAAATCAAGCGACTTACACTCCACAAGTTGTTTCCATTGGTCCTTTTCATTACGGCAATGTGTAAGGTTTCAAAACATGGAAAGGCTCAAACAAATATTCTTCAAAAGATTTATAAGACGAGCTGTAACAAGTCTGGACAATTTGGTTGGTTTTGTGAAACATTCAGAACTACACTGCAAAAAAACTATAATTAAGGATGAAATTCAAAGGTGAAATTGGTCAGTCTCAAAATCCGTCTCTGATCAGTTCAAAATTCCGTCCCTGATTCCAATATGGGAAATGCGTGATTAAGGATGGATTCTGACACGGATTATTTAAGTCTCTAACTAAATGTCTGTCCTTAATCTTAGAGATGGATTCGGCAAACCAAAATCTGTCTCTAAGCTTTTTAAATTTTTTAAAATAACTGAAAATTTTAGAGATAGAATTTTCCTATGCCTAAAATCTGTCTCAAATGTCTTTAAGTTAAATGATGTCGTATAAGGATTCTGAGACAGAATTTTCTGTCTCAGTATTCTGTGCCTAAAAATTAACCCTAAAGCCCCCTTTTCCCAGCCCCGCGTCTTCGTCCTCTTTGCAATTCCCTCTTTCAAGCTCTTTCATCCGGCACTCTCTTCTTCTCTCTACCCTCCTTCTCCAGCGCCGGCACAGGCTCGACTTTCTTCGTGCCCCTAAGTCTCTTGGGTACTGTCACTCACTCTCTCCCTCACTCTGTCTCTACTTCGTCATTTAAATTTCCATTTCTTGTCTCCAGTATTAATTGTTCTTCAAATTTTAGTCATCTAATTTGCATGAAGGGTTCGATTTTCTATTGCCAAGGACATTTGGTTCTGGTCTCGTTGGCTGACGAAGGTACGTATATTTTTCTGGTTGTGTCTCTGTTTGATTGTCTCCAATTTGATTGTTGTTTGAATTTCTGGTTTCCTAGTTTTGTTGGGTTTACGGTTTTGAGTTTTGTTGCTTTTTGTGTGATTGAATGAATAAAGTCCAACTGCATCCGAATGTTTTGCATCCATAAGGAAAGCCACCACAATTCACAATAGCTCCTAGAATTTCACTGCCTTTTGAATGCTTCTGAAATTTATGAGAATCTGTGAATATTGCTTTGGGCTTAATTTGGAGTCAATTTTCTCTGAAAGCATGTGTTATGTGTTCAGTTCAAAAATTATATATCACACTTTCTAGTTGACAACATTTGAAATTTACTCACAGGGCCATTGAATATAAATTGTACTTTAAATGATGGCAAAATTTTGCCAGTATTAGTAAGGTGATAAAGGTTGCATGTTGTTGCAACCTTACAGTCTTCGATCTCTCTAGGACTCTCTCTAGTGAGTTAATGAACATAAACTTGGACTCAGTATAAATGTGTCATTATACAGAATTAGATTATATATTTACTAATTTTTGAGAAAGTAAGTCAGTAGAGCTGTGTAAAGAGTTCATAATACTCAAAATAAAGTTTTATAAAGTTAAAATTTTAAAATCTATATAATAAATACCAACTTATATATCTTTCAAATAATTGCATGCTAAAGTAATCAAAATGTATATTTACTTATTATTATTTTTTCTCATTTGAAAATTCTCTCAATTAATTAATTTTTTGTACTTGTTAGAAAACAATGTTATTTTAATTACCTGACACAGTTTAATTAGTTACGGTAATAATGACTATTTGAACCCTAAACACAATAATATTTGATTTTTTAAAATATTAATTTTGGGAAGACTGTACGTTTTGTACTTAATAACAATAAATACAAAAGAAATTAGTCTTTGGTTCGTAGTAAGTGAAACCTCGATAAAACAAAAATGAAAGATTACACACCACATGCTTATCCCTGGTGACCATATATATTAATTTAGTAACCTAGCATGTTTAATAGGGAGGAGGAAATTATTCTCTTAAAAACACTAATTTTTTTTCTTTTTTTTTTGGTGAAAAGGGGGATATATTAAAAGTGAGGTTCAATACAGTACAACAATAAGATAAAGTTCAAAACAGCAGTAATACAATAAAAAGATGTAGAATAATAAAAAGATGTAGAATAAAACTAGCTAGTGCTTAGGTCCTCCATGTAGTGCTGGAAAACAAAAGGAGGAGGAGACAAAAAGATTTCAGAGCGTCTTCCATGGGTTCTCGCGTAGTTTGCCAGTTTGTTAGCACAGACATTTTGGCTTCTATTAAACTTGGTGATCTTGATATTACTAATCTTCAAAATAAGGGATCTGCAATTCATAATCTGATTAAACATGGGGTGGCATGTTAGAATATTTTCATTGATCAAAGAAAGGAGTTCCTGGCAATCCGTTTCAATTTCTAAGTTTTCAATCCCTATGGTTGAGGCTCTGTGGAGGCCAATTTGGATGGCCCATCCTTAAGTAATCAAAGGGTTCCAATGCCAATGAAATTTGCAAAGCCAATGATCCTTCACATTTATCATTTCTGATGATACCGCCAACAAAAATTTCTTTATTTTTTGCAGAGTCGTCAACATGGAGCTTGCACCAGTTTGTTGGTGGTTTAACCCATGCCATGACAAGGAAACTTACCCATATTGTCAAGAAACACTTGCACAGCCGCAACCTCCAGCTAGCATTCATACCTCCACATGCACCTACCTCTGTTTTTCAACATCCACCTACCTTCCAGATCCAGAAGTCCACATTGTCTGCACCTTCCAAGTTTCAATCTTCAACCTCTGCCAGCTACGTCCATGTGCCATTGTTCCCCTAGAATTAGTATAAATAGGTTAAGGGTTCATTGTAATAAATGAGAATCAGGGCATTAGAAACTTTAAGTTTCTTTTTTTTTCTTCTTCTGCTCTGCCCCCCTTTTCCCTGAGCCATATTTGGTATCAGAGCAAGGTTCCAGAGAGAGGGAACGCCTGAAAAGCTCCTGAGATTCACTGTCGAAGTTTTCCGGCGACGTCGAAATCTGCCAACTTCGAAAGTCCCATCTCCGGCGCTCTTTCGGGAAAAATGACGTCGGAATAGTGATCGGAAGGGTCGAAAACCTTGGACTGGAGAAGATCAACGCCGCCTGACCTTCGACGCGCTCGCACGCGCCACCGTCGGAAGATCACGCGCCGGCAATCAACTCCACGCGCCACACGCGCCTGCCAGAGGTTGAAGACGACCACGTCATCAGCCACGTCATCACCACGTCATCCGCTGCAACCAATCATATATTGCCACGTGTCACCTCGGCCACGTGTCCAAGCTGATTCGGTTGCCACGTCATTAGCCACGTCATCACCACGTCATCCACTCCAATCAATCAGAGTTTGTCACGTGTCGGAACTGCCACGTGTCACAGCTGATTCGGTTGACACGTCATCATCCACGTCATCAGTTCAGCAAATCAACGATTGCCACGTGTCAAGTGTTGCCACGTCACCACAATTTTTCAGATTCCCATATTGACCCCGGAAGTCTTGCAAAATCTTATTTTTTACCCCTATACTTTCTAAAATTCCACTTTTGCCCCAAACTTTCTGAAATTACAGATTTACCCCAGAACTTTCTAAAATTCCACTTTTCCCCGGATCTTTCTGAAATTACAGATTTACCCCAAAACTTTCTAAAATTCCAATTTTGCCCCGGAACTTTCTAAAATTACAGATTTACCCCAGAACTTTCTAAAATTCTAATTTTACCCCAGAGCTTTTTGATATTATACTTTTACCCTCACAACTTTCTGAAATTTTATTTTTTACCCACAGTTATTTTCAAAATTTCACTTAATCTTCTTCAAAAAAAAAGTTCATTTTAGCCCCTAAATCTTCTTAAAAAAAAAGAAATTTCACTCCAATCCCACAATTTTTCTTAATTTTCTTATCCATCCCCAATTTTCTACAACCAAACTTCAAACTTTTCTCCTTCCCTAGCCAACAGAAATGCCTCCAAGAAGCAGGCGTGCACAAGAAATTGAATTGAACGAGATGAGAAATCAACTTCAACAGTTGCAAGAAACAGTGTATGCCCAGCAAACATGGCTTGAGACCCAGAAAGATCGTCGATGCAAAAATTCAAATAACAGCAGTTCATCAACAACTTACAATCGCTACTCCGACAATGTTAGAATGAAAATTCCTGAATTCGATGGGAATAACCAACCTGAAGAATTCAAAGACTGGCTTAAAAAGGTTGAACGGATTTTTGAGTATAAGGAGGTCCCAGAAGATCAAAAGGTGAAAATTGTTGCCATTAAACTCAAGAAGTACGCTTCTTTTTGGTGGGAAAATCATAAGAGAAAGCGCGAACATGAAGGGAAGTGCAAGATTCGAACTTGGAAGAAAATGCGACGCAAGTTAACCCGTAAATTCTTGCCTGAACAAACAGGGTTTATGGGAGTGTCACTTATTTCTATCCCTACTTCATCACAAATTCTTGAAAAGGAAGAGGAATCTATACCGACAGGGTCAGTACATGATAGTGATGTCATACCAGATGACGATGATGACATATTAACAGAGCCAGTATATGACAGCGATATCATGCTAGAAGAGCCAGTATATGACAGCGATATCATGCCAGAAGAGCCAGTATATGACGATGATATCATGCCAGAGGAGTCAGTATATGATAGAGAAGTCAAGTTGACAGAATCAGCATATGACAGTGATGTCATGATAGCAGAACAAGCATATAACAGTGATGTCTTGCCAACAGAGCCAATATATGCTAGTGATGTCACTCCAGCAGAGCCAATATATGATAGTGAAGTCACGCTGACAGACCATGATGAGACACTGTTAATTCATCGAAACCTGCATATAACGCCAGCAAAAGACGAGTCTTGGTTAAGTCACAACATCTTCTATCCTATTGAAGATAAAATTTGTGATATCAACATTGGCAACAAAAGTTATGACAATATTGTGACCGACTACATGGTGGAAAAGTTGGAGGAATTATCCGTTAATCATTCGTATCCTTACAAATTTCATCAAAAAGAAGTTTGTTGTGATATTGTGCCTACGAATGATTGTCATCTTCTTTTGACAAGACATTGGCAAGTTGATCGTTTTGTCCAAAACGACGGCCATATAAACATATACTCTATTAAAAAAAATGGAGTAAAAGAGATGTTAGTGCCAATGCCACCTAGTGAATGCAATAAGAACAAACTAGAAAGATACGATTTCACTTTTTTACCGGTCTTTCTAGTTGTAATTCCAGAAGACAATCCACCAGGAGTGCCACCTAAGAGAGACAACGACATCTAGCAAGACTTGAGAGCAAGACTCGAGGGCGAGTCTCGTCCAACCCAGGGAGAATGACAAGGAAACTTACCCATATTGTCAAGAAACACTTGCACAGCCGCAACCTCCAGCTAGCATTCATACCTCCACATGCACCTACCTCTGTTTTTCAACATCCACCTACCTTCCAGATCCAGAAGTCCACATTGTCTGCACCTTCCAAGTTTCAATCTTCAACCTCTGCCAGCTACGTCCATGTGCCATTGTTCCCCTAGAATTAGTATAAATAGGTTAAGGCTTCATTGTAATAAATGAGAATCAGATTAAGCTTTGCATTAGAAACTTTAAGTTTCTTTTTTTTCTTCTTCTGCTCTGCCCCCCTTTTCCCTGAGCCATGCCATTAAAGGTTTAGGAATTGAGTTTTATTTCTTAGAAGTAAAATTATAAGAAGTCCAAAATTCAACACAGTCGGAGAAAATTTTATTTCTAGTTGAGGTTGGATTGAAGGGGATGTTTTTGAATGTATGGTGGTTTCTTGCTATCCAGATTCCTCTTAGACAATAGGAGAAGAGGGTGTTCCATGGAATGTCAAAGAATTTGGTTGTGGTAGCTTTGATATTTGTATTTAGGCAGCTCTTATATTCAAGTTGCAAGAAATTCTGGGAGAGCGGGTACAAGGAGTTCCATATTGGTTTTATTATCCTTTAGTCTCTGAGTACATGAAGGTGCGTTTCAGGTTCAAAGTTACAAAGAGGGCATGAATTATTATGTGTGGGGTTTACTTTGGTTAAGGTTGTGCTGAACATGAGTCCTTGGTGAGTTGTTTACCAGAGATGGAATATTTCTCTGGGATGACCTTTCAATTTCCAAAGATGTTTGAAGATATTGTTGTTTTGGGGAAGGTGTCTTTGAGGGGGAAAGCGATCTTTGATGATAAAATTGTAAGCTGATTTAGAATTAAATTGGCCATCCTTAGAAAGTTTCCAGGTAATAGTGTCTTTGGCTAATGTATTCCAGTTTTGGATTGGGAGGGATTTAATTTCAAGGATGGTTCTTTCGGGGAGAGGAGGAAGACTTTGGAAATTCTAGGAGTGAGAGTGCGTAGATATTTGGAGAATATTGCTAACTGTTTTTTCATAGTCAATTTTTAGAAGGGGACTTATAAATTGCGATCTAAGATTTTGTCTCAACCAAACGTCTTCCCAGAGTTTCGTGTTCATTCCATCACCAATATTGATTCCGGTGCAAAAATTATAAAGGGGAAGAAATTTCTGTAGATTTCATGCTTTTTTGTTCGAAATTCCTTTCTCTTATTTGTGGGAGAAAACCTTACACCATAGGCTACTAGAGCGAGTTTGAAAGTGCCAGATCCTTTTTCTCTAAAGTTGAGGTCTTTTAATAAAATATACATCATTTATATTCCTTTTTTTCTTTTCTTTTCTTTTCATTTTCCCTTTGTGGATATCAAACACACACCTAACCTTTGCTTTTAAATTTTTTTCTAATTTGATTAATTGTAATGAAAATTAATGAATGAGTTCGTTAATTACAAAAAATTAATAAATTTCAAAATGAGTTGATTAATTATACTGCGTAACTATGTGATTTCACAATAGTCATCTACTGTCTCTGTTGCTATTGTATTCCCTTGTATTAGAGACTTCTTATGATATCTAGGCATCAATGATACATATTGTATTCCCTATTAATGCAGCATATTTTTTAAGCTAAAATACCTTTTATTAATCTTGTAAAACTATTTTTTTACATTTTGTGATACCTTTCGATGTTGTTGATTCAGGATAAAATGACATAATAAATATTTTATTTTCTTCTAAAAAATTCAATATGTATTTAAATTAATGGATGATATTTTAATAAAAGAAATATATATTGGATTGGGTTAACCAATATAAAAAAAAGAACTGTTTCAAACCTCTATAAACAGAAAAATATAAAATTACACTAAAGTGTAACAATTTCACAATTAAAGGGGAGTGTATATTTTGAACACAGAGGGGATGACAACGTAATTTGGAATACTTGCAGGGAAAAGAAGTATAGTGCTCTAAAACAAAATCATCCTTCGGAAATGATCATGTAAACACAGATAGAGTAGCAAATTAAAATTTATGATTTTGTCTTGATTAATGCATATTAATCAAGAAGCATGTTAGTTGAATCAGATTTATTACCTTTCCGGCAGGAATTTGTTGCAGAAGTTGGTCGTAAGAGCCAGCTCGTCTGCCTGCTTTGTCTACAAAGGCTTGGAACTCATAAGAAACATTGAGACCATACTGCAACAAATGATTTACTGCAGCATAGAATACTTCAATGAAATACCCATCGACATGTTCCACTTGGTTTGTGAGAGAGTTCAGTTTGACGTTCACAAACTGGTTAAAACCATAATTCATAGGCATCCCAACTATTAACTTCTTCCCTCCCAAGGGTGAAGCAGTAGCTTCAAACTGAACAGTTAAGAGAAAAAGACAAGTAACGAGGCAGCCATAAACTAGTCAAACACTTTTATCAAACTTATAAACTAGTCAAATAAATTATAATTTTTTTTTACTGTGGACAAAGCCTCAATTCCGCCTCCAACCAAAACTTGTGGCGTCTCAAGTACACACCCTGAAAACTTGAGATTTCGTAAATATTTGCTTGTGTTTACTTTTGAACTTCACTCCTACTTCATACAATTCGCTAAGTCTGTACAGAACAACGTGACATCTTGCCTGTTCAAATGGCTTTCTCGAATGTTCCTTTCTTTGTAAGGTGGTCCGGGAAGTTCTCTATTCATGTCATTTTTCATTTTTTTCTAAATAGGAGAGTTGTACGTTTCCTTCTTTTCTCCATTTTTCAATCATTTTCACATTTTGTCATTCATTTTCACTTTTTTATCATCATTTTTTATTTACTTTTTACATTTTCCTTTTTTTGATTATTTCTTTATTTTTCCAGTGATTTTTGAATGTTTTTAGGTTTCTTTATTTTATTGTTATGTTTTTATCCTTTTTATATTTTTAAATCATAATTTTTATTTGCTTTTATTTTCTTATTA
This sequence comes from Biancaea sappan, assembly GCA_037074585.1. NCBI lineage: Eukaryota > Viridiplantae > Streptophyta > Magnoliopsida > Fabales > Fabaceae > Biancaea > Biancaea sappan. The sequence continues at coordinate 38,503,693 of CM073501.1, read as the reverse complement.
CCTTTATAATTTTTTTTATTTTTATTTTTATTTTGTTTACATATTTTTAATTTTTTTGTTTTTTAATTTTTATATTTTTGTGGTTAGATTTTATTTTTAGTATAAATTGGTCGCCACAGTTTTCAAAATTTTGTAAAAAAATCTCCACTATCAAAATCTGTTAAGCTTACGTGCATTTCATGCTCATGCAAATAAAATGCATATGTGGTATAAGAGCATATCATCATCATCATCATCAAATCTACCTCCCTCACACACATGCCGATATCCATCTTCGTTGAATCCGATTTATATACTTGCTGGATGCTATTAGTGTTGTCACAAGTTATTGAAGGAATAGAAGAAAATCATGGCTGGTGCGAAAGGAGAGGGACTACGGCTATTTGTAAATAATAATGGACTTCTTGATGATGTTGGATACATTATGCAAGGTGGTGAGAGAGATGTACCAAAAGAAAAAAATACAAAAAAGTAAAAAATTTGCCATAAAATATACTTCAAAAGCACCATCTTCTTCTGATGTTCGTCAATCACCCAATTTCCAGCAGATGCTAATTCCAGCAATTTCAGATATATAGGCGGATGAAAGACTTCAACTTAGTCCAAGAAGAAGGAGATTGATCAAGGACTGGCAACAACAGAGCAATGGATGAGTACAGTTTAGAGAGATGTTCATGAGTGGAAGGAACACAATCCTATTGCACAACACATGAAGGAATGCCGCTCCCTTCTTTGGCCCCTGGCCAAGAAAGTTTCATGGCTCTGTGGCCTGCCCCTTGGCCAAGGAGGAGAGCGGCATTCCACATGAAGGGGGTGGGGGTGAGGGGGAGATCTAGAGAGAGAGAGAGAAGGTGATGACGTATGCTGACATGGCTGTAATAGGTTTGATGTGTCACATCACATGTACATTTTATTTAACACGTAAGCTTGGAATGGAAACCACAAAAATTTTATTATTTTCGAGCTCAACATTAGTTAGAAATATGAAGAAAAAAACACTCAAAAATTATAATTTTTGATTGATTTCTAATAGCATTATCAAAACAAGCCAAAGCCCGCGGGTTGACCTGTGCTCGTGTCATATTTAGACGGGTTTGGACATGAGTTTTTAGCCCGCTAAGTCTACGGGTTAATCTTTTTTAAAATTTTTTACATAATTATATTATTTAATATATAAATAACTATACTTTATTGTATTTTTATATTTTATGACATTATATTCAATAATTATAATAAATTTGAATATAAAAATTTTTGTAATTTTTTAAAAAAATATAAAATTTTTAAATTTAAATATAATATAGTTAATTTAAAAAGAAAATATAAAAGTTAAAGTTATTGATTATTTAAAAACATTAAAGAAATAATATTTTACATGTATAAATTATATTTCAATAAAAAAATTATTAAATTTTTTATTAAAATATTTTAATATTATATTTTTAAATATTTTTTTAAGAAAAAAGCCTAGCACGCAGGCCAGATGTGGAGCTTGGACATCAGATTTTAAGCTGGTCAAAAAAGGGCTAATCTAGACCCTTTTTCAATCAACCTATTTTGACAATGCTAATTTCTAGAGACAAGCTGTTGGTAAAATGCTAGTAAGAAATTGTTTTCCGACTACACAAGTGATTGTTTCTGACTATCTTGTAGTCAGATAGTTAGTTTTGTTATTTAAACAAAAAACTTTAAATGTACGACTCCTTTTTAGAAAAAATACAATAAAAATTTATTGTCATTCTCAAAATGTGGATTCAAATAAATTGAAATAAATAATACGAAACAAATTAGAATAATCAACATGAAATAATCTCAACAAAAAACATTACAATGGAATACATCTTCATTGGTGTCAAGGAAATTCACTCATATGGTCAAGGAAATACACTCATTTTTCAACCTCCCCACATGCACCTACCTCACCTACCTTCAAGGAGTCCACAATATCTGCACCTCCCAAGCTGCCAGATTCAACCCCTTCCAGCTGTGCCCATGTGACCTTGTTCCCCTAGAATTAGTATAAATAGGTTAAAGCTTCATTGTATTGGAAGCCAGAATCAAGTAGCTTTTGAAACTTTGAAGTTTCTTTTCTTCTTCTGCTCTGCCCCCCTTTTTCCCTGAGCCATATTTGGTATCAGAGCAAGGTTCCAGAGAGAGGGAACGCCTGAAAAGCTCCTGAGATTCACTGTCGAAGTTTTCCGGCGACGTCGAAATCGGCCAACTTCGAAAGTCCCATCTCCGGCGCTGTTTCGGGAAAACTGACGTCGGAATAGTGATCGGAAGGGTCCAAAACCTTGGACTGGAGAAGATCAACGCCGCCTGACCTTCGACGCGCCCTCACGCGCCACCGTCGGAAGATCACGCGTTGGCCATAAACTCCACGCGCTACACGCGCCTGCCAGAGGTTGAAGACGACCACGTCATCAGCCACGTCATCACCACGTCATCCGATCCAACTAATCATATATTGCCACGTGTCACCTCGGCCACGTGTCCAAGCTGATTCGGTTGCCACGTCATTAGACACGTCATCACCACGTCATCCACTCTAATCAATCAGAGGTTGCCACGTGTCGGAACTGCCACGTGTCATAGCTGATTCAGTTGCCACGTCGTCAGTCCACCAATCAAAACTTGCCACGTGTCTAACTGTCACCAATTACCAGTTGCCACGTGTAAAGTTGTGCCACGTCACCCAAAATTCCAGATTTTCATATTGACCACGAAAGTTTTGTGGAAACTCATTTTTACCCCCAAAACTTTCAGAAATTACGAATTGACCCCAGATCTTTCCAAAATTCAACTTTTACCCCTGATTGTTCTGAAATTTCATTTTGGCCCCAGACATTTCTGAAATTCCACTTTGGCCCTAGATATTTTCGAAATTTCACTTTGTGCCTCAGAACTTTCTGATATTATAATTTAACCCTCACAACTTTCTGAAATTTTATTTTTTTTTTGCCCACAATTATTTTCGAAATTACAGTTTGACCCACTTTTCATAAATTACCTTTTGGGCCCCTTAAGTTTTTTTTTTAGAAATTACAGATTCACCCCAATTCTTTCCAAATCATAGATTGGCCCCAATATTTTCCAAAAAATTACAGATCAACCTGACATTTTTTTTTTTAAAAAAAGTTCATTTTTAAATCTTCTAAAAAAAAGAAATTTCACTCCAATCCCACAATTTTTCTTAATTTTCTTATCCATCCCCAATTTTCTACAACCAAACTTCAAACTTTTCTCCTTCCCTAGCCAACAGAAATGCCTCCAAGAAGCAGGTGTGCACAAGAAATTGAATTGAACGAGATGAGAAATCAACTTCAACAGTTGCAAGAAACAGTGTATGCCCAATAAACATGGCTTGAGACCCAGAAAGATCGTCGATGCAAAAATTCAAATAACAGCAGTTCATCAACAACTTACAATCGCTACTCCAACAATGTTAGAATGAAAATTCCTGAATTCGATGGGAATAACCAACCTGAGGAATTCAAAGACTGGCTTAAAAAGGTTGAACGGATTTTTGAGTATAAGGAGGTCCCCGAAGATCAAAAGGTGAAAATTGTTGCCACTAAACTCAAGAAATACGCTTCTTTTTTGTGGGAAAATCTTAAGAGAAAGCGCGAACACGAAGGGAAGCGCAAGATTCGAACTTGGAAGAAAATGCGACGCAAGTTAACCCGTAAATTCTTGCCTGAACAAACAGGGTTTATGGGAGTGTCACTTATTTCTATCCCTACTTCGTCACAAATTCCTGAAAAGGAAGAGGAATCTATACCGACAGGGTCAGTGCATGATAGTGATGTCATACCAGATGACGATGATGACATATTAACAGAGCCAGTATATCACAGCGATATCATGCCAGAAGAGCCAGTATATGACAGCGATATCATGCCAGAAAAGTCAGTATATGACGATGATATCATGCCAGAGGAGTCACTGTACGATAGAGAAGTCAAGTTGACAGAATCAGCGTATGACAGTGATGTCATGATAGCAGAACAAGCATATAACAATGATGTCTTGCCAACAGAGCCAATATATGCTAGTGATGTCACTCCAGCAGAGCCAATATATGATAGTGAAGTCACATTGACAGACCATGATGAGACACTGGTAATTCTTCAAAGCCTGCATATAACGCCAGCAAAAGACGAGTCTTGGTTAAGTCACAACATCTTCTATCCTATTGAAGATAAAATTTGTGATATCAACATTGGCAACAAAAGTTATGACAATATTGTGACCGACTACATGGTGGAAAAGTTGGAGGTATTATCCGTTAATCATTCGTATCCTTACAAATTTCATCAAAAAGAAGTTTGTTGTGATATTGTGCCTACGGATGATTGTCATCTTCTTTTGAGAAGACATTGGCAATTTGATTGTTGTGTCCAAGACGACGGCCATATAAGCATATACTCTATTAAAAAAAATGGAGTAAACGAGATGTTAGTGCCAATGCCACCTAGTGAATGCAATAAGAACAAACTAGAAAGATACGATTTCACTTTTTTACCGGTCTTTCTAGTTGTAATTCCAGAAGACAATCCACCAGGAGTGCCACCTAAGAGAGACAACGACATCCAGCAAGACTCGAGGGCGAGTCTCGTCCAACCCAGGGAGAATGTCAAGGAAATTCACTCATATGGTCAAGGAAATACACTCATTTTTCAACCTCCCCACATGCACCTACCTCACCTACCTTCAAGGAGTCCACAATATCTGCACCTCCCAAGCTGCCAGATTCAACCCCTTCCAGCTGTGCCCATGTGACCTTGTTCCCCTAGAATTAGTATAAATAGGTTAAAGCTTCATTGTATTGGAAGCCAGAATCAAGTAGCTTTTGAAACTTTGAAGTTTCTTTTCTTCTTCTGCTCTGCCCCCCTTTTTCCCTGAGCCAATTGGTTTCCAATTTTCCATCAATTTCATCCAATCATATTCATCCACTGATTTTTCTATTCCTATACTTCACACACCAAAGTCCAAAACATCCAATGCAATAACTTATCCAAAATATCTCATGCTGAAGATTGGCAACACCCTACCTCCTTAGCCTCTGGATAGCTCATTTTGTTTTGTTTCTGTTCTTTCTGGTTGTTGTATTCCTTACTTGTTCCTATTTTTCTTGTGTTGTAGTGTTTTTACGTTTATTGTAGTGCTTAAATTTCTTTTCTTGTTCGGACATTCTATGTTGCCGAATCTACTTAGAACAGTTTAAACTGTTACTGAAAGTGTTCTAAAAAACACTTTTTATAAAAACTGTGGCTACTGGGACAAATATTGTGCTTGTCCCAGCACTGAATCTGCTCGCCTTTATAGCATGTCTTGTATGTGTTTAATCTTCATTTAATATATTTACTTCATTTCACCAAAAGAAAAAAAGAAGTAACTTATCAAAATTTTTAGGTAAAGCAGTGACAAATCAAAACTTTAAAAGTAAACCATCTACAAGAAAGAGTTTAATAACAACCATCTAGCAAAATTGTAATTAGAGTTCAAACGCAACTTACTGCATTGCAAGTTTCACAATTCCTAACCACAAAACATCCATGTATATCACACAAACATGAAGCATCCTTCCTATAGTTTATTCATGAATAAAGAGTTTAACAAATGGGCGAGGCTACATGTAGCTCCCAACTGTGGGATTTAAATTTAGTGGGTCTTAAGACTTGTACTGGTTTTCAGTTAGATAAATTATTTTAATATTAAATAAAATTTTCTAAATTGACATGTACAGGGAAGTCCGCAGGTAACTGTGTATTATAATTGCCTTATGAGGCTCTAATGTTTAGTTCTTATTATATTAGGACTATTTAGTTGCAAGTCATTGGTTGCTAAATGAGTTTGTAGACATTCAACATGAACGATAATATTGCTGTTGCCGACAAGAATGAATCTGAAATGGTAGATTTGGCAGAACTTCCTCTTGACCATGAATCCGATCTTTCTGTTTCTTGCAACCAACCAAATGAACAGGTACTTTGTTTTATTATTACATGGTTTCATATCACAACAAAATGATTGTGGAAAATGCAAAATAATTCAGTTATTGCTAATATTTTTTTTTTCTAAAATCAAACGTGATAGGCAAAAAAAGATAATGTGACCTCGAGGAAATGATTGAAAAAAGTGAAGATGGTCTGTTGTCACCTACATGCTGTATTTACAGGGTGTCCCATGTGATTCGTAAACTAAAACAAGAAGATTACACTCCAAAGATTGTTTCGATTGGTCCTTTTTATCATGGCTGTCTGAGATTCCAAAACATGGAAGGCCACAAACAGATATTTTTCAAAAGATTTATGCAGAAAATAATGACAAGTTTCGATGATTTGGTCAATTTTGCAAAACTTTCAGAACCAAACGTTCGGGCTTGCTACTCAGAAAACATCAAACATAACAAGGAAGCCCTTGTGAAGTTGATTTTAGTGGATGGCGGTTTCATAATTGAGCTCTTCATGAGTCACTATAAGGAGGATTTAAATAGTGATGCTAAACTTTCAAAACCATTGTTGAAGGACACTATAACCTTGGATTTGCTTTTACTAGAGAATCAACTTCCATTCTTTTTTCTTGAAGAGCTATTCAATATAGCATTTCCCCTTGATATTCGTGGTGGCGATGTCCCCTCATTTCGCAAGCTCACATATGACTTCTTTATCAATTATAACATATAGAAACTAGAGCCCAATTCTAATGAGACAATTAAGAACTTCACAGATCTTTTTAGGCTTTTTTTCTGACCAAGAAGGAAATATCCAAGAAAGCCATTTGGAAGGGAAGGAAGTAATGTTCTTAAATATAGTGTGAGCGAATTACATGAAGCAAGAGTAAAGTTTAGAGTAAATGAAAGGAAGTGCTTACTAGAACTCAATTTTTAGGGCATGTTCTTGAGATCCCACGAGTTTTTATAGAAGATGGAACTGAGACTTTGTTCTGTAATATGATAGCTTTAGAGCAATGTCACTATCCTTTTGATTCTTACATTTCTGACTATGCTCTTATATTGGACTGCCTCATCAACACATCTAAAGATGTGGACATTCTCATTCATAAAGGAGTAATTAGTAACTGGCTAGGCGAATCTAATGATGTTGTCAAAGTATTTAATGGCCTTGGGATAAATATCACCTATGTGAATTTCAATTCTTATTACCTTGATATTTGAAAAAGCTTAAATAGGTTCTATGAAGGAAGGCAACTTTGAGACATGATTACTGCAAGACACCTTAATTGGCAAACAGCTGCTTCCATTGCTGCTATCATGCTCTTTTTCTCACCCTTGCTTAAACCATATTTTCTATCTTGAAGTAGATTCAAAGCTTGTAAGATTCTATAATTTTGAGTGTTTTGTTCTTGAACTTTGTTATGTTCAAGCCCTATTGGTAATTTACATGGTAGTCTTTGGTATTGTAGCTTTTGTTGAAAGTAGAAACTGCACCATGTAGCCAGTGATTAATTTTAATCTTTATTCTCCGTTTTATGTGACGATTGTATTCTATCATAGCTGTTTATATTGTTTCTTTCGAATCGTTTTTAAGAATGTAAATGTACAAATTTGCTCTTAAAGTTGGTGATAGATACTTTTTATAATGTAACTGAGAAGATGGATATAAATGTTAGCTTTTGTGTTCTATATAGTGGAAAGTTTCTCTTTCTCACTCTCTCTCACTCTCTCTCTCTCTCTCTCTCTCTCAGTCTCTCTCTCTCTCTCTCTCTCTCTGTGTGTGTGTGTGTGTGTGTGTGTGTGTGTGTGTGTGTGTGTTCTGATCAATAAAACAGTACTCACCGAGAGGAGAAGGAAGAAAAAGAGTTTACGTCCTTACCTTTCAGGATTTCCAACATAAACAGCTCCCACTATCTCTCATCCTTTATGCTTCTGTTTGGCCTTTCACTTCTGAGCTTTCTCTCCCATCTCTATCTTTTGTTTTGATCTCTCTCTGTCTCTTATTTTGTTTTTCGCACTCCTGAGCTCTCTCTCTCTGTGACTGGCCTTTCTCTCTCTGTGATACAAAAAATAGGAGACTGAAACCTCTCTTACTCGCGTCTCCTTCCTCTAAGGCTTTTACTGTGCGTGTGTGCGCCTTGTTTTCTGCCATGAAAACAGAGTACCCCCTCACATCTATTTTATTAGCCTAACAAGGTGGTATCTTACATTTGTTTTGTAGGATATCACACAATCAATGCCTCTTTCTATTCATGTGAGTCCCTTTTCAGGCATTTTTACCGTGGTACTATTGTTTTTAAAAAAATTTCTGCGTAAACTAACTATTGAAAAGTATTTCCCTATATACTAATTTTTTGGCTAATTCGACCAACTCGTAGTCGAATTTAGTGGGGAAATGCAGCAAATTTGACCAAGCTTTGGTCGAATTTGCTGCAGCTTATTTTTTTATTAATTTCACCATCAAATTCGATCAGCCCCTAGTCGAATTTGGTACCACTTTTTTAAATTTTTTTATTGAAAATTAAAATTATAAAAAAATTAAAATTATATAATAAATAAATACATGGTTATTTTATTTTATACATGATTATTTTATTTTTATATAATATTTAGTTTCATTTTATATTAAAAAAGACAGATAAATTAGATAAAAATAATTTTTAATAATTTGAAAGTTTTATTTTAATTATTATTTTCTTAGATTTTAAGAATATTCTCAAATTTTATATTTTAAATGAATAAAAATATGAAAATATATAAATTGTAATGGAAAAGTAGATATTAAAAAATAAAAAATACCAATTACAATTATCATTAATTAAATTTATTATTATTAAAATGAGAAACAATGTCGTTCAATGAACCAACTAATTTTAATTAACGTGAATAATAAATGAACTAATTAGTAAATTATGAAATCATATTTATTCTAAAAATATTCATGTATATTGTTTATTTTTACTTTATACAAATAATGTTATTTATTTTTACAAATGAAATTATGTATCTATTTTATCATTTATTTGTTAATTATTAAATTGGCCTACATAATTAATTTTTGTATTAAATTAAGTTAATGATATTTTTTATTTAGCTATCTTAAAATTATAATTTATCAATTTATAATATTAATAAAATACATTATTTTTTTATTGTTATGACAATAATGAGATTGTCATTTGTTATTTTATTAAATTAACATATATAATTATTATTAATGTGTAATGGTTTTCATAATACTTTGAATAAAATGTATTTAATTATTGTTAGCAATTTAAAAGATTTAAATTAATATTTTTTAATTATTTGTTGACAATTTTAAGAATATTCATAATTTATATATTTTTTTTAAGTTTTAATGACTCAATATGTAACTATATTAATACTAATTTTTGTTTAATTTTTTTTATTATAGTTTGTAATTTTGTATAGATGTATATCTATAATTTTAATTATAGATTTTAATTTTGTTTATTAAATAATTTTTTTTCTGAAATATTTTTCTGTTTACCCCAAACCACATACGACAAAATAATAGTCTAACAATTTGGAATGAGAATTTTTTTAAAAATCTCAATAGATAATATAATCGTACAAATAAAATATTATTTAATCTGATTGGTCTGGTAAGACAGGACGAGATGGGCATGTTGATTGATTGTGTCCGGTTTGTCTGCAGATTCCACATCGTGAAGGTTCTCCACGTTGTCTATAATCCATTGAACTATTAATGCGCGTTGAGTTTGGGCGTCCTTGCTTTCGAGTCATTTGAGGGTGAGGCAGCACCTTCTATCCATTGTAGACTGGCCAATCTTCTTGACTTCCGATTGGATAAAATTTTTCCTCATATGCTTTCAATATAGTTTCCAATCGAAAAACATTGTTGACCAGTCGATTGTAGTCAAAACCCCACTTTAAACATGCCGCTATTGCATGTTGACATGGAAAGTACAGAGCTTGAAATTCTCCACAATCGCACTTTCCAACACTAAGATCCAGCTTGCAAGTACGCCTAAACTGTCTGTTTAGTTCATCAAGTGGTTCTTCCACTTCGAATAAAGACCTTTGTGGATTGAAATCAATCACTACACACCTTCTTGTGCGTTCGCGATTTATTTGCAAATCTTTCGTCACAATCTCTGAGAAGTCGGTGTTTTGAGCTGAAATTTGTGCCTGTATGGTCGTAGCTCGTGTTGTGAAATATTCTACTAATTTATATAGGGTTGCTTTTACCAATCCGAGCACAGGCAAGTGCCGCATCCTGAGGAAGATGCCATTCATGCACTCGACAAGGTTTGTAGTCATTTGACCCCATCGGAGACCTTCTGTGTCGTACGCACGAGACCACTGTTCCAGTGGTATATCTACTATATAGTCTACGCCTGTGTCACAGCAGGTTCGTATAGCTGCTAGCTCTGTATCCACCCGATGGCGCTCAAAATAGTATCCTGTTATCCATATACACAGTCTCAGTTGAGAAACTAAGTATACTATTAGTAAAAAAAAAAAGAGCAAACCTATATTAATAAACTTTTCTCGTCAGTATTTGTTGTACGTTTCTTTTTTGACGTTGTCACCCAAATGACGAATGCAGAACTTTCAATGAGCATATGGTGGTTTTCACCCAGTTTCTGCATCTTCCAAAGCCGCCGACGCACCCTTTTCTCTATCTGTGATAATGCAAAGATCTCGTCGATTCTTAGTCACGTGTGTTTTCAAGTGTGACAAGAAAAATTGATACGCCTCTTTGGTCTCACCCTCGACCAATGCAAATGCCATTGGAACTATCTTTCTGTCCCCATCTTGTGATACAGCTATTATCAATTGTCCCGTATACTTTCCATATAAATGTGTCGCATCCATTTGTAGTATAGGCTTCAGATGGACGAAAGCATCAGTGCACAGCTTGAAGGTCCAAAAAAGACTACGGAAATAAACCTTTCCATTTTGGTTACGCGTTGGTGGGTGAGTGTCCAACTCGTACACAATTCCAGGATTAAAATGATGGACAACGTTTAACCACCATGGTAACAAATTGTAGGACCGTTTCCAACCTTCGAAAACATATGACAAAGCTTTATGTTTTGCAAGCCAAGCCTTCTTGTATGATACAGTATAACCAAATGTGTTCCTTATTATGGTTATTATTTGGCTAATCGCTAGATCACCTTTTTCAGAGACCAAAGGAGTAATACAAGAGGCTATCAGATCGGAGTCTAGCTTTTCATGATCTTGAGACATTATAGCCGACAGATACGTATGGTCTCCATTGTACTTGGTGATCCTATACAGGTGTGCAGGTGATTTTTTCACTGCTCTGACCCTCCACTCGCAGCCATTTCCATAATTCGTGCACCTGTAATCTTCGGTCCCACACTTTGACAGTGTTACTCGAAACGTTTGGTGTGTTTGAACAGCATAGAGTTTCACTGCCCGTTTTAAACTAAGGACATCTGCAAACCGCATATCCTTACATAACTCCTGTTGAATATTAATAGGGGCCAACGCATTGGTATGCCAAGTGTCGTCGTTTCCCATTCGATCAACGTCAACGTAATGTAAAAAAGTTGATGATGTGTCCGTCATGAGAGCCATATCCGACGGTGTAATTACGTCTACGATATCGTCGTCATCGTCATCGCTGTGATTGTCAAAATTTTCTTGATCGTAGTCGGGATCATTTAACTCGTCTGATATGTTATCTTCTAAGCCCATGTCATACGCAGCAGATAGTAAAAGTGGTTGATCTGATGAACTTGGCTGTGAGTAGTACTGTGGGATTGAGAGAGTCGTTGGATCACATAGTTGATAGTCTAAACCGTGCTGTACTTGAGACAACAAGTCTAGATTTGTCATGTAGGTTGATATGGTAGTGCTCAGATCAATTTCCACTATACTGAGCTCCACCAATAATTCCATCATCGCCTGATCTTGAAAGTGATCGAGGTGTGTAATCACCGCAGCTTGAAGTTGATAGTCATTTTCTATTTTCACCTTTCGATAACGAAGTGGCGACAATTTTACAGGACATCGATACCAATCCTTGCTCACAGCCTGGTTATAGAGTAAGCTACATTGAACACGTAGACAGTCTTTAAACTCATCCATGGTAATTCCTTCGGACAGCCGCATCATCGTCATATTTTCAGACATGAAAGTGTCACCCTCGTCTGAGATAGTAATTTCTCCGTGAAGATGTACATACGCAGTAATCTGCCGACTCATTCTGTTTGGATAGAGCAGAATAATGGAGAAGAAATTTTTTGCTATCTGAGAGTAATAAATTTGAAGACAAAGGGATTTTCGCAGTAGTGATTCGATGAACTTCATTACGTATATATAGAGAATGAATTGAATGTTCATATCGCAGAAACGTCATGTGTAAATATAAAATAGTATTAATGAAACGACGTTACAATGCATAATTACAGTTGGTTGGATTGTTTGTTGAAAAATTGTTACTAATCGTCAAATTGAAAAGATATGACACTGAATAATATTCGCGCATGCACTGAATTATTCTGACACACAGACTTCAAATTCAATCCCGTGAAGGAAAGGGGGGATGTTTTGTGAAAAGCTCGAATTCCTGCCGCATCAAATTATTGGGCGTTATTAACCCCAAATTCGACCAACCTGTGGTTGAATTGGCCCATAATGAGGCCCAACTCGACTGAGACATGGTCGAATTTGGGTGGTCGAAATTGGGCCCATAATGAAGCCCAAATTGGACCATATGTTGGTCGAATTTGGGCCTCGTAAATGAGGCCCAAATTCGACCAATCTATGGTCGAATTTGGGCCTCATAAATGAGGCAAATTCGACCGTTGAACGGTCGAATTACGTGTAGTAACGTAATGGCCTCATTTATGACGTGCTGTTGTTGAAGATTCTGTCCTCTCCTGGGATATGGTATGTCTTGTACTATTGGGAGTTATCCCGCCTGAGGGCAAATTGAAAGGCCAAAGATTATGTATGACGTGGCTTCAAGAACAGTTCTTAGAGTTGCCGGAGGATGCGAATGAAGCTACAATTGAACAACACGCACGAGCTTATATTTTGCTTATGATCGGTGGCTATCTGATACCAGATAAATCTGGCATGAACGTATACTTAATGTACCTCCCGCTATTGGAAGACTTTGAAGAATGTGGGAAGTACAATTGGGGCTCGGCAGTATTGGCCCACCTATACAGTGAATTATGTAAGGCAACACACCCTACTGCACAGCAAATCAGTGGGTCTATTCATTTATTGCATGTGTGGGCATTTGAACGATTTCCAAGACTAAGGCCGCATGTTCCAACTCAACCTGATGATGATGGAGAACATCCGTGGCCCCCTCCAATAGCACACAGGTATGTCATATGCCAGTATTAATTTATTTAGATATGTTATTTGGAATCTTTTTTCAATTCAAAATTTACATCATTCTATATTTCGATGATAATTTGTTTAAATTGAAAATTGAACTAAAGATTTCATTTTAATAGGTGGAATAGATTTTCTCTATACCAAGCTCCTGTTGCTCGTGCTCTAGAGCGATACAAGCGTTTGTTAGACCACATGACCGACGATGAGGTATTAACATTTATTTTATTTTTAAATTGATAATATTTTGTTTTCTATTAGTGGATGTGATGCTCATTTTGTTGTTATATTAGGTTATTTGGCTCCCATATGCATGTCAAACAGTCCCAGAATATTGCCGAATTGACCCTGACGTCTGGCGTGCCTCGGTTCCCATTCTAAATTTTCACATAATAGAATGGCACCATCCCAATCGAGTCATGCGTCAATTTGGGATGGAACAACCAATCCCAGTCCCACAGATAAATTTAGGGGTTTGACATCTTAAAAAGTTAACTAGGAAGACTGATACTAACTGGAAGGTGGAGCATGCTGACTTCATCCAGGCGTGAGACCAGTGGCGGGATCAAGTACACGTTGCTCTTATAACACTATCAAACCAGCCACTTGGACCATACTCACGCTATATGCAGTGGTATTACCTTCACACAAGGTGATGGATTTGTGCTTCCAATGCCTGCGATGGATACGTGGTAAAATATAATTTAAATTATTTGTCATTTATTTTAATTAATATTACTTGAAGAATAATTTTGTTTATTGTTTGATTACAGGCTACTCTAGTGCGAGCAATGCGGGTGCACGGTCTCCAAGAACAAACGATTCCTTCGGAATATGTGGTATCGACTAGTGATAAGATCTTACAAGCTCTTGGAGAACGAAACATTATGGAACACCCAGCTCTAGTTGCACAAGACATATCGCAGCCATATATTCCAGAAAGGCCAGCTCGAGGCAGGCGTCGTGGAAGGGCGCGAGGGGTACGTGGTCGTCGTGGTGGCCGGTCGGTGTCTTCCGAAGTTGGCCCGAGCACTACAAGGGAGGATGACGCAGGTCCGAGCGCATCTTATTAGACTCCACCAAGACAGTATGCTGAACCCAGTGATGATTCAACTGAAGATGACCATTCAACCGAAGATACCGATCAGGAAGATGATGATCAAGTACTAGGTCGTTGCAAGAGACGTGTCGCTCGGCGCCGTTGTGGAACTGGCTCTCATTATTACTGAATGTATTCTTGTATAAAACTTATTTTATATCCAGTTTTTAATTATATTTTAGTGTACTTTTTTTTTAATTTACTTAACATGATATGACTATTCATAGTTTTTAACAAGATAAAAAAAATTGTCTTAACAATAAAAAAAAATAATGTATTTTATTAATATTATAAATTGATAAATTATAATTTTAAGATAGCTAAATAAAAAATATCATTAACTTAATTTAATACAAAAATTAATTATGTAGGCCAATTTAATAATTAACAAATAAATGATAAAATAGATACATAGTTTCATTTGCAAAAATAAATAACATTATATGTATAAAGTAAAAAATAAACAATATACATGAATATTTTTAGAACAAATATGATTTCATAATTTACTAATTAGTTCATTTATTATTCACATTAATTAAAATTAGTTGGTTCATTGAAGGACATTGTTTCTCATTTTAATAATAATAAATTTAATTAATGATAATTGTAATTGGTATTTTTTATTTTTTAATATCTACTTTTCCATTACAATTTATATATTTTCATATTTTTATTCATTTAAAATATAAAATTTGAGAATATTCTTAAAATCTAAGACAATAATAATTAAAATAAAACTTTCAAATTATTAAAAATTATTTTTATCTAATTTATCTGTCTTTTTTAATATAAAATGAAACTAAATATTATATAAAAATAAAATAATTATGTATAAAATAAAATAACCATGTATTTATTTATTATATAATTTTAATTTTTTATAATTTTAATTTTCAATAAATAAATTCAAAAAAGTGGTACCAAATTCGATTAGGGGCTGGTCGAATTTGATGTGTTATTTTAACACATCAAATTCGACCAAGCCCTGGTCGAATTTGATGGTGAAATTAATAAAAAAATCAGCTGCAGAAAATTTGACCAAAGCTTGGTCGAATTTGCTGCATTTCCCCATTGAATTCGATCACGAATTGGTCGAATTAGCCAAAAAGTTAGTATATAGGGAAATACTTTTGAATAGTTAGTATACGTGGAAATTTTTTTAAAAATAATAGTACCACGGTAAATACCCCTCCCTTTTCATTTTCAATTTGGTCACCAAAAACGTCAAAGACAACAAATAAAGGCTTTTTTTAATATAAAAATAATTATAAATCAAGAATAATATAGTAAAATTTTCTTACAGTTTTTTCTTTCATTTCTCTTGAAAACAAACAAAAAGTAATTATTGAACGGGACCTTTTAGTAAATGAGATATCTAAAGAGTTGGTCATTGATAGAGCTCAATGGCGTCGTACGATCCATGTAGCCGACCCCACTTAGCGGGATAAGGCTTTGTTGTTGTTGTTGTTGTTGTTGTATATTTTGTTTTCTTTCTCTTAAAAAAATTTTCTGCTTAGCAAACACAATCGTTCTCTTTTTTTCTTTTATTTTTTTTTCTCTTTTTCTTTTCCTTTCACTTGAATTAAAAAAATTTACTTGCAGGGAAGGGAGTTGATGCTAGTCACTAAAGATGACCCGAAGTCTCCAGTCTCCACTGAGTTTGTCCTCAATAATTGAGCATTATAAATGACATTTTTGTCGCCTATATGAAGTTGTAAAAATAGAGAAAGATGCAGCAAAGAGTGCCAAGTGAGATTCTTTTCAAAGAGAAACTTGGTGGATGGTGAATGTGAAGTAGAAACACATGACCAATGGAAATACTGAAGACATCGTGGAAATCACATAACCTCCTCTCGCACGTCATTTTATAGATTCATCTTAAAACAACGACTGTTGCATCATCTACTACTCTTCTCATGCCGGTTTACTTTCCCTTTGCTTGTAGGAATGACTAGTGAGATTCTAATGTTTCTTTCTTAAATTATTAGGTCTATTTAGTTGAAGTCATGACAGTAATGAGCGTGCGAATTAATTATTTGTTAGTTGAGACTAGGGCTAGTTTGTTAATTTTTTCGAGTCAAATTTGATAGATGTCTAGCATGAACCATACTGCTGTATTGTCGATCAGAATGTATTTGAAATGGTGGACTTGACAGAACTTCCGTTCAGACATAAATTCAGTCATTTTAATTCTTCTAACCAACCGAGTGATCAGGTACTTCTCTATATGATTATGAAGTTTCTATTCACAACCAAAATGACTGGGAAATACAAAATTATTCTGCTATTGTAAAAACACTGATTTGATTTTAGATGCTAATGGTCTCCTTTTTTGTTGGTTGTGAAAATGCTAATTGTTTACTAGATGAAAATGATGTGATTCTTGACATTGAAGCAATGATTTAAGATAGTGAAGAATGTTTCTTCTTGACTACATGTTGTATTTATCTATAAGGTGCCTAATGTGGTACATGAACTAAATGAGGAGGCTTACACCCCAAAGGCTATTTCAATTGGTCCATTTCATTGTAGAAATGTGAGGTTGCAAAACATGGAAAGGCACAAATAGATATTCTTTAAAAGATTTATAAAAGAAGCTAGGACAAGCTTGGATGATTTGGTTAGCTTTGCAAAACATTTAAAGCCAAGGGTTTATGCTTGTTATTCAGAAAACATCAAACTTAGTGATATAAACCCCAAATGAAAACATAAATTAAGCAGAAAATGCAAAAGATAGAAGATGATATTGAGGGTAGTGACTGTAACTATTCCCAAAAAAAGAGGAAAAATACAGTATCAACTCCCTTTTCGAGTAGAGGCAAACTCCAACCAAAATTAGCCAATAATTTTGATATCCCTCTCTCTCCCATGTGTTGCTTACTTATTCTAAAAGAAAATAGGAAAAAGCATAAAGAAGGAAAAAAAGCATAAAGGAAAATAACATGACATACATAGTGACTATAACAAACTAACAAACATAGTGATTCAACAAATTCAGCAATGGCCCCCCTTTGCACTCAACCCAAGTAATAATCATGTGCCCACTGTGGAGAACTCCTCTTTCTCTTCTCAGACCATGGCAGCTCAATATATGTTGCTGACTCATCAGCCACCTCACCAACTTCATCAGCATCCTTGTCAATAATTTTCTGATCTATTTCTTCTAAGGGTGGATTCATATGAATTGCACACCCCTTCAAAACAACCTTGTCCTGAAAGTTCATATTTGTTAACGATGTTTTTTGGTCTAAAGCAAACTTCGACAACAAATACTTGATTCTAATCAAGAACTATATGGATATTCAAAGTTATGTAGTAACCTCATTTCAAAAGACAAACGTGTCAAATGCAAATGATTTGACAAGTATTGCATAAAAAAACATGAGGCTTGAAATAAACTTTTTATAGAAGTTAAACAAAAAGGGTAAATTTGCAAGAAAGTAAATTGAAAAAAATAAAGTGCATAAAAGGTAAACTACAGAAGATAAACGGTGAAAAAACTGGTACAATGTAAATGGCAGAAGGATAAAGTGCAGAATGTAAGCGGCTAAAAGTAAATTACTAAAAATAGATTGTTGAAAAGTTAAAGTACAAAAAGTTTAAATGAAAGCGATTGAATTGATTGGAATAAAATTGCTGGAATTGATAAAAAAACATTGAATTAAATTGACTGAAATTTAAGGGTAGAAAACATATTTTGATGTTGATCCTTTAATTTACTCGTGTGAGATATTAGGATTTTTAATCAAGAATTACTAACACCTTTTACAACGATTAACTTAGCATTTATAGGCAAATGACTAAAGTAACTGCCTATCTATCTAATAGCCATGTAAGTGATGGTTTACATTGCTTGACAACTACCCTAACCTAAGTAAGTGGCTATTTACATTGTTGACATAACTATCTTAAATTTTGGAGTAATGGCATTTGATGGCCTTCCTCTAACAATCTCTTACTTTCATCATTCGACAACCAAGTCATACCACCAACATCTCTATCACTTAACATCTTTTGTCTTTTGACTTGTTTGTTTGGTGATAATGCCTTTCAGATGATGTGCCTCTAACATTTGAACTTTGACAGATGTGCATAGATATCTGCGAATCATTACTAGTTTGATGTCTCTCTTCTGTCAAATTTGTCTCTATCAAATTGCTAATCTTTGTCGAGTTTCTGTGCAAGATCACACTACTTTGACACTTGGACAATTGGCAATATTTTGTCACATTACTAAGGACAATTGCTTGTCGGCCAAGCAATAAACTTTCACATGGCAAAATAATGTTTTATTTTAAAAATAATTATGCAACAGATAGCCCCAAAATTTTGTTCTCGATAGACATGGAGAGAATTAAATTTTAAATGGCCTCATAATTGATACTGAATTTCTAGGGATTTGATTTAGAATCATAATTATCCCTAATACGATAGCCTTATCTTGGCACGTGCACCGTCACTGCTTTCTTAACGTTTCGTGCGCCTCAATTGCTTTAATATCTTAAACCTTAGTTGTCAGGCCACTTACTCTACTGTTTGTGCTACTTGCATTTGTACTCACGTCGTTCCCTCTCCAAGAACTTTCGAAAACCTTCATCCCTAAATTTCTCTCACAATGACATCTTTTACCGATGTTGGAGCCTCATCTTCTGCCAAACAGTCCACCATTATCAAGAACAAGAACATTATTTATGATCTAGTCATGGATCATTCAGAGTTGTGGCAAAAATCAAAGGTAATCCTATCTATTTCTAATCCTTCTTCTACTCTTCCGCCTACGTTTCTATGACCTGTGCTAACTCCAGAAACCCTCTCGGCAAATTTATGAGTATTGTAATTGGAATAGTCTTATTACTCCAAAAAAAAAAGATTTCTACTTTTTCAAAAAGTAATCCAAGATTATTCCTCTTTGTATATAATTTTTATGTATATGAATACTAATCTATCTGACCAGTGTTCTCTTGAAAAACCCTAATGAAGCTATTCTTGCTTCGGGTTCATCAATTCCCATTCACTATTTTCAGAAGGCTAAAAGGATGTTCCGGACATCGCCTTCTTGAATTGATGATTATCATGCCTGGCTTGACAAGGTGCAAGCACAGAAAGGCAAATTTTGGAAAAAGATAGTTTTCTTTTTAATTTCATCCAACTCTCTCGATATACTATCAGAATCGACCTCGCCATGATTGGAGCTTTGGTCTTTTTCTGGAATAAGACCACCAACAACTTTCATTTTTCATACGGCATGATGGGTCTAACAATTTTCGATGTATAAGCCAGCGGAGGCCTTCGATCAGATGGAAAGTCATTCACCTATACCTTCAACCTTGTCAAATAATAGAGGTTTATTCTCCCAAACACACCTCATTTTCCTCTTTTGTGAATTTCCAAAACCAAAGTTCATTTGCCGTGTCAGATGAAGAATATGTTACCTTCCTTCTACTTTGGCTGTCAGCCCATGCGTTTGGCTCAAAATTTGTAACTATAGCTAAATCCCATCAACCCTTGGTCAACCTTATCCATGAAGGTGCTTGACTTGCCCTGAACTAATGGCTCCTTACTAATCTTTTTCAATGTATGAGCCAAATGCTCGACAATATCTAGGTTTAGTCAAAGAAAGACAACGTTAAAGGTCCTATCTGGCTGCTTCAATTGTGGTTAAATGCTATTTTGGATCAGCATTGTCCATTAGGTCTCTGTTTGATGAATTGGCTAGTTACATGTTGGGTTCATACAGACTGAGGCTTTACTATTTGACATGCGACTCCCTCACCAAGAACGAGAAGAAAATTTTTTTTCCACTTCTTCAAAATTTTCACTTTATTGCCTAAGATTCGATGAAGATAAACTTTGCTCCATTTGCTGGTCATCAAAGAGATCCTAGGTTGTTCAACCAACCAATAACTTTCGATAAAGAAGGAGTTTCAATCTGGTCCAATTTTCTCTATTGACAGATCATTTTTAGAGGTGCTCCTGATACAGAAGACGCCAGCTTTTACATCCATCTGCCCAATATGATAGCTCGACAAATGGGTTTTTGCCAGTCAATTCCAACTCTTTACTCATCCATACTGGACGACCACTTTGTCAGCATCCATATTTCTAAAGAAGAGGATGTTAAGGAGCTAATGAGAGAAAATGACAGACACTGATAATGACTCATACTTATCCCCTTTGAAGTTTAACAAGGAGTGTTAAGCTGTTTCGTCAATTGGTGGTCATGATACTACCAATCATATTGCCAAGTATTAGAACCTATTTTGACATATTTGTCGTTTCTCTTGTACATGAACACAATTCAGCATCAAAAACCAAAGGTGAGCGCTGAGAGGAAATTCGAGCTTTCGAAAATTTCTACAAGATAAAATGGAACCTCACGACTATGATTGGATTATTTAGAATATGGAAGAAATCATAGCCAAAAAAAAAATAAGAGCATAGGGCTTGCCATGGGTTCAGATATTTAGAATTTCTTGATGTTGATATTCCATCAGCATTTATTAAAGAAGTTCCCTTTTCCAACCCAATGCCCTTGCCTTGTACTCGTTTTGGTTTTGCTGATGTAGGTGACTTTAAATTTGTCGAAAGACATGGATTTGTCATAAACTTTTTTCAATCAAAGAATGACGAAGTAACTTTTGTTCATTTGTTTGCCTACCCTTCTAAACAAACTGATGCTGTAAGGATTGCCACAGAGCTTCCCCAAGGTATACAATCTTGTTTGTTCAAAGGCAATGATCACTTCCAACCACTTATATTTGTGATTTTATCTACAGCATTCCCTTTAAAGGAGCCCTTGACTTATAAGAGGCCAATGGAGCCATTGGTTGTTGTCAAGTCTGAAGAAGAAGAAGAGGAAGATTGTCAACCTCTTCAGCAGAGGAGAAGAAGATTGGTCAAAGTGAATGACCAATCGACGATTGGAACAAGTGGCCAACCAGTTATGACATCTCCTCAACTCGACACATCCAAAACAACTACCATGCCTAAAAAAGGAAAGGCTCTGACGAAAAGAAAAATAGTTTTTTTTTTATGTCGAGCATGCTTCCAAGAAGTCCAAAGCACGTAAAGGCCTAGTAATTTCTGATCCAGCCGCTGAGTCTTAGGTATATTTTAACTGTCGAGTATCATAGTTTGTCGAAATAAAATATACTCATTTCATTTCCTTTGATAGGACAAAGAATCTACACTTGAGCACTGAACTTTACCTCTTGTATTCGATGAGCTAGGCCCATAGACTCAACTAGGAGTATGATCTTTTGACAAATATTATATTGTACATGTATTCCATTTTACTAAGACTAATATGAATTTTGTTTCAGGATCTAGATCGGGAGGTTTTAAGTCCAAATGCTGAAGAGTCCATTGAAGCTCTTCAAGGTGAAGCTCCTAACGCTGAAACATCTGTTAGAGTTCCTTAAATTGAAGCTCCATATGTTGAATTCTTCAAATCGAGGATCCAACATTGTCGCTGCCTGTCAAAACCATCACGCAGAGCTTACCATTGAAGCAACTAAAGCTTTTCTTGCTGGGGAATCGGCAGCTATTCACTCTCTACCTCGATGATCTCCATCGCCTGAAGAACATGGATAGGAGCTAGTGCCTTTTAGTTCCCAGCAAAGCCACCTTGTTGTTGACTTACCTTCAGAGAGTAATCTGCCATTTATGATCAGAGACAATATAGACATGGAGGCGTTGATGGCTGATGTATCTTCTCTATCTCCCATCCTACGTCTAATTCAGTTGACTGTCTTAGTAGGACCTTCGAATCATCCAAGTACTGATGATCCGGACGTAAATGCATTGATAAACCTTTTGTCAGGTGATCAAATTCCAATAGTTTCTTCTTTGTTTCTAGAGGAATCTTCAACAGACCCAAGGGTTGACGAATTGCTAAAAGAGTTGAAGAACTTAATTATTCCTTTGAGGTTATTGCGTTCGATGAGTCATTGAGAAGTAGAGTTCAAGTTATCTTGGGTGAACTTGAACCAGTAAAATCACGACTTCATATTTCTTGTTGAAACCTTATATTCAACCTTTAAAGATTTTATTGATGAATTATTTGACAAAGCACCTGCTTTTAATCAAGTCATTTCTTTTTATAAAAAGGAGATGTCAAAAAAGAAATTGTCATAAGTCAATTACGAGATTTGAAGGCTAAAAGAGATCAACAGGATGAAATGATCGCCAAAATGAAGGAAAGTCATATACATGCTATTAGTACTATTAATCGGTACAGAGAATGCCTTGACGAATTAGAAGAAAGAATTAAGAAAATCAAAGAAGAAATGGCATTAGCTGAAGCGCTGAGAGACAAGCTTGACAATGGTTTGACTAAGAGTGTGGTAAAATAGGAAAAAATAAAAGAAAGTACCACAGCCATCACAGTCAATGCCTGAGTTGTCATCGAAAAGATGAAGTCTTTGGAGACTGGCTATCTAACAGCTTGCGCAGACAAAGAGACATTAGCTTCTGTCTAGGAATGTTTATGCCAATAGGTTTATCCGACAAATTAGTTTGATTTGCATTGTCGGCCCTTTTAATCTGACAAGTTAATTTTTTTTATATAGCATTCGATAATGACGTGTACAAATTTTATTGCAATAAAAATTCTTTTTTCAATCTTTACTTCGCACATTGTCAGCCTATATGGCTTTAGGCATTTGCTATTAATTAATTTCACTTTTAATTCAGTGTTAAATTCGTCGAGAGCGTATGCATTACTAGAAAATACTTGCGTAATTATAAATGGTCCTTCCCATTTTGGCAACCACTTGCCATATTCTTGACAACGTTTCTCAATAGACAAATGTACTTTCCAAAATATATCACCTAAGTTAAAAGATTCGTATTTAACTCGACGGTCATAAAATTTAGCGATTCACTCTTTTTGTTGAATTAAATTTTCTAAAATAATTAAACTTTCATCAGTCAACTCGTTTAGTTTGTCAAACACTGATCCCAATAACTTTCAACTGGTAATTCATCTTGTCTTTGGATATGAATTGATTGAAGATTAATCTCGACAGAAAAATAGCATCATGACCATAAACTAATTTATACGGTGATGCGCCTGTTGATTCTCTTAGCCAATTCTTGTATAAGCATAGAACCTGATCAAGAGTATTATGCCAATTTTTAGGCTGATGACCAACATGCTTTCTTATCAAGCTTAAAGTACTTTATTGATGGCCTCTACCTGACCATTTTCCTACGCATAGTTTGGTGTCGACATAATTAGTTTTATTTTCCTAGTATCAATGTATTTTATAACTTTTCGTCTTGTGAAAACGGTACCTTGATTGGTTGTTAAAGTTTGAGGTATTCCAAACCTGTAAATGATGTGATTTTTAATAACATTGATCACATCTTGCTGGGTAAGCTCTTTTAGCGTTATTGCTTCAACTCATTTGGTGAAGTAATCAACCCCGACTAAAATGTATTTATGTCCTTTCAATGAAGGAGGATGTATTTGGCCTATTAAGTCTAAAGCCCACCCTCTGAATGGCCAAAGTTTAATAATTGAATGTAATTCACTAATCGGGATGTTTTGTATTTGTACATGTCTTTGACATTCTTCACAAGACTTGGCAAACATTATACAATCCTTAACTAGTGTTGGCCAATAGTATCTTTGTCGTCAAAGGACCCATTTCATTTTCTCTCCTGCTTGGTGAGCTTCACAAATACATTCATGGACTTCTGACAAGGCAATGTATGCCTCCGATTCACTTAAGCATTCTTCTAACCGTCCGTCGACAGTCTTTCTATACAATTGTCCATCCTACAATATGAAATTTAACACTATGTATTTAAGTTTTTGTTCTACGTCAGAACTTGGATTCTCTAGATAATAAATGATTGTTTTTCCTTAATCAATACTTGTTTGAACATCATTTTGTAGCACATCCCTTTCCTCCAAAGGATATAAAAGTTCTTTGATTTTTATTAGATCCGATAGAACTTTTTAAGAAACCTTATACCTAGAAGCCATTTGGGCTAAGTCATTGGCTTCTTTATTTGATTCTCTAGGAATGTGTTGGATAATAACTTCGTCAAATTTTTTCATTAACTTACTTGCCATAATACAATATTTAATCAGATTTTGATTAACACGTTTGTATTCCTACGTAAGTTATTTGATGACTAATTGGGAATCTTCAAGTATGTGCACTCTTCTTGCTTTCATTTGACAAAATATTTCTAATTCGACAATTAAAGCTTCATATTCAGCCTCATTGTTGGAACAAGAATACTTAAGTTCAAACATAAACTTGGTTGGAGTTCCCTTAGGGGAAATTATTAAAATCCCAACGCCATTTCCTTTTTTGTGCCTTGATCTGTCGAAATAAAGACTCCATGGTTTCAATCTGACAAAATTTGTGTCATTATCTATGTCCAGCCCAATATGATTGACTAGGAAGTTAGCCAATGCTTGGCCTTTAACGGCTTTCACTGGAGCATATTGTAAGAAAATTCTGATAGCACAATAGTCCATTTGCCAATAAGTCCATTAAGAACAGGTTTAGCTAACATAAATATTATTATGTCTGTCTTTGAGATGACAAATACATTATAAGACATCATATAATATTTCAACTTAGTACAAGAAAAATATAATGACAAACACAAATTTTCAATTATATTGTATCTTGTTTCTGCATCACTTATAACTCGACTGAAGTAGTAAATGGCTCTTTTGACACTATTCTCATCGGCTTAAGCCAGTAAATCGTATAGTTTCCTCAGAAGCTGAATTTATATAACTTCAATGGTTGACATAGTATTGGTGACATCTTAACAGGAGAATTTGTCAGATATTGCTTGATTTGTTTAAAGGCCTTTTAGTGACAAGGCTCCTAGACAAAATCTTGCTCAACTTTCAGCTTGACCAAAAGTGAGAAGACTCTGGTCCTACCTGACAAGTTGGATATGAATCTTTTTAAGAAGT
The DNA here is from genome assembly GCA_037074585.1 of Biancaea sappan. NCBI lineage: Eukaryota > Viridiplantae > Streptophyta > Magnoliopsida > Fabales > Fabaceae > Biancaea > Biancaea sappan. The sequence continues at coordinate 38,478,310 of CM073501.1, read as the reverse complement.
TCACTTTCCCCAAGAAAGATTGTAATTCCTTCTTATTTGTCAGTGCAGCAGCTTCCAAAACTACTCTAGTCTTATTTTTGTCCACTTCAATACCATTTATGGACTAAGAATTCTAGAAATTTGGTAGCCAAAACTCCAAAAGCACATTTCTTCGGATTCATTTTAAGGTTGTGCTTTCTCATTCTTTTAAAAGCCTGCCTTAGATATGTCAAGTGATTCTGCTTATCTTCTGACTTGACAATGACCTCTTCAATGTAAACCTTCATAAACTTCCCTATAACATCATGGAAGATGGTGTTGATCACTCTTTGATAACTGGCCCTTGCATTCTTCAAACCAAAAGGCTTGACAACCCACTCATATGTCCCAATAGCTCCTGGACATCTAAAAGCAGTTTCCAACACGTCTTCCTCAGTTATAAAGATTTAATTATAACCAACATAACCATCCATACAACTTAAAATTTCATGCCCAGAGGTGGTGTCTACTAACATATCCGCTATGGGCATTGGATATTCATCTTTAGGAGTAACTAGATTAAAATTTCTAAAATCTATGCACACTTTTAACTTGCCATTTTTCTCAATAACTAGAACTATATTGGAAAGCCATTCGACATACCTAGTGGTTCTAATGAACTTAGCTTTAAGCAACCGTTCGACCTCCTTTTTAATTTTCAGCACCACTTTAGGAGCAAATCTCCCGTTTGCCTGTTTGATAGGTCTGCATCCTTCATTGAGTAGTAATCTATGTTCGACAAGGTCTCTACTTAAACCAGGCATTTCGTTGTAATCCCAGGCAAAGCAATCTTTGTATTTTGTGATTAGCATGGCATGTTCTTCTTTGTTTTTCTTTGGCAGAAATGCACTTTCAAAAATGAGTCTTTTACTCTCTTCAGTACCCAAGTTTACCTCTTCCAAAGGATCTTCTACTTCGACATTTAATTTTTCGTCAGGCCTTTTCTCAAATCCCAAAGGGCCATCATCTATAATGTAGTATGACAATATACCTTCTGTTGTTTGTAGCTACAGGCCCTTTTTCAAATCCCAAAGGGCTAACAACCTATCCAATTGAATCTTAAGACTCATGGCTGGCACTTGGCCGAGTTTCGTTGACCTTATTCATTAATTTGACACTAAATTAATCCATTAAGCAGGCTTCTCAAGCCTCCTTATTGTTGTAGCTACAGGTTTGACGTTTGGAGCATATATTCTAAAATTGACATGAAATTACTGTAAGTGACAAGGACTGTCAGCTGCTTCTATAACTTCTACCTATTCTTCAGCATTCCACAAGATCAATTTTTGGTGCACAGTCAATGGAATGGCTTCAACAACATAAATCTAGTCCTACCTAATAATATGTTATAGCTAGACTTTAAGGGGATTATGATAAAGAGGGTCGATCTTCCGATAGATTTGATGCAAATATTCAACATCACTACTCCGTTAGAAGGAGAAGATTTGCCTCTAAAATCAGTGATAATCATGTCCATCTGAATTAACTCAAACTCATCCTTCCCTAACCTCTTGAATGTGGCTCTTGGTATCAGATCAATTGCAGCTCCATTATCCACCAGAACTCTGTTACTGGGCTTCCCTTCCAATGAGGCCTTGATATACAAAGGCCGTAAATGTGCCTTTTGTACCTCAGTTGGTTTCTCAAACTGAGACAAATTGTCAAATCCTATGACCAATCCATCCTCGAGGTTGTCCGACAAATCTTCCAAGTCTTCTTCATTCTTTCCTATATAAATCTCGTAATGAGCTTTATACTCTGCTGATATCATGGAGATAAGATTGAGATTCATGCTGACAGGATGCTCATCTGCATCCTTCTTCCTTCTGATGTCTTCTTTTTCTTTAACATCATCTTTTACCGCATCTTTGAATTTTCCTTCAATTAGATCCCAGTCATCTTCATCCATGAATGGTCCAAGTTTAAGATAATCCATGTCTACTGGACTGTCTTCAGATCCTATTTCTGATAAAGTTTTTCCCTTGGCCATGGTCACATCGTCTAAATCCTTATCCATATCAAAGTCCAGGTCGAATTTTTCCTTGTCGTTGAGACCCAAAGGATCCTTAGGATCATTAAGGGCATCATTGATCTTGTCGGCTGATAAATCCATGTTAGACATATGGTATTCAAATTTGAACTCAATGAGTTGCCATCTTATTTTACCTTGGCTAAGGTTTCCCTTTTCTGTTCAACGTCAATTGTGGGATCTTCCAAGATTGCTTTTATTTCTTTATTAGTCCAATTTCATAATCTTTCCCTTTGACTTCTACTTGGCCACTTGTTTTCCTTTATCACGGTTGGGCTTCTTAGTTTTCACTAACCTAATTGGCCAGCTTCTTTTGGTATCCTTTTGTCCTAGCTTCTAAAAGGTACTTCTGTCAGGCTTTATTGTCAACGATATTTCTTGCATCATTTCCAAGCCTTTGTAATTTGTCCCTAAAGCTATAAACTTAATAGATTTAGTTGTGGCTGTGTCACATTTTCTTCTCGTGGTGCAATGATTTCTGTGTTAGGTAGTGGTTTAGTTTCAACAACCAAACACTTCTTTCCTGACCCTGAAGGTTCTTCTTTGATTTAAAGTTCATTTGTCAAGGCTTTCCTTTTCTGGGCCTGCTTATACCTCTACAACCTTTATTTCTGGGTTTTTGACAAAGGTCGATGAGATGCTTCAGACTTATTTTTGTCAAATGGCAGTAATTTGCCATAATGATAATCTTCGTTCCGAAAAGGTTGTTCCTTATGGAACCTATTTCTCATGATAATATCCTTGTTTGTCAATGACGAATTCTTTACCCATTTGCCGACCTTCACGTTTATAAGTGGCACTCGAGTCTCGAGGTGTCAGAAATGGTTTTGGAAAATCAAATTGCTCCCAACTAACACTGGCTTTTCAACCCAGTAGACATTGGAATTCGGCCTACTAGAATGATGTGGCCGAGATCTTGATGTATAAGATGATTTTTGTTGAGAATTCCTCTTACAAAGTCTTTCTTTTTCCTAATTCTCAAGTAACTTGGTATCAACCATTGCTATCCAATGTACTTCTATGGCTTTTGGATCATATAGGTGGACACATCTTGGGCATATATGGATTGCTATTGAATCTTTCCTTCTTATCATGAATTCTTCATACGTCTCTTGAGACTTTTAGTATGTGTCGTATAGGTCTGCCATAGGGTCGGTGTCCATCTCAGTCAAATATGCTTTGACATGTTTCTTTCCTTTTCTTTTCTCATCAACCATGCCAATGTTCAAAGGAACTTGGCTGTCAATAGTTGCAGCATTTGTTTGGAAGAGATCATCAGTGTCAACCTTCATATCTATTTTTTGGTTAGTAAACTTCAATCTTGCCTTTATCAAGCTTTTTGAATCAAGTCCCTAAAATGTACACATTTGTTAGTTACATGACCGAATACATTATAAAATTTATAATATTTTTCAATATTTAATTTTATCAGGCTTTAACAGCCTATGATTATTCGGCAAATTCATTTGTTTTTCTTTTAACAAAATGTCAAAAATTTGGTTGGCTTTTGTTATGTCGAATGTGTGTATTTTTCTATTGACATAGCTCATTTTTTCTTTGGCCCTTATAAGCTTTATAGCTTGACAAGTATAGGGAGGTTCATTTTTTAATTCGGCAAGATTTATGTCGTAATCAACATTATCATCCTCTTTGTCGAACTTTTCCATTATGACATAGTTTACCTTTTCTCTTAGAAACTTTGTTTGTTTTTGCATTTTTTCAGTTTTCAACTGTTCTATTTGTCGAACTTTGCCTTCTAATTGGGAAAGGTCAACTAAATATTGGTTGACAAGCTTTTTCCTGATATAATAATCTAGGCCCCCAATAGCCATTTTGACAATCTCAACTTTGGGAATTGGAGTAAAACATCTATTCCTTAATTGTCTGAATCTTGCCAAATAATCTTCGACAGATTTGTATAACCTTTTAACATTAAACAAATCTGTCAGACCAACTTTCAGATCTCCTCTGAAGAAATGGCCATGGAAACTTCTTTCCATTTAAGCCCACAAATGAATAAAATTCGGTCTCAATGTCGAGAACCAAGAGAAGGCATTTTTTGTAAGTGAAATAGGAAAGAACCTCATTGTAAGTCCTTCGTCTATCTCTAAATCTCCCATTTCAATGGCATACCATGCAGTGTGTTCGACTATCGATTTATTACTCTCTCCAATAAACTTAGATAATTTAGGAATCTTAACCATTCCTTTAGGCAATTATGGCTGTTGAACCCAATCAGGGAACACTGAGGAAAAATAAGGCTAATTAGTATAACTATGTTGAAACCAAATCTATTAAAGACTTGTTCGACTACTTGGTTTACATTACGTTCAACTTGGTTTTCCATGAGGTTTTGTCAAAATTCTCTTAAGGCATTATCTATCTGTGGCTCATTCGGACGCAAGATTTGTACTTGACCATGTCTCAATTGAGGTTATGGTTGGTCTTGCCCTTGTACTACATTATTTTGTTGATTTTGGCCTTAATCTTGGGTCACAATCACCTGTTCTGGTTGGACATTTTCAGGCACAACAATCCCTAAGGACTAAGTTAGTTTACCCATTTGTAATGCTAACGTATTACATGCATTATTCATATTTTCCATTTAGGGTTTTAACACAACACCCATTTGTTGTGTCAGCATACGCACCATATCATGATTACTTTTGTCCATTTGCTATCGAATGTTAGCCAAAGAACTTACAGTAGATGTGGCAATAGTGTTTGGTATGTCTCTTTGACATATTTGGGAAAATAGGTTCCAAATTCAGTCTTTCCTATCGGAACACAATGGGAGTATTGGTTCTTGCCATATTTGCCAATGCAAAACTTACTGCTTGGCCTTGAGTCATTTGACATGTGGGATTAGCTAACTGACTTCCAATCTTGATTTGGGTCATCACATACGAGACATATCCTTGAGGTAGTCCATATTGAGGTGCAAATCTTGTCGTTTAGTTACTTACTGGATTTGGTGACATGAGTGTAGATCCAGACACTTGTTCCAATATAGGATTTCTCGAAGGGCACATTTTTGGCACAAATTCTATAGGATTAGCAGTTGCTACAACTGTTGGTATGTTTGCTGTGGTTATGGTAGTCGTAGATGCAATTAGTTAACTTGTCACTTGATTAGCACTATTTGTGTTACTCATGATTTCAGAGTTATGAGTGGGACTTCTCAAATGCATACATTCAATGAGTTACTCTAAACTCATCCCACTGGGTGTGCTAATTTGTTAATGGTGTTTTTTGGTTTAAAGCCAAATTCGACAACAAATACTTAATTCTAATGAAGAACAATGTGGATATTCAAAGTTATGCAGTAATCTCGTTTCAAAAGACAAATGTGTCGAATGCAAATGATTTGACAAGTATTGCATAAAAGAGCGTGAAGCCTGAGATAAACTTTTTTTTGAAGTTAAACAAAAACGGTCAATTTGTACAAAAGTAAGTTGCAAAAAATGAAGTGCATAAAAGGTAAACTGTAGAAGGTAAACAGCGAAAAGTGAATAGCAGCATGTAAATGGCAAAAGGATAAAGTGCAGAATGTAAGTGGCAGAAAGTAAATTGCTGAAAATAGATTGATGAAAGTTATAGTGCAAACAGTTTAAAGAAAAGTGATTAAATTGACTGGACTGAAATTGCTGGAATTGATAAAAGGCTTTGAATTAAATTGTTTGAAATATAAGGGTGAAAAGTATACTTTGATGTTGATCATTTAATCTGCTTGTGTGGGTTGTTAGGATTTTTAATCAAGAGTTTTCAATAATTTTTACAATGATTAACTTAATATTTACAGGCAAATAACTAAAGTAACTGGCTATGTATCTAATCGTCATGTAAGTGACGGTTTATATTGCTTGATAATTATCCTAACCTGCGTAAGTGGCAGTTTGCAGTTTACATTGTTCCACATAACTATATTAAAATTTGAGTAATGGTCATCGACGGCCTTCGTCCAATAATCTGTTGCTTTCATCATTCGATAACCAAGTCATACCACCAATTAACATCTCAATCTTTTGTCATTCAACTTGTTTGTTTGATGATATTGCCTATCAGACGATGTGCCTCTAATGTTTGAACTTCGACAAACATGCATAGATATCTGCAAATCATTATTGGTTTGATGTCTCTCTCCTGTTGAATTTGTCTCTATCGAACTATTGAACTTTGTCTAGTTTCTGTGCCAGATCACTATTCTGACACTTGGACAATCAACATTATTTTGTCACATTACTGAGGTTGATTTCTTGTCAGCCAAGCAATTAACTTTCCTAGGGCAAAAAAAATGTTTTATTTTAAAAAGAATCATCCAACAATATTAAAAAAGAATAATGAGTTATGCATGCCCCCATGGTCAATTGGAAAATATTGACCTCCCCTATAATCCATCCTTACAACAAAAAATGGAACTAAGGTAATTACATCTGCATTAGGAAACATATGTTTTAATTTCACTCCAGATGTTTCCTTTTCGTTCATAGGAAGTGCAGCTGCAACAAAAATACATTGTTTACTACACTTATAATTTTTCCTCACTCTTCTCCAGTCTCTTCTTATGACATAATCAACTTCATTATTGACATCAACCAACTGATCCATCTGCTCAGCATCACCATCTTTATCTTCTAGGATGGTGTCTTCAGTTGACTATTTGTCTTCACCATATAAAGCACTGTGTGATGACAATGTAGATTCTGGCTGCATTGGCAACTTTGCTACTGATTCTTTTGATTGAGACAAGTGCTTTTCATCAAAGAGAAGCAAGTTTATTAGACGGATTACTTTGTTCTGGAAGCTCCCACAGAGAAGCATATTAGCTTCATCAAACACTACATATTTAACACCACACATAAAATCCATTCAATAGCTTTTGTTTTTGTCAACATAGTTTAAAAGAGTAACACGTGTTGTCACAATTACACCCAATTCACAAGTAGGCCATCCCTGCCTGCCACAAATGGCTGCGACACTAACAATAGATTTGCCATTGTCCCTGCAAGGATTGTTAGCCATCCGAACTACTTGTTCACATAGTTGTACATTTGGACACAGAATGAGTAGAACCTTACATGGTAGAGACTCTTCTTGATTAAGAATAGTATTTTCAGAATTGTGGTGGGTACCTCGCAGCTTATCAATTAGAGGAACTAGGTAACCATGTGTTTTACCACTGTCAGTTTCAGCTGCAATAACCACATCCTTTCTAGAAAGCATGGAGGGTATTGATGAAGCATCAACAGATTGTATATCAAGGAGAGACAGCTTGATAATATATTCATCAACTCCTTCAGTAGAATAAGGACAATCTTCTTCATTAAGTACTCTTGCATAGTGTTTCTTATCCATTTTTGAAGCTTCAAGCAACATTAGAAGATCAAACTTGTCTCTTTTCCTTTCAAGATGTGCTATTGTTTCTAAATTAGTTTTGCTCTTTCCAGAAGATTTTTTAACTCCATAATACCAAAAGTGATGTGATTTTCAGAGGGAAAACACTTAGTTGACTTTCTAGATCAGTTGAAAGAAACAAACAAAGAAAAACCAAATCAGTCAATTGATAAGCCAAAGGGTGCCACAACTAAGAGAAATGGGTTGATCTCGCCACACTCAAGAAAGAAGAACGTGAGTGATAAGAAATCTAGTTGCTCTCACCACTAACCTAAGTTAGATAAGAAAAATAACTCAAGAATCATCTTGAAAGCAAAATGCCAATATCTTTTATGATTCAAGGATGGTCTACAACATATGGCAAGGACCCTTTTTATAGAGGGTCTCCAAAGCAAAAGACAAAAGACTCCAATTAATACATTAAATGCATCAACTAAAAGTCAAATAACATAGGCTAAATGTCAAAGACAATAAATGCATAGGTAGCTAAATGTCAAAGACAATAAATACAAAGGTAGCTAAATGTCAATAGACTCTAACTATATTCAACAAATGCAACATTCTCACATGAAATCTTGTTCACACTTCTTCCACTTTCAACAATATGGTTAAGCCTAATCTAAGTCCTTTAGCTCTTGCACAAGTTAGAGGCCCAATTGAAGTGTTTTCTTTTTCTTAGGCTGCAATTGGGTTATCCTTGATTAGAGGCCCAATTAAAATGTTCTCTTTTTTTTTGGGCTGTAATTGGATTATCCTTGATTACATCAAAAAGATTGTGAAACTTTGCTACCATCGACATTTAAATGGCTCATAAGTTTTGCCGAACCTCCAAAAGACAGCGTAAAATAAGGATTTACATGGTATTTTGCAACTAACAGAAAAGTATCACTAGTAGCATCATGGCTTTCAGCAATAACATCATTTTGCGCATACAAATCTAAAGCCAATCATTAAAACTCAGAATCATGAAACTCACAACAATGAAAATTTATAAGTTGTAAATAATCTTCTTACAAGTTGAAGTATTCAGCACTACTACCCAATGAAAGGAGATCACAACATAAATTCCACAAGGATCATATACCAAATTTCTGATCTGGTATAAGGCTTCTGTATGTAAAAATGGCTTCTAACTCTACCTTAACCTTAACCTTTCACTAGGGGTCGTCGTTCTGTATGTAAACCAAGATGAGATCGTATAAGGCTTCTGAAATCTGAACATAACTAAATTCTGAGCTTAAAATTTCATCTCTAAATTCTATATGAGACTCTTGATTAACAATACAAATTCTTGAACTATTTATTTGAACATAATATTCAAATTTAATCACGAGCATAAAATCGGTAAAAGGAATTGGAATAAATTCTAACAGAGATAATTTCATTTTGACAAAAGATTTTGAACACAAAGTAATTTTATAAAGATACAGAAATTACAAAAGAGGTTGAACTTATAGATTGAACAGCAAAGAAACTCTTGAAAACAGAAATGATTATAGAGAGTTTTTAACAAGGTTTTCTTTCTCTATTTTCACTCTGCCCTCACAACTAAACTACTTCGCCTTTTATAGAAGTAAGAAGGTGGATTTGAACTAAGTTGGAGTATTTAAAGGCTCTAGAGTCTGCAGATTTGAACAAGTTTGGAATCCAAAAAGTAGAGACGCGTGGACGGCTTCTTTTCAAAAAGTTGAGCACGGGCATCTTCTTTTCCAAAAGTAGATTTATCGTTTTATGCTAACGCTTTACCTTTTGAAAAGTTACTCTGCCATCTGTTGAACATAATTATATTGTTGGAAACTAAAGTATTGAATTGGAAAGAGCTTTGGATGCTTTTACTGACGGCCTAACTCAACCATAGTCAGTTTTGACTAAGGTGGGTGAAGTCGATGTTGTAGCAGTCATCTTTGTTCTGAAATTGGCTGCTATCTTCTGGGTTGAATTCTTCAGAGGGAGCTTTATCTGATGAAGCTTTCTTTGAAAGTTGTTGAGCAAGACGGTTAAACTCTTTTTCAGTTTGAGTCTTAGCGAGTTCTGCCATTATTTGAAACTTTGAAGCTAGGAATGGTGACTGGTGTTGAACAGCCTGAGGATATTTCATTAGGTGTGGATTTTGACCAAGCCATTTTTTATGGCCTTCTTATTGAGCAAATCGGGATTGTAAGTTGACCACCATTTAATATTGAACGTTCTGCTTAAATGAAGAGGATAGCCAATATTGAACCTATCTTTGAATTCGAAATCCCATGACATGATCCATGGAGTTCCGAAAGTTGAGAAAAATTTTAAGAGCATAATTCCGGTGTGAAAAACAGTTTGAGCAGAGAATATTGAAAATGATTCCTTCACATAAGACGGAAGGAAATCAGTGCTTGGACCAAAAAAGTGAAACCATTCAGAAAACCAGGCCGGAAAATTCTAATTTCCTTTGTTGAACCATATAAACCATGAATGTGAAAAAGGGCGAATCAACAAAGTATTGAACCATGTCATTTTGTAGTCCCAGTAGTTAAAACCTTGAGGTTGGAACTGTCTCGAAAAACTTTTTAATGAAAAAGGATGCTGATTCCATTGAGAAAGTGTTAAAACCTTATTAATTTTGAACTTTGAGTATTGAATTCGAGAAGGAAAAAGCGGATCATACTTGTGAGTGAGCGTGATCGAGTTGGTGTCTACCAAAATAAATTCATAAAAAATTCTTATTTTTCTAGGATCTGCATTGTAATAGTATTGTCCTTCTAGAAAATATTTTTGAGCAACTTCTCGTGGAGAAGAGTTTGGATTTTTGAGCCATTCAGGTTCATTGGCACAAATTGGTGCATAGCAGGGTTTTAAAATATATTTCTCGGAGAGAGATCTTTTAAGCGGAGAAGATTAAGCTAGTTGAACCATGGAAGAAGAAGGTTGAACAGGAGTAATGGCTTTTTAAGGTGGAGGAGAGGTTAATGCTTGATCATAGGTGAGAGGAAGAAAGTAGTTTTGTGAAGAAGAAGGAGGAGGTCTAAGACCTCTTATTTGTGGTCAAGGACTACTGCCGGAAGGGCTATTGAACGAAAGTGGTGTCACCAGTAATGGTGACGTTGCTTGAACCAGAGAGGTTCTTTGTTGAATATTGCTAGGACCCAGTGGGGATCCGTATTGCTCTTTCTTTACTTCTTTTGATTTTTTTTGTCCATTCTTCAGACTTTCCTTGCAAGAATTCTCGTGTGAGAAAATCTAGTAGGGCGTTCTCACTTCCTTTTATATGTTGAATTTCGAAATCAAAACAAGAAAGTAATGCTTGCCATCTGGCAAAAACATGTTTTGAAACTAAATTTTGAACATCTTTTTCTAAAATGGATTTTGCATATTTACAATCTGTTTTGAGCAAAAAGACTTTATTGAATACTTCTTTTTGAAATTTTTTGATATCTAAAACAATTGTTGAGCTTCAGACTAAACTCCTGAATTGCACCCAACTAACTGTTCTTTCGAACTTCCTATGGGCCTTTGTTTAAGGACACCTCCATAGCCTTCTTTTGATGCATCAGTTTCAATGATCATAAAGGCTTCTGGGTCAGGAATGCCTAAAAAATGGAGCTTCTTGACACTTAACTTAAGGGTTTTGACGGCATCCGTCATTGAACTATCCCAAGGGGGTGATTTCTTTCTTAACCGAGAATATAACGGTTTGCAAATTATTCTAAGGTCTTGAACAAAATCTGCGACATAATTAAGACAACCTAATAATCTTTGTAATTGATTTTTATCAGTTATCTCATCTGGAAATTTATCAGCAAATTCTATTGAACAATTTATTGGTTTGATCATACCTTGATGTATGTCATAACCTAAAAATCTAATCTTTGTTTTGAACAATTTCATTTTCTTAGTAGAAACGACTAAGCCATTTTTCTTAACAATTTCAAAGAATTGATCAAGGTGCCTAAAGTGTTGTTCTATGGAGTTAGAAAACACTAAGACATCATCTATGTAGACTATTGTGAATTGAGAAAAGAGACTAAAAATAGAATTCATAACATTTTGAAATTCAGAGGGGGGCATTCTTGAGACCGAATGGCATAACATTCCATTCGTAATGACTAAAAGGAACGGTGAAAACCATTTTGTACCTATCTTTTTCTTCAATTTGAATTTGATAAAAGCCCAATTTTATATCAAATTTTAAAAACAAAAAAGCTTTCTGAACACGTGAAATTAGGTCTTCTCTATCAGGTATAGGATACCTAATCCATCTAAGAACCTTATTGAGCGGTTTGTAGTTAATGACCATGCGAGGGGCTCCTCACTCTATTTCTACCTGGTTTTGAACATAGAAGGCTGAACAGCTCCATGGGGATTTACTGGCTCTAATCAGCTTATTACTTAACAGATCTTGGATTTCTTTTTTACAGTATTCCAAAGTTTCTTTGTTCATTTGTATGGGCCTAGCTTTGCTTGGGATTTTGTCTTCAGGAAACTGGGCTCATAAGACAGTGAGACTGTGTGTCTCTTCCTGTTCCAGAAAGCGTTGGGCTTTTCGAAATAGATTTCTTTTTCAAACTTTTGTTGAACAAATTCTATTCTATTTTTGACTTGAGGGTTTTCTATTTGGGCTTCAATTCTTTTGTATTGAACTTCTTTATTTAACATTTTGAGCTGGGTTTGTTTCCTATTGACCAGATTTAGTTTAGAAACAGCTAAACTTTTGAGTAGGTTGACATCTGTTGATATAGCAAGATTAAAAAATTCAAAGCAAATTTCTTTGCCTGAAACTATTATTGAAATTTCTAATTCTGAAACCTTAAAGGGATAAATAAGGGTCAGAAAAGGTGTTCCTAAGATCATGGGTTCGTTCAAGTTTCTCACAAGAACGAAGGTTGTATTGAACTTAATGCCTTAATTACATATCTTGGCATTAGACAGCTTATATCTAACTGGAAGCTTATTACCTCCCGCACCACTGAGACTTTCAATAGTTTTTTCATAATATTGAGTGGGAATTAATCCTTCTTGAACATAGTTATGATCAGCACCTGAGTCTATCAGAGCTATTACCTTAATGTTGAAACTTTTAATGGTAAGGTTGACATGGCAATACTATTTTTGAATAGATATTCTAGAAATAATGTTTAAATAACTTTCTTTTTTTATCAGAACTAGTTTCTCCTAATTCATTTTGATTATCAGAGTTCCTAACATTTTTATTAGCCATTAAACTTAAAATATCTAAGGATAAGTCATTATTCTTTTGTTTAAGCAATCAAATTTCTTCTTTAATTATCTTGATTTCTTCTTGGAGTTCTTTTATTGAAACTTTTTCTTGAATAGAGTTATATTGAAATCTATTAATTATTTCTTGAATATTATAAGGTTTTATTTCTGGTTTCGGTTGGGGTTCTTTCGAATCCATAATATCCTTAATTTTGAGCAAATACTCTTTCCTAATTTCTTCATTGTGTATTTTATCTATTATTTCTATTAGAGTTTGGCTTTTATCTTTATTTATTACATTAATATTTTTTGAACAATTAATATTTTTTGAACATTCTTTATAGCTACATATTCCTACTTCTGAATGACTCTCGTCATCAGATATTGAACTAGAGGATGAATTACTCAGTTGATCTAACTGATATAATTCATTTTGAACACTAGAGCTATCTGAATCATAATCTGTCTCAGAGTTTTGATCTTCTAACAGAATACTCATTAGACTCTATTTGTACTTGTCATCTATTTCTAAAGATTAATTTGTTTTTTGAGCTTGCAATGTTTTAAAATATGACCATACCTCTCGCATTTAAAACAAACTATATATTTGCGATCGGTATTTTTTGAACTATGTTGTCTAGGTTTTCTAGACTGTTGAACAGAATTTTTTGTTTGGAATGATCTAACGGGCTTGTCAGAGTAGCAACAATATGTCTTCCTGACGGGTTGATACCTATGGATCTTCCTATTTTTCTTATTTTGAGCAAAGGGGGCTCAATTTTTTTCGATGCCATATTGATCATAGAAATTACCTAATTCTCTATGAGTACGCTTGAACTCAGATTTCAATTTTGACTGAAGCTTCATATCGTTACATACGGTAAGAGCTTCGTTTGTAACAAAATTAATTAATTCTCTAAAAGTCATGTGACTAAAGGGAAGTGTGTTGTTGCATTGTTTTCTAATGCTTTCCTTAACTCTTTCGGCAAATAGGTTGGGTAAACCACCTAAAAACCTTTCTTTCTAATAGTCTGCTTTACTGTCAGACCGGATATATAACTTGGTAAGGAGCATGTCCTTGTACCATCTAAAATCAGACATCGTCGGACATCTGAGGTTGATCAGTTGATTTTCTATCCTTTGTTGGAAATCTGTGGGGTTTCCTACAAAGTGTTTTGTAAGGGCATAAATTAAGACAGCTACTGAATCTTGAACTTCTATTATTTGACCATTAATTTCTTCTTGTTTAACAGTGAATTTAATTGCAGATCTTTCAGCTTGTGTGAGATAGTTATCCCACCAGCCTTTTAATTGACCAGTAAAACCAATTGTTAATATGGTTACTATTGACCTTTCTTCGTTATTCTTGATCCTATATGCCGTAGCGCACATTGACATATTTTGAATTATTCCTAAAATTTGATGCTCACTGTGACCATCAATGTTCCATTCTGCTATAGCCTCGCCGGAATAGATGGCTTCTGTAACTAAGTTATTTTCTTCATATTGGGTGTCAGGCTAACTAGGTCTACGGTAGTAATTCCTAGTCACTGGTCTTGGGTTCCTAAAACTAATTTTATTAATTTCTAATTGTTGATCAGATTCTAATTTTGACAGTGTGTTGATCTGGGGACCTTTTGATCTATTATTAGAAACATTTAGTTGATCTAATCTTTTAGTGATTTCGTCAACTAAGTTTTGAGATGATAATCCTAATTTTATTGATTTCAACTCTGCCTAAGTAAGGGTCAGAATCTTATACAGGGGTTGTTGAGGTATTGAATTGACTGAATTTTGAACAAAGGAACTAGAGGGTGATTCTAGGGCCTTATTATTGACTACATTTTCTATCCTATCTAATTGTTTTCCTATGGGGTTAAAAGCTAAATTTGTAAAATTGTTTTGAGATTCAATATTCTTGACATCTCGTTTTAAACTAGGTTATTCTTCATTTCCTTCTACAGTTTTGAACGGAGTTGCTTTTATCTCAGAACTACCTTTTGAAATTTTTAAATTTTCCAAAGATGGATGAACCGAGATAATTTTTTGACCTAAAGTGGTATCCTATTCTACTGTAATTCTAGTATGGGTATTCATTTCTTTTTTAACAAAAGGATTTTCTATCTAGTTATTGAAGCAGTGCATTTCAAACCATTTAAAAAAGAAAATGTGTTGATCTAATTTTTCCATAAAATTATAATAATCTAACTTCCATTGTTGAACTTGTTCTTTGGAGAAAGTATCAAAATACCATTCTCTTCTTGACCTATTATAATCTTTCATGAACTCAGTATTTAACATTTCTTTATTGATTTTGAATTCTTTACTCAGCACTAAGATTTGTGATCTAGTGGGTGAGAAATTGACCGAAGGTATTTCTTGAACTGATTCACAAATTGGTTCTGGAACAGAAGGTTGAAAATCTACTCCTCTGAGACTAGTCGAAGTCTCTGGAGCTTTTACTGCAGATCTGTAATCAGAGTCTACAAAGCGTCTTGAACTGAATTCTAATTCTGGATTGTTGAACATTCTAATTATGGATGAGGATGGTCTGTTCATAGATATCCTGACATGTCCTTCTGAACTTTGAACAAAGGTTCCTAAACTTCTGGATTCTATCTTCTTGGGTTGTTGGATATTTTCCAAATCCCAAGAGTTTGGAAAGGCGGCCATGATTTCATCATGCCTGAGAGGTTTAGGTGTCATGATCATAGATTTTTGAAGATTAGCCTCCATAAGGATGGTTTCATTCTTAGGCGACTCTTTCTTAACAGAAATTCCTACTCCGGTTTTTGAAACTTTATAATGAATCCTAAAGACAATAGAAAGATTATCCAGATCCTCACTGAATATTCCTTCTGTGATTTTGACATGCAATTTTAAGGCAGTTTCGATGTTTCTCAATGTCTTCATGTAATTGGGAAAACACTGAAAATATATTGGACCATTGCAGAGATTTGACTCCACAAGACTAAACATAGAATCTTGAAATGACAGAGCATGCCTATCCTATAAAAGTAACAGAATATGATGGTTAATTCCTAACCTGTGCATAGGCTTGACTGCAACTTGGATTAATCCAATGTGGATATACCTAAATTTATCTTTCCTATGTTCTTCTATTTTGTTCTTATCAAGTAAATTAATTGTGTCTTGACATTTTCCTAACTTAGTTGTACATTCAATTGTACGCACTATGTCTTGAACTTTAAAATTAAAAATTAAATGTTTATAAATTTCACTAGGTCGTACCTGAAGCATTTCCCAGTTTCTTAACCTTTCTTCAGCTTCTATAATAGAACTTCATAATTATTGATCTCTTCTTGGTCTACAGAACTATGATTGCTAGAGGTAGGGGGAAGACTGATCTCAGAACTACTCCTATTAAATAATCTTCTTACTAATTCAGACATATTTAAGAAAATAAAATTTCTTAAAATTCTTTTAACTTTGTTAAGGTTTATCGGGACCACCTCCTACGGGAACACCTGCCTCTCATGGGTCTTACTGGCTTACCAACGAGTCATAAGGCTGACCAACGCTAACCCTTAACTGATTAAAAGTTTCTTAAGAAAACTAAATTCTTAAATAAATCTAACTTTGAACGTACCCATATACCAGGAAACTGGCATAAACTATTGCCCCAAAATTGTTGTTGGATAGTTTTGTTCTTCACATATGGCTTCTAATTTGTCAAATATTTTAGCATTCTTCTACTTTGTATCTAGCGTGATGTCCTTTAGCTAATTCTTTGTTTTCTCCAGCCATTTTGATATTGGCAATAACTCAGGAACAACATCCTTAAGAAATTTGCTCTCATTATCAACAACTTCTGAAGTTGGTGTCGATTACTCTAGAACATCATTAGGTGTTAGTGCAGGTACCGATGCATCGCATATAGAGCTGTTGTCTTCTGCTGTCACTAATGTCTCCTTCAAAACTGACATCTTAGTGGACGTTGATTTGATCATATATTCCAAATTAGATGCTTTTAGTTCCTTCCATTCCTTATCATATTCTTGTCAAATATATTCCCGCATCATGCATTCCATCCTCTTTGCTGAATTCATCATCCTGTCAAGTGAACCCGCAACTCTCTCAAGCTTAGAAAGAGTCCCTTCTGCCATTGTAGAAGTTCTCTCGACGAAAGCACCAATGATATATACCCTAAATGAAAATAAAAATTAAGCAGAAAATAGAAAAGGTAGAAGATGATATTGATGGTAGTGATTGTAACTATTCCCAAAAAAAAGAAAATATATAGTATGAACTCCTCTTTCAAGTAGAGGCAAACTCCAACCCAAATTAGCCAATAATTTTGATATCCCTCTTTCTCCCATATGCTGCCTACTTATTCAAAAAGAAAACAAGAAAAAGCATAAAGCAGGAAGATAAACATAAAGGAAAATAATGTGACACACATAGTGACTCTAAGAAACTAACAAACATAGTGATTCAGCAAATTCAGCAATGGTCCCCCTCTGCACTCAACCCAAGTAATAATTATGTGTCCACTATGAAGAACTCTTGTTTCTCTTCTCAGATCGTGGCAGCTCAGTATATGTTGCTGACTCATCAACCACCTCACCAGATTCATTAGCATCCTTCTTAGTAATTTTCTGATCTATTTCTTCTAAGGATGGATTCATATCATTTAGCAAGAAGGAACTCATGAAGGTGATACTAGTGGATGCTGGTTTTATAATTGAACTCTTCAGGAAATGTATAAGAAGAGTCTTTTAGTGGATGATGCTATTAATGTCAAAACCATGGTTGGTAGTAATTGTAGCAATTGATTTGCTTTTACTAGAGAATCAACTTCCATTCTTTTTCCTTGAAGAGCTATTCAATAGAGTATTTCTCCCGCACCTTTGTGGTGACATCACATCATTCCTTCAACTCATATAGCTTATTTGCTAAGTATAATAAGCAAGAATTAGAGCCTAATCTCAATGGTACGATAAAGCACTTCATAGATCTTATGAGATTCTTTCACTTATGAGATGTTGCTAAAGTTATTTGACTATGCTTTTATATTGGATTACCTTATCAACACAGAAAGATGTGAATGTCCTTATTCATGCAGAAATACTACGTAGCTATCTATCTGATTCCAAAGATGTTGCTAAAGTTATTAATGGTCTCTGGAAAATACAAGTCAATGGGGTTTCAATTCTGATTACCTTGATATTTGGAAAAGGTTGAATGATTTCTAATAGATCCTTGGCATAACAAGAAGGCAACTTTGAGACATGATTATTGCAACACACCTTGGAGAACTGCTGCGTCCATGGCTACAATTACATTCCTTATTCTCTCTCTCTCTCTCAAGCTCTACTCTAATTTGAGTTTCTGTTTTTATATTTTGTTATATTCAAGCTCTACTGCTGATTAGCAAAGCACTTTGATATTTTAAGTTTGGTGACAACAGAAACTCGACCATGTAGCCGTAGACATTGGTTAATTGTAATCCTTGTTCTCTATTTTATGGAACCACTTTATTCTGTCACTACTATAATTTGAGTGTAATACTTATTATTTCTTTAAAATTCTTTTTAAGGGTGTGAAGGAATAACTTTGCTCTTAAATTTGCTATAGACATAGCGTTTTACAATATGACCGAGAAGCTGGATATGAATATAATGTAGTTTGTTACTTAATGAGTATGTGCTCAGCTTTTGCATTCTATAGTGGGAAGTTTCATGTTTGCTCTCCCTATGTTTTGATCACTATTTGAGTTACCACTTTTTTCTTCCTTTGTTTTGAACCTCCTAGATTGACTTAATTTTTTCTTTCACTTGATGGCTCACTACTGCAAATCGAGAGTTTATATACCAATGTCCAATCTTATACAACAATTTTGTGAGTATGCCAAGAAGCTTTATACAATGTAGGCACGTCTTGTTGTTCTGTGAGGATCAGTGGCATCTTGCTAGCTAGGGATGGAATGACTCGGCATTTTAGTTGCAAAAATTTAGGGCCCGTTTGGTTTGTGAAAACATTTCTTGTTTTCATTTTCAGTCTTTATTTCTTGAAATGCATTTTCATTTTCAGTTTTTATTATTTTAAGAAACCTGTTTGGTTTGTAAAGCTGAAAACTGTTTCCAAAAAACGAAAACAATGAAAACATGTTTGGTATGAATATTTCTAGAAATGAAAATTTTGAAAACATGTTTGGTTAATTTGTTTTCGATTCTTTTCTTATCAATTTTCAACTAAGGTTTCAAATAATTTTTTATCATATTTACACATACACACATATAAAGAAATCAAAAAACAAATCTGTTCAGCTTTACAAATCACTTTATAGATTGCCAAATAAGATAATATATTTAATTAAACTTAACCAAATCATATCAAATACATAAAATTAGCTCTACTAATCAGAGTCTTTTTAATGTAAAAATAATACTGATGAGTTCTATTTGTCCACATTTCATTGGCAATCACTACAAAAAAAAAGACTTTTGGTGGCGACTAAAGTCGCCACCAAAAGTCTAAAAGTCGCCACTAAAAGTCTTTGGTGGCGACTTTTAGTGGCGACTAAAGTTGTTGGCGTAAGTCCGTGGCTGATTCTTTTGGTGGCGACCAAAAGTTACCTTTAGTGGCGACTTTAGTCGCCACCAAAAGTCATTTTTATTGCAAAAAAAAAATTGTGAAAAAAATGATTTTTGGTGTCAGCAAAAACTACCTTTGGTGGCGACTTTAGTCGCCACCAAAAGTCACTCGTCATCTTTTTAGATCCGGATTGGCCCGTAAGGTCGACCCGAGATCCATTCGACTCGTGCGGGTCTTGGCCGATCCAATAACTCGCTATCCCGAGCTGACTCAATTTTTTTGTGTGCAATATTCAAGTTTATTTGAAATTAAACCAAACATGTGCATACCTGAGATTCGAACCTGGGTCCCTTGCTTGCAGCCATGTGTGTCTTGCCATTCTGCCACTGCTTCATTTGTGTTATGTAAGTGCAAAATATTATATATATCTATATATATAATCTGTTAAAAATATTTTAGGTCAAAAATATTATAAAACAAAAATAAAATAATATTAAACTTAACAAAAAACAAATATATTATTACTATTGGAGTCACCACAAAAGTCCAACTTCAACTAATTTTATAAAAAAAACGATTTCACTTAAAAAAAATAGACTTCAGTCGTCACTGATAATCTAATTTTTTAAAAAAAATTAAAAAATTTAAAAATTTAAAAAATTAAATTTATTTTAAATAAAATTAAGAAAAATAAAAAAAAATTGAATTTTTTAAGTAAAAAAATGACTTTTTTTATTTTTTTAAAAAAATTTGACTTTTGGTGGCGACTATATTTGCCACCAAAAGTCTAATTTTTTATTTTATTTTAAAAAATCTGACGTTTTTTTATTTTTTTTAAAAAAAGACTTTTGAGTCGCCACCAAAAGTCTAATTTTTTATTTTATTTTAAAAAATCTGACTTTTTTTTATTTTATTTTAAAAAATACTTTTGGTGGCGACTATAGTCGCCACCAAAAGTCTAATTTTTTATTTTATTTTAAAAAATCTGACTTTTTTTTATTTTTTTTAAAAAAGACTTTTGGTGGCGACTATAGTCGCCACTGAAAGTCGACTTTTAGTGGCGACTATAAGAGTCGCCACCGAAACTCAACTTTTAGTGGCGACTTATTTAGTCGCCACCAAAAATCGACTTTTGGTGGCCACCAAAAAGTCGCCACTGAAAGTCAATTTTCTTGTAGTGAATATTTTCTCTAACTTGTGCCATTTGAGCAGTCTGAGCAACTAAAGTCGCCACTAAAGTTGTTGGCGTAAGTCCGTGGCTGATTCTTTTGGTGGCGACCAAAAGTTACCTTTAGTGGCGACTTTAGTCGCCACCAAAAGTCATTTTTATTGCAAAAAAAAAATTGTGAAAAAAATGATTTTTGGTGTCAGCAAAAACTACCTTTGGTGGCGACTTTAGTCGCCACCAAAAGTCACTCGTCATCTTTTTAGATCCGGATTGGCCCGTAAGGTCGACCTGAGATCCATTCGACTCGTGCGGGTCTTGGCCGATCCAATAACTCGCTATCCCGAGCTGACTCAATTTTTTTGTGTGCAATATTCAAGTTTATTTGAAATTAAACCAAACATGTGCATACCTGAGATTCGAACCTGGGTCCCTTGCTTGCAGCCATGTGTGTCTTGCCATTCTGCCACTGCTTCATTTGTGTTATGTAAGTGCAAAATATTATATATATCTATATATATAATCTGTTAAAAATATTTTAGGTCAAAAATATTATAAAACAAAAATAAAATAATATTAAACTTAACAAAAAACAAATATATTATTACTATTGGAGTCACCACAAAAGTCCAACTTCAACTAATTTTATAAAAAAAACGATTTCACTTAAAAAAAATAGACTTCAGTCGTCATTGATAATCTAATTTTTTAAAAAAAATTAAAAAATTTAAAAATTAAAAAAATTAAATTTATTTTAAATAAAATTAAGAAAAATAAAAAAAAATTGAATTTTTTAAGTAAAAAAATGACTTTTTTTATTTTTTTAAAAAAATTTGACTTTTGGTGGCGACTATATTTGCCACCAAAAGTCTAATTTTTTATTTTATTTTAAAAAATCTGACGTTTTTTTATTTTTTTTAAAAAAAGACTTTTGAGTCGCCACCAAAAGTCTAATTTTTTATTTTATTTTAAAAAATCTGACTTTTTTTTATTTTATTTTAAAAAATACTTTTGGTGGCGACTATAGTCGCCACCAAAAGTCTAATTTTTTATTTTATTTTAAAAAATCTGACTTTTTTTTATTTTTTTTAAAAAAGACTTTTGGTGGCGACTATAGTCGCCACCAAAAGTCGACTTTTAGTGGCGACTATAAGAGTCGCCACCGAAACTCAACTTTTAGTGGCGACTTATTTAGTCGCCACCAAAAATCGACTTTTGGTGGCCACCAAAAAGTCGCCACTGAAAGTCAATTTTCTTGTAGTGAATATTTTCTCTAACTTGTGCCATTTGAGCAGTCTGAGCAACATCAACAGTAATGCCATCTTGGTGTCCTAATCCATGTTCTCCTGGTATTGTTGCACCTTCTTGAGAATAATCTTCAAACAGCCTATCGGTAGCATGTTGCATCCTGATAAAGTTATGAATAGTGCAACATGCTGTAGGAATTTGTCTTTGTCTTCGTATTGGATAATTTGGCATTAATTTTAAAATGGGAAATCTTGCCTTTAATACTCCAAAACACCTTTCAATGACATTCCGTAATGAAGAGTGTCTATGATTAAACAATTCATACTTGCCCCTAGGTCGACTTTGATGATCTCGTAAATGGTATCTCTGGCCACAATATATGATGCACAAGGATATATATATATATATATATATATATATATATATGGAGCTTGCTAGCTAACAAGAGAAATGGAATGATAGAGAAAAAAGGCAAGCTTGAAGAATTGGACAGTACATAGCTTAGGAATATAGCAGTCTAGCTAGAAGGAGGCTTCAGATATATATATCACTCTGCACTAGCTTTGTTATGAAGACACAATTATGTTACGTATGCAGAGTGTAGCCACACTTAAAACCATTTGGTAGGTGATCGATATGTTTGGAGGATTCACCAATTAGTGAATTATTCAAATACAAGTGATAATGATCAATGTCAATATAGACAAGTTTAACCTAAACACACTATCAATTCACATATATGTCTCCAACGAACACCAAATTGAAAAAAGTGACTAAAGCTGACCTATGACTGTGAAGTTCACAATTCAATCAATTAAGAAAAACTAGAGACAATACTGACCCTAAAGAAAGTAAAACCAAGTAAAATAGAAAGAGACTCAGGCTACCTAAATGCCTTCAAATGTTCGACAATGTACGAATGACAAGAATAAACAAAATGGAGAAGCCTCCTTTTTCCCGTTCATATTTCCTTTAGCATAAAAAATAAAGCATTTAGAATTGACAAGCTTGGAGTTATTTGCGAGCCTATCACTTTCCAATTTAATACATCATTCACACAAAACCCATCCCCACATCCCTCTTTCTGCAAGATTCCAAAATTTCCTATGTTAATTTATCTTAACTTACAAAACCCTCCTCTATGAACTATTGCCTCACCCCATACTAATACAAGGAAAAAAATGGAGTGTCAAGCAGAAAGCCCAACAAAGGTGTTAATACTATCTCCAACATGGAACCTGTGGTCCGCACCCTTTCCACTTTCTTTTCTACCTTTTTGCTCCCTATAAACTCCCTCCATTTCATAGCTTCCCAAAATAATAGGTTTTTCTTTCTCATCATCATTCGCAGTTCATTGTTAGCTATTTCAATGAAGGTCAAGAGTATTGAGAGGTAGCAAACATCAGTTGACCCAATTTTAAAATGTAGAGACAATATAAGAACTAATGTTAAAATAAAAGAATATGTAAATACCCTAGGTTCAAGCGAAGCCATATCAAGAAGCAATCTTAAAATCAAGACTATATTCTTACCTCGCCGAATTTGAGAGATGAAGGCTCTGGAAAAGACTGAATGTCGTTGCGCCGATGAGTAGACAGCAAAATGGTGACTGCGCCTAGAAGCAGCAAGAGAACACTGCAAGAAGGAGCACACTAGAAGCGGCGAACTGAACTTGAACGGCGGCAAGAGAGAGAGGAGCACGACAGAACTGGATAAAGTAGGGTGGAAGAATGAGCAGAAGCGTCGTCTTTGGTCTTCATTGATTCAATTCAATGGTTTTCAATTTATTTACAAAAATGCCACCACATTTCCAATAGTTTTCAATTTATTTACAAAATGCCACCTTGTTTTCACTTTTTCATTTCTTTATTTTCAAAATTTGAAAAGGAAACACTGAAAACATCTTTTTGGTGTTTTCAGTTTTGGGCCTATTTTTAGAAATATTTTCAAGAAAATGTTTTCACTAAACCGACCAAATGCATTTTCAAGCCTGTTTTCCATTTTCAGTGAAAATGAAAACAAGAAATGCCTAAACCAAACGGACCCTTAACAAATACGGGTTACAAAATTATTGATTTTAGCTCAAGTGATCCATGAAGAATCCATGTTTTATTTAAATTAATTGAGAATGCATATGTAAGTCATATTTAATGAAACATGATTCATATAGATTTGTTGCAGTTTTATTAATTAATTAAACATTGCTAATGAGGTTGCAACTGTAGAAATTCTTTATCTTGAGATAGATATTACTGCTGCTTGTGAGTTCTATAATGTTGTTGAGCAAACAATTAGGCTGATTCATAATTGATAATTATTTTTGTGGCTGATTCATAATTTGATCGGCTTTGCAGTTTGATAAATTACATTCTTTAATTAAAAAGTTTATATTTGTATATTGGAGAAGCAAACCATTTCAAAATACAATAAAACCTTTTGAAGTCTTTTTAAAAATATTTTCTATCCAATAACTCTTTGTAAAATTTTAAAATGGTGTATATATATATATATATATATTTATATATATGTCTGAATAATTATATTTATCTAATTTTGAACAAATGTGTCTATTTAAATTTTAAAATTAAAATAGCATATCAATTTGAATTTTAAAATAATTTAAAATTTAACCAACACATCATTTTAAATTTAAAATTATCACAAACATCAATTAATTGTAAAATCATCATTAAAAAAAAAAAAAATATATATATATAGACACACACACAATACATAGCATATATTAATATTAATTAATTGATTAATATGCTATATTAAATTAATTTAAACTCAATATATGGAATATCATTTAAATATCTTTATCCATATGAATCGACTGTGAACGAATGGGCAGCTGGGAGAGATAGCGGAGTGGTTATCGTTCCTTCACCTATGCCCGAGTAGCCTCTTTCCTCTGGTCGACTAAAGCTCACTGCTAATGGAAGGGAATTGTTGAAAACAATGTCCTGGATTTTGATAAGAGATAAAGTGCCTAGTGACAGAATTTATGAACAATTCTTATATACAAATATTGTATTACAGATAGTTCTATAGAATATATGAATAATAACAAAAATATGCATACCTGGGGAAACATCGGAACTCTTGATAGTAATTGATTATCAGATATAAATAATATTGAAGAATAGAAAACAAAATAATTAAGGAGAGTATAACTGCCCTCTTAGCCTAATATACTTTCAGAGGGTGTTGCTTTAATGGGACTGCTACACCACATATATAGGCAGAGAGTAGAGACCCTTCCTTGTGAAACCCTAATGGGCTGACATTCCCATCATTAGTCAGCTCACACAAGGTCCAGTTTCAATTCAATAAGGATTGTTTAATTTATAAAAGAATTTATAATGAACTTATTATTAAAACTGGATAATACATATAAATAAATAAATATATGTATAGATAAATATGATTTATGGTAGTCCATATGAAAAATCTAACAATCTCCCACTTGGACAACATAAATCATTAGTTTAAAGTATAAATAATTTCCAGAATTAATAATACAACAAAATAGACATGTCAATTATGAGTTGTCACTATAAATTAACAATCCTCAAGTCAAATCAAGAGGCAATAAGTATTTGACAATGCAAAAAACCATGTCCGATAGGGGCACTGCCATCTTACATGTCAAGATCCTCAACAAAAGATTTGAATAATATGTGAAACTGGTGTCAGAACATACATTACAAGGATATGATCCTTGTGCAATCTTGACCAATGGTCCAAGCATTTGAAAATGCTCTAAGAGATATGATAGTATAAGTGACATCATCACAAACATATCTCATAAGAATGACACTAAGTAAATATTAAATTTTAGACTCCCACTAACCCAAAACATCAAAAGACTTAACTAACCCAAATGAGCTACATGATTATGAAGAGCTCTAATAGTTAAGCCTTTAGTTAGTGGATTTGCTAACATGTTCTCTGTAGCAAGATGCTCAATACGAGTCTGAAACTCCAGAATTTTCTCTCTAACAAAAAGATATTTAATATCAAAGTGCTTTGATTGAGAAGAGCTTATGTTGTTTTGAAAGAAAAGCACAGCAGCAGTATTGTCGCAATATATCACAAGTGGCTTAGAAATGCTTTCAACAATATGAAAGTCAAATATTAAGATTTTCAGCCACATGGCTTGACAAGTAGCCTCATAGCTAGCAACATACTCTGCCTACATGGTAAAAGTAGCTGTAAGAGTCTATTTAACACTCTTCCAAGAGATAGCTACTCATGTCATCATAAAAGATAGAGCCGGAAGTAGACTTTCGGTCGTCAAGGCAACCATGCTAAATAAGAATCAGAATAATTAATGACCTGAAGTTGATCAGACTTCTTATAGGTCAACACATGATCTTTAGTTCCCTGTAAATTTCTTATGACCTTTTTACGGCTTTAAATGACCTAAATCTGGGTTGCTCAAATATATCCCTAAAGCATTAATAGCAAAAACAATATCGGGATGAGTACAAAATTGAGCGTACATTAATCAGCGGAAGCATACTAGACCTTTTTGCTCTCTAGAATGGTCTATCTAATTGACTTCTTCATAGTGTATTTCAACATTGTGAGACATACTATGTTTGAATATTCTCATTTTTCACAAGAAGCCTTTTCAATAACAATGGATGAGGCAGTAAGAGCACCAGGCTCTTCTTCTCTCAAAGCCAAGTCCATATTAGTGATAGCCAAATAGAGATCCAGAGATTATTTTATTTTCAGTCCTCAAAATTGATCCTATTCAAAGTCTTGACAGAAGTCAAGCATAGACAAAGAAGGCTGACATTATAACAACAAAAGGAACATTTAATTTACACGATGTGATCATGCAATAAGAGAATTAAATAGTTTCTTATACACAGCCAATCATGTCCTTTAGAAAAAATTTTCTTACTTATGATGGTCCGGCCTAAAGATCCCAAACCATAATAAATGAGAAATGTAATAATTATAATGCACAAGTCTTATATCACCAAAGTTTCTAATACCGATAGGGTATTCGAAAGATAATTGATATAAGCGTAAAACTAACAGTGTATTGTACAACAAATTACATTAATGATAACACACCGATAGGGTATAATTATTATTAATGCAATAAAATAATGATTAAAAAAAATTTAATCATTCAATTCACAAAATTTGTATAATTGTACCAACGATAGATGAGGTTACAGTTATACAAATAATCAGCAATTGTATTCAAAAAATATAATAAATACATATCATGCGTGATAAAATTATTCAATTCATATAAAGATCAAAAAATTAATTCCTTGACTATGACACATTAACAGGGAGAATATAATATACCAAGGTGCCACTAGCAGAGTAAGGAATACTCATTGAATTTCAGGCCAAAAAAAAAACTAAGAGTACAATATTTAAAATTGTAAACTTACTCCCACTAGTCGTCATATAAAAACACTAATCAGACACATATTCTCCTTAAGTTGATCAAAGTGACAACATAGTGAAATTTTAGGTATCATTGCCTCAAAGCCAATTTTAAAACGTATATGGATCTCTTAATTTGCATACTATATGGTTTTGACCATATTTTTGAAAAACAATATATCAGGTTGATCCATGTACACATCATTTGAATAATCACCATTTAAGAATGTTGTCTTAACAACTATTTGGTGAAGCTTTAGGTCAAAAGAGCCACCAAGAATGAGGAGAAATATAAATCAAATTAGATTTAATTCAATTACAATATTCATTGAATTAATTAAAATGCTATATTATAAAACACAATTAATATAGTTGATATATTAATGATTTAAAAAATATTTTAATAATTTAGTAATGCTAATCCACATAGGATATATATATAAAATTTAACAATTCTCCCACTTGGATAGCAATAGTCAATTATTAAAATATAATAATCATTAAGGCTAAAATAACAACTATAATTATAGCAAATATCAAGAAATATAAGCTTGAACGATGCAGAAATAGTATCCGATAGGGAAGTAGATCATACACGTTAAAAGCTTATATTTCACATAAAGAATAATGAATATGAAAAAACATGATTAATTAAGAGAAATATGCAATCCAATGTTAGTAAATTTCAGATCAATTATCGATACAAGATTAAAGCATATTATAGTACACATGATATAGAGTAACGGATCAGTAATGTGTAACTGAGGTGATTTCACAATCCTTTTATATTACAAAATATCAAAAGGAAATACTCAAAAAAAATTATTTACCACAAGAAACGTACATTAATGTCACTCCGATAGGGTGTATACACTAATGATATTTCAAAACAAATTATTTATTGTCACCATAATTGCTATTTTTCCCTTTTCAAGCCATAATTATTTTGAAAGAATAAAGAAATATATATATATATATATATATATATTATTTGCAAAAATAATACTAAAGATTGGACTCGCGATAGACAAGCTTACAATCTCACAAAATTATTCAAATTGCATATTTGGATATCCAAAATAATTTGGCAGAATACTTAGAAACAATTTACAATAAAATTTAAATAATTAAATCAATGCAAATTGTTTTTAAAATAGTAAAAATATACAAACGGTGCTCCAGGATAGAGTATAATGTATATTTAACAGATAATAATATTCAAAATTTATATAAAAAATTTTCGGGCTGAATTTTAAAGAATACAATATCTAAAATAGGATTCTTGACAGATTCAATCCCAAATTCACAAGAAAATTCAAAATTTTAATCAATACACTCATGATCAAAATTATTTAGACATAAAATTCAAATTCAGTTCAAATATATATGAATAACGTAATCAATATATATATATATATATGGTTCAATCTCAAATATATATGATTAACATTAATTAAACAACTAATCAAAGTTGAGAACTTGGATATACATATATCTAATGATTTAATCCCAAATTCCAAATCTCAGAATTCCAAATCAAAATAATCAATAAGGGAATTAAATTAGGATCTCAAATTATATATAATTAACGTTATTTCAAATTATTTAAAACATTCAATCAATCTTAAGATTAGTATAAAAAATCGATTACTGATTCATATATATCCAACAATTCCATATATATATATATATATATATATATATATATATATGTTTACAGATTCATATCTACTTCAATAAACACACATATATATCTATTTGATTGAATTTTCAGTCAACGAAATCCCATGTAATATGATTTTCACATCTTCATTCACCCCAGAGGCAAAACCTCCTTGATATGTGGGATTACAAGTGATTATGTAATCAATTTAAACAATTTACATAATCATTTGATATTGCTTGGATTATCTTTATGCCCGTCAAATATATAATATATATATATATAATGACATATATAACTAATATATAATCAATATATTATCGATTATCAATACATATCCCATAAACAATGCCAAAAAAATAGTTGACGTTAATTATCTAGATCAATATATATAAATTAATCCCAATATATATATATATAATATACTGATTGACAATTGAATTAGGTGATTACGCAGTATACACAAAACAATTATATTATGAAATATAATTATATCAATCTCTTAAATCTAAATGGTTCAATCCAGTTTACATATGATTGTATTCTGCGTGCATACTTTCGTGGATCCTCACGTTGATTTAATCCATTCAATCCAATGTGAGGCTTTAAATCAAATGATTGAATTACATATATCTCAAAAGCAAAATCACATATATACAGATAACGTCGATTACGTTAATATGAACCAAACACACATGGTTTCAATCATAAATTAAACACAAATTTAGGGTTCTATAGAAAAAATTTCTTTATGAACCCTAATAAAAGGAATTTACCCAAATCACAATAATTTTTCCCAATCAATATGAACGGATATAATCGTCATATGATTCTAATTTCATACAGCCATAGAACAATCTGTAAACCAGGCTCTGATACCAATTGACAGAATTTATGAACAATTCCTATATACAAATATTGTGTTACAGATAGTTCTATAGAATATATGAATAATAACAAAAATATGCGTACCTGGGGAAACATCGGAACTCTTGATAGTGGTGCGTATAATTTATAGCACATAAAATATTCCAGCAAGTATACTGGGTCGCAACAAGTAATAAAGTGATGAGTAGAGTATCGTCCCACAGAGATTGAGGTATCAAATAAAATTTAATTAGGCTAAGTGAAATGCTATTAAGACTTATGAGGGAAATTTCAGAAATTACACAAAAAAAAGGGGGGGTGATGATTGAAACAACACAATATAAATAACTGAAATTTAAATAACTAGATAGAAAACAAAACAGAGAAAAGATATGGATTGGTCACAAATTTCATGGAATTGTACATCATCATCATTTCCTTTGAATATTCTTGGCTAATTCTATTATGTAATCTTCAATCTAAAATTCTCAGAAAGTCTTCTAAGACTGAATTATATTAAAATTATAGTTAGGAAGATCTTCACTAATCTATAACTCAAATATAATCCGATGAAGTCCTAATCACATCAATGCCCCGCAATCGCATATGACATGTTATCTCTCATCCTACTCGTTACAAATACATAGCAAACGCATGCATGTATAAATGACAAGCTTCATAGAACAATAAATAAAATAGAACTTTGGCCAAGAAAATACTCATTGGTCCAAATGAATTAAAGTACAATTTCCATTTCATCAAATGACCGACTACACAAGAAAATGAGATTGATTTCGTTGGTCTAATCCGATTAATTCATAGACAAATTAATCTTTGAATCATTGAAGAACAATTCAATTAAATTACAATCCATTCAATGTTGGCCAATTTTCTAAAATATGATTGAATCCAAAAGCTTTGAAATTACAATCTAACTTATCCAAAATAATTGACTAAAATCTTAGATCAACCATTCAATTAAGTCATGAAGCTCAAGAAAATTATTCAAGCCACATAAAAAAAACTATCTATATCTAGATAATCTAATTTATGGTGGAAATCACAAGGTCAAGCTCAATATCTAGCTAACTCTAGCATAGACATAAAAATCCCAAACTCATTGAAGGTTCATCAAACATTCAAGAGGAAGAATAATCGGTAAAATCCATTCCATTAAACGAAAATGCATTAAAACTGAATATGTTCAACAATAAAGCTTCATAAAACCGAACTACATCAATCCTTAAACATAGAAATTACATGGAAGAGAAGAAGAACATGACAGAAAATAGAAAATACAGCAGAAATCTAAGAAACTATGAAGGAAAATGGAAGAAAAGGAAAGAAAATGGGAGAAGGAGAGCCATTCCCAAGTGGGAAGGCTTCCTTTCCCTCTAACCAAGTTAGAGAGTTGCCTCTATGTTGCTCCCAGCCACTGCTGCCCAAGGAAGGCAGAAAAATGGTGCTAGGACTTCTTTTCAGAAAAATGACTTAGCCTCCTTAATAAATTTCGATTTTTGCAAATATAAAACTGATCTAACACATGCCTAAAGGGATATTCTGCCCTAGATGCCTCCTTGGATGCCTCTTCCATGATATGGCAGCACTTTGACAGCAAAACAGCAGCAAAATTAATATTTCTGCAGCAGCAGAAAAGTATGGCAGCAGCAGAATGGTATGGCAGCAGCAGCAGAATTAATATTTCTGCAGCAGAAAGTGACAAACAGCAGCAGAACAGCAGCAGAATATCATGGCAAAATTAATATTTCAGCCATGCTTTTCTTGACCTACGAAAATTAATATTTCTGCCCAAAAATTCTGACTACATGGCATTGAATAAGAGTTCAAGTGGGCCCCACATCCAGCATATCCTAGTAAGCATCTACATCACCCAAAAAGTGCCACATTAGCATCCAAATCATCATCTTTGTCCATGTCAACACTTTTCTCTCCAAAATTAAAATTTGTAGGAATTAAATTGAGCATTTTACAATTCAAGTTCTAAAAATATAAAAATTGAGACACATTCAATCCATAAATAGTTTATACCCAATAAATTCCAAAACATAATAAAATTAGAGAATTGACAAAATTAAAGAGGCAAAAAGGACTAAAATAGGGACTAAAATAAATGGAAAAAGTATGTTATCAAATCCCCCGCACTAGGCCTTTTGCACTCCTGGGCAAAATCAATCAAATACAACAGAGAATCCCAATAAGCACAGCAAGAAAAGGTGTAGAAAATATACAACAATGAAATAATTAAAATTTAGAAAGATTTACATTAGGAGAAATAAATCTTAAATTTCTAAAAAGTTCAAGCTCCATGGCAATTATTTCGAAAAGAATGAATTCAAGTAACAATCTCCTCACAAGGTAAGGTGTTTATCCTCTACTCTCTCAATTGTTTAAGAGGGAATCACTCAAAGTCGTCCTATCACAAATTTCACTACCATAAGCTTGTCAAGAATCTAAATCTCCACTACTTGAATCTAATACATACTTGAATCAAAAGGACTTTACAAGGTTGTAACGTGGGTAAGAAAAATAGTGGGAGACAAAGGGAAAGATTGAACAATGAAACAAAATATGGTAACAACTCAAGAAAATGAAGAGCATTTACAAGTGAAATATAAGAGACTGAGTATAAATAAATTTGGGTCTCAATGTTCTATCTGCTCCTCTTTTTCATTATCTTTTTCTCTTCTTTTTTTTTTATTCTTTCTTTCTTTCTCCCTTTTTTTTTTCTTCTTCTTGACTGGCCAGTCTTTTTCTTTTGCTTGAGAGGAAGTAGAAGAAATATAGTTCAAAACACCCCAAAATTCACAAAATTTTTCAGCATATCAATCCCTTAAAAGAATTTAAAATACTTCTCACATCTTAAGTTGAAAGAGAAAAATATTGTTGTAGGCAGAAAAAGTGGTGGAAGAACACAAGAAAGAAAATGGATAAGGCACAAAATGGCATACAATGGAAACAATGATAATGGATGGCTATTTGGCTAAAAGTGGTTACAAGAAACAAATGCCTAAATCATTTCCAAGTATGTACAAGATATGTAGCCTCAATCAAAGATTCAAGACAAGTTCTAGAGTGACAATCCATAATAGAGAACACACAACAAGAAGAATAGCATTTTTCACTTAGGCTCAAATCCTCACAGCTAAAAGACTATTACTACAAATTCATTAAAGTCAACGTCATTGCCATTTAACTTGAATTCCTTAGAGAAATAAGACTAAATTCTCTTCATGCTAAGTCAATCTACACTTTAGCTATTTCATCATGCATAATTCCACATCAAAACTCCATCAAAAATTTAAAAAGTGAGCATCAAATTCGGACAAAACAGAGTAGAAAAATTCTGCAGTGCAGAATTTCTGGCGACACAGCTTTACCGACATAGAACGACCCCAAAATGGATGCAAATCACTCCAAATAAAATTCTACAACTAGAAGACATATAAAGGTTTAAAAACATGTAAAGAAAGTGGCAAAAACCATAGCCAAACAGTACAGAATATTCATGCAAGATGACAAAATTTCTGCCAAAACAGAGAAAACAGAGAAAAAAAAAATGGGCAACAGAAAAAGACTAAAACAAAATTAAAATTACGAAAGAAATACAACAACAAAATTAAAAAGAGAAAGATTAGAAAAACTTGGGTTGCCTCCCAAGAGCGCTTGGTTTAAAGTCCTTAGCCAGACTTTATTTGGTGTCTATGCTTAGCGTCGCTTCTTCTTTGTTTTCCTTACTTTCTCTTTGATTTTTTTTATTTCCTTCGTCAAGGAAAATGATCAAGTACCTCACATGAAACAAAGAGAAATAACATGAGAGATATATCAAATAAGCAAGGTAACAAGAAGAAATGAAACTAATAAAGACACTTGAAAAGCTAAAACACCTGAAATTGTAAAAACTAAAACAAGAAAAGACAATGTCTAAAATAACATCACTTTGGCTTAAAAGAAAAATCAATTTGACAACCATCAATCCCCGGCAACGGCGCCAAAAACTTGGTGCGTATAATTTATAGCACATAAAATATTCCAGCAAGTATACTGGGTCGCAACAAGTAATAAAGTGATGAGTAGAGTATCGTCCCACAGAGATTGAGGTATCAAATAAAATTTAATTAGGCTAAGTGAAATGCTATTAAGACTTATGAGGGAAATTTCAGAAATTACACAAAAAAAAGGGGGGGTGATGATTGAAACAACACAATATAAATAACTGAAATTTAAATAACTAGATAGAAAACAAAACAGAGAAAAGATATGGATTGGTCACAAATTTCATGGAATTGTACATCATCATCATTTCCTTTGAATATTCTTGGCTAATTCTATTATGTAATCTTCAATCTAAAATTCTCAGAAAGTCTTCTAAGACTGAATTATATTAAAATTATAGTTAGGAAGATCTTCACTAATCTATAACTCAAATATAATCCGATGAAGTCCTAATCACATCAATGCCCCGCAATCGCATATGACATGTTATCTCTCATCCTACTCGTTACAAATACATAGCAAACGCATGCATGTATAAATGACAAGCTTCATAGAACAATAAATAAAATAGAACTTTGGCCAAGAAAATACTCATTGGTCCAAATGAATTAAAGTACAATTTCCATTTCATCAAATGACCGACTACACAAGAAAATGAGATTGATTTCGTTGGTCTAATCCGATTAATTCATAGACAAATTAATCTTTGAATCATTGAAGAACAATTCAATTAAATTACAATCCATTCAATGTTGGCCAATTTTCTAAAATATGATTGAATCCAAAAGCTTTGAAATTACAATCTAACTTATCCAAAATAATTGACTAAAATCTTAGATCAACCATTCAATTAAGTCATGAAGCTCAAGAAAATTATTCAAGCCACATAAAAAAAACTATCTATATCTAGATAATCTAATTTATGGTGGAAATCACAAGGTCAAGCTCAATATCTAGCTAACTCTAGCATAGACATAAAAATCCCAAACTCATTGAAGGTTCATCAAACATTCAAGAGGAAGAATAATCGGTAAAATCCATTCCATTAAACGAAAATGCATTAAAACTGAATATGTTCAACAATAAAGCTTCATAAAACCGAACTACATCAATCCTTAAACATAGAAATTACATGGAAGAGAAGAAGAACATGACAGAAAATAGAAAATACAGCAGAAATCTAAGAAACTATGAAGGAAAATGGAAGAAAAGGAAAGAAAATGGGAGAAGGAGAGCCATTCCCAAGTGGGAAGGCTTCCTTTCCCTCTAACCAAGTTAGAGAGTTGCCTCTATGTTGCTCCCAGCCACTGCTGCCCAAGGAAGGCAGAAAAATGGTGCTAGGACTTCTTTTCAGAAAAATGACTTAGCCTCCTTAATAAATTTCGATTTTTGCAAATATAAAACTGATCTAACACATGCCTAAAGGGATATTCTGCCCTAGATGCCTCCTTGGATGCCTCTTCCATGATATGGCAGCACTTTGACAGCAAAACAGCAGCAAAATTAATATTTCTGCAGCAGCAGAAAAGTATGGCAGCAGCAGAATGGTATGGCAGCAGCAGCAGAATTAATATTTCTGCAGCAGAAAGTGACAAACAGCAGCAGAACAGCAGCAGAATATCATGGCAAAATTAATATTTCAGCCATGCTTTTCTTGACCTACGAAAATTAATATTTCTGCCCAAAAATTCTGACTACATGGCATTGAATAAGAGTTCAAGTGGGCCCCACATCCAGCATATCCTAGTAAGCATCTACATCACCCAAAAAGTGCCACATTAGCATCCAAATCATCATCTTTGTCCATGTCAACACTTTTCTCTCCAAAATTAAAATTTGTAGGAATTAAATTGAGCATTTTACAATTCAAGTTCTAAAAATATAAAAATTGAGACACATTCAATCCATAAATAGTTTATACCCAATAAATTCCAAAACATAATAAAATTAGAGAATTGACAAAATTAAAGAGGCAAAAAGGACTAAAATAGGGACTAAAATAAATGGAAAAAGTATGTTATCAGATAGTAATTGATTATCAGATATAAATAATATTGAAGAATAGAAAACAAAATAATTAAGGAGAGTATAACTGCCCTCTTAGCCTAATATGCTTTCAGAGGGTGTTGCTTTAATGGGACTGCTACACCACATATATAGGCAGAGAGTAGAGACCCTTCCTTGTGAAACCCTAATGGGCTGACATTCCCATCATTAGTCAGCTCACACAAGGTCCAGTTTCAATTCAATAAGGATTGTTTAATTTATAAAAGAATTTATAATTAACTTATTATTAAAACTGGATAATACATATAAATAAATAAATATATGTATAGATAAATATGATTTATGGTAGTCCATATGAAAAATCTATAGAACTATCTAAATTCATAGTATGATTATATAACTCATATGAAACCTCATACAAAACCTTATAATTATTATAGATGGGCATCAAACACATAACATATATGCACATCTAAATTCATCCATCATATAATATTATTTTTCAAGAGAATAATTTCACAGAATTATTTTGAAATTTTTTAATCTCATTTTTGTGACCAATAATTCAACAACATTCACTACAAGAAAATTGACTTTTAGTGGCGACTTTTTGGTAACGACTTTTAAAGTCGCCACCAAAAGTCGACTTTTGGTGGCGACTAAATAAGTCGCCACTAAAAAGTTGAGTTTTAGTGGCGACTCTTATAGTCGTCACTAAAAGTCATACTTTTGGTGGCGACTTTTTAGAGTCGCCACCAAAAGTCTAATTTTAAAAAATAATAATAAAAAAATTTGGATTTTTTAAAAAATAAAATGAAAAATTAGCCCTCTGGTGGCGACTATAGTCGCCACTAAAAGTTAATTTAAAAAATTAAAAATATTAAAAAAAATTTGAATTTTTATAAAATAAAATTTAAAACAATCAGGCTTTAGTCGCCACCAAAAATATTTTTTAAAAAAAATAAAAAAAGTCAGATTTTTTAAAATAAAATAAAAAATAGACTTTTGGTGACGACTATAGTCGCCACCAAAAGTATTTTTTAAAAAAAATTAAAAAAAAGTCAGATTTTTAAAATAAAATAAAAAATTAGACTTTTGGTGGCAACTATAGTCGCCACCAAAAGTCTTTTTTTAAAAAAATAAAAAAAAGTCAGATTTTTTAGAATAAAATAAAAAATTAGACTTTTGGTGGTGACTAATCTAATTTTTTAAAAAAATTAAAAAACTCATTTTTTACTTAAAAAATTCAAATTTTTTTTATTTTTCTTAATTTTATTTAAAAGAAATTTAGTTTTTTAATTTTTTTAATTTTAATTTTTTTAAAAAAAATTAGATTATCGGTGACAAATGAAGTCTATTTTTTTTAACTGAAATCATTTTTTTAATGAAATTAGCTGAAGTTGGACTTTTGTGGTGAATTCAATAGTAATAATATATTTGCTTTTTGTTAAGTTTAATATTATTTTATTTTTGTTTTATAATATTTTTGACCCAAAATATTTTTAACAGATTATATATATAGATATATATAATATTTTGCACTTACATAACACAAATGAAGCAGTGGCAGAATGGTAAGACACACATGGCTGCAAGCAAGGAACCCAGGTTCGAATCTCAGGTATGCACATGTTTGATTTAATTTCAAATAAACTTGAATATTGCACACAAAAAAATCAAGTCAGCTCGGGATAGCGAGTTATTGGATCGGCCAAGACCCACACGAGTCGAATGGATCTCGGGTCGACCCGCCGGGCCAATCCGGATCTTAAAAAATGACGAGTGACTAAGTCGCCACCAAAGGTAGTTTTTGGTGCCACCAAAAATCACTTTTTTCACGAATTTTTTTTTTTGGAATAAAAATGACTTTTGGTGGCGACTATAGTCGCCACTAAAGGTGACTTTTGGTGGCGACTTTTGAAAGTCGCCACCAAAAGAATCAGCCACGGACTTACGACAACAACTTTAGTCACCACTAAAAGTCGTCACCAAAGACTTTTAGTGGCGACTTTTAGACTTTTGGTGGCTACTTTAGTCGCCACCAAAAGTCTTTTTTTTTTGTAGTGATTGTACCTCTATGTACAATTAAAGAGTTATCATGGATTGGAATTAGAAAATGCTAATTCCAATTTTTATATATATGGCATATCATCATCTTAATGAGATGGTTTCCTTAACTTGGAAATTAACAACATGGTATCATCATTTCAATGAGATGGTTTTCTTAATTTCCAAATTGGTCCAAAATTTATATGCCAATATCTTCAAATTTGGTCACAAATCCATAGAAAACATGTTCCAAAATAAAACTCTCAAAAGCTTAAGATTAAGCTATTTTTAATTCTTAAATTAAAACTCTCACACATATGTTAATTTCAAGAATTCCACATAAATTAAATTCTCAAAATAGAGAAATTTTAAAATAGTTCACATGTGAGCTTTAAGAAAGCCTTTGCATATTATCAATAGTTATGTCAATAGAAAATTATAGGACATACTCAATACACAAATATAATAAACCCATAATTTCTATTAAACCACAATATCATTATAACAACATTCATCCCCCACTTGTTGTTATAAAAATATTATCCAAAAATCTTTTTCCTCTTGCCCCCACTATTAATCTAAATTCTCAAAAAGAGAAGGTTAAAAAGGTGTAACATACCTTATAATGTAAGGAGAAGAAATCACCATTGCACAAATTTGCTTCATGAGCAAAATTAATCACTTCATGATCACTCAAAATTAGAATTCAAAAATTATGAGTTGTACTCATAAAAATAATAGCAAATAATAATTTCAACCATATATATGATATTTGATAGTGGATCAAATCAGTATGTATTTGCTCCACATAATACAAATGCTATATATATATATATATATATATATATATTTGCTCTTATATGTAATTGAAAATCAATTATTTTTCACCTTAAATTAGGTGTAAAACCGAAATATCATATACTGGAAGCCAAAACTCATAAAAATTTAAAGATAAATATTCCACCTCATATATATAATTCATAATCTCAAATAATTGAGGGAATAATCATACAAGATATATAAATAATCTCAAATAACATATATCAAATAGTTTTATCTCATCTCTTATTAAGTTATTCCCTGCAACCTCAAATGAACTCACACATAATGGGCTCATTAATAAGGCATTGAAGAATTATAATGGAATAGCAATAATATGTTGGCAACGTCCAAAATGCTTGGCTAAATTAAAGGTCAATAAAGCAATCTAAATTATTTTAATAGGCCAACATTAATCATTTCATGAGGCAACGGTTATCCTTCATCTCCCAACGTATATATACATAAAACCAATATAATGCCTTTGAGAGCATTATATATAAAACCAACGTAAAATAAAATGCCACATAAATATATATACATTATGTTAACACATACTCTCACCAAGGCGCACACGTGTATAAAGTGCCTGTTCTTATCCATTCTCAACAATAAACAATCATTAAGATTGTAATATCAAGTGTCCCAACGGATAGATATGTATAAATATATACATTTAAGCCACTAAATTTAATTATCATAAGAGGATGCCACCGTAAAACAATCAAAGAGATTTAATATTTTATAAAAATATTTTCTAACAATCTCTCATTTAATGTATATCACCTGTGACTCTCATAAGACCAATTTTCTATATATATATATATATATATATATATATATATTGCTGGAACCACACCATAAATAACGTTAGCAACGTAACAGGTCATTAAGTAAAGTAAATGGAATTGACACCTTTTAACATACACCATCCAAATGCCCAAATGATAGCCAATCAAAGCTTTTAAATGTAATATAAAGGCATGCCATTGTACGAAAATATACACCATTCAATATACATGAAACAGCATGAATATATGTATAAGAATCCAAGGGACCAACGGTTTCTTATAAATACACTGAATGAATCAACATAAATCATAAGCACCATAAGGGAATCGCAACGCATCAGATTTAATAGAATGAATCAAAGTCATCATATTTTATATTGCTACGTATTTTTCCAAAAGAATCCGTTAGAAATATAAAACCAAATTAACGTCTACCAAAGAATGATGGAGAATAAAAGCCTGCCAACATTCCAAACATCTGCCAATACTAAGCCAGTTAAATATGTATATAAATATATTTTTAATTTCATATAACAAATTCTAACATTATATATATACATATATATAGCTAGCAAATTAGTAAAATCAAATTCCAACACAGAACACCATGTAACGAAAATTAACAAAGGTTGAGAAAGATATTACCAGTGTCCCTTAAAAAGATAATCAAAACACGATTGTGGCAGCGTCAGCATCCTAATTTCCTTAAGATTGTTGTAAAACATCTAGATACCAACACAATTTAATCTGAGTCGCGTTTTTATAGTAAACACTGTACTTAAGGAAATTATTCTGTGACCACAGCAAGAGTACTGCGTCTACAGAACTCCCTCCAGGATTAAACAGATTCTTTTGAGAAAAGGTTCTTAGGCCACAGAACAGCAGAAATTTAGAAAGAAACGTAACCCAGAAAGTGAGAGAGGGAGAAGAGAGAAGTTTAGAAATGTTTCTGATTTGGTGTATAAAATGAGGAGAAGGAGTCTCCTTTTATAGCTGCTGAACATTAATGAGGCAGAGAAAAATTTTAATGCAATTAAAATTCAGTTTCGAAAATTAATGGACAGTTTCAAAAAATTAATGGGCAGTTTCTAAATATTTAAATATATTTCAAACAAATAAAACAAAATTGTCAGCCTTTAATTTTCTGACATTAATCCAAATTAATTTTATAATAATAAAATTCGCCTCTGTTCACGTAAGCTATAAAAAAATAATATTTCTCCAGAGAAAAACTAAACTGGTCCGATTTATTGCACACACAGGAGGGCAAAATGGATAATTTGTACTGTACTAACTCTTTATTAGCTTACTAACACAAGTTAGTATATAAACGTTCTTCCCCTCCTTACTCCAAGCAATGTAGGACTTTTAGTTTTCTCTTTTGAAATACAAAGCCTTGAAAGGTTATTTTCACAACAAAACCAACCTTCTCCAACCACTCCAAGAACCAAAATCTTATGGAAATTGCAATCTTCTCAGAAAGTCAATTAACATGTTACAAGTGATTTACATAACGAACAAGTACGAGTGGCATGGAATCAATGATACTCTTTTAAAAATCAAGACTGATTTAATGTCTTGGTCATATAATATATAAACTTACTATCTTCAGAAATATGAACATTAATCTAATCAAACAAAATCAATGCAAGTATCTTAAAAGTGATGGCAAGTACAGAGCCCCCGCTAGGGAAAAATAAAGGTATACTGCATTTTCCATGACGACATCATCAAGTTAATACTGAGAGCTGATTTAAATTGATATGGGTACAAGGGAGCTGCTACAACCAGAATAGGGATGGCAATACATTTAGGTATTTTAGATATTGGATGAAATTTGTCCAAAAAAATATCTGATATTTAATAGATATTGGATTTTGGATAGAATACGGATAATAAAAGATGACTATCCGATAAATATTGATGGAATAAGATGTTGTCATTAGATATTTTATATTCATATTCGTTTGATAATTATTTATATAATATGTATTTATATATATATATATTTTTTTTTTAAGTTATAAAATTTTAATCTATTAATCATAATATATTATTTATATAATACATATTTATATAACATAAATTTAACGAATTTAATATTTTATTGGATGGATACTAGATGTTGAATATTTGGGTACCCAATAAAAAATTCGGAATATTTAATATCCATTATGTAACATTTTTTTTGAATATTTATGATATCAATTATTTTAGATGCGGATATTAAGAAAGTAATAATTTTTTTCCATATTCAATAGGGTACAAATATTGGATATTTTGGATAGATTATTGAATCGATTATTGAATCAGTTAAAATATCAATTCAATGGTCAATGTTTTGACCATTGGTAAATAATAGTCAAACCAATGATACTCAATTAAAAAGTAATATTTAGTATTCATTTACGTAAAATAATGTTCACAATTCAAAGTTGACTGTAAAAATTAACAATAAGAATATTTTTGTACTTTTCAAAAACCAAACTTTTTGTAATATTTTACTTTTTTTCCTTTTTCTCTTTCTTTTGTATTTTGGCTTCAAATCAATTACACCCCTCCTATTGTTTCTCATACGCCAAATCAATGATTCCATCTTTCTCATACCCTAAATTGTTCTTTTTTTTTTGGGCAGGAGTGGGATGGCTAAGGTTATTTTGAACACAGTCGCTGATACTCTAGTTGCTCCCATGCTCAGAGGAAAGTTTTAAAATCAAGCCAAACCTGTCAATCAGCCAGTTTACCAGTTCACGATTGATTGAACCGGCTCTTCCCCTATTTTAGCTCTCATCAATTATGAGGGCCAAATTGAATCGCAAAATGACCAGTTTCTAGTCTAATAAAAGCATGTAAATTACACATTACGTATTGTAACAACATTAACTTCGTCCAAATCATAGAGAAAATCTTGAATTTAAGGTTATGAGGCATGAAAATCACTATATTTATTGAATTGGAGAAAGATGAAAAACTACATCTTCTATTTGATTGCCAATTGAGAATATCTATAAATGATAAATCTTGAAAATTTTACACTTTTATTTTAGCTCCTACAACTATCGCACTACATGTTTCAATTGTTATGTGTTCCAAAAGATTAGGTACAGTTCACCATAACTCTGCAACATCAGCACCTCAATTCACAATTTGATTTGATCTTGCTAAAATTGATGGATTGACTTGGATTTGGGAATGGTTCAATGTATTTATTGGGGCTCTTAGTTTGGAATATTCATCCATAAGATATGGCATAGGCACAATATTGACTTAGTATGGAGGCAATGAGAGATCTATACACAAGCACATATAAAGTTTGAAACCTTTCTTTCATAATAATTCTACAATAGGATATTACTCTTAATGAGACAAATTTTCCTACAAATAAGTTTGATACAATGTTACTAAACTACAAAAAAAATTGACTTTTGGTGGTGACTAAAGTTGTTGCTGAAAGTCCGTGGTTAAAAGGTTTTTGGTGATGCTTAAAGGAGTTGCTACCAATAGTTGCCACCAAAAGTCATCTTTGTTGTCAAAAAAAAAATTTCGTACTAAAAAATGAGTTTTGAAGGTTACCTTTAGTGGCGACTTTCAAAGTCGCCACAGAAG
The DNA here is from genome assembly GCA_037074585.1 of Biancaea sappan. Taxonomy (NCBI): domain Eukaryota; kingdom Viridiplantae; phylum Streptophyta; class Magnoliopsida; order Fabales; family Fabaceae; genus Biancaea; species Biancaea sappan. The sequence goes on along the minus strand of CM073501.1, from coordinate 38,435,471 downwards.
TCACTCGCCATTTTTTTGGATCTAGATTAGCCCTATGGGTCGATTCAAGACTCATTGGACCTGTATGGGTCTTGGCCAATCCAATAACTCACAACCCTAGGGGTGATTTTACTTTTTTGTGTAATATTCAAGTTTAAATGAAATTAAACCAAACATATACATACCTGAGATTCGAACCTCGGTCTCTTGCTTTGAACCATATGTGTCTTACCATTCAGCCACCACTTTACTTGTGCTATATAAGGGGAAAATGTTAAATATATATATATATATAATCTATTAAAATTATTTTAAGCCAAAAACATTACAAAATTGAAATGAAACAATATTTAACATAACAAAAATCAAATATATTATTACTAATAGATTAAGAGATAAGAAAAAATACAATTATATATATACAATTTGTTAAAATTGAATTTTGGTGGCAACTAACTTTTGGTGGTCGCCACTAAAAGTCCGACTTCCACCAAAAGTCTGACATTTTTTAATTTTTATTAAAGAAATTGAGTTTTGGTGGCGACTATGATAATCTCAATAAAAGTCAAATTTTTAATGGTGACTATCATAGTCACCACCAAAAGTCTTACTTTTTTTAATTTGACTTTTATTAAATTTTATTTTAAAAAAATTAACTTTGGGTGGTGAAATCTGCCATTTTTTAATTTTATTTAAAAAATTTGAGTTTTGGTAGCGACTATCATAGTCACCATTAAAAGTCTAGCTTTTGGTAGCGACTATGGGAGTTCTTACTAAAAGTCTGACTTTTGTGTGACTTTTAGTGGCAACTATTATAGTCGCCACCAACAGTCTACTTTTAGTAGTGACTCACTTAGTCAGCACCAAAAGTCCACTTTATCAAAAGGTCGTCACTAAAAGTCAATTTTCTTGTAGAATAGGTAAATAATATTCTTAACATAATGGAATGTAAATTTACTACATTCCTAAGCCATTTTTGGGTATTTAAGCAGTTTAAGTACCCTTGATAAAATGGATAGAGATAAGAGTGAGATACTAAAAGGCTTATAACATCAATTACAATAGATCAACATAACAATATATTAGTGTATAGTAAAATATAAAAAAACATATCATTCTAATCAAAATTTCAATACATCTCGTTATCTATTCTATCATATATAAAATGCTAAACATTTTTCCATTCTTGAACAAGCAAACTCTTTTTCAATTGCTTGAGTTTTTAGATTCTATCTTGCCTCTAACACACTAAGGGATATCTGATTTGAGGTATCTTGATAGCAATTTCTACATGAAGAACCTGCCTCAGGCAAATCCCTCTCAGTGTAAAATCTAGGGGCCTTTGGCCTATAATTTCTCACCATTTAGCATAAGAACCACTGATGACATGTCAGGCCTGCTTTTTGGTTTTTGTTGTATGCATAACAGTACCATATGTATGCATCGTATGACCTCAGTGGTAGCAAAACTTTCGCCTAAGAATTTATCTATAACTTCTAATGGCCTCTCTTCAGTCCAAAGTCTCCACGTCTGAAACCACGAGAATTAAGTTGGCTACTAAATTAGATACTTATTTGACTATTCAACTATATATTAAGTAAATTAGACAATGCTATACATACATATCTAAGAAGATTAAGGCTGCGTTCTGGGTGAAAAAATTATCTATTCTTCATTCCATTAACTATCTCTAATATTACTATGCCAAAACTAAACACATCAAATTTCGCTAAGAAATGCCTATGCACAGCATATTATGGAGGCATGTAACCACTGAAAGTATCATTTACAGAAGAACAAGTCAATAAAACAATTTCACATGAACCAAAACTAGGTTACATGCAGAAGATAACTTACTATGTTTCAACCACCCTATTTGTATTTGCTTCAACTTGATCTCCCCCAAAAAGCCCAAGCCAAGCCAAAGTCTAAAACTTTTGGGTTCATATGGGCATCTAGTAGAACATTGCTAGTTTTGAGATCTCTGTAAATAATTCTCAATCGAGAGTCTTGATGAAGATAGAGAAGTCTTTGAGTAATGTCGGCAATAAGTTGAAAGCACTTGTGCCAATCCAAGATCTTGCTTGTTGTTTTACCTAGTCAATGTAAATTTAGTAATTAGTACATTATCTACAATCTAAAAAAATTACAATTACATTGTAACATCTGGGTTTTTAGGGTTTGTGATTTTCTTCTTCGGTGTATGCTTTTTTGTGATTTGTGGCATTTACAAAATTTTTGTAATATGATTATTTAATTATGCCGCATGTTTGTATCTAGTATCTGATATATTTTGAGGTGTAGTATTTTACTTTGGGGTGTACTAAGTTTGAGAGATGTTGACTTTTGGGAAAGTGAGAGTCAAAGGGACATAGAGGGAATTTCTTTTCCTTAGTGCTTCCTAAAAACCTTCTTTTAAAGCACATAGCAATTCATTCACTCTTCTCATGCTCTCACTTCCTCTATGGTTGCCAGTGTTCTCTCTTCCAATAGCTCTTCATCTCCCTTTCTTCTAGGCTTATGGGTGGTAGTCTTTCTCTCCCCTTAAGTTAAGATTCAAAACTTATAAGTATTTTTCCCTATCTCTCATTTTCATAACTTATGAGCCCTACGTTGGTAATAAGGGATTTTTTGAAAAATAAGGAGTTGGGTTTGGTTTTAGACTCTTCCCTTGTTATTTTGTGAACCTTGATGGGTATTTTCATGAGATTATTGGTGAGGAAAATCATAGTTTGGTTAAACATTTTATAAAATCTGAAACATGGAGAGTTTGGGAAGAACACTTGGATATTTTTGTCATTTCTGGTGATTCTCTTGTCTTGGGCATGAACTTCTGGACTATTTAGTGTGTGTGTAAGTCCTTGAGTGATAGGATTTAAGTTTGCATGGTTCTAGGTTGGAAAAAGTGACTGATTTTTGGAAATATTTCAGAAACTGGGGTAATCAGTTGACTGACACAAGAGGATAAGTCAATTGATTACTTTTGAAACTTATCAGGTTCTGCCAATAACTCATCAGTTGACCGAATCCTTCTGTCTCTTATCAGTAGATTTGAAATTCAGTAACTAGTCAATTGATATAGCACTATTAGTCGATCTATTCCTTTCTATTACTCATTAATAAATTTTTTAACTTCAGGTTAGTTGTTAATAGGGTACTATCAGTTGACCGAATGCTCTCTGTCAATTATTTAAAGATTTGAGATTTAAGGATTAATTAACTGATAGAGCACTATCAGTCGACCGGCCTCTCCTTGTTGTTGGTTGGTAAATCTGATGATTATAGGATCAGTCAACTGATAGGTGGTTATCAGTCGACTGTCCATTTCAAGGAATGAATGGAAAGATGATTAATTCTTCCTTTTCATATGCATGAATGATAGGGTTATAATCCTTGAGCCTTGGCACTTTTGCCTTTCTGGATAGAGTTTAGGTCAGTAGGCAACTTCTATATTGATTAAGATCTATGAATATAACTTCAAGATTCAAGAGTACCATTAGGATAATGGAATGAGGTGTATTATGGTAATGAGGTTTCTAGTAAGGATGTGAAATTATTGTGACCATGTATTCATGCGATAGTAATTGATTATACATAAGGAAATTATGTAAAAATAAATATATGTATGTACATGTATATATGCTTTATGCCATGGTGAGGCATTTACTTTACTCATAGTACCGAGGTATGGTACACGTCATGACTAAATTGTGTCGAGGTGTGACACTCATAATAATTTAGCCCCATGGTGTGGCTTTTCTTACCATTATTCAACCATGATGTGGTATTTCTATGATATAATGATTGCCTTTCTACCTCAAGTAGGTGATACCAAGATATTGATGTGTTGGGATTCACAATTGTGATATTTCTTACTGTTATAATTAAGTTGCTATTCACTGAGTATTTCCTTACTCACGTTTCCCACTCTTGAAGCTTTCAGAGTCCATTACTGAAGAAGGTGACGCATACGAGGAGTCGTGAGCCCCATGTTACCAACCCCTTTTAAATCCTTAGGTTGGTCTTATTTTGAGTCATCTTTCTTGATTTTTATGGGTTTCTCTGTGACTACGTAGGTAACCTAGGACCTATTTGTAATTAAATCACAGCCTTAGATTATGGTGACTCTTTTGGTCAATGGATGATGGGATGCCATCTATTCTTTTGTATAAATCTTGCTTGTTGTTATGTGTGTTGTGAATTAAAATTGATTAATTGATTATATTTTTGAGAATCCTATGCATAACATGGTTTTTGGATTATGTTATAAGGCTTACAGTATGAATGTGAGTCATCATCACTGCGTCAGTCACATGAGGTGTTTTGAGGATGTGACATATATACAGTTTACTGTAAGTGTTTTTTAGTGTAAACAATAACAGTACAGACCAAAGATAAAGTTGTCCAAGCTCTTGTTAGGCATGTATTCATAGATCAACATTTTTTTTGCCTCTTTGAATGCAGCAACCTAGAAGCTTCACAAAATTATGGTGTTGTAGTTTTGCAATAAACACAACTTCATTTTTAAACTCCACTAATCCTTGACTCGAATTATTTGATAGCCTTTTTACAAGTAACTCTTGCCCACTTGCCAAAATAATCTGAAACCCACCATATGGATTACATTTTAAAAACAATGATAGAGATGTTGTCTTTTTTAGTATGGCTATTTTAGCTTGTACACTGGTCCAAATCCATCTTCTCTCAATTATTATTGCTTGAAAAATTATTAGTAGCTTCAGTTAAGATTGACAAATCAAATGTCAGTAGATCCATGTCTTCCTTCTTTAATATACTTTTAGAATGCTTCCTATAAAATATTTTAGCCATCCCTAAAATGATGATATCACGACCTGAAACTAACTTCGTGACTGGTGCAAATAGTGTGTTACCAACACTGCTGCAAGCCTAGATTTATATCGCAGGATCGTAGGTGGTGGCCTATATGATTACAGAGGACACTATAGAAATACAACAAAAATAAATTACCTTACCCAGGACAATGAGCAGGCATCGTCAATCCACGAGCCCTCAAGTTGCCTATCCTGCCACACCTGCAACTATGAAGGGGTAAGTCTAAACCATAGACTCGCTACTATTAGCCCTATACTACACATATATACAGAATATATATATATATATATATATATACCTATTTGGGAATATATCCCGCATGACACCAAGCTGCTTGTAAGCACACATATGGTATCACGTCCCATCATATTCTCTCCCAAACACGCACATACCTAGCACATATTTAAATGCATGCATCCTTTCTGAAGGATCCATGCTCCCATATTATATCTCAAGAGTTTAATCAATATGGGTATATATACTCATGGATTATCACTCAAGAAATCTTGCTATGTATCTGGCCTACTGGGTCATATCCATAACCATAACATACATATGGTCTCTCAGATTATGCCCTTAGCCAGCACATATATCCCACACATAAAACTAAACGACCACACCCACAACATATACTATGTAGATGAATAAGATGCAATGTTTATCCTGCTCTTTTCCACCCCACATTGAAGACTAACCCTCAATGTGTATGCATACCCATTAACACAACTCAGCGATAAAACACAATGGGTAGCTTTCTACTCTATTTCCCTCTCATTTCATAATATAAATATACATATGATGATATGCAATGTATCCATACAATAAACAATCCACTACTTCCATCCACACATATCCCAAATAATCCCCACTACATACCCACATATAATACATTTAATAAATATATATATATAAAACAATTTAGGAGAATAACTCCTAAAAATATAAACATACATACATATATACATATATCTATATCTACATAAAGGAGAGCTAGATAGATCCCTCACCTAGATTCCATGCTCTCTTGGCAGCCACCTTGTGCCTCGACCATCCCTATTAAGTAACCATGCAAAATCATCAGGGTTAAGAAATAGAGAAATTTTCTACTACTAATCCCGACCTTTACTCACTTCTTTAATCATAACTCTTATCTCTAAATGAAAATTATACCATTGGAAACTAAACTCAAATAACTTTCCAATGATATAAAGTTTGCCCAAACAAAGTTTGGATGAAAGAGTTATGACCGTTTGAAGAACAGCCAAGGTTCTTCAGAATGGCTGGTGCTTGAGGCACCATGCCTGGCTCCTAAGGCACCACACAAGCCTTAGTGCCTAGGGCGCCATGCCTTGCTTGGTGCTTGGGGCGCCACGCCCTCTCCTTTCTACTCAAGTGTGGCACTCGAGGTGCCATAACTTCGACCTCGTGATCTTGCCTCAGTTCTAGGTCAGATCCGGCTAATTCTCTATTGTTTTCCATGATTTCTTCCATAGAATCTCATCCTTGATGTCCAAGGAGCATTTAGATACTAAAAGCCACAATTTAAATTAAGAAACGAAGCCAGAATCTCAAATATATCCTAAATACCATTAAAACAAGAAAATAGGAAAAAACTTAGGAAATAAGAATTCCTACATCGATTCCTTGCTTTTTCTACGTTGCTTAGTTCCTAGAGGCTCGCCTCATAGCCCAAGATCCATCCCCCAAAGGTGGTTGAAGGATTTGAGTGGAGAAAGAGAGTAAAGTGAAGGAAGAGAGAAAGAGAGAAAAGAAGGTGAAGAAAGAAAATGAAAGAAAGAATAAGGAAAAAGAGGTGGGACCACCTATATATGCTCGCCCAAGGTGAAATACTATGTTGCCCTCCAGTTAAGCCTTAGTCAATACTAGTAAAAGCAAATTTATAAAATTCCATCTCGGGTGTTTCTAAATCCTAGGTGCCCTACAGTTTTCCTTATTTTACTTTAGTCCTTCTTTGTATTCAACTTATCTTGTAACTCCTTCGGTACCCTCGGTTCCACCAATACATTGCTTGGCTCTCTACCACTCAATATTCCAAAACCTTGCCACTTCTAAATTCATATCTTTCCAACCTATACAATGAAAAATTTCCTCTATAATCCCCAAAAATCACGACTATTACAGTTGAAAGGTGCAATATTAACGTATTATATATTTATTATGACAAAAAAGTGAATTATATATTTGCTATGACAAAAAAGTGCCTTCTTTATATTTTCCTCCTTATTCTATATGCCCACCTTATATTACATGTTGAAATATGTTTAAAGTTAAACATAACTAAAATTTACCTAGTTCATGAAGTCCCTTTTTTCCATATACCTCTTAATAGCCCGAGAGTTATCAACACTATAACAAATATTGAAGAGCCAACTTCTATTCCTACCATTAACTTCTTGTTGAAGTTCCCATGACCATGGTCTATAGTATGATATGGCAAATGAAGAATATGGCTAATTATTAACTTTTATTCTAAAAAAATCTTCTAGTGATGTAGATATTAGAAACAAAGAATAAGCTAGTTTTGAAGCTAGGACTCGAATATAAATCTCTTGTCCTCCTTCAGGGTGTTGCCTCATGTTAGTAACACCACTAAACCAAAGCAAGCAGCCACTTTTGCCATTGTGGATATCTAAACTTGTGTATGTTGTACATGAATAATTTTTTAGACAATATTCTTGACATTCCTCGAGGTGTATGGTCTTACTATACCAGGAAGAAGATGTGTCAGGTAACTTCATTCCCATGTACTTCTAGAAGCCATAATTGTCATTACATTCTAAGAAAATGCTCTGAAAGCAGCCATTAGACCAATCTGACATGTTCCATTGCTCTAGATGTTTGGGTACAAATCCTTTGGGGCATACACAGACTGGAGTGTTACTAATATTGCAGATTGAATTTAGACCACACAAGGCATAATTCTCACATTGATCTGCACGTGTTGTTGAGATAACCTGCCAGCCCATTTTTTCACTTCTCCAAGCTAATCGATGTTCAATACTAGAAGGAGAGATAGAATATCTAGTGAAATTTGATCTATTTAGAAGTTCATACTTATAGTACACCTCTTTCTCACTCTTTCTCATTGAACACAAATTCTTTTTTATATATTGGATTCGACTTTTGAGCTAGGTACCCTGTGAAAGAAATGCCATTCCATGAACCTATTCTACTATATATATATCATGTCCCTTCATCTCAACTACTTGTGGATAGCCTCGAATGTCTATTCCAGCTGTATAGTCTCCCTAACTAGGATCATTTGTGCTTTTTCAAGATGACAAAGACCTTTCCAAACCCCTTTCTAGATTCTATCCAGGTTTCATTCTAGATATTAGTGTGTCACATGGATAATCAAAACTTTTCCATAGTAAGTTGTCTAGATTGATATCATTTCCATTTCTGACTACAAGATTTCTTAAGTTCAGGAGTTGCGCATTTGTGTTGCTAGCTTTGGTTGATGTATTAGAGGACCAGATAGTTGTATTTGTGGCACTTATAAGGACAAGAACTCCTTGATTATTGAGTTGTAAGATTCTAGAGGTATTGTTGAGCACCTGATCCCAAATTGGATTTGGTGCACTATGTTTGTCTTTAGCTGGACCGTTGAATTTCAGATCCAACGATCCATATTTCAAACAAAAATTTTGGTAATTTTCTTTCTTTTAAAAAAATTAAAATTTAGACTGTTGAACCTGAAATCTAATGGTTCAAATAAGGATAAGCACCAAATCTATTCTCCATTTTTTTTGGTTCCATATTATACTGTACTTGAAACATTTTGTCTAAAAGAATATAATACTTCTCTCTACTGATAGATGTAAGTCACATTGACCAAACTATGCTAAATCGGTGTGTTTACTTTTTTGTTTTTTTCTTCTTTGTTTCTTGCATTAAATTCTAGATTTGGGGTGCCTCTAATACCCCAAAAGTATTGCACTATCCAATAATTTCATCTGAATAGTCGAATTGAAGTCATATATGGCCTAGATCGCGCAGAAAGTATTAGAGGGACTAAACTGAATAAACTTAAAAATTTACATGATCGATTTAAATTCAAAATAAAATTATGAGTGACCTAGATGAAGTTAAATATGATCTTAAATTAAGTAAAAGATAAAAAAAATTAGATAAGGACCTAGGTGAATAAATTATTTATTAGATACGATTTGGGCCGTTAAATTGCGTGGCTTAGATCGTCCAATACTTTCTACACAATTTGAGCCTTTCGTAGTTTCAATCCAATAGCCCAAAAAGTCCAATACTTTTGATAAGCCCCAAATCCATAAATTCCGTGACACATCTAAAGGTAAATGATATGCTTCAATCGATTGGATCTGGAATATGGATAACATAATTGATTTGATTCTTCGCATTTTGCAGGGTTCTTTTGCAACTGTGTTCTTCCGGTGAGTTTAAGCTCAACCAAAGTTATACATCACAGAATTGAAGACAAGCAAGCGGTAACAACGAGTGAATCAAATAAGGTTGCTCCTTCAAATTCATCATCTTCTTCATCTTCATCTCCTGCTTCTTCCTCCTCTGGAAAACGCGGAGGATGGAACAGAAGCACAGGTTCCATTCCTCCCTCTTCACCTTTGATCATTGAGTCTTCTTCTTCATCTTCATGTCCAAACTCTGAACACTAATAAAAAAAGTTCCTTCTGTTTTACCCTTTGGAAAGCAGCAGATTATAGTTTCGATGTAAAATGCATCATTCATTCTTTTCATCATATTACCATGCATATAGAAGTGGTATCTCAAGAATGTGTTCTACTGTTCTTGCCTCATTTTGCTAGGGTTTTTGTTGTAAGATTGCTCTAAATTTTGCAGACACTCTCTCACTCTGCTTCTTGTTGTCAAGTTGCTATCACCATCTTCATGACATTCGCAAAAATAAGCAAACCAATGTTTGCTTACATTCCCATGGAAGATTTTATGTAATATTTTGATGTCTAAATTTTAGAAGTCGAAGTAAATTTTGTTCGTAAAATAAAATTTTTAAAAATGAGTTTTACTAAATATAGTTAACGTATTTACGTATTTTTCTATTTAATTATCCATTTGTATTTGTAAATGAACTTAGTCAGACATATTTTTTAAGAGTCTTTTGTATTACATTGTGTTAATTTTGGTTTTGAATTTGTAAATTTACTGAATTTTGATTAATTTAGTTCTATTCAAATTAGGTCATAATGATATAAAATTCTTCCAATACTGATTTATTATAGTAATATTCAAAATTCTCTTTAAATAGTGTTCAAGTAAACAAAGTTGGATGTTTAGACTCGAAGAGCTTTAGCCACAAATTTTAGTTTGAAAATATAATATAAATATTTATTTTAAGATCAACATGCACATAAATGCTTCATAATATTGATCAAGTTTCATTTCAATTAACAACTCACCATAATCAATCAGTACACAATGCATTTCTTTAAATAAAAACAAACTACTAAAAAGAGAAGAAAATACGACTTGGATAAAAAAAAATCAAATAAAAATATTTAAAAAAAAGTTGAATAGACTACAATAATAAAAGTATTATATAATTAACAAAGAAAGAAACATAGAGAGAGATTGCCTCTGCAAAATGGCGGAAAACCCATTCATTGATCGAACGTTATGACCATATAACCAGTTTGTTCCTGTAATCAACAAATTATTGGAATACAATAAGAACGTTATGCTTTTCTCTTGTTACAAAGCCTATATTATTACTATGGTTTCTATTAATTTAGTTTCTATAAAATTGTATATATCTCAATTTTGTCTTTCAACTTATTAAAGTAAATTTGGATAATAAAAATTTTAAAATTTAGCATTAGAACAGTAGATATAACAATTTATTATCAAAAAAACAAAAACGAGACAAATATAATTTTTTATGAACTGAGTTAAGTTGTTTAATTTTTCATCGACTTACTTGAAATACTTATAATGTTTTAAGAATTAAATTTGTAATTTACTTGGGGGAACAATAAAAGGAAAGAGAGAGAGAGAGAGGACAGCAAAGACATCAAAATGTAAACATACACTTGGTCCCTATGATGCATTTTTTATTTTTTAATCCTTTAAATTTAAATATTGAATTAGTAATTTCTTATAAATTACAAATTTAATACAAATTAATCATATACATACATAACAATGCATAGAGTCGAATATTACATAGTTCATCAATAAATCATTTTCAGTATAAAACAATTTCAAAATATATGAACAACGCTTTTATGAAATGTAATTGGCTATCTGGAATTACTGTCCAATACTGATTCAGCTTGAAATTATTCCAAGGTGCTGGTAAAATAAATTAGTTATTAAAATCCTAATATGGAATACTTAAAAATACTATTCCATTTTTAAATACAATTTCTATGCATTAAATACTAATTACGTATTATTCACATTTTTATTTCTAATCCCAAATTTTAAATAACTATAATTAGCTAAAAAAAATCCTAATAGGGAAGAGATTAAAATTACTATTTCATAATTAATTAAATCTTGTATCTCAAAAATTAATTACGTAATATCTATAATCCCATTTATAGTCCCAAATTCAAATAATTATAATCAGCTAAAATTTCTTCTAATTTATTTCTCAAATTCCACCATATTTCCTTTTTCTTCAGAAACTTTGAGTTAATTCACTTTGGTCCTTAATTCAAACTTTAATCATATAAATAACTTTCAAAATTTGATAAAATTTATCAAATTTTAGTTAAAATCCTATATATATATTAAATCTGGACATTTTCAAAAATTTTACTCTCTCCCTACAACTTCTCATTTTATTCACTTAGGTCCTCAGTAATTATTTTTCCTTTATCTTTTTCATGATATCAAACCATATTTAGTTTCATCTAAGTCTATAGGTTACAAATATATCTTGTTTCGAAATTATAGCTACTCCTACAAACTTTTGATTTTATTTAGTTTAGTCCCTGTCATGCATGCATACCTCTAAACTCCATGTTTTTCCATTCTTCTTACTACATGGCTCTCCCAAACTCATCTAGGGACTCTCTAAGACATGTTTAATCATTTCTAAAGCACATGCAAGACTAAAAGAAGGGATTTAAAGCTTACCAACGTGTTGAAGCTCACTTTTCTTCCTTGTTTTTCTGCACTTATATGTCTCTATCTTTTGCTGCTGTGAATGTGTATTGGGACCTCAAATCTACTGCTAAGATGGCCCTTTTGTTAGCAAAAAAGTTGCCCAAAGGTGGCTTTCTAATAACTCAAGAAAAATTTACTGGTTTTGGAGCTTTCTCTCTATCTCTCTCGGTTTATCCAGAAAACATCTTCTCTCTCTCGGGTTCTGTTAGGATAGCAGAAAATGGAGCTACAGACCTTTCTTTATATCCTAAGGGTCCCTTACGTGGCAACCAACTCAAGGAAAACAGCTTCTCTCTCTCGGTTTCAGCTCACGAAGACTGCCCAGAATTTTCTCTCTCTCTCTCTCGGTTTGTGCACTGCAGAACAGCCCATATGTGTTTTATCTTCCATATTCTCGGGTTCATCACTTAGGACAGCAAAAGATGAAGCTAAGCTTAATCTTTTATCCAAAGTGTCCCTTTACAGCACGGATGGTGATTCACGTGGCTGCCCAGCACAAAGAGAAATACAGATTACCTACTCCCCACAAACCCTCTTTTCTTCATTTCACATATGCTCAGCTTACATGTTGTGCTATGCCTTTCATATTCTCGGGTTCACTCTAATTTTGCCTAAGGAAAGAGAGGCCTTTATTCATATGAAAGGGTACTGGCCGAGGTGATAATGCTGTCTCAATTTTGCAAAGGAAGGAAAGAAAAGAAAATAAAATGGAAGTGCAGTGGGTGTTCTCTTGAAGGAGCCCGTGGCTACACATCTTGAAGACAAGTCACCTTGCTTTCCACATGTTCACTTTGCAGCATCCTCACGTGGCTGCCATGGCTTACACTGGATGAGATTCTACTGCATAAAGCTTTGTGTTGCTACCCAAGAAGATGTAGCCAAGCTTTTCATGCCTTAAGTGTTCTCTTCATCCCCAATTCCGTTTTTCTCATATTCCTATCCTCTCTTTTTTAGTTGCACAGCCTTCTGCCCTCTAATGATGGTATGTTCCTCCTGTAATAAGGAGAAAAGTTAGCCAAACTCTTAAGCATGTGAAGGCAAGCACTCAAGGAGAAAGAGAAAGAGAAAAAAAAAATGAAGTGGCCCCTCTTCTTGTTGGTTCAATGCTATGATTCGGATGAGGAAGAAAATATGTAAGCCTTGCATGTTCTCCAACGTGTCTATTTTCATCAATTTTGTATAGCTAGAATTCTAGATAGGCCATTCACAATTTTCTGTATCTACAAATAGGTCCTTGGTGTAAATGGAAAAATTTTATTTATCGCCAAAAATTATTTTTGATATTTCCTCTAGCTTTTCTCAAAAGAGAAAAAGAAAAAGAAAAAAATTGCTTTCTTTCCATATGTAATTTTCCTCTCAAACTAATATCATTATTATTATTATTATTATTATTATTATTATTATTATTATTATTATTATTATTATTATTATTGTTTTCGTTATAGTCCTTTAGACACAGTATTGCCTAAGAATTGGGATGTTACATAGTGGCAATGGAATGAATAAATTTTGTTAATTAAATTTTAATATTTTACAATATTCTAATTTAAATTTTAATGATATATCATCATGTCAAACTTTGGCTTATGATAATATAATTTTAATTTTAGCATCTAACAACTTAAGTTATTTTAATCAATGGGAGGAGGTGATCACAAGTTTTGTGACTGAGAAATCGTGTTCTTTCAAAAGACTTTTTTTAAAAAAAAATACACTATTTAAGTTTTTATTCACATATACATGTAAAAATAATTAATTTAATGCATCAAGACTGTGTTAATTTTTTTAAAAGAATTATGAAAAAATAATAGTAATTATTATTGTTATAAAATTAATATAACTTTTATTTTTGTTAATTACAATTGGACAATCCCATCTAGTACCAGGCATGCCTACTTTTAAAAAATATATATTATTATTATTATTATTATTATTATATTATTATTATTATTATTATTTAACATTCTCATTTCTTCTTGTTTCGGTTTTCTTTCGCTGTGATTGTACATGTATATATGCAGTTTTTTTTTTTCACAAAATGTATAGATACACCCACAACGGAGACAGTGAACTGTTTAATAGTAGAGTGATTCATTTTTCATAACTTATGGAACACTAGGCCCCGTTTGGTATGCGAAACTCTAACGGAATAGAAGGCTCCTTTCCATCGTTGTACGCACATTCCCGCATTTGGTAAGCATATGGCTACAATAACATGATGGAAGATGGAATTCCCTTTTCCATGTTTTTTGTATGGCGTCATTCCATTGATTTGGCGACGTAAACACGCTGAAGGAACGAAAGAGCGCTGAAGGAAAGGTGAGATTCTTCATTCATTCTAGATTTACCCTTTATTTATACCGTCTATTGAAAGAGAGCAGAACAAAAGAAATTTCAACCAAAAATATGTATATTTTCTACCAAATATAAGACTAAGATTTTTTACTTTTTAATCTTGCATTCATGCATCAGCAAGTTCTAATGTCATTCATCATCTTCATGTAAATTTTTATATTAAGAAAATTGAGTTTTCTTCCTCTTGCATCGTCCAAGGACCCAAAATATGGATCCTCCTTTTTTTTCTTTTCACAAAAGAAACAAGTACTAGAACAGAGGGACTACAAGTATGGTGAATGAACATCGTACATCACCTTTCTTTTAAGTCTCTTGTCGAAATTATTTTATCTTTCTCTACACAAACAGTAACCATCGGACCGTCAAATCAAGGAGATGAAGATGAAGATGTGAGAGAGAGAGAGAGAATAAAAGAGACGAAGATGAAGATGAGAGGGAGAGAGAGATATTCTAAGGAGGAAGAAGGTTCAGGGAAGAGGAAAGTCCAGAAGAGTAGGGAAGAGAGAGAGACAAAGAGGAGATAAAAAATCTGGATCTGAAAATATTTTGGTTTTAATTATATTTTATTTTTTAAAAAAATAGTTTTAATTAAAGGATAACTTGGTAAAATTACTTCACATCGTTTCTTTCCTTTTCTTTACAAAATACATACCAAACAAAAAAATTATCATTAAAATATTAATATTTTTTAATTACATTTTTATATGATGGAAATTAAATAAGAAAAATAATATAATATAATATAATATTTATACCCTTTATGGTAATTACACATTTAAAAGTGTTTCTGTTAACCAATATTTAAATAAAATCTATTTTTTAAAATTACTTTTCAAATAACATTTTTCAAATATAAATTATATTTATACAAATTAATTATGCTCAAAATTAATTTTGAAAATCAATTCTGTTCAAATGTAAATTAACCCAACAAATTTCCACCGATCGGAATTACAAAAGCCAGCTGGTGGGAATCTGATACTCATAGCCATATGACCGTATCTGAATTCTGAGCTACTATAGCATCAAAAGAAAACAAAAGCCTTAAATGCAGTTGAATTTTTAGGGATGTCAGTCAATAACTAAGAAAGTTACTTTTGCCTTATTAGATTTAACCACCGCACGAGACTCGACCCTGTAACACAGTGCATAGCATGTGCTGTTAGTTGTTATGCACTTGATTTGGCTATGATTTTTCACTAAATATCTTTTATCTCAAAAATTTAGATCATTTCCCAATTTGTACGTGTTATCTTTATGCGGAGACCACGCCAATATTTTTTGTATCATTTCAATTTTATGGGATGTCGCCAAAGAAACTGCACCAAATATCTTCTTGCTAGTTTAGTTTTTGTGCATATATATAGACACACACATGATGGACTTGAATTAAATGCGTGTTTGGGAACGCGTTGAAAGTTCCCAAACCACATTTACAATCACCATAACATGCTGTTCTTTCAGCATGTTTGGCATCATGTTGAGGTTGCAATCTTCCAACCACTTTTGTCTTTCACTGTGGTTTCATTCATCGTGGATCTGAGTTGCTTCTAGGGTAGAATCAACGTGATTTGCTTCTCTTGTTATCTGATAGTCCTCCTTTACCCTGCATCAACCTGCTATGTTTTCCTAGTTCGTGAGCACAGAAGGAAGAAGAGATGAATTTGAAGCAACCAAATGTCAGAACAAAGACTCTATTTCCATTCGAGAAAAACAAACTCTATTTTTTGTCTCTCGACCGCAACATGTAAACCGGTAGCATAATCTAGCTTGAACACAACATTGGAAAGTTCCTCAAAGTTTTGCAGAGAAGACACTAACGTCACCCATTTCTCTCGGTTTACTTGATGCAGAAATTTCCTCTTCCCAATATTCCCAAAATTAGAATTTGTTTTCAAAATCATGTCTCAGCCCTTAGACCCATCATGCAGACCAACAATTTCTGAGTTAAAGGATGATTTTTCACCCCCATTGTCATATACATGCATGTACGAAGAAAGAAGAGAAATTGAGACACAACAGTTTGGTTTTTCTCTTACCTGATATGATTTGCAGCACTGTCACCGTGTCCCCACTTAACAGCCACAATCAAGAAAAGAACTTGTACGTCAACATTGACATCCTAGAGAAAAAGAATAGAGCTAGAGGTAAAAGACAGTGGGAGTCTGAGTCTTTGCTTAAGGGAGCTTTGAGATGGGCTAATAAAGAAGACAACACGTGATCAGTTCACCTTTTCTAATTTAATCTGTCCCTTTGTTTAAAACAAAAATTGATTTAAATTATTAATTTATTTAATTTTAAAAAATAAATAGTTTATTTTGTTTAAATTATTAATTTATTTTTTAAAAAAAATTTAATTATTAATTAATAATTTATTTGTAATTAGTAATTTATTAACATTTTAATTATAATTATTATTAACACTTTAATTATAAAATTTAGATTATACATTTAAAATATCATGATATATCAAAAAATAAAACATAAAATTTATGTCTTTTTTTGTAATTATACGTTCAAAATTACGTTTGCAAACTAACATCTAAACATTATGTTCTGCTTCAAATAACGTTTGTCTAACTTTTTTTCTAAACATAAACATTGTTCATCTAAACTTAAGTTTATCCAAATTACGTTCAATCAAATCTAAGTTGTCTAACTCATGTTTACCCAAACACATTTTAAGAGGGAAAGGACATAGTCACATAGGAAGTAATGATGAAGAGAGTAGGACTCTGTTCGACAAGACAACTTATAGCTTATAAGCTAGCTTATGCTTATTTGGCTAGCTTATAAGTTTATTAAAAGTATTCAGTAAACGAGCTTATTTTAGTAGTTTATACCTTATTATAATAAACTATTTTGAGTAGCTTATAGTTTATAGCTTATAGTTTAAAGTTTTTTTTCCTATTTTGCCCTTATTATTTTTTTCAAAATACCCAGTGCCCCTTACTTTATTATGTCATATTTACTCATCTTTTGTTATATTTATATTTATATATAATATATTATACATATATAATATTATATATATATATATATAATAATATATGATAAAAAATATATATTAGAATTATATATAATATATATATATAAATATAATAAATATGTAAAAATATTTTATTATATATAATAAAATAATATATATATAAATATATTATATATATATGAAAATATATTATTCATATATAAAATATAATAAAATATATCATATATATTTTAATGAATTTTATATCTATAATATTTTAAATTAATTTAATTAAAAACAAAAATAATATATTTATTGATATTATTTTGAAATTAAAAAATATATGTTCTTTTATGTCATTTTATACTTTTCAACTATTTTAACAACTACTTTTATCATACACTTCTAATTCAATAAGCTAACTTATAAACTATTAGCTATAAGCTATAAATTATAAGCTAATTCTAAAAATTAGCTTATAAGCTATCCGCTAGCCTATAAGCTAATTTGGCCGAACAAAGTCTAGATGAATGATTACCCCATGTACTAGAATTTTCTAAAGGAATTCGGTCAATTTTATTTTTTTAAAATATTTTTATTGTATTTTTATTATATTTTTAAAATTAAATTTTTTTATTCTATTATTTTATTTTAAAGTTTAGAGTTTAAGATTTAATATTTAGAGTTTAATATTTATTTAATCTTATTTTCTAATTTTTTATCTAAGTTATTAGCAATCATAATTAACTATAATTTAATTTATGAAAATTTAAAATAACAAAACAATTAAAATTTATTTTTTGTTATTTTAAGATTTTAGGTTTAGAGTTTAGAGTTTAGGATTTATTTAATTTTATTCTCTAATTTTTTCTACTTGAGTCATTGGTAATCAGATCCAATTAGAATTTAATTTATAAAAATTTAAAATAACAAAAATATAGAATTTAATTCTTTTTGTTATTTTTGAGTTTAGAGTTTAGGGATTATTTAATCTTATTCTCTGTTTTTTTCCTATATGAATGATTGGTAATCAGACTCAACTAGAATTTAATTTATAAAAATTTAAAATAACAAAAAAATTTAAAATTTAATTTTGTTATATTATTTTAAGATTTAAGGTTTAACATAATTTTTAAAAAAAAACCTCAAATACTGACCGTTAAATTAATCCAATGACCAATATAAAGAGTTATATGCTCCAACACCAGGCAATTTAAATTCCACTTATTGTATCATTTCTAGATTATTCTAGCATCTTCTTAATTTTTATTTTTAATTACAGTAGCTTTTTTAAATTATTTTTTAATAAATTGTGATATCATTTATAGAATAAAATAAAATGTTAATTTTTTATGTAATGACAATTTTGTAATTAAGAAAAGAAAGGATGAGATAAGGAAGGGAGAGGGAGTGTGGATCCGAATTTGCTGCCTTGAAAGGCAGTGCCTTTCTGATTTTTGCAGTTGCTAAAACTTTTGGCAGCAGAAAAAATTGTTGCTGAAAGTTTTTTTAATGTTAAAAATAATTTTAGCAATAATTTTTTTCACTGCTAAAAGGAAAGGCACGGTACCTGCTACTAAAAGGAAAGGCACGATGCCTTTAAAGGAGGCAAATCTACATTCGAGGGAGTGTAGCTCATCTGACAAGAGAATGGAGAGGCCCTGAAAGAGAAGCCTAATCTCACTCACCAAATTCTCTCTTCAGTTATAGGTACTTACTAGAAAGCTTTTTCCTTTCACACACTTGTTATAAGTTTTTTTTGTTTACAAAAATACTTTTTCGTCCCTAAGGTTTGTATTAAATTTTAGTTTCATCCTTAATTTTTTTATATTAATTATGTCATACATATTTTATTTTTGTTTAAAATCTACTTTTTTTTACTAATGCCGCATTACACTGATTGAACAATTAATAAAAATAATAGATTTGAAAGAATGGGACAAGAAATGAATAAAGGTAGTAGTTGGGGGACCATGTAGCAAATACATAAAATCTTGAGTGGGTCCATACAAATATAATCTTTTGCAGGTCCCACTTCCCTTTCCCATCGAAGGCGTCCAAACCCAAAAATTTTCCTTTATTGGTGTGAATTCAGATTGTTCAAAATCACTATCCTTAGAGTATCTACAGTAGTAAACCCCAATTTGGTTTTTATTGTAAGTTTCACTATGCCACATCAGCTTAAATAACTCCCCACTACTTTAAGCAATTTTCTACTCTAGTGGTGAACCTCTTAAGAACCTACAAATAGGTCCCACAATCAATTCTCCACTACTTCAGCATTTATTATTCTCCACTAACTCCACTAACATTTATTGTAAGTTAATTATTTTATATTACTTTTTGTATAAGAACCGGTTCTTATATAAGAACCGTTCTTACGCGTGGCAGCCAACGTGACGAACTACAATGGTGAACTGAAATAAGAACTGATTCTTAAATTTAAAAACCTCTTAAAAACCACCACTATAGATGCTCTTAAGGTGGCAATTAGAAAATTTTACATGATATTAAATGTCTCAATTTAGTTATTAAAAAATTAATTATCTTAATTTAGTCTTTAAAAATTACGTGTCTCAATTTAGTTTTTAAAAAATTATATTTATCTTAATTTGTTCATTTTCATTGCTCTATCATAAAATTTATTATTGTTAAATCTCAAAAATTTTGTTGTCAAAAGTCAGTTTGATAAATAGAAAGACAAAATTAAGATAAACACAATCTTTCAAGAATTAAATTGAGATAATTGATCTTTCAAAAACTAAATTGAATTTTTAGTCTAGTAAAAAATTTATTATAAGAAGATTATCTTAATTTTTTATTAAAAGTTATCTGAAATAAAAAATATTAATTTTTTAAATATTATACAAAATTATTAAAATTAAAAGGAAAAAAAAGGTGGTGCAGGTCCTTACAACACGATGCAAGATTTCCTGCACTAGGGTGGAGTGACTTCGTGCACACGCTGCGAGGAATCTTTGCACTGAACAAATGCAACAAATTTGCATTGTGCAACCTTGATGCATGATAGACTCAATGCATGGAAATCCCAAACTTGAATAACCAGACGTCACAATTTAATTTTTTAAATATTATATTTATTTTAATTTGATTATTTTATTATTAAATCGTTAAATTTATTATTGCTAAATCTCAAATTGAATGTCGCCAAAATTACTTTGATAAATAAAGAGAGATAAAATTTAGATAAACATAATCTTTTAATTAAGTTCTAAACTAAGAAACTTAATTTTTTGGAATTAAATTAGTAACTTACTCTTTTAATTTTGAGGTGTTTTGAGTCTCATTGGCTTTTCCCTGTGAGGTGGATTTTGTTTCTTCGTTTGA
Organism: Biancaea sappan; assembly: GCA_037074585.1. NCBI lineage: Eukaryota > Viridiplantae > Streptophyta > Magnoliopsida > Fabales > Fabaceae > Biancaea > Biancaea sappan. Next base: position 38,414,824 of record CM073501.1, on the reverse strand, counting down.
GAAAGTTAAAAGCATATTTGTTTGTGTCCACATATGTAGGCGAGAAGGAATGGAACCACAAGAAAATGCAGAGAATGAATAAATTTTGTTAATTAGATATTTTAATATTTTACAATATTGTAATTTAAATTTTAATGACATATCATCATGTCAAACTTTGGCTTATGATAATATAATTTTAATTTTAGCATATAAAAACTTAAATTATTTAAATCAATGGGAGGAGGTGATCACACAATTTTTGTGGCTGAGAAAACATGTCCTTTCAAAAGTTATTTTTTAAAAAAAAATACACTATTTAAGTTCTCGTACGTATATTAGTAAAAATAATTAATTTAATACATTGAGACTATGTTAATTTTTTAAAAAAAATTATGAAAAAATAATAGTAATTATTAAATATTTTATTTTTTTTAATAATAGAAGAAGTAAACGTCAACCACTGATTAATAATGAGTATTTTTTTCTTTTTTTGGGTAAACTAGGAACTTAAATTAGTAGATCATAGTATGGTACGAAGATATTAATGAGTTTCTTTTTCGATTATTTTTTAAAAAATTAAATAATTTGTTAATAAAAATAATTTCATCTTTTATCATTATTTTAAAAATAATAATAAAATTTAAAATTAATAATACTTTAATTTAATTTAACCTGTTCTTAATATTTTTTAAAATTTTTTAAATTCATATAAATTTTATTTTTTTATTTACAATTGGGCAACCCCATCTAGTACCAGACATGCATGAAGACCGAAACAGGAAGAAAGAAGAATGTTTAATAATAATAATAATAATAATAATAATAATAATAATAATAATTATTATTATTATTATTATTATTATTATTATTATTATTATTATTAAACATTCTTCTTTTTTCTTGTTTCGGTCTTCTTCTTTTGCTGTGCGTGTATGTATACAGTTTTGTTTGTTGATTACGTGGCTGTTCTATTTCTTCATTATCTGAGTTCAAAAATTTATTTATTTATTTATCTATTTGGTAGGAATTAATGTTTGTTGTGATATGTCACGAATTATTCATAATAATCACCGTAAAAAAAACTAAATTAATAAGGGCAATGAGTGAAGATAAGGATTATTATTCTTTGTTTTTTTTCCCCCCACAATTATTATCATATTCTTTGAGCGTGGGAGCAAACATTCTCAATATATTCTTATTTCTTAACAATCAATTATACCAAATAAGGGTAAAACGTGATATTAAATACTTTTAGTTATGGATAGTCAAAAAAAAAAAACCAAATTGACTTGTACAGGGAAGTCCACGCCAACAATAATAAAGGTAACCCAATAGCTCCATAAAATTGCAAAAATAGAGAGAGAAACAGAAGAAAGACCACACCTTTGATAATACTGAAGAAATGTTGGAAATGCCATAAACTCATTCTACAGATTCATTCATCCTCCGATCATTTGGAACGACAACTACTCCACCCTATGGCACTCTTCTTCTCTTATATGCTTTTTTCTTATCTGTATTAGTACAAGAATAAGGACCCTGCTAATTCAGATATTAGAGCCCTACGATTTTTGATTAATGAATTAATTTTAGCCAAAAGTCCAAATATCTATACAGAATGTAAATAGGCTTATCATGTTAGAGAAGATATAGTTGAAGCTTTACAAACTAGAAACACAAATGATTTTGGCTCAATAAGATTAAAAGAGCAGCCCAATACTGAAAGTGAAAGTAAAGAAAGCATGATGCAAAAGCTTAAATATCTATCAGCCCAAACACACATTTTCATTAAACTATTTTTCGTATGGGCCACATGCTTTTGGGTCTTGGATTAAATCTTGTGTGTTCAGTAAAGAAAGAATGAGAGAGCCTATGCAACAAAGAAAGAAGAAAAATGGGTCATGTGAATTAGAAAGAGCGAGGGCACTTTTTAGCCTTGTCAAATAGTACATAAGCTATAAAAGCAAATAGCACACTCAAGGTATAAGGCCAGATTGTTCAAAAGAAAGCAATAGTTGTCAATGTCCTTCTCTAAAAAACTAGCAGACAAAGATACTGTCATACAATGTTCAAAATATTACCAAAGCAGAAAAATACTTTCCAGCTGCCTCCTAATCTCCTTGTCAAAATTGCATTAAATAAATGAAAGAAGGTTATAGATTCAAGGTAAACAAATTGACATGCACTCTTCTCAAAAAGTCCAACAAGGCATGTTCTCTTCCCAATGTCTATGATCTACTAGTTTGCGCTACCAGCAACCTAGAATAAAGAATTTGACCGTTGAAGCCTTCACACGTACACATGCTGAACAATAGCCAGTTGAAAGGATATAAAAGGAGTTCAAGCTCCATCTTGAAGAACACTCTTGCTGTGCTGAAAATTTGAGAACTTGGGTTGCTGAAGAAAAGAGAGAAACACATACAATGAGTTAAGGCGCATATTTATTGTTTCTTCAAAGAGATATTCATATTTGCTTGTATTCCTCTTAGTGAGGTTGTTTATCTCGCAAACTGGTTCTGAGTGAACATCTCTTTCTCTACTCATTTCTTGTGATAGGGTCTTGATGAGAGGAGTCCATCTTTTCTAAGATTTTTATAATTTGATTTGTTGTTGGTGTAAAAACTTTAGGCTGATCCTCTTAGAGATAAGAGGTTGTAAAAGGTCAATAGTGACCTACCAGGTTGATTGCGTAAAAACAGGGTGCTGATCCTCGATGTTTGAGGTTGCTGATTGTACTGATTACTATTTTCAATTATAAAATTCTCTTACTGTGTGTTTGAAGAGTGAATGTAAGAATATCTTTTGAGATATTTCCGAACCACTATATATTGCTTGTGTCTTTCCACTACCTTTATTATTTATCACTGTGATTAATAAGAAAATACTTGATTTTTGAGAAAACATTTTTTTAAGTGAAAACTACATAATTAATCAGGATAATGATTTCAAAAAAAGGTTATATTTAAGCAACATATATATCGTGTGCCTCTTGTGTTTATATTGTTTTTATCTTTAAGATAGAAAAGGCAATTTCACAACATAAGAGAAATCTTAAAAATGAATCTTTTGAAATAAACTTACTGATTACATTCATTCTATATATCTCTTTAAACAAAAAGTTTTCACTTTCAGGACCTGATACAAAAAAAAAATGATTTGATAAACTTATTAGTATCCAATTCAACTCCCTTTCTTGGCTACATCTTGTTCTAACAATCTGTTTACTTTTTTCTTGTGAGACTCTATTGTTTAATTCTTAATGTATTAGGAATATTTAGTTGTCGTTGCATAAACAAAATAATGAGTGTTATATTAGGACTACTTAGCTCTATTGTTTCGTTTACTTTCCTTATGCTTAATTACACCTTGTGAGATTGCCAATGTATGATTTTTTAATCTTTGTCAAAACCAATTTAAATATTTCAATTTAAACCAAATCGATGGATTAGTATATAATATATTATACAAATATTATATGTACTATGTTATAATTATTTTAATTTAGTCTTTAAAAGATTACATATGTATCAATTTAGTCCCTTTATTTGTCAAAAAAAATTTTAACTGCTAAAATTTGAGATTTAACAAAGGTAGATTATATAATTTAGCAACAAAGTGATTAAATTGAAATAAATGTCATTTTTTAAGTATTAAATTTAAATATTTAATTTTTTAAGAACCAAAACAAAATAACTATAATATTTTGGGGACTAAATTAATAATTTATTATATTATTTGTAATTGAATTAGTTTAATTAGTGAGAGTGATAACATTATATTTATTAATGAAATTTAAAAGTAGTAAATCAGTATGAGAAAATTTGTTTAAACATTGCTTGAAATGGATGACCACATTTTTTTTATCCAAAAAAAATTCCAAGTCAAAGAATTAAAGCACCTCACAGATTTTTGTTATTTCTAAATTGACTTGTCCAGGGAAGTCGACAGATAACTGTATTATAATTGCCTTGTGAGGCTCTAATGTTTAGTTCTTATATTAGGATTATTTAGCTGTAAGTAATTAGTTGCTAAATGAGTTTGTAAATATCCAACATCAACCATATTGATGTGTTTGCTAGGCAAATATATAAGTTTATAGCTTATGTGACTAGCTTATAAGTTTATTAAAAATATTTGCTAAACGAATTTATTTTAGTAGCTTATAACTTATTTTGAAACGCTACTTTTTGTAGCTTATAGTTTATAGCTTATAGCTTATGTATTTTTCTTCTTATTTTACCCTTATTATTTTATCTTAATACCCATTATATCTTTTTATTTTATTCATAACTTAAATCTCCAAAATACTTTCATTGTGAATAATTTTTATTTTTATTTACATTTTTTTATCTTTAATTAAATTTATTTTAAACAAATATATATATTAAAGATAAAAAATGTGATATATTTAATATGTAAATATATATTACACTTTTTCAACGTAACTATATATATATACACATTAGTATAATATATAAAATATAAAATTATGTATATATATATATATATATGATATAATAATATATATTAATTAATTTGATATATATAATAATTTAAATTAATTTAATTAAAAAATAAAAATTAATATGTTTATTTTATATTATTTTAAGATTATAAATAATACAAATACTTTTATGCGCTTTTATATCATTTTATATTTTTCAACTACTTCAACAACTACTTTTACCAAATACTTCTAATTTAATAAGCTAGTTTATAAACTTTCAGCTTTCAGCTAAAAATTAACTTATAAGTAGGGATGGCAACTGTAATACCCATGAAAAATAAAATATAAATATTTATTTACAAACTACTGTTACTATTTCAGTATATGGTACTATTCACCCGTATAATACTATTTACGTATATGGTACTGTTCATTTATACAATCGAAATGTCAAGTATTAGATGTGGTTTGGTCATAAGAGACAACTAGAAAGAAGTTCGTAGGAAAAAATGACGTTTTATGTATAAAAATACCCTCATGGACTAAATTGAAAGGCTTACAGTGATGGGATATTCATCATTGTGCCGGTCATGTGCCCAGAAAACGGGTCGTGACAAAGTTGGTATCAGAGCAATGGTTGTTAGGTCTCCTAGTGATTACAGAGCAAGGTAACCTTAGTGGGACCTCCTCTATCGTTGTGAACCCGGGCACAATTATAGAGAGACGGCTCTACTGAAGGTCCTGTAGGATGTTTCCATTTCCTTTCCCTCTGAGACTTATCTCTTCTTAGGAATTATGTTCTCAGTTTTAGTTTTAGACAGATATGGCCACACTTTTGAATTTAGTAAAGGAAAGGTTATTACTTGTTTTGATTCCGTTGCTGTCGGATCAAAATTTTATATGGTGGATTTTATAAGCTGAATTCATGATTGATTTTGTGTAGCTATATTATTTTAGGGTACCAGCCAATAAAAGAAACCACTTGCATTAAAAAAAACACACTGAAGGATTACATTGCAAAAAAAAAAAAAAGAAAGAGAAGTTTACTCATGCATGAGTAATCTAAAAGCGAGGTGGTCTCGGATTAGGAGGGTTGTATTGTATCATCACCCCTCGACCATTCCTTGGAGCAAGAGACATAGCAATGTCGCGGAGGGTAGTGTAAATTCCATTCATACAATCAACACTTCTTTGCTGTTGATTGCAGAAGCACTGGGTGGACCAATAGAAGAACGTATCTATTCTCGAAGTCATTGCCGCGTTATTGCGTTTGGTTAACTTCTCCAGGTCCTCTATCATCTTCTTGAGAATCTTCACCTCCTGCTCTAAACATGTGATTTTGTCCTCTGAGCTATGGCCTGTGCTAATCTCCTCGGCTTCCTCAATCTTCTTCATCTTCTTCTCGTTTTGAATTTCTTGAGGTCTCTCGAGAGGTCTTTTGCCCTTGTCCCTGCATAAACTTAAGTTTAAGTCAAGTTCTTCTTCCTTAGCCTCTACTGTGAGATCAATGTACTTCCTTGAGGCCATGATTTGGAAAAATTTAGAAATTTTTGTAAGAGTATGAGGCGAGAGGAATACTGGGAGATTGTAGGCTCAGAGATTATTACTCTTTGTGGTGTGGTAACTGAGAACGCTGAGAAGGTTTTTATAGAGAAAAAATTTGGACTAAGAGACAAAGAAGATATCTCTTCACCGCACCCCTACACGATCAACCTATGAATTTCTGCAAGCTGGAAGCCAGAAGTCTAGGGTAGGCGTGCACACCGATAGCTCGTTGCATTAATGCCAAAACCACGAAAGTCAGTATTCGGTGGATTTGCGGCCGATTTTACTTGGTTTTCCCATTTCTCCCGTTGGCATTTTCTGAAATTCAAAGAAGTTAATAATATAGCCATTAAAGATTGCCTTGGATGCTTTTATGATGAACTGAAATGCATTTCTCTGTTTTATTCTGTTGTTCTTGAGAGCCTTCAGTTGAGTATAATATACATAACTGATTAAATCATGTTGTAATTACATGTATGTATGTTATTCATGCATAATAAGTGAAGGCTACGACCAAGGAGAATATGTGATGATCCTACATATACTCATAGAGAATGAGAAATCAAAATGACTTGGATAGAATGAAATGTGTAGAGGATAATACATCTTCATGGTTACACATACTTACATATAATGCTCTCATGGGCAAATGAAAGGCAGTGATTTCCTTACATCATGATAATGCTTAAGGCATGTGACCGTAAGCAGTTAACTTTGTTTTAAAATATATATATTTACATATATATTATGTGTAAGTCTAGAGTAAAGACACCGATTAGAATATAAGATAAGGCTAATATGAGACTACCCGATCATAGAGTGATATCGTGATCTGAGATTACACTATAAGACAAGTATAGAGTGAGGAAATTATAGATTGAAACGGCGATTAGTCGAAAATTTTGAGAAAGGTCAAGATTAGCCGAAAATTTTTTTGAGGAAATCTTTGACTTATGTTAATTGCATTAAATTATATTTACTATTTACTTGCATGTCCGACATTAATTGCTGGCATTGCGACATATGTGATCTGTAGACCTTATAGCGAGCGGCGTGTAGGTTGTGGTGGCTTTAGCACCAGGGGCTTCGGGTTGTCTATAAATCTTGTACGCCCGTTACCCCACTCATCACACCAAGCGAACTTCTTTCATTACATACCTATTTCTCAATCTCCATTCCTTTCTCATTCGAAGTTATTTCTGAGATCCCTAGAGCAATGGCCGATAATAAGTCTTTCAACTTGAATTTTGAGACTGGCAACGTAGAGCTTGATTTAAATCTAAGTCTCGGAGATAACAAAGGGAAGAGACCTGTAGATAGGTCACCAGAAATTAAGAAGAGAAAGAAGGATGTAATAGAGATGGAGGAGGACAGCACTGCAACATCCTCAGAAAATAAGCTTGCATGCCTAGAGCGTAAGATAGAGAGCCTGGAATACAAGATAAAGGACCAGAAGCGACTAATAAGTCGTCTCTTTGAAAACCAAGAGAAACTGATAAATCGTCGTTTCGGGGAACTGGCCAATCGAGTTGATAGACATTCAATGTTTGCAACTCAAAATTTTCGTGACCAACAAGCAAGGTGTATTGACTGTATGAACGGAGTGACTTATGCTCTTCGCCAAATTTCTCAGGCGCTTCCTCCAGAAACCCTTTCTAGGCTGCAACGATTAGCTTCCTCCTTAAGGTCTGAAGCACCTTCCTCTTCTAGACCTGGAGCACCTTTTACATTTCAAAAGCCTCCTCGTCCTTAATTTATTCTTTCTTTTGTTTGTATCTAAAGCTATATTTGGTCTAAGCTTCATGTATTAAAATTATCTATGTACTAGAAATAAAATTTAAGTTAGTATTTAGATCTTCTTTGTTGAAGTGATTACTTTTACTAAAAGAACTTGAGGAATAAGAAGATGTTGGACTTATATTTCGTACTTGATTATGAAAATTCTAAAGCAGAGTATGGTAATATCCTTTTGACTGAGAAGAGTTACTAAAATGATATTTCATTGCATTTCTGAGATATGGAGGAATGCTAAATAAGTATTTTATGAACCTATAGAACTGTGGGTTTGCCTCAATCATTGAAGGGATGCGACTCTATATGAGTCATTGAGGTGAGAGGAATTTTCATATATATAATTATGCGTAAGGAGTATGTTATTTACTTATCATATTTTCTAGGATTGTTCTTCCTAGAGATTTATGTAATGATTTCATGTGATTTTGCCTTTTATATGACGCCTTCAGCTGAGAGTGTCACCTTAAGGTAGAAGGATCGCCTTCGGGCAAGAGTATTACCTATGGCCAAAATGACGCCTTCGGGTAAGGTGCTTGTATTCGTAAAAGTTATAAGCTATGTGTGTGGAAACATGTGTTCTGATATTCAGTATGAACTAGAAAGACCACGTGCTACTCTTGAAGACGACATCTATTTGAGGTTTTACATAGATACAAAGTTCGTCTCTGATTAGGTGGTTAAGTTTGGTAAAGGTTATGAGGATGAGACACTTTATGGTACAAAAGATTGTGGAGAAAATCAAACTGATGAGAAAGAGAATGTTTACTGTTTAGAAAAGGAAAAAGTCCTATGCAAAATAATTGTTAATGCGGTCTAGAGTTCATAGTCGATAGTATAGTGTTCTTGTAATTCTTACCAAGGATGTGAAGAGGTTTGGAAAGAAAGAGATATAAATGATGAGATATAGACGAAGTAATCACACTTATTTCAGTCTTGAGATGAGTTTTGAATTCGGGGGACCGAATTCTCTTAAGGGGGTGATAATGTAATACCCATGAAAAATAAAATATAAATATTTATTTACAAACTACTGTTACTATTTCAGTATATGGTACTATTCACCCGTATAATACTATTTATGTATATGGTATTGTTCATTTATACAATCGAAATGTTAAGTATTAGATATGGTTTGGTCATAAGAGACAACTAGAAAGAAGTTCGTAGGAAAAAATGACGTTTTATGTGTAAAAATACCCTCATGGACTAAATTGAAAGGCTTACAGTGATGGGATATTCATCATTGTGCCGGTCATGTGCCCAGAAAACGGGTCGTGACAAAGTTTGGTCATAAGAGACAACTAGAAAGAAGTTCGTAGGAAAAAATGACGTTTTATGTGTAAAAATACCCTCATGGACTAAATTGAAAGGCTTACAGTGATGAGATATTCATTATTGTGCCGGTCATGTGCCTAGAAAACGGGTCGTGACAGCAACGGGGCGGGGCGGGGGCGGGGAGTGCCTCTCCCGTCCCCGTCCTCGTCCCCGCTCCCCAAAATCTGCCCCCGCCCCCGCCCCCGATCCCTACGGGGGAGAAAAAAATATTCTCCATCCCTATTTCCCGCGGGGAGCAGGGATCCGTGGGGACCCCGCAGGGTTATTTAAAAAATTTTAAATGTAAAAAAAAATTAACAGTACATATTTTAGTAAAAAATCTTCTCTTTTCTCTTCTGAGTTGGGGGATAATTGGGAAAATTCAGATAGAGGAGACCGTGGATTTCGATAGAGACATTATGTGGGAGAGGACATGAATTGAAGGATAGGAAGAGTGACCACAACAGATAGAGAAGACCACGACGATGAATTGAAGGATGGGGAGAGCGAGTGCAACGGCAAAAAGAGGCTATAGCTGAGAGGCAGAGACGACGAGCACACATTCAATCTTAGTCAGATGGTGAATTGGGAATCAATTTTGGGGGAATGAGATTAGGGTTTTATTTTTTATTAAATTTATTTTAATTATTTTGAATATAAAATGACTAAAAGAGCCTTAATATATTATATATATATATATATTAGGGGTATTTTGTAAATTTATTAAAATATTCTTCAGGGACAGGGACCCCGCGGAGCGGAGAGTGTGATCCATGTTTCGGTCCCTGTTTAACTTTCGGAGTCCCCGCAGGGAAAAATTCCCCGTCAACGAGGCCCCGAATGCGGGGATCACCGCGAATTTCTCCGAATTCAAATCCCCATTATCATCCCTATTTATAAGCTTTTAGCTAACTTATTAACTATGTTTTGTCAAATACATCCAATATTACCGTGGTCAACATGAATGAATCTGAAATGGTGGAATCGGCGTAACTTTCTCTCAACCATGAATCACATTCTATTTCTTGCAGCCAGCCAAACGAATAGCTTAAGCGGCAGCCAGCTGGAACCAACATGAATAAGGCGGCAATTGTGCATGAGCCTACTTTAGTATGCTGTGAATAAAACGTAATTGCAATTGGAGTCTTTGAGCTAAGAGCAAGAAAGAGAGAGCTAAAATAAATTTGAATAGGCGTTTGAAGGAGATTATTTTAAATTTATTTAATTTATTTTATGATATAAATATTTATATATGTATTTAAAAGAATTTATTTTAAATTTATTTAATTTATTTTATGGTATAAATATTTATACATATATTTAGAAAAACTTATACAAATAGTTTATAGCATACTAATAAATTATTTTTAATTTATTTTCATAAATTATTCTAAATAAGTTTTAAAATTAAACTGAAAACAACTTATATAAAATTTATTCTCATAAATTATTTAATTATAAAAATAACTTATATATAATCACATATTATATAAATATTTATTTTATAAATACTTAAATAAACTGTCTAACCTAATCATCCTCGCCTTTGCCTCACTTCCTCCTCACTTCCTGCGTCCCATCTCTCATTGTTATTCCTACATTGCCTCTCAAAAGTCTACGGCCGTAGCCACTCTTTTCGTTCCTTCAACTTCTATGATTACTTCTTTCATAACTTTTAGCATTTTACGAAATTGTCACTATCACTTTCAATTTAATTTATAATCTTTAAAATTTAATAATTTTTTTACAACTTTTTATTAAATAATTAATTTTTTAAAAAACTTTATTATATTTTATATTTTAATAAAGAACCTAATAACAAAGATGTAAATTTTTTTTATATAAGTCTTCTCCTTGTTTTAAATGGGCTTTCGTAAATTCCTTTTAGCATTGAACAATTAAGTGGCAACTTTGTTTGAATGTTGATTTTTCAAAACATTTTTAAAGACTGACATTGTTTTTTAATTTGTCGTGTGCCTCGAATTTCAGATAGAACAATGTTTGAATGTTTTTAATCATGCATCTTTATTGTATCTTTGCAGACAATTAAAATATTTTAACATTAAAGTAATGCTTTTATTTTCTATTTTACTTTTACATAATTAGACTAATATTTCTATTTGTTATTTTGATATGTTCACTTGCAAAACAATTAGATAAATGTATGTCTCATTTTATTTATGATTAATTTGAATACTTGAATTATTTATTATTGAAATATTAATATATATATATATAATATGAATGGGTAGAATATTTTGAGAATAAATATAAATTATTTCATATATTTTTATATTTTTTAAAAATAATGAAATGCCTAAAGAAAGCTTGGGTCTAAGTTGAGAAAAGATCTTAGTTTACTTGAAAAAAAAATTCAATTTATTATTAAATAGAATTTGTCCAGCAAGACTACAAAAAATTAGAACCAAATAAAGTAAAAGCTGAATTGGACCAAATTGTCCCTCACTTTTTACTATTTACGGTTCCATTTTGTAGGGCAGGTAGGATTAAGATTTGTCATCCTTGTAACCCTCTTATCTTAAAAAAAACAAAAATTATTCATTTAATCTTTGAGTGTTTATAATTTTTTCAGTTTGGACCATAAAAGTCTGAGTAATTTAATTCTTAAAAATTACATTTAATTTGGTCTAGTATTACTAAGTCTAAATTTTTTCATTGTAAAAAATTATTTTTATAAAGAAAGGGACTAAATTAAAATATAATCTTTTAAAAATTAAATTAATATATTTAATCTTTTAAAGAGTAAAATAAGATAGCTATTTTTGTTCTGACTGCGCGCAATGCATGCACGGGATGGTTTTTCCTTAATGGGTTGTGGTAGTATTATTTGTTATGATTGCCTTTGATTTCTTATGTCCCATTCTTCTCTCTTTCATCTCCTCTATCCCATTCTTCTCTCTTTCTTGGCTTCATTTGGAAATTTAGAGATCAGAATAGTATTTTAAGTGGAATTGTGAGTTGGAACGCATTAATGTTGCAAAGTGGAATAGCTTGACCCGTATGTTTTTACTTTTTAGTTTGACAACAAAGACAATTAATTAAATTGATGTTCAACTTTAACATGAAATTGTGGTTTAATTAGATCAAATATATGTGGACTAATTTTAATTAAAAAAATGCTACTTCTCACAGAATAGTTAAACTCTATGTAAACTTAATCAAAGAGATGAAAAAGGCTGTTCTGATGAAAAGAACCTTTATGATAGTTGTGGGGTTCCATATGTTTTTGCAAGGAGAAGGAAAAAGGGTAATATGATGATGAAGTGGTTTTGTTATCTGTCTACTGATTTTTATTTTTCTACTGATTCTTTCTTCTTGTTTCGGTCTACTTCTTTTGCTGTGGGTATATATATGTATATAGTTTTTTTAATTACTTGATTGTTCTATTTCTTTATTATATGGTTTCAAAAATTTATTTATATATTTTGTGGGAATTAATGATTGTTGGGATATTTCACGAATTATTCATAATAGTCACCATAAAAAAGAAAACTAAATTAAGAAGGGCGATTAGTGAAGACAAGGATTATTATTCTTCTCTCCCCCCCGCCCAAAAAAAAAACAACTAATATCATATTCTTTGAGCGCGGATCAAACATTTTCATAAAATCTTATTTCTTAACAGTCAATTATACCAAATAAGAGGAAAACATGATATAAAATACTTTTAGTTATGGATATTCAAAACGAATTTCATCCAATTCTTACCAAACCAATTCAATACGATCCAATTAAAATTGACTAGTAACTGGGTTATTTAGATGAATTTTTGTCAAAATCAATTTAATCAGATTTATTGTTAGATGACTATAGTAGCCATTCAATTTAAACCAATTGGTAGACTAGTATATTATATATTATATAAATATTATATATATTTAACTATATATTATAGTTGTCTCATTTTAGCCTTTAAAAGATTGTTGTTTGTTAAAATAATTTTTAACTACTAAATTTGAGATTTAACAAAAGTAAGTTTACAATTTAGCAATGAAAATAATTGAATTGAAATAAATATTGATTTTTCAAGTATTAAATTAAGATATTTGATTTTTTTTAATAATCAAAATGAACTATAATATTTTAGAAACTAAATTAATAATTTATTATATTATTTTTAATTGAATTAGTTTAAGTGGTGAGAGTAATATCATTATATTTATTAATGAATTTAAAATTAGTTAATCAGTATGAGAAAAGTAGTTTTTGTTGGATTGGCATAAATCAAAATGTGAGCATTTCTGTCGACAAAAACTTAAACTTTAGTTTGAAATATTATACAAGATTAATTCCTTCATGCTTCGGGTCATCGGGTTTTGAGTCAATGCATGGCCCAGCCCATCTTGGACCGAAAACATTGCTTCTCCCAGTAAAAAAATTAAAATATTAATTTATCACGAGAGACTAATTCTATCATATAAACTCGACCACTGTTATTATTCTTGGAGTGTTTGATCTCACGCTCAAAGAATATGATAATTAATAGTTCAAAAATGATAAAGAATAACGACTTTGGTCTTCACTAACTGCCCTTATTATTTTATTTTTATTTTTTAAGGTTATTTTTATTAAAAAGGACGTATTTTTTTTTTCCTTTTTACACATTCGCTGAGAAAAATTGAATTAAATATATAAATTATTTATTTTTCAATAGATATATAAAAAAATATCAAAAAGCATATGAAAGTGTACGAGAGATAATACAATATTTCGTCCAGCTTAGGGGGTAATTCTAAATTGACTTGTACAGGGAAGTCCACGCCGAAAATAATGAAGAAGTAACCCAGTGGCTCTATAAAATTGCAAAAATGGAGAGAGAAACACAAGAAAGACCACACCATTTGAGAATACTGAAGAAATGTTGGAAATGCCATAACCTCATTCTCCAGATTCATCCATTCTCCGATCATATACTCTTCTCCTCCTCTTCTGACTGCTTTTCTAATTTCTTTAATTTGCCTGCGCTTGTAGGTACGTAGATCTTGTGTGGCTCTAATGTTTAATTCTTAACATATTAGGACTATTTAGCTTCAATTATAAATATTTTTAATGAGCGTACGAATTGGTTGCTAAATGAGTTTGTAGATGTCTAACATGGACCATAATATTGCTGTTGCCCACAAGAATGAATCTGAAGTAGTAGATTGTGTAGAACTTCCTCTCAACCATGAATCCCATCATTCTGTTTCTTCCAACCAACCGAATGAACAGGTACTTTGGTTTATTATTACGTGGTTTCGTATCAAAACAAAATGATAGTATAAAATACAAAGTAGTTCAGTTATTGCCTATTTTGTTTTATAAATAAAATTCATATGACAGGTGGAAGATGATGTGATCATTGACATCAAAGAAATGACTCAAGATAATGAAGAAGGTCTGCTGTCACCTAATTGTTGTATCTATAAAGTGCCCGATTGGATCCGTACACTAAATCAAGAGGCTTACACTCCAAAAGCAGTTTCCATTGGTCCTTTTCATTACGGCAATGTAAGGTTTCAAAACATGGAAAGACACAAACAAATAGTCTTCAAAAGATTTATAAGACAATCTGTGGCAAGTTTGAAACATTTGGTTGCTTTTGCGAAACGGTTAGAACCAGATATTCGAGCTTGTTACTCTGAGAATATCAGTCTTAGCAAAAAGGAACTTGTGAAGGTGATTTTAGTGGATGCTGCTTTCATAATTGAGCTCTTCAAAAGTCGCTATGAGCGTCAGTTAGGGAGTGATGCTAAATTTTCAAAACAATTGTTGAGAAGTGCTGTACTTCTGGATTTGCTTTTACTAGAGAATCAACTTCCGTTCTTCTTTCTTGAAAAACTATTCAATAAAGCATTTCCCCATGGTAATGTCCCTTCATTTCGTAAGCTCACATATGACTACTTAGCCTTTTTTAACAAACAAAAATTAGAGGTCAATCATCATTCTATGATAGAACACTTCACAGATCTTCTTAGGCTTTTTCATTTACCAAGGGAAGAACATGTAAGAAAGCCGAGTAAAGAGGTTGGAGATCATATTCTTCGGTACAGCGCGAGTGAATTGTACGAAGCGGGATTGAAGTTCAAAGTAAATAAAAGTAAGTGCTTACTAGACCTCAAGTTTTCTGGGCATGTTCTTGAGATCCCAGAAGTTAGGATGGGTAACTCATTTAATATTTTGTTTCGTAATATGATTGCCTTAGAGCAATTTCACTATCCTCAGAAATCTTACATTACTGACTTTGCTACTATAATGGACCACCTGATCAACACAAATAAAGATGTGGAAGTCCTCACTCATAAAGAAATAATATATAACGCTGTAGGTGATTCCAATGATGTTGTTGAAGTATTTAATAATTTGTCAAGAGGTACCTTCCCGACTGGTTTCAATTCTAATTACCTTGATATCTGCCAAAGCTTGAATGCGTTTCATAGAAGTCCTTGGAATAACTTGAAGGCAACTTTGACACGTGATTATTGCAAGACAGCTTGGCAAACGGCTGCTTCCATTGCTGCAATTGTACTCCTTATTCTCACCCTTGTCCAAACCATATTTTCTATCCTTGCCTATGTGAAGTAGATTCAAAGCTTGTAGAATACTATAATTGGAGTGTTTACTCTTCAACTTTGTTATGTTCAAGCTCTATTGGTAATTAGCAAAGCATTTTGATATTTAAGGCTAGTGATTAGTTGTAATCCTTCTTCTCTGTTTTATGTAACCACTGTATTCTGTCATAGATGCATACTTTTAAAGCTTACATAGCTTGAAAGCTATTATTTCTTTATAGTCTGAAGGTACAAATTTGCTCTTAACACGGTTGGTGATAGGTATTGTTGAAATAAAATAGAGGGGGAAGAGAGAGGAAAAAAGAGACAGAGCAAATGAACAGAGAGAGGAGAAGAGCAAATGTAATGGACTACATTGTATTAGATTTTCTGATTTACAATGAGGAAATGAGATATATACAGCCTAAAGAGGAAGTTCTACAGCCTGTAATGGAGGTGGACACCGCCTGGACTGCATGTGGAGAGATTGGTGGAAGGTGGAAGACTGCAGTTATTGTGGACTTTGTTGGTGATGGAGCACATGGTTGGTGAATGCTTGCACATGGAGGAGAACATAAGAGATAGACCTCAACACGTATAGCTTTTAATAATATGACTGAGAAGCTCGATATATATATATATATATATGTCAGCTTCTTCATTCTACAGTGGGCAGTTTCATGTTCTGCTCTGTGTTCTGATCAATTCATATAGATTTGGTGCAGTTTTGTTAATAAAATAAAGGAATAAACATGGTAATGAGGT
This sequence comes from Biancaea sappan, assembly GCA_037074585.1. NCBI lineage: Eukaryota > Viridiplantae > Streptophyta > Magnoliopsida > Fabales > Fabaceae > Biancaea > Biancaea sappan. The sequence goes on along the minus strand of CM073501.1, from coordinate 38,398,426 downwards.
TGCGGCTATGGAAATTAGTAGTGTGGAGAAAGATATTATTGTTGAATTGTGAGTTGTATAATGTAAGGTTTTAAATTGCATAAATTGTGAGTTGTATAATGTAAGGTTTTAAATTGCATAAATGGGTTACTGCAATTATGATTTGTGAGTGTTGCAGATGTTGCTTGCGATCATAAATTTTTTTATAAGTTGTATAAAATATATAAAATGATGTATATAATTGTTGTAATTTTAATGTTATATATATATATATATATATATTATATTTGATGTCTATATTAATTTAATAAATATATATTCTATGCAAACATAACATATCAATATGACTTGAAAAATTTTAGAAAAATGAATACTTAATATCAATTAAAATATTTTAAATATATACTAATTAAATTTAAAAGTAAAATAGTACTTTCATATTTTCTTGTAGATATTTTTTAAAATCTAATTAAAACAGTCACCAAAAATAATTATAATTGAAATTAAAACTAAAATATAATTTGTACATATTTTCTTTCCATCTTGACAAAATCAGCCACCTACACGTATCTTTGGGGGTTTTCAAGAAGTTGGTATAAGTTAATAAAAAGGATGACATAAATAATGTGGACAGAGGAGTCAGATTTGGTGAATGGAGATCGCCTCCTTTCCAATATGGCCATATCTCAATAAGCCATTCTGACGAGATGATCACGCATCAGAGGGCTAACATTTAATTTCAGTATTTTACTTTCCCAAACAAAGCATTCGTTCTCCCTGCCTCCAATCTCATTCTCTCCAGAGGGCGAATGGGTGAAGAAATCGAGTGTGGCTCCTCTGAGGCGCAAACGCTCGTCAACCGTCAGATTAATTCTAATCGCACCGTTCTCCATTTGCCACGTGTTTATTTTAAATTGCGTACGTGTTCCGGCTTGAACGGTTCTTCTCTGCAGCATCTGGTTCACTTCTCTATCTCAAGTTCAGACTTCCCTGCTTCAGTAATTGCAAACTTAACATCCATGATATGCCATGAGTACAATTTCGTCAGTTCAATCCTGCTACCCCATGCAGAACCCAGTGATAGAGTCTCTGCTTTGCCATAACCACAGCAGAACAGGGGAGAAATGGAGCAGTAGCAGAAGCAAGTTCCAACATGCCTCCACATAAAAGCCCTTTAGACTTGGAGTGTGGACAAAGCATGGACTCATTATATATTATGATGATACTAAATTTAATAAAAAGCGGCACGGATCAAACTAACCATTTCAGCTCAAAAACTTAAACTCCTGAATAGTCTTAATATAATTTTCGACGCAAACCACAGCAGAACAGGGGAGAAACGAAGCAGTAGCAGAAAAGAGTGGTGCACCATACTGAGCAGATTAATTTCGCATGGAAATCGCAAAAGAAAAGAGTGAAGATTGGAGATGAGAGATATTAAGGGGTCATTATTTATGACCTTCCAAAACACCAAAACAAGAAGGGATGGTACTATTGTTATTGTACTGCAATGAATCTATATGACTATATATATATATATATATAATGAGATCTAACGAAGAAAATGCTAAACTCCGTGCCTTGAACGCCATCGGGATTAATCAGATAGAAGGCCTCGGAGCCAACCATCCTCTCGAACCTGGCCCTCATGTACGTCAATTCCCCCTCCGCACTCTCCTTCTCGCCGGGACTCGGAGTCGGAAGCACCCCGGCCCCCATAAACACCCCCCTCAGATGCTGCATCACGTACTCCTCCTCGCTCATCGTCTTCCTCCTTATCGAATACCCCACCTTCATCCTATTGCAGTACAGTACCACCCACACGATCTCCTCCATCAGCTTCTTCTTCGCCTTCTTCGTCTCGGTCTCCAGCGCTATTTTCACAATGTCCGCGCCATTTCCTTGTTCAGAGCGCTGGTGTTCATCGAAAATTCTATTAGGAACATGGGCAGGCAGTGAGGGTCCTTCCGTATCGCCAGACTCACTCTGCCTTTGCGGTACCCGAAGATTATTTGTGCCTGACGTCGCATTGTCCTTCGGCATCGGCTTTCTGGGTCACCCCAGCAGTGCCACCATTTTGCACCCTGAGTTTCAGCCTCTTGTGATACAGACATTTAGAAGAAAAGGTGTTCATGTTGTCCGTGTTTCTGCAGGTGATGAGCATGCAGTGGCACTTGATTCAAATGGATTTGTGAGTTTCCCTAGACTAAACAAAAATTTCACCGTTATTAATAATACTTGGCTTTAGGTCATTTTAGTTCTTATAAAACTTGCTCTTAAGTTTCTGTTATCATTGGCCAAGGTATGTACCTGGGGCAAGGGTTACTGCGGAGCTTTAGGTCATGGAGATGAGATTGATAAGACAACTCCAGTGATCTTGACTACTCTCATGAGTCACTTGGCTATCCAGGTATATCTACATATTTTGTCACTTTGTTGGAATTAAAAGATTTGCGTCAAAAATTATATTGAGACTACTCAGGAGTTGAAGTTTTTGAGCTGAAATGGTTAGTTCGATCCATGCCGCTTTTTATTAAATATAGTATCATCATAATATATAACGAGTCCATGGTTTGTCCACACTCCAAATTTAGCGTTAATTTTTTATTCTATATATATATATATATATATATATATATATTATTTATTTTATAAATATTGTTTAACACTAATAAATATTTGTGAAGACTGATATATTAATTATTATATATGACTACATATTTTTTGGGGCATATATATTAATGTTATCTTTAATTAGGTTCATTATAAAATTTTCATTAATTTGTGTTTAACGACCTATTTGATATATATTTGTTTTAGTTTGGAGTGTTATTGAAAATAATAAATGTGTAAATGCCCGAACCTAAATAATAATAATGATAGGGTGTTATCATAAAAATGGTCAATTTATGGGTTGACTTATGGGTAGATGGTTATGAATAGTGGTTCGTTGGGTTATATGGGGTTGGTTCACTTTGGGTCAGACTACTGGTCATTTATGTTTCCATTAGAAAAGTGAGTGAGAGCCACCCTATATCTTTATAGAAAAGTCTACCCTACTTTGATTTGTTTTTTCTAGGTTAACGACGGATTAAGATACGCTCTTTATTTTTGCTTTCTATTTTTTTATTACTTATCAAGATCTATAAATAATAAATTAATAGATTTGAGTTTTTACGCATTTGAGTTTTCTGTGGATCTTGACTGTTTGGTTGAGTTTAGGCAAAAATTTGCTTTTAATTAGTATCAGAGGCCAGGTTCAGATAAGTAATAAGAAAAGTTTGGGTTTAAAAATCAAATTTGTGTTCATAAACTATTATTTTTTTGAAGAACCCTATATGTGTAAAATTTTGATTTTGTTAAAATTAGGAAGTTTTAGGTTTTTTGGGTTAATTCCTTTTTTCTATTATAATTTTGTTTATGTTTATGTATGCTTTTTAAGTAATAACTCAGATTTGGGGAAATTTCTGGAAATTGGAGATTTTTAGGTTTAACACTAAAAATTAGGATTCCCTAATTAAATGTAAATTTGGATGTTTTTGGGTGATTTTCACCGATTATTTGATAGTTTTAATCAACCTATGTGTTTAGTTGTATTAGAATTCATGAAATATGGGTTTTAGGTATGTTTTTGAGATTTTGGACAAAAAACAGTGAATAACACTTAATTTTTTCAATAAACAGTAGTTTTTTGCAACAAACTACAATTTTTTTCTATGACATCAGCACTGACCCATTAGACTTTGGCGGTTTTCAGTCGTTGCACTAGTGGGCAATGTGGGTTCAGCATTCAGCGCTAGGCCACCAGAATGCAAATTTTTGTTTTGCTTTGTGTGCTGTTTTTATGTGAGGCTCCACCACATATCTCTTTTTTTATCCATAAAAATTTTGAAAATTACACTTTTTGTGTTTAGCCATGAATTCTAAAAAAAAAAAACTTGTGTTATGTTTTCTTGTAGAATTAAATTGATGTAAACTATTTGGTTACCAAAGTAACTAATTTAGGTAAAATTAACTTAGTTTTAACAAGAGAACTTTGAAAGCCTATGCATGTTAAATATTTCAAAAGAATTTATTTGGCCAGACTTAAGTTAGTTAATCATTGTATGATTCATTTGGATAACTTGCTTGGCATGTGTCAGCCTAAAGGAAGGTATGTGTTAAGTAAGTGTGGGAGTTCTACATTGATTAACTATATTCGTGTAGAGAATGCCACTAAAAAACATTTATTTTGTCTAAAGATTAATAGGTTGTCATGACCCCATCCGGGGTACATGATCAGCACGGTGGGAGTACCATGGCCCATCGTAAGCCTAACTTAAGAGACTCACAATAAAAGAGATCAATTAACTAATATTAATATCATGAACAAGGAGGACCACATCCATGTACATTTAGGATTCAACAAGTACCTATTTGTTTGCATTCCATAACTACAAGTTAAGAATACGACAAATATATATTTTACAAAAAAATCCAAACTTCAATACAATATAGTTTTACAATTCTACGCTCAATCCTCACCTATCCAATTTACAGAGCACTACAAAAAGGACTATTACAAAAAAAGTGAGGAACCAAAATACACAATACCCCAGATGTGGGGTGTGGACATAAATCATGTCTCTCAAGGGACATCCTCTCCAGATGTCTTTAAATATCAAATGTTGGGAAAAACAAAGGGTGAGATAGGACATTCCAGTGAGAATAATTACAACATTCATACATGTATAACAAACAATGAAAGAAAAATAATTATGCAAATATTCTCGTTATTCGTGTAGGACAAGACTGATGGACTCTCGAGCAACTCACGACCACAATGCATAGGTCCATTGTGCGTGCAGCAACGTGAGACAGGGGATACCGAAGCCAACCATACGTAACCAACATCATATGTCACAAATATTAGTTGCAAGCCAATCAATTCCCAAGCACAACTACAATGCACGGCCCATATGGTGCGTGCAGCAATGTGAGACTGTGGATACCAAAGCCCAACTATAACTTATCTACGATACATACACATTAACTCAATGGTCAATAAACATGTATTTCATACTCGACAACACATAATTTAACCATATTCCTTGGTTGTTCCTCTCTACAACCATTACAAACACAAAAGCTCCCAACATCTCAAAGTGAAGAATTTACATAACATCAATTAAAGAAAAATTAAATTAGTTACCTCACCTTGGCTTACTACCACCTTACCAATTCATTAGAATAAATTATGCTTGGATGCCATGAAGAAAAGAAAGAATAAAATGTATAAGGTCTTCCTCCTAGAACAAAGGTCAAGAGCATAAGAGAAAAGAGGTTTAAAAGATTGTAAAAATTTCCCAAGGGGCCAAGGTTCAAGAGACTGGTGCCTAGTGGTGCCAGTCCCTTAACTCTCAGGTAGAGCAACTTATATGTTTTGATTAGCATCACATGAAACCCCAAAATCTTCATTCATTCAGCAATTAAGCATAAAAGTCTCTTCCTAGATAGAAAAGAGTTCAAAGAGGGGCACAAATTCAATTTTAAACCCAAAGTAACTTCAAAATACAATTCTTCACCTTCTCTCACAACTTTCTCACCCTTAAAGAGGACATATCCTTCCTTCTACCTTGAATCCTAAACATTTTTCCTTGGTTTTCATCAAATATCCATTCTTTAGGATAGATTCAAGGTGGAAGAAGTTCAAAGTGACTTTGAAACATGTCCCTAAAGCTTGACTCGAAAAACCCCCAAATTTCCCTGAGGTTTCCACGGAACCAACAATAAGAAGGGAAGAGAAATCATACCTTAATGGAAAATGGTTCCATCCTGCGAGATGGGATGAAAGGAGGAGAATGCCAAGCTTGCATTGTGAATGTGTGTGTACTCGTGAGTTGAGAGGTAAGAAAGCTGAAAGAGAGAGACGATCAAATTTTGGTGGGGGAAAGAAAAGAGAAGGAAAGGATGATAAATGTGGGGATCACCAAAAACATAAAAAAAAATTCCCACCTTGTCCCTTCATACTAAAATAAAATACAATAATCTGAATAAAGGATAAAAATATGATAAATGATAATTGGAAACCTCTTAATTAATAAAATACACAATATCATAAGTATCCCACATATACAATAATTTACAAAGTTCAAATTTCAACTGACATAACCATCATACACACAATATTTCAAACCAAGCATAATATTAACACATGAGCCACATGTGGCGGAGTAATAGAAAAGAAGAATTTAAGGATTCCATGGTAAACATGTTCTCTTATTGATGGGAAGGACCAGGTTGTTACATAGGTGGTGATGTACTAGTCATCTCTAAAATGATTAAAATCTTATATGAACATATGAATTTTGTGTTATATCTCTAATTTGTAAATAGAGTTATGTTGTGTCTCACATGTTTAAATTCATATATACTTTGTGTATGATATATATATATATATATATATATATGAGTATTATCTTGAGCATGGTTTTTGGTTGTTTTTTATTGTAGTATCTACTATTTCTGCCAATATGAATAATATTCCTATGCTGAGTGTACTAACTTGAAAAGACGAAAGGAGCACGTTATGATTGTGCTTGGTTGCATGGAACTTGGCCATGCCTTTAAGGTTGAACACCCAGTAGCCTTGACTAACAGTAGTACTGCTGATCAAAAAGCTACATTTGAGAAATGACAACGTTTAAATCGCTTGAGTCTACAGATCATGCAACACACCATTCCTGAATCCATTCGTGGTAGGATTCAGGAAGAGAATGATGCTAAGAGTTTCCTAAAAGAGATCTTTGACTATTTCGCTCCAAAAGAAAAGGTCAAAACTAACACTATCTTGACTAAGCTGGTTTCGATGAGATATAAAGGAAAGGGAAACAGTAGACACTAGTACTATCTCGATCCCAGGGACTTGGGTGCCATCAAGACAGTAGCCATTTCTCCTTTCAGTATCAGGGAGCCTCGGTGCCCTGTGTTGTGCCTAGATGCCACCTTGACAGAATCAAAATTTCTCTTGCAATAGAGCTTTAGCCTCAAAATTTGATAGCGCCCAAAATTTGAGGTCTTATGATTCATAAAAACACAATAGACAACATAAAAACACAGCAAAAACACACAACATTTAGCATTAAACAAAGCCAAAAGAACAAAATCAAAGTAAAATAAAATTCAATCAAACAAAAGCACTAAATACTAGCAACACAAAAGTAAAATTATGAACTACTAACAACAACAAAATTAAAAAGTTGGAAGGTCAAGAAACTTGGGTTGCCTCCCAAGAATGCTACGTTTATAGTCCTTAGCCAAACTTTACCGATGTCCTTCGCTTATCCTTGTCTCTTTCCTTGTTTTCTTTACTTCTTTTTCATCTTCAATTTCTCCAACAAGGAAGACATATCATGAAATCTCGCATTCAGTAAAGAAGAACACTGTGAGAGATATAACAAAAAGAAAAAGAGATAAACAAAAAGAAACAAAAATCATAAAGACACGCAAGACATTAAAAACGAAAATAAAGAAAAATGTCTAAAGTAGCACCACTTTGGCCCAGTTGAATATTGGAACAACCGACAATCCCTAGCAACAGCCCCAAAAACTTGTTGGCGATTTGGTATGTGTACCAGTCGTACAAGAAATAAAGTGATGAATCAAGTATCATTTCCACAGGGATTGAGGTGCCAAATACCTGCGAAACTAAAATGAAATACTATTTGGATGGTCCGTTAAATTGAAGAAATTTAAAAGGTAAACTTAAACAAATATGTAATTCTAAAAACTAACAAATTAAATTAATACTACAACCTAAGACTTAAAACTACATTAATCCTAATAACAAAAGCCTAGGGTTCAAGAGATTGACTTCACTTGACTCTTAATCTGACTAATTCATAGACAAATTAACTTTAGGGTTACTAAAGAATAATTCATTCTAATTATAAATCCTTTTGATGTTGGTTAAGCTCTTAAATTGTTTGAACCCAATTCCTTAGAGAAACAAACCTACCTAACCCAAAGAATTGTCTAATTTCTTAGTCCAATCATTCAATTAAGTGATTAAGATTAGAAACTCATTAAAAACCACATAAATAAGATTATCTATTCCTAAATTAATTCAATTTATGGTAGAAGTTACAAGGATAGCTTCATATCAATATACTCCTAGCATAGATACAAAACCCAAATCTCATGGAATGGTAGCTAATCATTCAAGAGACATTAAAATCAGTAAAATCTACTCCAACAAAATACAAAATGCAATTGAAAAGAATCATTCAACAACAAAACTTCATAAAAATCAAGTTACGTAAACCTCTAAACCTATTATTTTTCATAGGTTTCATTATCATTCTCTCAATCTTATTCTCACCGATTGTACATATTAATCTAAGGTACAACAATTCTCAGAAAAATTTTCCCAAACCTCAATTAAGATACTAACTCAAAGTTCCAGAATCTCTTATGTGAAAATTAAGTTAAATTAATGAACAAGCCCTAATTTGATTATATGAGGCTAATGTCTATATTCCTATGACATTAACAAATCGATCCCCTTACTTTTAAGGTTCAAGAACTCATACTACTCATCAAATGACCTAGTTTCTACTTCCCTTTCCCAACTTTAGCAAAAATACCACAACATCCCAATAATTGGCCAAATTAAAGGAAAATATTAAGATTAGAATGAATAAACATGCATTAATCAACCTTTGATTACAAGAGTTTGAGAAATTATATAAAACCTAATCTAAAATTGGGTTCATAACAACCCAACTAACTATCTAAACCAACAAAGATAAAAATTACAACATCGAACTAAGAAAACATGAAGAAAAGAGAGAAGAAATGGGGGAAGGAGGGCCAATCCCTAATGAGAAAGCCTCTTTCCCCTCTAACCAGCTCTAGAAAATAGCTTCTCTATGCTGCCTCTAAGAAGCTCAAAATTTCCAAATCCAAAATTAGGTTAGAAACCCTTAAAACATCTTTTATACTATTAGTTTTGTGGTTGGGCGTCGGGTCTAGCATCTAGGCACCATATGGACAGAGAGCACTTGGACATAAGAGGCTTGGCACTAGGCCATTGGAAGCATCATTTGTCTTTAAATTCTCTTGTTTTCTCCCAAATTTGTACCTACAAAAGAATATAACAAAAATCATTAAAAAAAGTAAGAAAAACTAGATAAAATGAAATCTAAACTATATAAGGGAATTTAATTAAAATAAAGACATAAAGATGCTAAAGGTCAGTAAAATAAGGCTAAGAGAAGGAAAAAAAATCTAGTTTTAATAACATGATTTAGATGATTTTAAGGGCTTATCAACTCCCCTAAACCTAGAGTTTTGCTTATCCTCAAGCAAAATACTTCCTAACAAACAAAACACACTGAACAAACAAAAGGATTTTTCATGATGAAGAGGAAGTGTTGAACAAATGAAAGACTATGAACAAAACAAGTTAATTTCATGTAATCATCTAAATAAAGGATTTCCTGAACTCATAGACAAATTGAAAAATTTCATCAACTTTAAAATTAAAATTGCAGATACCATTAACTTTCTTTAATTACTCCTTCAAAATTTTAAAAGAATTCACCTTACTATGAGAATGTTTAACTCTACAGGAATACATTTCAAGCAAAGGGAATTTGAGTTTATTTATGATTGAAGTGAAGGCCATGCACCTAACCACACATCTTTCCCTCAATCTAGGTAATACTTGTAATAGTCTAAGGAAATAAAAAATAATCCATGTGCCTAATCCACATAACAATGCCTTGTCCGTCACCTTTATTCATTTAAAATATGATTCATTAGTTGGAAAAAGTATTGTGCGCCTAATCCACACTACACTTTTTAAACTTAAATTACCCCTTTTTTGTTTTCTTTTTATTATTTTTGTGGTTTTCTTTTCTCTTGTTCCATTTTTTTTGAAGAATAAAATTCTCTTATTGAGCAATTATGTGTCAGAAATAAGAATAATTTTTTTAAAATGTTGAACAGTTTTTAAAGAAAATTAACAATGCCTACAATGTTTATTTAAGAATTTTTGAAAATTTCCAATTTAATCAATAAATTTTGAAAACCCATAAATTAGCCAGATTTTAAACAAGATGACAGTATGAATTTAACCAAAGTTGGAATAACATAAAACCTATATAGTACTTTCCAAAATATCAAGAAAAATCCTAAAAATGCGATGGTTCAACAAAAAGAAAGGCATTCTTATTAACAAAAAAGGGTAAAGGCCAACAAAAAGTTAGTGGTATACTAAACCTCAAACGACTCTTCTCCTCCAAACCTAAACTAAACATTGTCCTCAATGTCATAGCCAAAAAGATATAATATGAAAAGGGGCAACAAAGAAAAAGGGAGAGGCGTTCCAAAAGAATGCTTATGTACCAAAAAGAAACCATCATCACAATGTTACTGAATTAAAAGGCAAAAAAAAAAAAAAACAAATGCACAAAACTATTCAACAGTTACTAAAAACATCAAAATACACAACACATCTGTTCAAAACAGAACAAAACGAAAGAAAAGAATGCTCAACAAAAAAAAAAGAATCTCAACCAATTCTTTCTCACAATAGAAAAAACACTACACCAAAATGGACTAACAAGAACTCAACTGAATACATGAAAATCTAATAACATAGAGTTCTCAAATACAATTTAATACATGAACAATAAAAAAAATAAAAACAATAGAACATGAATCATAACTCCTTAATCCGTGTTATCAGTGTCATTGTCCTCTATGGTATCATCACCATCTGCTCTATGGTTGACCGTAGGATCGTGATTAACATTGACTGTTGGATCATGAGAAGGATCCTGCAAAGGCCTGAGCTACGCCCTTGCTGTGCTCATTTTGTGTTTCTATAAAAGCATTCTGAGAGGCAACAAAAGTGTTATGGGATTCCACAAAAGCATTGTAAGAGGTTCTCAACTCATCTAGGGAGTTCTGTATATCAATAATGCACTATGACATATATGGTTCCTGAGGAGCAGGTGCAGTGCGTGGTCTAGATAGTGCTTGTGGTATAAGGATAGGTGTCAGTGGGTGATCCACGGGGGCTCTATCACGTGGAGCCATAACATCTAATGACAATAACTTTTTAATGAATTTTAGTGATAGTCTTTTAACCGTGAGGATTTTAGCCTTGACTGCAAAATACAATTCTTTCTTGTTGTGTGTTTCACCTAATACGATTTTTCACTCTAGAACTTCTCTTGAATCTTGTTGAGGCTACTTTTACGTGTGCATGCTTGAAAATGATTTAGGCATTTTTTTGTGAGCCGTTTTTAGCCAAATAGCATCCCATGTGTTGTTTCTATTTTGTGCCATTTTGTGCCTTGTTTTCACTTTCTTTCTTGCATTTTCCGCCACTTTTTCCTCCAAAACGAAATTTTTTTCTTTCCCAACTTAAGATGTGAAGAGTTTTTAAAGAGATTGATGAGCTCTAATGATGTGAATTTTGGGATTCTTTGAAATGAATAATTCTGTCTACTCCCAAGTAAAAATAAAAATAATGGCCATTCAAGAAGAAAATAAAAAAAATATTATGGTTGAAAAAGAAAAATGAAAATGAAGTTGATGCAATAAATTAAAAGAGAAGAAAAAAGAAGAGAAAAGAGGGAGTAGATAGAACTTTTTATACCCAAAATTTATTTTTGTTCAATTTCTTGTATGCTATAGTCAATGCTCCCTCTTCTTTTTTTCCAAATTGTTTCCACACTTTATTCTTGTTTTTCTTCCCTTGTCCATTATTTTCCACCCAACATTACAACCTTGGTAAAGTCCTTTTGATTCAAGCAAGCATATAAATTTGAGTAGTGGAGATTTAGATACTTGACAAGTTTACGGTAGTGAATTTTATGATAAGTCGATTTTGAGTGATTTACCCAAAACACTTGAGAGAATAAAGAGTAAACACATCCCTTGTAAGGAGGTTAATTACTTGGATTCATTCTTATCAAAGTAAATTGCCATGATGCTTGATTTTAGGAATTTAAGATTGAATTTTTTTTAAGTGCTAAATTCTTTTCAAATTTGGATTATTCCTTTCATGCATGTTTCCCACACTTTCCTTTAGTGTCTTTTGGTGTTCTAAATATGATTTTGCCCAATAGTGCAAAAGGCTAAGTGTGAGAGATTTGATATCTAGCATTTTACACTATTTATTAGTCCTTATCTTAGTTCTTTTGTTACTTTAATCTCACAAACTCTCCAATTTTAATATGCTTTGAGATTTATTAGGTATGAATTAATTATGTATTGAATATACTTTAATTTGATAAATTTAGAAATTAATCGATTTATGGTCCAATTTAACTCCATTGTTCATTTTAGATTTAATATTATTGGAGAGATTTTGATGACATGGATGAAGTGTTTATGTGGATGCCACCTAATTGCTAATTTGGAAAAATTTGTTGATGTGGGCATTGACCAAGATGCGCTGAAGCTGTGGGGTCCACTGGTCTGCAAAAAAGCCTTATGCTTTGTGCAAAATTTTTCCAAAATAGAAACCTAACCATGATGAGTTTTCTGCACATAAAAATGTAGTGTTGCAGCTACACGTTCCATACACTTCTGTTGTGCCTTTTCTGCACACTTCAAATGGAGAAAGTGACATTAGCTAAGGCAAAATTCGTCCATCAAAGAGGGGCTTAATAGATCAGAATAAAAGAGACTTCAGATTTGAGTTGTGAAAAAACTTCTTCTTCCTCTTTTCTTCTGCATATTGTGTAGTTTAGGGTTCTTAGTGTTTTCTTTTATGTAGTTTCATTTTAGTCCCCATGGAAGGCTAAAACTCTCTTGTAATCTGCCATATAGATGAACAGGAAGATGAAGCTTGAATTCTTGGTTTAGATAAATATTCTAATATTATGTTTATGTTAAATTCTGGTTAGAGTCTGATGAACATATATCTGGTTTAATGCATGATCTGAGATGAAAACTTGTTATTACTAGTTGGAACAATAAGTGGGACGGATTGGTATGTCAGTATGTGGTTGCAAGACATAATTTGTTAGGGCTTCAAGGGTTTAATTCTGATTATAGGTTAGTGAATGTTTTCCTAATTGTAATTTAGATAAACTCACTTTGGAAGGTTTTCTAGAAATTTCAAGACTAAGAATTGAATGGTAGAAATGGATTAGAAATTAATTTAAAGTTGGAATGATGGTAGTTATATTTCCAAGCTTCACATGACATGTTACATGTTCTGTATTGGATTATTTTCTGTTCTGTTATGTTTCTATACCTTGCATTGTGTTCTATTAGGTTTATGTTTATGTTTTATTCCTTTAATTATGCAATCACCCCCTTCCCCTGTGTTAATCAGTAATTAATTAGTGTAGATTATTGTTAAAATAATTAATTAGGTAATTAGAAACAAGGCTCCGTGAGATAATAAGACCTAGGTAGACCATTATACTACAAGTTACCACGAATCTAATCCTAGGCGATTCGACTATCGTTGTGGCTTGCACCACCCAAGCAGAAAAAGTAGAAGAAGGAGTCAAGCCAATAGGCAGGATAGAGAGGATAAATAAATGTAAATTAAAGTTTAATATATTATGACATTGTATTTTAAATTCATGCTACTATAATTTAAATTTTAAATACATATCATGTAAAACTTTAGCTTATGAGCATATAATTTTAATTTTAACATCTAATCATTTTTTAAAAAATATGTTACTTCTAAACTTTGGCTCATGAAGTAGGCACCGAGAAAAGATTATGTTAGTTTTGTTATAAAAAATTATCTAAAAATAATATTAATTACTGAATATTTTACATGAAAAAGTTTTTTATATTTATAAATTGAATTTTTAGTCAAGTAAAAAATTTAATAAAAGAAGATTATCTTAATTTTTTAATTGAAAGTTATTTGAAATAAATAATAATATTATTAATTTTTAAATATTATAAAAGATTATTAAAATTTTTTTTTAAAAAAAAGGTAGTACAACACGGTGCAAGATTCCTACACTGTGGTGGAATGACTCCTTGCACACATTGCAAGGAATCCTTTCACTGAATAAATGCGACCAATTCACATTGTGCAACCTCAATGCATTATTGACTCAGTGCATGGAATTATTGCACTGAGGGGATTCTTTTCTAAAGTTTTTGAATAATATATTAAATTATAAAATTATTTTAATTTTCTTTTGATTTAAAAATAATAAATTTAAGGAGCAAATCATAACTATTTTATTCTTACAAGATGACAATTTTTAGATTAAATTTTATTTGAAATAGAATTTAAACTTATCTCGACTTAATTTATAATATTCTATAAAATTAATAATTCTTTAATTTTTTTAATTGTTGGATTATGTGGCATGCCTATCCACGCACCACACACAGCCTCTCCTTCACTCTCCATTGCCCTATATTTTTTGTTGTCTTGGAGCTTTTGTCTACCTTGCTTGGTCTTGCTCTTCTTCTAGTCTGATCAAAGTTGTCAAGATCTTGATCTAAATCTTAAGATTTTACGATCTTACAATTTCAATTGACTCGAACTATCTGATCCTATGTAAGATTTAAATATGCTAGTATCTCAATAAGATCTCAATTTAAATATTTAGATTTTACGATTTTATCAATTCTAAAATATTTTTTGCATTTTTATCATTTTTCATTTTTTGATATATTTCTATTCTACTAGCTCAAATGGGATGGAAAAAAGTCATTAAACTAACTTAAATCCCTACTAATATTACACATTTTCAGTTTTACTACTCATAATTTGTTCAATTATTAACTTAGTAAAGGCTAACATTGAGATATTGTAATATTATAGGATTTGAAGAAAAAAAATGTCTATTTGGTGAGAAAAAAATAGGTTTCTAAATTTAAAAGAAAGTGGGAGATACTTTCTATTTTTTTTTACTAATTAGATGTTTGCAAATTTTGTATAATAATATTTCTTGTTATTGTTGCAAAGTGACTTTTTTATTATCATGTTTTGGGTTCTATTTATTAAAATTATACTTTGATTGATTATATATATATATATACATATATATATATATATATATATATGTATATATATATATATTTAATTATTACATTGCTTTAAAGGTTAATCTTATGTTACTTGATTCAAACATAAGATTCAATTTATTTTATTTTTTGACCAATCTAATATAGGTGTACATTTGGGACTAGATGTTAAGAAGAAAGTTGAGGACATGATACAATTTCCAATTTCCATTTTTTTGGGATTTAATTTTGTACTCTATGAAGCCAATTATTGTGCTAAGTGCGTTTTAGCAACTCCACATGATGAAAAGCTTTTGGCACAATAGTTTGGCACCATAAGCGCAACAATCTCCATGAAGCTCCTCAAATATCCGGCAAGAATGATGTAGTGGCAATGGAATGAATAAATTTTTTTAATTAAATTTTAATATTTTACAATATTGTAATTTAAATTTTAATGACATATCATCATGTCAAACTTGGCTTATGATAATATAATTTTAATTTTAGCATCTAACAACTTAAGTTATTTTAATCAATGGGAGGAGGTGATCACATGTTTTGTGACTAAGAAATCATGTTCTTTCAAAAGAGTTTTTTTTTTAAAAAAAAAAATACACTATTTAGGTTTTTCTAGATATATACATTTAAAAATAATTAATTTAATACATCAAGACTATGTTAATTGTTTTAAAAAAATTATGAAAAAATAATAGTAATTATTATTGTTATAAAATTAATATAACTTTTATTTTTTTTAATTACAGTTGGACAATCCCATCTAGTACAAGGCATGCCAACTTTAAAAATAATAATAATAATAATAATAATAATATTATTATTATTATTATTATTATTATCATTATTATTATTATTAATAAACATTCTTATTTCTTCTTGTTTCGGTCTTCTTTTGCTGTGATTGTACATGTATGCAGTTTTTTTCTTTTTAACAAAATGTATAGACACACCCACAACGGAGACAGTGAACTGTTTAATAGTAGAGTGATTCATTTTTCATAACTTATGCAACACTAGGACCCCGTCTGGAACGCGCAACTCTGATAGAATGGAAGGCTCCTTTCCATCAATATACACACATTCCCGCATTTGGTAAGCATATGGTTACAGTAACATGATGGAAGATGGAATTTGATTTGGCGATGGAAACACGCTAAAGGAACAAAAGAGCGCTGAAGGAAAGGTGAGATGCTTCATTCATTCTAGATTTACCCTTTATTTATACCGTCTATTGAAAGAGAGCATAACAGAAGAAATTTCAACCAGAAATAAGTTAATTTTCTACCAAATATAAGACTCTGATTTTTTTACTTTTTAATCTTGCATTCATGCATCAGTAAGTTCTAATGTCATTCATCATCTTCATGTAAATTTTTATATTAAAAAAATTGTGTTTTCTTCCTCCCGCATAGTCCAAAGACCCAAAATATGGAACCTCCCTTTTTTCTTTTCACGAAAGAAATAGGTACTGGAACAGAGGGATTACAGGTATGATGGATGTGGATGAACATCGTACATCACCTTTCCTTTAAGCCTCTGGTTGAAATTGTTTTCTCTTTCTCTAGGTGAATAGCAACCATCGGACCATCGAATTAAGGAGATGAAGATGAAGATGAGAGAGAGAGAGAGAGAGAGAGAGAGAGAGAGAGAGAGAGAGAGAGAGAGAGAGAGAGAGAGAGAGAGAGAGAGAGAGAATAAAGGAGGTGAAGATGAAGATGAGAGGGAGAGAGAGATATTCTAAGGAGGAAGAAGGTCTAGGGAAGAGGAAGGTCTAGAAGAGTATGGAAGAGAGAGAGACAAAAAAGAGATAAAAAATCTGGATCTAGAAATATTTTGGTTTTAATTATATTTTATGTTTTAAAAAAATAATTTTAATTAAAAGATAATTTGATAAAATTACTTCACATTGTTCCTTTCCTTTCCCTTACAAAATACATAGCAAACAAAATTTCTTCTATTCTTTTCCATCTCATACCAAACATACTTTTATCCCTTTTTCTTTTTCCTTTTCATTTCCCTTTTCCTTTGCTTTCCTTTCCTATCTTGCATACCAAACAGGCCCTAGGATTCTAAAGGAACTAGGATATTATAATACGTTTCCCTATAAATAGCTATATTATCATAAAACCTCAACAACTTGGTAATGACATATTTGCACTATATGGAAAACCATCTTAGGCCTTAATTTTGAGATCTGACTGCGATTTCATCCATAAGAGATGGTCCTAATATAATTAGACAACGAGTAAAATTGGGAGTATCTGTTTAATCCAAAAAGCACTAAAACGTAATGACTTGTAGCTAGTGAGGTAAAAATGACAAGTGGAAACGAAGGAAGTAGAGTGGGTGCATTGGACATTTGGGCAGAGAAAGGACACAATTGGAGGAAGAGGCAATGTGAGGGGTCATTTGGTTCAGCGTTTCAAAACTCCAATGCATGGCTATTGGTGATGAATGCAAGTTTGCAGATTTCTGGAATTGTTTGGTTCTGCGTTTACACTGGTCTCATAATCGATTTTTATTTGTTAACCCAAGTTTGCTTCATCATGATAAAATGGGGCTTCTGCGTTAACACCGTGTTTTTATTTGATGCATTTCCCTTGATACCCTCCCTATTTTCTTCCCATTTTGCTTCACTGTAGTCTCTAATCTGGGAGGAGGGAAGACAGAGGCAAAAAGTGAGGGAGTTTACGGTGGTCGATTGCGGAGCTAAAGAAGAAAAAGGGGAAGAAAGGTTGGACCCACGCTAGTCTTCTCTCTCAGTCTCTCTCTCATAACTATGCTCCTCCTCAACTCCGTTCACCTGCCACATGTTCTTTCTCTTGCATATGCTTAGAAAACTTTGAATTGAAAGTGTTTTTTTTATGCATCAATTCTCCTTTTGATAGAGAGGTGAGATGTTTCTGGAGTTCTAAGGGTCTGATATTTGTGGAGAAGGGAAAAAAACACTTTAGTTCAAAAGTTTTAAGTTATATAGCAATTTAGTCCTTTACTTTATTTAGACTATGTATTTTTTATTTAAAAATTATCATTAAAACATTAATATTTTTCAATTACATTTTCATATGATAGAAATTAAATAAGGAAAAATAAAATAAAATAAAATAATATTTATACCCTTTACATCTTTAAAAGTACTTTTGTTAACCAATATTTAAACAAATCAATTTTCCAAAATCACTTTTCTAATAATATTTTTCAAATATAAATCATGTTTATACAAATCAATTCTGTTCAAAATCAATTCTAAAAATTAATTCTGTCCAAATCTAGATTTACCCACCGTGTCCCCACTTGACAGCCACAACCAAGAAAAGAACTTGTACGTTAGCATTGACATCCTGGAAAAAAAAGAATAGAGCTAGAAGTAAAAGATGATGGGAGTCTGAGTCTTTGCTTGAGGGAACTTCGAGATAGGCTAATAAAGGAGGACAACACATGATCAGTTCACCTTTTCTGACTTAATATATCCCTTTGTTTAAAACAAAAATTGATTTAAATTATTAATTTATTTTATTTTAAAAAATAAATAGTTTATTTTGTTTAAATTATTAATTTATTTTTTAAAAAATTAATTATTAATTAATAATTAATTAATAATTTATTTGTAATTAGTAATTTATTAACATTTTAATTATAATTATTATTAACATTTTAATTATAATTATTATTAACACTTTAATTATAAAATTTAGATTATACATTTAAAATATCATGATATATCAAAAAATAAAATATAAAATTTATGTCTTTTTTGGTAGTTATACATTCAAAATTATATTTGCAAACTAAAATCTAAACATTATATTATGCTCCAAATCACGTTTGCTCAACTTTTTTTCTAAACACAAACCTTATTCATCCAAACTTAAGTTTATCCAAATTACGTTCAATCAAATCTAAGTTGCCTAATTCATGTTTAGCCAAACACACGTTAAGAGGGATAGGACATAGTCACATAGGAAGTAATGGTGAAGAGAGTAAGACTCTGTTTGGTAAGGCATCTTATAGCTTATAAGCTAGCTTATGCTTATTTGACTAGTTTATAAACTCGTTAAGTGTTCGATAAATGAGTTTATTTTAGTAACTTATACCATATTCTAATAAGCTACTTTAAGTAGCTTATAGCTTATTGATTATAGTTTAAAGTTTTTTGTTCCAATTTTGTCCTTATTTTTTTTCTTCAAAATATCCATTATGCCCCTTACTTTATTATATCATATTTACTCATCTTTTATTATATTTATATTTATATATAATATATTATACATATATAATATTATATATATAACAATATATGATTAAAAATATATATGTAAATATATTTTATTATATATAATAAAATATAATATATATATATATATATGAAAATATATTATTCATATATAAAATATAATAAAATATATAATATATATTTTTAATGAATTTTATATCTGTAATATTTTAAATTAATTTAATTAAAAACAAAAATAATATATTTATTGATATTATTTTGGAATTAAAAACTATATGTCCTTTTATGTCATTTTACACTTTTCAGCTACTTTTACCAAACACTTCTGATTCAATAAGTTAGCTTATAAACTATCAGCTATAAGTTATAAATTATAAGCTAAAAATTAGTTTATAAGCTATCAACTAACTTATAAGTTATCCTCTAGTTTATAAGCTAATTTTGCTGAACAAAGCCTAAGTGAATGATTACCCCATGTACTAGAATTTTCAAAAGGAATTCGGTCAATTTTGATTTTTTAAATATTTTTATTATATTTTTAAAATTAAATTCTTTTTTATTCTATTATTTTATTTTAAAGTTTAAAGTTTAAGATTTAATGTTTAGACTCTAATATTTATTTAATCTTACTTTCTAACTTTTTTTTATCTAAGTTATTAGCAATCATATTCAATTATAATTTAATTTATAAAAATTTAAAATAACAAATTTTTTTTTTTATTTTAAGATTTTACGTTTAGAGTTTAGGGTTTATTTAATTTTATTCTCTAATTTTTTCTATTTGAGTCATTGATAATCAGATCCAATTAGAATTTAATTTATAAAAATTTAAAATAAAAAAATAGTATTTAATTCTTTTTGTTATTTTTGAGTTTAGAGTTTAGGGATTATTTAATTTTGTTCTCTAATTTTTTTTGTCTATCTGAATGAGTAATAATTAAATTCAACTAGAATTTAATTTATAAAAATTTAAAATATCAAAAAAATTTAAAATTTAATTTTGTTATATTATTTTCAGATTTATGGTTTAATATAATTTTTTTAAAAAATAAAAAAAGCCTCAAATATTGACTGTTAAATTAATCCAACAACCAATATAAAGAGTTATATGCTCCAATACCAGGCAAATACATAAAATCTTGAGTGGGTCCATAAAAATATAATCTTTTGTAGGGCCCACTTCACCTTCCCATCGAAGGTGTCCAAACGAAAAATTTTTCCTTTACTGGTCTGAATTCAGATTGTTCAAAATCCCTTAGAAAATTTTACATGATATTAAATGTCTCAATTTATTTCTTAAAAGATTAAAATTCTTAATTTAGTATTTAAAAAAATTAAGTGTCTCAATTTAATTTTTAAAAAATTATATTTATCTTAATTTATTCATTTTCATTGCTCTATCATAAAATTTATTATTGTTAAATCTAAAAAATTTTGTTGTCAAAAATCAGTTTGATAAATAGAAAGAAAAAATTGAGATAAACAAAATTTTTTAAGAATTAAATTGAGACAATTGATCTTTCAAAGACTAAATTGAATTTTAGTCTAGTAAAAAATTTAGTATAAGATTATCTTAATTTTTTATTAAAATTTATATGAAATAAAAAATATTAATTATTTAAATATTATAAAAGATTATTAAAATTAAAAAGAAAAAAAAAGGTGGTGCAAGTCCTTACAACGGATCAGGATTTGCTGCTTATCAAAACTGCTGCTGATGCTACTTTTCACTTTCAGCAACGGTTTTTACCGTTGCTGAAAGTTTTGGCAACAAAAAAACTGCTGCCATAACTTTTAGCAACGGTACAAACCGTTGCTAAAAGTGAAAAGCAGCCAAATGATAGCAACAAATCCGGATCCCCTTACAACACAGTGCAAGATTCCCTACACTAGGGTGGAGTGCTTTCGTGCACACGCTGCAAGGAATCTTTGCACTGAATAAATGCAACAAATTTGTATTATGCAACCTTGATGCATGATAGACTCAATGCATAGAAATTCCAAACTTGAATAACCAAACCTCTCAATTTAATTTTTTAAATATTATATTTATTTTAATTTAATTATTTTGTTATTAAATCGTTGAATTTATTGTTATTAAATCTCAAATTGAACGTCGCCAAAATTATTTTGATAAATAACGAGAGATAAAATTTAGATAAACATAATCTTTTAATTAAGTTCTAAATTAAGAAACTTAATTTTCTTTAGAATTAAATTAGTGATTTACTCTTTTATTTTTGAGGTGTTTTGAGTCTCATTGGGTTTTCCCTGTGAGGTGGATTTTATTTCTTCGTTTGAGAAAGTTAAAAGCATATTTGTTTGTGTCCATTTTATGGTGCATTATTTGACAACGTACATTTAGTGTACAGATATCCTTACATTGCTCTGGAATGGATGATCTATAACCAACTATTTTTATTATGGAAAAGCTGACTTACAAATCATCAATGCCAAAAAAAAAAAACTAAATTCATAAGCTAACTTTCTTCTTGTTTCAGTCTTCTTCTTTTACATTGTTACAGTTTTTTTTTTAATTACGTGATTGTTCTATTTCTTTATTAGCTAGTTTCAAAAATTTATTTATTTATTTATCTATTTTATAGGATTAATGTTTTTTGTGATATGTCACGAATTATTCATAATAATCACCGTAATAAAAAAACTAAATTAATAAGGGCGATTAGTGAAGATAAGGTTATTATTCTTTTGTTATTTTTTTCTCCGCAGCTATTATCATGTTCTTTTACCGCAGGATCAAAGATTCTCAATATATTCTTATTTCTTAAAATATTTTAATTTGATTATTTCATTGCTAAATCGTCAAATCTATTATTGTTAAATCTCAAATTGTTCAATGTCAAAATTACTTTGATAGATAGAGAGAAAAAATTGAGATAATCTATGAAGCCAATTATAGTGCCACTGCTTTTTAGCTACATGTAGGGGAGAAGGAATGGAACCACAAGAAAATGGAGAGAATGAATCAATTTTGTTAATTAGATATTTTAATATTTTACAATATTGTAATTTAAATTTTATCGACATATCATCATGTCAAACTTTGGCTTATGATAATATAATTTTAATTTTAGCATATAACAACTTAAATTATTTAAATCAATGGGAGGAGGTGATCACACAATTTTTGTGGCTGAGAAATCATGTTCTTTCAAAAGTTATTTTCTTAAAAAAAAAATACACTATTTAAGTTCTCATACGTATATTAGTAAAAATAATTAATTTAATTAATAAATTGAGACTATGTTATTTTTTTAGAAAAATTATAAAAAAAAATAATTATTATTAAATATTTTAGATATATATTTTTTTATTAATAGAAGAAGTAAACGTCAACCACTGATTAATAATTGAGCAGTTGGAAGTTGGAACCAGCCAAAAATTCAATTAATGAGTATTTTTTCTTTTGTTTTTTGGGTAAACTAGGAACTTAAATTAGTATATCATAGTATGGTACGAAGATATTAATGAGTTTTTTTCGATTATTTTTTAAAAAATTAAATAATTTGTTAATAAAAATAATTTCATCTTTTATCATTATTTTAAAAATAATAATAAAATTTAAAATTAATATACTTTAATTTAATTTAACCTGTTCTTAATTTTTTTAAATTTTTTTAAATTAATATAAGTTTTATTTTTTTATTTACAATTGGGCAATACCATCTAGTACCAGGCATGCATGAAGACCAAAACAGGAAAAAAGAAGAATGTTTAATAATAATAAAAAATTATTATTATTATTATTATTATTATTATTATTATTATTATTATTATTATTATTATTGAACATTCTTCTTTTTCCTTGTTTCGGTCTTCTTCTTCTGCCGTGTGTATGTATACAGTTTTGTTTGTTGATTACGTGACTGTTCTATTTCTTCATTATCTGATTTCAAAAATTTATTTATTTATCTATTTTGTAGGAATTAATGTTTGTTGTGATATGTCACGAATTATTAATAATAATCACCGTAAAAAAACTAAATTAATAAGGGCGATTAGGGAAGATAAGGATTATTATTCTTTGTTTTTTTTTTCCCCACAACCATTATCATATTCTTTGAGCGTGGGATCAAACATTCTCAATAAATTCTTATTTCTTAACAATCAATTATACCAAATAAGGGCAGAACGTGATATAAAATACGTTTAGTTATGGATAGTCAAAAAAAAAAAAACCAAATCGACTTGTACAGGGAAGTCCACGCCAACAATAATAAAGAAGTAACCCAATAGCTCCATAAAATTGCAAAAATAGAGAGAGAAACAGAAGAAAGACCACACCTTTGATAATACTGAAGAAATGTTGGAAATGCCATAAACTCATTCTACAGATTCATTCATCCTCCGATCATTTGGAACGACAACTACTCCATCCTGTGGTACTCTTCTTCTCTTATATGCTTTTTTCTTATCTGTGTTAGAACAAGAATCAGGTCCTGCTAATTCAGATATTAGGGCCCTACGATTTTTTATTAATGAATCGATCTTAACCAAAAGTCCAAATATCTCTACAGAATATAAATGGGTTTATTGTGTTAGAGAAGATATAGTTGAAGCCACACAAACTAGAAGCACAAATTGTTTTGGCCCAATAAGATTAAAAATAGTAGCCCAATATTGAAAGTGAAAGTAAAGAAAGCATTATGCAAAAGTCCAAATATCTATCAGCCCAAACACACATTTTCATTAAACTATTTTTCGTATGGGCCACATGCTTTTCGGCCTTGGGTTAAATCTTGTGTGTTCAGCAAAGAAAGAATGAGGGAGCCTATGCAACAAAGAAAGATGAAAAATGGGTCATGTGAATTAGCAAGAGCGGGGACACTGTTTAGCCTTGTCAAATAGTACATAAGCTACAAAAGCAAATAGCACACTCAAAGTATAAGGCCAGACTATTCAAAAGAAAGCAATAGTTGTCAGTGTCCTTATCTGAAAAACTAGCAGACAAAGGTGCTGTCATATAATGTTCAAAATATTACCAAAGCAGAAAAATACTTTCCAGCTGCCTCTTAATCTCCAAGTCAGAATTGCATTAAATAAATGAAAGAACGTTGTAGATTCAAGGTAAACAAATTGACGTGCACTCTTCTCAAAAGTGCAATAAGGCATGTTCTCTTTCCAATTTCTATGATCTACTAGTTTGTGCTACCAGCAACCTAGATCAAAGAATTTGACCGTTGAAGCCTTCACACGTACACATGTTGAATAACGGCTAGTTGAAACAATATAAAAGGAGTTCAAACTCCATCTTGAAGAATACTCTTGTTGTGCTGAAAATTTGAGAACTTAGGCTGCTAAAGAAAAGAGAGAAACACATTCAATGAGTTGAGGTGCATATCTATTGTTTCTTCAAAGAGATATTCATATTTGCTTGTATTCCTCTTAGTGAGGTTGATTATCTTGCATACTGGTTCTGAGTGAACATCTCTTTCTCTACTCATTTCTTATGATGGGGTCCTGGTGAGAGGAGTTCATCTTTTCTGAGATTTTTATAATTTGATTTGTTGTTGGTGTAAAAGTCTTAGGTTGATCCTCTTGGAGATAAGAGGTTGTAAAATGTCAAGAGTGACCTACCAGGTTGATTGCGTAGAAGTAGGGTACTAATCCTTGGTGTTTGAGATTGTTGATTGTACTGGTTACTGTTTTCGATTATAAAATTCTCTTACTGTGTATTTGAATAGTGAATGTAGGAATATCTTTTGAGATATCTTCGAACCACTATATATCGTTTGTGTCTTTCCACTTCCTTTATTATTTATCATTGTGATTAAAAAGAAAATACTTGATCTTTTATAAAACGTATTTTTAAGTAAAAACTACATAATCAGAATATTGGTTTCAGAAAAAAGGCTATATTTAAGCAACATATATATTTTGCGCCTCTTGTGTTTATATTGTTTTTATCTTTAAGATAGAAAAGACAATTTCACAACATTTAATTTGTAATAGAAATCTTAAAATGGAATCTTTTGAAATTAGCTTATTAATTACATTCATTCTATATATCTCTTTAAACAAAAAGTTTTCATTTTTAGGATCTTTTTAAATGATGTTAGATTCACGGTACAATCAAAATTACTTGAAAATATATGAATTATATATAATTACCACAAAATAAAATTTTGGTCTTCTCAGATATAATGAAAATATTAATTAAAATTACAGAGTATAAATAACAATTTTGTAAAGAAAAACTATAAAAATTGATTAAAAGATCTTGGATGTCATAAGAAAGAAAAAGTAAAAGCCTGTCCACCAAACATTTTTTTTAATTTTTACTGCATATTTTTTTACTGCATCTGGGCCCCTTTTTTATTGTGGTTGATGGCGCAATGGCGCAAAATTCTTCTTCACAAATCTAAAAGATAGAGCTAGCTTTTCGAAAATGTTGATTGGCTTGAATATGGTGATCGGGATTATAATCTCAAATGATTTTTTGGCAATAAGACTTGAAAGGAGAAAAATTTGGAAGTTTATGGAGTAAGCAAGGCAATGGCAGGTTGGCCCAAGTCCATAAGCGAGCACCGTAGTATGGAGCGACCTGATCTTGAAGCAATTTTTATATTTTTAATACACAAATTGTATTCGATTACTATATACTTCACTTTGAATATTTTGCCATAAATAATATAGATTTTCTCTCTTCCTACCGAATCACATAAAATTTGTGCATTGTCTTTTATTTTCGTTCTATAATTTTATTTGATCTTGTATTAATTTTCATAACAAAAAATTTTAAAAAAATGAAAGCAACAACAACGGAGAAAGAGAAAGGGAAAAAGAGATTTTAAAAAATTCATAATTTTGATAATTATATTAATTCTTAAATTCAATCTCAAAAATTTTCAAAAAAAATATTTGTGTTGTACAGAAATCATCATAATAATTAAAAACCTTTAAAAAATAGTAAATAAATTTAAAAATTTTTAACAGCAATTGTTAAACTAAGGTTAACTATTCTCTTGCTACTTATAGACAGTTTCAAAGTTTTAAAAATTTATAATTGAATCCATTGCAGTTTTATAATTTTTAAATTTAATATTGTCAATTTTCATTGAACTTCTGGACTAAATTTATTGACACAATTAATTATGTATATATTAATATTATAAATTTCCATAATTTATGTAAAAAATGAACAAAAACATATAATCAAGGGAAATTAACTCTCATATATATATATATATATATATAACACGCAGTTTCGATTAAATAATTTGAAATAATTAACTGAGTTGTTAAAATAGCTAGTAGACAGTTGATGACGTTGACATGAGTCATTAAGACTATAATATGCTTAATTTTCTAAGCTACTTTTTTCCTCATACATAGAGAACTATGAAGCATTGACTTGACTCAAAGACATGAATCATTAACCAGATGACTCATGTCTTAAGGAAAAGTATTTAGCAGCCATATTAGATTATTGGATACAGTAACTCTGAAGATTCTAAGAAAAAGAAAAAGAAAACTGAAAAAACTAATTAAAAGTTTTTATATGTAATAAGTAATAAAAATTAAAAGCCTGTCCGCCAAATTTTTTATTTTTACTGCTTAAAGCTATCACACTGTTTTTTATAAGAAAAAACTTAGGTAAAAAGTAGATAAATGTATGATTTTCAATTAGAACACCATAAGTATGTAATTTTGAAAAAATAATTTTATATTTTTTACAACTTATCATTACATGATTAAATTTTTAAAAAAGTTTTACACATCCCATGTTTCTATTGAAAAATTTGATAGTAAAAATATAAGAAATTTTATGTTTAGCGACTTGAATAATATAGTGATCTGGATTATGACCCTATTCAATTTTTTGGGAGCACCACTTGAAATAAAAAAAAATTGGGGCGACCTACAATCCATTTTATGGTCTCTGTAGTTATGTATTTTTTTAATATATATATTTCTTTTTTTATCATATACTTATAAATATTAATTATATTGACTGAATTACGTTAATTAGTATATATTTTTAATTTTTTCTCTATTTAATATTCTTTGTTAGTGCATTTTTGCTTCACACATTGTATAAGTTTTCTCCATGTTCATATTGTGGTTGGTGGCTAATAGTACAAAATTCAGATTTTAAAAAGTAAAACTGAGGGCAACAACGGGGAAGAAAGAGAATGCGAAAAAGTTTTTTTTTTTTAAAATTAAAAAAAGGCATTCACAATTTTGTTAATTATATTAATTCTTAAATCCACTTTTAAAAATTGTCATAAAAAAGATATTTGAGCTGTACAGAATTCATCATAATAAATAAAAACCACTAAATAATTTTATAAATGTTTAACAATGATTTTTTTTTTTGGGATAATGTTTAACAACAATGGTTAGACTCAGGTTAAACAATTCTCTTGCTATTTATAATTTCACTCAAATTTTTAATTGATCCTTATAGCTTAAAATTTATAATTGAATCCTTATAGTTTTATAATTTTGAAATTTAATACTTGTTATTGAAATTTTTTATGTCTGATGTGATTATAATTTGAACCTGATGTGATTAAATTTCATCATAATAATTAGAAACCTCTAAAAAAAATTAGTAAATAAGTTTATAAATCTTTAACAACAATTGTTAAACTAAGGTTAAACTATTCTCTTGCAACTTATATTTTCAAAGTTTTAAAAATTTACAATTGAGTCCCTTGCAGTTTTATAATATAATAGATAGTTGGTGGTGTTGACTTGAGTCATTAAGACTATTATATGCTTAATTTTCCTCCTACAAAGAAAAATATGAACCATTGACTTGACTCAAAGAGATGAATCATTAATCAGATGAATCACGTCTTAAGGGAAAGTATTTAGCAGCCACATTAGATTATTGGATACAGTAAGTGTAAGGTTCTAAGAAAAAGAAAAAGAAAACTGAAAAAACTAATTAAAAGCTTTTATATATAATAAGAAATGAAATTAAAAGCCTGTCCGCCAAATCTGTTATTTTTACTGCTCAAAGCTATCACACTATTTTTATAAGAAAAAAGCTTAGGTAAAAAATAGATAAATGTGTGATTCTTCAGTTAGAACTGAACACTTGTGTATAGTGTTTAAAAAATAATTTTATATTTTTTACAATTTATCATTATGTAATTAATTTTTTTGAAACCGTTTTACACATT
This sequence comes from Biancaea sappan, assembly GCA_037074585.1. Lineage (NCBI taxonomy): Eukaryota > Viridiplantae > Streptophyta > Magnoliopsida > Fabales > Fabaceae > Biancaea > Biancaea sappan. The sequence goes on along the minus strand of CM073501.1, from coordinate 38,370,046 downwards.
TTATGTTTGTATTAAAAAACTTGATAGTAAAAATACGATAAACTTTATACTTTTCACCTTAAATTAAGTGTAAAAATATCATATATTTTATTTCAAAACACACACACACACACACACACACACACACACACACACACACACACACACACATATATATATATATATATATATATATATATATATATATTCACGATAACATACACATGCATTTATAAATATCATCTTCTATATAACTATTTTTAAATAACACATTTATGGGGACCAAATTGGAAAAAAACTATCATCTATGAGGATCAAAATAATGTTTATATTCCACATAAGTGTTTAACGGTCTACATTATACTTTTAGTTAAATTTTTAAATGACTGATAAATATGCATCCATAAGAGACCAAATTCTGTTTTCCATTTAAAAGTATATATACATACATAATTTTAAACTTCAATATACATCACATAGCATTTTTTGTTAGTAAGTCTGTTATTGATATTAGGAATTACATTACAAAAACAAATGGTATCTCAAAAAATAATAATTTTTTAATTTGATCATTCAAAAATAATATTTCTTAATTTATTCTTTAAAATATTGCTCGCCTTTCAATTTGATCTTCTAAAAATAAAAATTTCATTTTATATATATATATATATCATTAATCAACAATGAGTCCCATTCTAGCTTGAAGGAAGAGTGATATTTTGGAACTAAATTAAGAAAAAGCGTAGTATTAATTTTAGAGAGTAAATTGAAATTAGAAGACCAAATTAAAATAAAATAATCTTTTTAAAAATTAAATCAGTAATTTCGAGTAAATATTGATTAGTCTACAGTTATTTTCTAAAGCTTGAACACCTTGCTTTAATATTAAAGAAGAATATTTTAAGAATTAATTGAAAGCTTATGTTGAAAAGATCAAATTGAAAATTAAAAAAAAATCATTTTTAAAACCTAAATCATTAACTTATTCTCGGTTGATTTTCTCCACCTTGTGCTCATAAAATGCTATATATACCCATATAGATATCGCCTAATCTCCAGTGCCATACTCACTGGGAAGCTCTGAAGAAGAAGAAGAAGAAGAAGAAGAAGAAGAAGAAGCTCTCTAAACCATGGCTTCTCACTACAGCCAATCTCTTCAGTCTCTTCCGGCCACTTCAACTCATCGTCATGTCTTATTTTCTTCCTCCATTAATTCTCTCCCCTTCAATCATTTTTCCACCAAGTCCTTCAATGGTACCTAACAACCTTTTCATCTCACCTATCTTATTGTTCCCTCTTCTTAAACAGTTGATTTCCAAGATCAACGGCCTAGGATCATAGTTATTTTTTTAAAATCATTGTCTATGTTGTTGCAGGTATTCATCCGTTGAAGGCTAAAATCATTGTATCACAAAAAAGCTCTGATTTCCGGGCAAAAAGCAGCACATCAGAAACAAGAACTGCAGAAATTTCAAAGGAAGAAGCTGCTGCTGCTTCGCCTCTTCCAACTTTTAAATGGAACGGGAATCAATTTGAGGAAGACGAAGAAGAAGCTTTGGAGGTGATTCAATAAATCATGTTCTTTGTTTTTGGTGTGTGTGTGTGTATATACATATAGGTTAAATGAATACTGGTTGGACAAATGAGCAGGGTGGTGTGATAAATGAAGAGATCAGAAAGAGAGTGGAAGAACTTAGGTCGAATCTGGAATCGTCGGAAGGAGAGAAGAGTATATCGCCGTCTGCTTACCACACAGCATGGGTGGCTCTTGTGCAAGACGTCAATGGAAGTGGGTCTCCTCAGTTTCCTTCTTCCCTTCAATGGATTATTGACAATCAGCTTCCAGATGGCTCATGGGGTGACAGTGGTATATTCGTCGCTTATGATAGGCTGCTGTGTACCTTGGCCTCTGTAATCGTTTTGACTCACTACAATGTTCATCTTGACAAGGCTGCCAAAGGTAATTATTTGAAATTAATCTCATTCACCTTATATCTTATTTAGATAAACGACTTATTTAAATACTTATAGAAATTTTAACGACTTATTTAAATACTTATAGAAAAAAATTTCATGTGAAAAATTTTTATATCATAATTTTTTTTAAATTAAATTATTTAGTGTTTGAATACATACTTAAAAAAGTATTTTTAAATTATGATTAGGGAATGAGGGAGGTGGAGAGTTTGATTTCCATATAATTTTAAATTATAATTAGGAATATACTTGTTTTGTAAAAATGTAAAATAATTTTTTGGTCACATAAATTTGATCATTGGCAAAAGGCTTTTCCAAAAAGCTTAAAAAATAAACTAAAAATAATTTTTAGAGATACTTATTTAAATTTATTTAAATACTAAAAATAGAAAATGGGCTTAAAAATATTTGGTTTGGGCCTGTTTGGTTTAGATTTATCCAAACACTGAAAATAAATTTATCAATATGGCCAATTTAGTTTGGACATTTCCTATTTCTATGGTCACTAAAAATAAAAAATGGGCTTGAAAATGTGTTTGGTTACGTTTAATGAAAATGTTTTCTTAAAAATATTTCTTACAATGAGCCCAAACATAAAAACAACAAAAATATATTTTCAATGTTTCAAAAAATGTATTTTAAAAAATAAAAACTGAAAATAAAATAGTAAATATTTTTACAAATCAAATGAACTATTTTTTTTATATAAAAGCACTTATAAAAAATACTATATATATATATATATATATGTATATATATATATATATTAATTAAAAAAATTTCTTGTGAATCAATTGCCACTACACCTTTTCAAGTAGATCTGTCACTGCTTATAATAACAAAAAGCTTTCAATAAATTATAAGCTACTATCCAATCAATCCACGGATTTGATGCTAATCATGCTTGTCATTGCTTTTGACCATTTGCTGAAACTTCTAACAAAAAATTGTTAAAACTTTTGACAACCATCAAAATTATTGCTAAAAGAGACGCAGGCCTCATCCAATCGAGCCTTAGTGGTCTATGTCATGTACATCTTGAGAGTGATTGGTGCGACTTATCATATATTTATTCTCCGTGGTCAAATTTGACTGAGTAGCCATCAGTTGGATATTCTTTTTGTTCTGTTTTTGGTGTTATGGGTCAATTAAGTAATGGAAGTGGAACATCCACTTTGGGTGACGACGTAAATGTAGACAAATTGGAAACAGAGAACAGAGAACACATGACGTGTGGGTTTGAGATAATTCTACCAACACTTCTCCAATTGGCACGAAGTTTGAACATTGACGTGCCTGATGACTTCCCTGCCATGAAAGAAATCTATGCAAGGAGAGATGCCAAGCTCAAAAGGTGCCTACCTACTTATCACCTAGTTATTAGAGTTGAAGCAAAACAGCAATATAATAATTCACAAAATTTATATGCAATTTTCTATATATTTTTGTTACGAGGTTATTTATTAAAAATAAAATGTGTAAATTATTTTTAAAAGACTAATCCTGTAAAACTAAGTTAAGAGAAATATATAATTATCTTTAAAAGGTCATAAATTAATTGTGTTTTGACTGAAATATTATATATTTGTTACAAGATTATTGGAGTTGAAACAAAAGAGCAACATAATAATAGATAAAATTTTTATGCAATTTCCTATATTACGAGATTTTTCATTAAAAATAAAATGAGTAAAAAATTTTTTAAAAGACTAATCGTGTAAAACTAAGTTATAAAAATATATAATTTTTTTTATAGGCCATATACTAATTATATTTTGATTGAAGAACTATAAATTTGTCATATTTTAATTAGAGAATTTGATAATAAAAATATAAAAAAAAACTTCATTCATCTAAGGTTTTTTCCTATAATGAATAGTGCTTCCAGCCAATTCAACAATCATATGTAAGGAAAGGTCATGGATTTGGGAATCGATTGCCCTCTAGGTTCTGGAGGAAACGGTACCCTCCATGATTAGATTTGGACCGTTGGATGAGATCACCCAATGATTCAGATTAATTTTACATTTTTTTAAAATTACATAATTAATTTTTAATAAGTTTAATCTTGAATTTTTTTTTCATTTTTTGAAAATTATTCATGTACTTTTAAAAAAAAGGAAGAAACGCAAGATTATTCTAGACCTTTTTTTAAAAAAAAAAGTAAAAAAAAAGCAAGATTATTCTGGACCGTTGAATGATCTTATCCAATGGTCAAGATCTGGTCTTGGAGGGTATTGTTCCCTCCAGGACCTAGAGGGGAGCTGGTTCCATGAATTTGAGAGGTTAAAGTTGTCATTGTTAGATTGCATCAAGATCTCTGTATATGATTAAAAAAAGGTTAAATTATTCTTTTGGTCTCTATAGTTTCACTTGATTTTTAATTTGATCCTTATAGTTTAAAAATTTATACTTATAGTTTCACAAATTTTTGATTTAGTCCTTATTGTTAAACTTTTGTCGGTATGTCATTAAATTTTTCTAATGTGACTAACCATATGTACATTAATGTTCTAAATATATGTGATTGATGTCAACCAAAAGAAAAAATAGATAATTAAGTGATGTTAACTCATATGTATATAACATGTATTGTAACTTATATTAAATAATTAGGATAAATTAACTTAAATCATGTATATTTCAAATTTTAATATGCTATATGTATTGGTCGTATTACTAAAATTTAACAAAAAATATATAAAATATTAATAATATGGATTAAATTAGAAAATTGTAAAATTATGAGGACTTAAATTATAAGTTTTTAAAATATAAGGACCAAATTAAAAATTGAGTCAAACTATAAGGACTCAGAATAGAATTTAACCTAAAAAAAACCGAAAAATAATAAATTTTTTTTACACAAGTGTCAAGATAATTTTTATTTTACAGAGTTATCCCTATTATGTATATATGAGCATTCAACATCCTTGCTTATCTGAACCCAATAAGCACTATATTGGCCGTTGGTTAACTTAGGTCCTTGATCAATTTTTTTGTTGTTGTCTAATATAAAATTATCTTTTATTTCGTATAAGTCTATGGTTTAAGAATATATTTTGTACTTTATCAAAATCATACTGTAGAAACTTTTTAGTTTGTTCACTTTAATTTTTTTTCTTCACTTTCATTTTTTTTTCACGGTTTAGTCCTCCAAATCAGTTTATAATTTTATTTTTAATTATAGTATGATTCAATCTATTATTTTTACTCAAGAATAATACAAGAAATGAATTAAATTCAAAGTTTCATTTGGGAGGGAGAGATATGCAACTTTTGAAACTTTAAATTTTAATTCATTTCTTGTATTATTATTAAGTAGAAATGATAGATTGAATCATATTATGACTAAAAATAAAATTATGGACTGATTTGAAGGATCAAACTATAAGAAAAAAATAAAAGTGAAGAACATAGACTAAAATAAACAAACTAAAAAGTTGTAGGAGATGATTTTGATAAAAAATAAAATATGTTATTAAATTAGAAATCTATACGAAATAGAAGATGAGTTAACAAAATTGACCAACGGCAAGTACCCGAAGCAGTGACGCGGAACGCGTTATATGAATTATTTTGACATATTGTGTTCAAATAGAATACCGATGGAGATGCTGCATAAAGTGCCGACGTCGATGCTGTTCAGCTTGGAAGCAATTCCAGGGCTGAATTGGGAGAAGCTTCTGAAAGTGCAAAGCAAAGATGGGTCATTCCTGTTCTGTCCCTCTTCCACTGCCTATGCCTTCATTCAGAGCAACAATGTGAATTGCCTCAACTACTTAAACGACGTTTTCCAACACTTCAACGGCGGAGGTATAACTCTTTACCTGCTAGCTACTTCCAAAATAAATTAAATAACGTTTCTCTGAATATTAATTTATATATATATATGATTGTCAAACAGTTGATGAATCTATGTTTGTTTTATATATGTTTTCTGATATTTCAGTCCCAGACTTCTGGCCTATCGACTTTTTCGAGAAATTATGGATTGTGGATCGGTTGGAGCGCTTAGGAATCTCAAGATATTTCCAACCACAGATCAAAGACATTATAGATAATGCTTACAAGTAATTTCATATTTTTTTCAATGCATTAATACTTAATTCTGCTCACTATTTAATTGCAGGACACGTTATTTATATAAGATAATTCAGTTCCTTTACATTGACCCTGAAATGTGAACCTCAAAACGAAAATCCAAGAAGATTCATCTTGACGTTAGCCAAAAAATAAAAAATAATGAAAGCAAATATAGACTTTTCATGGAAAGTGACAAAAAAAACTTTGCAGAAACTGGAATGACGAGAGAGGAATTGGGTGGACAAAATATTCAGACTTGCCAGACCTGGACGATACATCAATGGGATTCAGACTTCTCAGATTGAACGGCTGTGATGTTTCTGCTAGTAAGTGGAATACCATGTCATGTTGCAATATCAAATTTGTGTACTTAAATAATATCTAAGAAAAATTACTAATTGATGAAACTGATTTGGTATTGGATATAGATGTATTCAAATATTTTGAGAAAGATGGAGAGTTCGGGTGCATGCCTGGGCAATCAGATGAAGCATCGACAGTGATGTTCAATTTCTACAGAGCTTGCCAAGTTCAGTTCCCAGGAGAGAACATTCTCGACCAAGGAAAGAACTATGCAACTAATTTCTTGACTGAGAAACGAGCAACTAATCAGATTCTTGATAAGTGGATCATAGCCAAGGACCTACCTGGCGAGGTATATATACATTCATTTCAAGTTACTTCAATTGCACTTCAATAACGAGCGTAATCAACCATTCATATTGTTTTCTGAGCAATAATATTAATTATTGATAGGTGGGTTATGCGTTGGATTTCCCTTGGTACGCCAGTTTGCCTCGAGTAGAGACTAGATTTTACTTGGAACAATACGGTGGTGGTGACGATGTCTGGATTTCCAAGACCCTTTACAGGTAATTAACTTGCTCATTGTAGGTTTATTCAAGTTTAATTATACATTTTAGAGGTGTCAAATGAAGACTTCGAACCATGCTTTTTTTTTCTGACAGGCTGCACAAAGTCAGCAATAACACAAATCTTGAACTTGGAAAACTAGACTACAACAAGTGCCAGGCCTTGCATATTACCGAATGGAAAAGGATTCAAGAGTAAGAAAACCCTATCAATCTCTCTCATATCTCTCTTCATAAATTAATACTCTATCCACATTCTACATATTGACATGAATATTATATATGGTGAATGTTTATACACAGGTGGTACTCAGAATGTGGACTGGAAGAATTGGGGTTTAGCAGAGAAAAGCTTCTGTTGGGTTATTTTGTGGCAGCAGCCAGCATATTTGAACCTGAGAGATCTCAAGAACGATTTGCGTGGGCTAAAACTTCTGCCTTAATTGAGGTTATTAAATCCAATTATCATGACCAACAACAAAGGAAAGATTTTGTGCATGAATTCAATAACGCCACTACCTCCTTGAATGAACGGTAAATATAAATATATATTTTCCATGTGAAGGAAAAGGATTTACATTAATTTTATCATGCATGGCGATGCCAATCCAATTTTGAACTTTTAATGAATTGAATATCAAATTTGTTGCAGATGGCTGAACAAGAACAGGAGCAGAGAGGGGCTGTTGGGGACTTTATTAGAAACTTTGTATTATTTCTCCCACACCTCACCTACTGCCAGTTTTGATACTCTTCATGAAGCAGTAAGTGTATCTTACAAGTTTGAAATCAATATATAAATATTGTTGCATTTCTCACAAAACTATATATCCAATCCAATAATTTTATTTTATTTTTTTTCTATGGTAACAGTGGAAAAATTGGTTATTGGGATGGCAAAACGAAGGAGATAAATGGGAAGGGGAGGCAGAGCTGTTGGTGAAGATGATAAATTTAAAGGCTGGTTATGAACCTTCTGAAGAGTTGGACCAAAATCCTCAGTACCAGAGACTCCTTCAACTCACTAATGGTCTTTGCCATCAACTACGTTCTCTCCAAAACAGCCAGGTAACTAATTAATTAATTAGCAATGCCAATTAGTATTAACTAATTAGAGATTTTCTTTTATCTCTTTTTTATTTCACTTCCAATTAATATTGGTAATGGAAGCTACAATTTACCTTTATTTGAATCTAATTATCAGGAAAGCAACTACAATAAAAGCAGAAGCGGAATCTCATACCAAGAAATAGGGTTGAAAATGCAAGAGTTGGTGCAATTGGTGCACTCTTCAAATGGCATTGATCGAAGCTTGAAGAAGACATTCATTACGCTGACAAAGAGTTTCTACTATAAAGCCCACTGTGATCCTACCACCATCAGCTTTCACATTGAGAAAGTCCTCTTTGAGAGAGTCGTATAATATATTTATTTATATATATATGCGGGAATGTGTATTAGATGAAAAATAATGCTTCACATTTGTTATTTACTTTTTCACATTAAAATAAAGAAAAATATGTCGTTTATTTTAATGATGCATTATTAAATCCAAATTCATTGAGATCCTTGTCCAGAGTTTCAAAAGCAAAAGGTTATAATCGAGGTAGATGTGCATTTATATTTTTATGAAACCATATGCACTTTTAAAAAAAAAAAAAAGAAAGAGTGTATGTAACATAAATGCAATGCAGCAAACTTCTAAGCATACGTAATATAATCTATGTTTGTTCTCAGCGATCGATGTATTTGAATTTCAAATGATACTTTTTGGAATTTTCAAAACTTAAATAAAATTTCTAAGTAATTTTAAATGTGGAAAATTGAGGGTTGGGCATTAATTTTTTCGAACAAATTGAATTATACACCAGACTTCCTGTTCCTATAGCATAGTTCCAGGAGTTGATGTGAAGGGTATGTTCTGGAAAATGGCCTGTTCCTGTGTTAATCTATAGGTAATTAATGTAGATTAGTGTTAAAATAATTAATTAGGTAATTAGAAACAAGGCTCTATGAGAGAATAAGACCTGGGTAGACCATTATACTATAAGTTGCCACGAATCTAATTCTGAGCGATTCAATTATCGTAGTGGCTTGCACCACCCAAGCAAAAAAAGTAGAAGGAGTCAAACCAATAGGTAAGATAGAGAGGATAAATAAGTTTTGTAAATTAAGTTTTAATATATTATGACATTGTATTTTAAATTCATGCTATTATAATTTAAATTTTAAATACATATCATGTAAAACTTTAGCTTATGAGCATGTAATTTTAATTTTAACATCTAATCATTTTTTAAAAAATATGTTACTTTTAAACTTTGGCTCATGAAGTGGGCACCGAGAAAAGATTATGTTAGTTTTGTTATAAAAAATTATCTAAAAATAATATTAATTACTGAATATTTTACATGAAAAAGTTTTTTATATTTATAAATTGAATTTTTAGTCAAGTAAAAAATTTAATAAAAGAAGATTATCTTTAATTTTTTAATTGAAAGTTATTTGAAATAAATAATAATAATATTAATTTTTAAATATTATAAAAGATTATTAAATTTTTTAAAAAAAATGGTAATACAACACGGTGCAAGATTCCCTGCACTGTGGTGGAGTGACTCCTTGCACACACTGCAAGGAATCCTTTCACTGAATAAATGCAACCAATTCACATTGTGCAACCTCGATGCATTATTGAGTCAGTGCATGGAATTCCTGCACTGAGGGGATATTTTTTCTAAAGTTTTTGATAATATATTAAATTATAAAATTATTTTATAATTTTCTTTTGATTTAAAAAATACTAAAATTTAAGGAGCAAATCAGAACTATTTTATTCTTACAAGATGACAATTTTTAGATTAAATTTTATTTGAAATATAATTTAAATTTACCTCAACTTAATTTATAATATTTTATAAAATTAATAATTCTTTAATTTTTTTAATTATTGGATTGTGTGGCATACCTATCCACACACCACACACAGCCTCTCCTTCACTCTCCATTGCCTTATATTTTCTGTTGTCTTGGAGTTTTTGTCTGCCTTGCTTGGTCTTGCTCTTCTTCTAGTCTGATTAAAGTTGTCAAGATCTTGATCTAAATATTAAGATTTTACGATCTTATAATTTCAATTAACTCAAACTATCTGATCCTATGTAAGATTTAAATATGCTAGTATCTCAATAGGATCTCAATTTAAATATTTAGATCTTAGATTTTATCAATCCTAAAATATTTTGCATTTTTATCATTTTTCATTTTTTGATATATTTCTATTCTACTAGGTCAAATGGGATGAAAGAAGTCATTAAACTACTTAAATCCCTACTAATATTACATAATTTCAGTCTTACTACTCATAATTTGTTCAATTATTAACTTAGTAAAAGCTAACAATGAGATATTGTAATATTATAGGATTTGAAAAAAAAAAGTCTAGTTGGTGAGAAAAAATAGGTTTCTAAATTCAAAAGAAAGTGGGAGATGTTTTCTATTTTTTTTTACTAATTAGATGTTTCAAATTTTGTATAATAATATTTCTTGTTATTGTTGCAAAGTGACTCTTTTATTATCATGTTTTGGGTTTTATTTATTAAAATTGTACTTTGTGTAACACCTCAAGATCGCTTTAGACTATCACCAATATAATAGATATCAAAAATAAGGTTCCTCATAGAATAATTAAGCCATTTTATTTTTAAAACCTTCAAAATTAGAAAGATCATAAATTCGTAACTAAGAATAACTAGGAACCAGTGTTATCATTACTAGATAAAACCTCAAAATCCACATAGGTTTTACATCCCTGCCATTATATATATATATATATATATATATACACATCACTAGGGGTTAATTAAAATGACCATAAAATTTAGGCTACAGCTACTGACTCCCTACTGCAACCCCGTTATTCCCACTTTGACTTGTACCTGGAAAATGGTTAATACAGTACAAAATCATGAGACATAAAAATCTCAGTAGCTAGTAGTTAATCTTGAAAATAAGAACCATTCCCAGTCATAAAAGCAAGTTCATAACTCCATTCATAATTCAGTTTAACTAATCTATGCCACTGTCATGCAGAGATTATCCTTAGGTCTTAGTACTACAGGAATCTGTTTCACCTCAAGTGGTGCCAAGGGTCATCACTATTCTCAATGCCTACCACCAGGGTCTGATTATACCATGTGGCCCAAAGGTCAGCAAGACTGACATTAGCATCGTCATGCATAGCTGCTTCCGCCCTAACCATGGCAAGTCTTATACTGGCGCGTACCGTCGTACCCCAGATGCTTGGCGTACACTGCCTTAGCACATGAGTATCATAATAATACATATACATACATAACATTGCATAGAGTTGAATATCACATAATTCATAAATAAATCATTTTCTGTATAAACAGATTTCAAGAATATATGAACAGCGCTTTTATAAAATGTAACTGGCTACTTGGAATTACTGTCCTGTACTGATTCAGGTTGAAATTATTCCAAGGTGCTGGTAAAATAAATTAGTTATTAAAATCCTAATATGGAATACTTAAAATACTATTTCATTTTTAAATAAAATTTCTATGCACTAAATACTAATTACGTATTATTCACAATCTTATTTCTAATCCCAAATTTAAATAAATATAATTAGCTAAAAAAATATCCTAATAGATAAGAGATTAAAATTACTATTTCATAATTAATTAAATCTTGTGCCTCAAAAATTAATTACGTAATATCTATAATCTCATTTATAGTCCCAAATTCAAATAATGATAATCAGCTAAAATTTCTTCTAATTTATTTCTCAAATTCCACTCTATTTCCTTTTTCTTCATAAACTTTGAATTAATTCACTTTGGTCCTTAATTCAAACTTTAATCATATAAATAAATTTCAAGATTTGGTAAATTCCATCAAATTTTAATTGAAATCCCATATATACTAAATCTGGACATTTTCAGAAAATTTACTCTTTGCTTCCAACTTTTCATTTCATTCACTTAAATTATTTTTCCCTTCTCTTTTTCATGATCTAAGACCATATTTAGTTTCATCTAAGTCTATAGGTTACAAATATTTCTTGTTTCGAAATTATAGCTACTCCTACAAACTTTTGATTTTATTCAATTTAGTCCCTGTCATGCATGCATACCTCTAAACTCCATGTTTTTCCATTTTTCTTGTTGCATGGCTCTCCCAAACTCATCTATGGACTCTCTAAGACATGTTTAATCATTTCTTAAACACATGCGAGCCTAAAAAAAGAATTAAAGCTTACCCAAGATTTCCAAGCTTACTTTTCTCCTTTGTTTTTCTGCACTTTTATGCCACTCTTTTTGCTGCTGTGAATGTGTATTTAGGACCTCAAATCCACTGCTAAGATGGTCCTTTGGTCAGCACCAAAGTTGCCCAAGGGTGGCTCTTTAAAAGCTTAAGGAAATTTACTGGTTTTTAGAGCTTTCTCTCTATCTCTCTCGGTTTATAAAGAAAAAGAGGAAGTTTTGCAGCAAACATCATCTCTCTCTCATGTTCACTTGTTAGGATAGCAGAAAATGGAGCTACAGACCCTCCTTTAACCCCTAAGGGTCCCTTACGTGGCAACCAATACAAAGAAAACAACTTCTCTCTCTCGGTTCCAGCTCATGAAAGCAACGCCCAGAATTTTCTCTCTCTCGGTTTATGTATTGCAGACAGCTCACGTGTGTGTTTTATCTTCCATATTCTCGGGTTCATTCTCATTTTGCCTAAGGGAAGAGATATCTCTAATTTTATAAAAGAAAAGGGTGATTGCCGAGAGAGAAGTTGCTGTCACGGTTCTGCAGAGGAAGAAAATGTGAATGCAATTATGTATGCCCTTTGAAGAAGTCCGTGGCTGCCTAGCTTGAAGACAACTCATCCAACTCCTCATGAGTTCAAGTGCAGCAATGTGGTTTCTGTTCTTAGCCAAGAGTTATGCACTTTCCCACACCAACTTTTCAGCTTTCTCTCTTTCTTGTCCTTAACATGGAAAGCATGGTTTGTTGTTGCCATGATGGAGTGTGGCCGAAAGCTCATGTGCCCATGTGCCTAAATCCTTTCATCATGTACTCTAACCTCCATGCTGGCCGAGAGCATTCACATGTTGCATATGGAGAGCTTTGGTGGTGCCACATGGATGGGAGAAAACTAAGATGGATGGGTGATGTGTGGTCTTCTCCTATTGGTGCAAGACTATGGTGATAATAGGAATGAAGCCACAAGTGCAAGCCTTGCTACGTAGCTTAATAATGAAATGCCACCTCAAATGGCTTAGCTAATATTCTAGATAGGCCATTCACAATTTTCGGTATTCACAAATAGGTCCTTGGTGTAAATTAAAAAAATTTATTTATCACCAAAATTATTTCTGATATTTCATGTGATTTTCTCCAATCTCTAATTTTTTGGAAAAGCCTTATATATATATATATACATATATATATTTAATTATTATATTGTTTTAAAGGTTAATCTTACGATCCTTGATTCAATCTTAAGATTCAATCTATTTTATTTATTGACCAATCTAATATAGGTGTACATTTGCGACCAGACGTTAGGAAGAAAGTTGAGGACATGATACAATTTCCAGTTTCTTTTTGGGGATTTAAATTTGTATTCTATGAAGCCAATTATTGTGCCAAGTGCGTTTTAGCAACTCCACATGATGAAAAGCTTTTGGCACAATAATTTGGCACCATAAGCACAACAATCTCCATGAAGCTCCTCAAATCTCCGGCAAGAATGATGTAGTGGCAATGGAATGAATAAATTTTGTTAATTAAATTTTAATATTTTACAAAATTTTTATTTAAATTTTAATGACATATCATCATGTCAAACTTTGGCTTATGATAATATAATTTTAATTTTAGCATATAACAACTTATGTTATTTTAATCAAGGGGAGGAGGTGACCACAAGTTTTGTGGCTGAGAAATCATGTTCTTTCAAAAGAGTTTTTTTTTTTTAAAAAATACTACTTAAGTTTTTATACATATATACATGTAAAAAGAATTAATTTAATACATCAAGACTATGTTAATTTTTTAAAAGAATTATGAAAAAAATAGTAATTATTATTGCTATAAAATTAATATAACTTTTATTTTTTTTAATTACAATTAGACAATCCCATCTAGTACCAGGCATGCCAACTTTAAAATAATAATATTATTATTAAACATTCTTATTTCTTCTTGTTTCGGTCTTCTTTTGCTGTGATTGTACATGTATGCAGTTTTTTTTTTTAACAAAATGCATAGACACGCCCACAACGGAGACAGTGAACTATTTAATAGTAGAGTGATTCATTTTTCATAACTTATGGAACACTAGGCCCCGTTTGATATGCGAAACTGATGGAATGGAAGGCTTCTTTCCATCAATATACACACATTCCTGCATTTGGTAAGCATATGGCTACAGTAACATAATGGAAGATGGAATTCCCTTTTCCATGTTTTTTGTACGACATCATTCCATTGATTGGCGATGGAAACACAGTGATGGAACAAAAGAGCACTAAAGGAAAGGCGAGATTCTTCATTCATTCTAGATTTATCCTTTATTTATACCGTCTATTGAAAGAGAGCATAATAGAAGAAATTTCAACCAGAAATAAGTTAATTTTCTGTCACGACCCGAATCCGGGCTTGTGACCAGCACAGACAATGTGTTTCCAGCACTGCCACAAGCCTAGAATAGTAACACAGGATCATAAGTGGTGGCCTATTCGATTACATATAACATTAGAGCAATACAAATAAATAAATGTAAAGTATCTTACCCAAACAATGAGAAGGCATCCACGAGTCGCGAACCCTCACGCTGCTACCCTGCCACACTTGAAATTGTGAGGGGATGAGTCTAAACCACGGACTCACCGCTACCAGCCCTATCTACACAGATATACAATATATATATATAGATATATCACACAAAAATATAAACGCACGTAACCCTAATACAAGGGTTAGGCTCCCACATCGGGAATATACCCCGACAACACAAAGCTGCCCGAAAGCACGCATAAGGTGTTTCCCCCAAACACACACAAACCGCACAAGCAATATAAACATGCAGATGGATGAGATGTAATGCATATCCCGCTCTTTTCCCTACCACATTGAAGACCAACCCTCAATGTGCATGCATACCCATGACACCACTTAGCGGAATCACACATGGGCAGCTTCCCTCCCTATTCCCACATCTTTTCATAAAATAAATATGAAAATGAATATAATGCAATGCATCCACACAATCCATACAATCCACACATAATACATTTAACAAGTAAATGTATATAAAACAATTTAGGAGAATAACTCCTAAAATATAATCACACATATACATAACAATTTAGGAGAATAACTCCTAAAATATAAACACACATATACATACATATATGCATATCCGTATATAGGAGAGCAAGATAGATTCCCTCACCTGGATTCCATGGTCTCGGTGCTCCTGCCTTGCGCCTCGACCATCCCTATTGTAACCAAGAAAGAATTAATCATCGAGGTTACAAAATAGAGAAATTCCTAACACTACTCCCGACCTTCACCCGCTTCTCTAGTCATAACTCCTAATGGGTAATGAATCTCCCAATGAAACTTATACCATTGGAAACTAGACTAAAAGAACTTTCCAACGATATAAATTTCACCCAAAACGGAGTCCAGATAAAGGAGTTATGGCCGATCAAAGATGGATCAAGGTTTCCCGGCATGCCTAGTGCCTAGGCGCCACACGTGGCGCTTGGGCGCCACTAACATGCTTGGCGCCTAGGTGCCAAGCCCTTCATCTTTCCCAAAAAGTTCTGAACCTTGGCACTTGGGCGCCACGATTGCGACCTCCCCCGATTCCTCTCGGATTTGGCCCATTATTTCTTCTAAAAGTAAAAAATTCAGATTTTAGAAAGTAAAACTGGAGGCAACAACGAGGACAGAAAGAGAAAGTGAAAAAGTTTTTTTTTTTAAATTAAAAAAAGCATTCACAATTTTATTAATTATATTAATTCTGAAATTCGCTTTTAAAAATTGTCATAAAAAAGATATTTGAGCTGTACGGAATTCATCATAATAATTAAAAACCACTAAATAATTTTATAAATGTTTAACAATGATTTTTTTTTTTGGGATAATGTTTAACAACAATGGTTAGACTAAGGTTAAACAATTCTCTTGCTATTTATAATTTCACTCAAATTTTAATTGATCCTTATAGCTTAAAATTTATAATTGAATCCTTATAATTTTACAATTTTTAAATTTAATATTTGTTATTGAACTTTTTTAATGTCTGATGTGATTATAATTTGAACCTGTTTTATTTTATCTTATCTGTTGGTGCATTTTTATTTGAGACTATATATGTCTTCTCTATTTTTATATTGTGGTTGGTGGCTAATGGCAAAAAATTTAGATTTTATAAATGTTTAACAACGATTGTTTTTTAATAATGTTTAACAACAATGGTTCAAATAAAGTTAAAAAATTCTCTTGCTATTTATAATTTCACTCAATTTTAATTGGATCCTGTTAGGTTACTTGAAAGGCAATAAATCAAGGAGAAAGATTGAGAAGAACACACAAAGAAATTACGTGGTTCGGTCAATGCGACCTACGTCCACGGACAGAGAGAATATCTGTATTATTTTCTGACAGAGGCTATACAGAGAGAAATTACATCAACCACTCTTCTAATGAATTCTCTCACACTCATATATATAGAGACAAATGGGTCGTGGGTCGGGTTACAAACCGGGTCACCCACAAAATTCAAGTCAAACCCAACAATTTCCCTCCTTGACTTGAATTCTCTCAAATCACCAGAACTAAGTACAAATTCATCTCTGTCATTCAAGCCCTGTAGGGCTTCATGGAATGCAAACATTCACCAAGTCCAAGCTATGCTTGAACTTCTCTGAGGGTAGAGCCTTTGTCAACATATCTGCTGGATTATCTGCTGTGGCTATCTTCTCGATGGATAATTTCTTGTCTTCTATCACATCTCGAATAAAATTCAATCTGATATCAATATGCTTCGACCTTTCATGGTAGACTGGATTCTTGGCTAAACTTAATGCACTCTGACTATCACAATAAATGATAGGTCTCTGAATATTTAACCCCAGACTATCAATCAAACCATGTAACCACATACCTTCCTTAACTCCTTCTGCCAATGACATGTATTCTGCTTCAGTGGTAGACAAGGCAACTGTAGATTGAAGTGTTGCCTTCCAACTGACAGCACATCTATTCAGAGTCAAGACATAGCATGTTAAGGATCTCCTCCTCAAAAGATCTCCAGCATAATCTGAATCTGTATAGCCAACCAAGCCACTATCAGATTTATCAGCACCATAAACCAAGCAAATATTACTCGTACCTTTCAGATACCGCATAATCCATTTAACTGCACTCCAGTGAGCTCTCCCAGGATTACTCATAAACCTACTTACCACACTGACTGCATGAGCCAGATCAGGCCTAGTACACACCATTGCATACATCAAGCTTCCAACAGCATTACAGTAGGGCACTGAACTCATATACCCTTTTTCCTCAGCTGTAGTAGGTATTGTACTAGCATCAAGTTTAAAATGTGCCGCCAACGGAGTACTAACCGGCTTAGAATTATTCATTTGGAAAGACTGTAACAATTTTTCTATGTATTTCTGTTGAGATACATACAGTAAACCTGCACTTCTATCTCTCCAAATCTCCATGCCCAATATCTTCTTGGCTGCACCCAAATCCTTCATCTCAAACTCACTGCTCAACAAGGCTTTCAAACTATCAATTTCAACCTTGTTCTTTGCAGCAATTAACATATCATCAACATATAGCAACAAATAAATATAAGAATCATCTGCAAGTTTCTTAGAGTAGACACAGTTATCAAACTGATTACGCAGAAAATCATGGGAAGTCATGAATGCATCAAATTTCTTGTACCACTGTCTAGGAGACTGCTTCAAACCATACAAGGACTTTTTCAGCAAACATACATGATCTTTCTTCTCAGAATCAAGAAATCCTTCTGGCTGTGACATATAGATCTGCTCCTCTAAATTTCCATGTAAGAAAGCAGTTTTCACATCCAGTTGTTCCAACTCCAAGTCAAAAA
Source organism: Biancaea sappan (assembly GCA_037074585.1). Taxonomy (NCBI): domain Eukaryota; kingdom Viridiplantae; phylum Streptophyta; class Magnoliopsida; order Fabales; family Fabaceae; genus Biancaea; species Biancaea sappan. Next base: position 38,351,966 of record CM073501.1, on the reverse strand, counting down.
CACTTACCATGGACAAAAGGACACGAATGGTTTTATGCTTCACAACCGGGGAGAAAACTTCATGATAATCAATTCCCTCCTTTTGTGAAAAACCCTTTGCCACAAGTCGTGCTTTGAACCTTGCTGGTTCAACTCCAGGAATACCTTCTTTCTTCTTGAAGACCCATTTGCATCCTACCGGTTTCACTCCCTTTGGTAACGGTACAAGATCCCATGTTTCGTTCTTCTCAAGAGATTGCATCTCTTCATTCATTGCAACCAGCCATTTTGATGCTTCTCTACTCTCAACTGCTTCTTTATATGATCTCGGGTCATCAGAATCAATACTTTCACCTACTGCCAAGGCATAAGCAATTGAATTAACATCAACTATATCAACACAATCTGCATACCTCATAGGTTTTCTGATTTCCCTTCTTTCCCTCCTTGTTGCTATAGGTTGTGATTCTTCTTCTTCCCTGGGCTGCTGTACAGGGTCTGTTATAACCTTTTTTGAAGTTTGAACTTCAATTTTCACCTTCTGGTTGGCACCTTGATCATTATTACCTGCATGACTACCAAGCTCCTCCTTCTGACCAAACATAGCAGACTCATCAAAAGTTACATCTCTGCTAATAATAAATTTTGGAGTTCTATCCTTTTCAGTACACCACAGTCTGTACCCTTTAACTCCAGGTGCATACCCTAGAAATATGCATTTCATTGCCCTAGGCTCTAGTTTACCATCATTCACATGAGCATAAGCAGGACAACCAAATATACGCAGGCCAGAATAATCAGAAGGTTTACCGGACCATACCTCTTGAGGAGTCTTAAAATCAATTGCAGTAGATGGCGATCTATTCACCAGATAACAAGCAGTGTTAACTGCTTCTGCCCAGAATTGTTTTGGCAAGCCAGCGTTTAATCGCATGCATCTCGCACGCTGCAACAGTGTTTGATTCATACGTTCTGCAACTCCATGTTGCTGTGGTGTATGACGTACAGTGCGATGCCTCACTATACCTTCTTTCCTGCAAAACTCATCAAATGGAGCGTTACAGAACTCCAACTCATTATCAGTTCTGAGTGTTTTGACCTGTTTTCCAGTCCGTTTCTCAACCATGGTCTTCCACTCCTTGAACTTCCCAAACACTTCATCTTTGGATTTCAGAAAATATATCCAAACCCTTCTAGAGTAGTCATCAATGAAAGTAACAAAGTACTTGCATTTGCCCTGAGATTCAACTGGAGAAGGACCCCACAAGTCTGAGTGAACATATTGCAGAACATCCGTAGAAGTATGCTTCCCAGAACTGAACTTAACTCTGCGTTGTTTACCCATAACACAAACTTCACAGAATTTCAGTTTCCCAGTTTCTGCTCCTTCTAACAATCCTTGTTTACTTAGAATTGACAGCCCTTTCTCACTCATGTGTCCCAATTGGCAATGCCACAACTCTGTATAATCATCATTCTTCCTTAAAGATTTAGATACAGCCACTGTCCCCATCACTGAACTACCAATCAGAAAGTAAATGCCATGTTGCAATTTACCCTTCATTATAACCAGAGCACCTTTGGAAATTCTCAACTGTCCATTCTCTCCAGAGTACTTGTACCCTTGTTTGTCTAGAGTACCAAGAGAAATCAAGTTCTTCCGTAGACCAGGAACATACCAAGCATCAAGCGTCCTGACTATTCCATCATACATCTGAATCTGCACAGAACCACTGCCCTTAACACTGAGCTGCTCATCATCACCCAACCTCACAACACCATTCCACTCCTTGAAAGAAGTAAACAGTTCACGTGAGAAAGTCATATGATAAGATGCACCTGTGTCCAAGACCCAAGTATTTGCAGAACCAGAGGTGCTGACTGTGAGAACATCAATGTCTTCTTCTCCGTCAGAACTATCTTGCACCACCGAAGCACTACCACTGGTATTCGATTCCTTCTCGTCATTTCCCTTCTTCCTCTGTGGACAATTCTTCCTGATGTGCCCCTTCTGTTTACAGTGATAACATCGAGGTCCTCCTTTGTTCCTCGACTTAGACCGTGACTTGCTTCTTTTTCCATCATCCTTTTTAGTGTCTCTGCCTCTGCCAATATACAAACCTGCTTCTGCACCATCCTCATTAGAACTAGAGACTCTTCTCTTCAGCTCTTTAGACTGCAAAGCATCTTTGACATCATTAACAGAGATACTATCTCTACCATACAACATAGTGTCAACAAAGTTCTCATATGAATTTGGTAGAGAACACAAAAGAATGATAGCCTGATCTTCATCATCTATCTTAACCCCAACACCCTGTAAATCCAGGATAATCCGATTAAAATTATCAAGATGATCTTTTACCTGCATATTTTCTGTCATCCGCAGGGTATACAAACGCTGCTTTTGATATAACCGGTTTGTGAGAGACTTTTTCTGGTATTTATCATCCAATTTCTTCCACAAACCTGCAGCAGTTGATTCATCAACTACTTCTCTCAACACCTCATCTGTCAGACTCAATAGTAATGCACTATGAGCCTTTGCCAAAATTTCCTTCTTCTCCTCTTCTTTCAACGTGTTAGGTAGACTACTTTCTCCTTCTAATGCCACTGCACATCCCTGCTGAACCAGAAGTGCCCTCATTTTTACCTTCCACAAAGTGAAATCATTCGATCCATTGAACTTCTCAATATCGAATTTATGAGTCGACATCTTCTCAAATAACAGCAGATAAATTACTAGCAAATTTCGCAATCAGAAATTGAATTTCACAAAACTGTTCAGAACCTTGCAAACTGACCAGAACTTCACTAACAGAAATTCAACACAGCAGTCCAACAAAATTCACAGCAGTAAACCAGAAATCCAATCCAGCACAATCTAACACAATCCAGTAAATTCAAACATAAATTCAGAATTCTTTTCTGAATTAAACATAAACTCACCGGAACTGTGTCGAGGAAACAATAACGATCGCAACAGAAAACTTGGTCCAAACAACAACAATGACCAAACAGCAATTTTTGACCAAACAGCAGCTTTAACCAAACAGCAGCTTTGACCAAACAACAACTTTGACCAAACAGCAACTTTGACCAAACAGTAACTTTGACCAAATAGTACCGTTGACCGTTGACCGTGCTACAGTGCCTCGCCGTAGAAGACGATGAACAGTGCTTCCGATGAAGATTCCGGGAATGAACAGTACTTCCGATGAAGATTCCGGCGATGAACAGTACTCGCAACCGTAAAAACTCACCGAAACAACTGAAAAACGATCTCCAATGCACTAGAAATGCAATAAACGGTCTCTTTTTCCCAAAAAACAAGCGAATCAAGCTAGATCTGAGATTTAAAACTAGATCTGAAAATTTTCTTACCACCAAAAATTGGTCTCCGACGTTCTTTAACGCACCAAAGATGCAGAGAATGGTCTCCTATGCTCCAAATCAACCAAATCTGGGCAAGATCTGAAATTTTGGAGCCGGATCTGAAAATTTTCGGACGTGCTACAGTAACCGACGAACCAAAAATGAACCAAAGCTTTGATACCACTTGTTAGGTTACTTGAAAGGCAATAAATCAAGGAGAAAGATTGAGAAGAACACACAAAGAAATTACGTGGTTCGGTCAATGCGACCTACGTCCACGGACAGAGAGAATATCTGTATTATTTTCTGACAGAGGCTATACAGAGAGAAATTACATCAACCACTCTTCTAATGAATTCTCTCACACTCATATATATAGAGACAAATGGGTCGTGGGTCGGGTTACAAACCGGGTCACCCACAAAATTCAAGTCAAACCCAACAGATCCTTATAATTTAAAATTTATAATTGAGTCTTGACTGTTTTATAATTTTAAATTTAATACTTATTATTGAACTTTTTCATGTCCTATTAAATTCTATTGATATAATTAATCATGTATATATTAGCACTATAAATATGTATAATTTATGTAAAACAATGAGCGAAAATAAATAATTAACTTAAACTAAGTCACTTATATAACATATTATACAACTTATATTAAATAATTTAAACCAATTAATTAAGTGCTAAGATAATGTATAGTTGGTAGCGCTAAAACATTTAACAAAATGTTATACAAAATGTAATAGTAAAGACTAAGTTAAATTTTTTTAAACTATAAAAATTTTAAGTGAAAATCTGTAAACTATAAAAACATTAAATATAAATTAAATAAAACTGTAAGAATTGAAAGAATAATTTAACAATAAAATAATAAACACATCAATTTGGAACCACGCCATTGTAAAACTCGTGAATATATTGCACTGTTACATTAACTATTAGCCTATTACTAGCCTTAAAATCTAATAATAATGAATTTGAAAAAAAACATAAATTATTATATTAATATTTTATTCTTTGGGTGTCACCATTATCAAAATGCTTAGATTAATATTTTTTTAATCAAAATCTAATAATTAATGAAGGCTTTTAATAGTCGATACCAAAAGTTAATTTTATTTTTAAATAAAATTTAAAAAATTAAATTTTTGGCAGCGACTCTCATGGATGCCACCAAAAATGACATTTAGTGATGACCAAATGTGACTTTTGGTGTCAACTTTGAGAATCGTCTCCAAAAATCTAAATTTTTTTATTTTTATTTAAAAATAAATTGATTTTTTGGTAGCAACTCTCAAAAGTTGCTACCAAAATATTATTTGTAGTGACTAAAAATCGCCACCAAAACACTATTGGTAGCGACAAAAGTTGCCATCAAAAGTGACCAAAAAATCGTTTTTTGATTTTATTTCAAATAACTTTCGGTAACGACTATAGTCGCCACTAAAGGTAACTTTTGATGGCAACTCTGAGAATCGCCACCAAAAGTCTAAATTTTTTTATTTTTATTTCAAAAAATTGACTTTTAGTGGTAACTTTTGAGTGTCGTCACTGAAAGCAGGACTTTTAGTGGCGACTCTCATAGTCGCTACTAAAATTCAATTTTTTTATTTATATTTAATTATTTTTTATCTCTTAATTTATTAATAATAACATATTTTCTTTATGTTAAGTTAGATGTTTCATTTTAGTGTTATGATGCTTTTGGCTTAAAATAATTTTAACATATTATATATATATATATATATATAATATTTTGCCTTTACATAGCACAAATAAAGTGGTGGCGTAATGGCAAGACACACAGGGTTGCAAGTAAGGAACTTAGGTTCGAATCTTAGCTATACATATGTTTGGTTTAATTTCAAATAAACTCTAATATTGCACAAAAAAAAATCGAGTCACCTTAGAGCAGCAAGTTAGTAGATTGGCTAAAACTGCACAGGTCAAATGGGTCTCGAGTTGATCCGTCAGACCAATCCAAGTCTAAAAAAATTACTATTGACTATTAGTGGCGACTTTTAAAGTCGCCACTAAATGTTACTTTTGGTTATGACTAAAAGTCACCACCAAAAGTTTTTTAGTGGCTACTTTTAAAGTCACCATTAAAGGTAACCAAAAATCATTTTTTGACACGAAATTTTTTTTTGGAAAAAAAGACTTGTGGTGGTGACTAAAGTCGTCATTAAAGAGTAACTTTTGGTAGCGACTCCTTTAGTCGCCACCAAAAACCTTATGCAGCCTTTCAGTTACGAACTTTCAATAACAACTTAGTCGCCACTAAAAATCATTACCAAAAACCATTTAGTAGCGACTTTTAGACTTTAATCGCCACCAAAAGTATTTTTTTTGTTGTGACAGTCATAGTATGTATATGAGTGCGATTAATATAATAATCAATTAACTGAAAACATTTTCTTGAAAACATTTCTTAAAATAAGCATAAATCTGAAAACACCAAAAAGATGTTTTCAGTGTTTCAAGAAATGTATTTCAGAAAATGAAGATTGAAAATGAAAATAGAAAATGTTTTCATAAACCAAACAGACCCTAAGTTTTCCACTTAGAAAAAATTACCCTGTCCAGAAAAAAGACTTGGAAATATTATAATTTATTTTTTAAATTATAGAGTGGGCAGATTGATAAAAATATAAAATTAAAATCACTTTTTAGACATTAAAATGATTTTCAATTTATTCTTTTTTTATGTCCTGAAGTTATCAATCACTATTTTTATGGCGAAAGATTCTTCTTCACGGATATTTATTAAGTGTAAATAAAAGGGACCTGATTTATATAAAGATAATTCATTTTAGTAAAAGAGTATAACTATATTTTAGTTGCAATAAGTTCATGTGTTTTTTCATAATACAAAATGTTGTATAAATAAAGTATTTTAAATAAAGAATTTTTACTTTATATATACTGTATAGATACTCTCTCTCTCTCTCTCTCTCTAAAATATGAAAATAAAATAACCCCCCCCCCCCGCCCCCAAAAAAAGGAAACTCAAATTTTATTTGCGATTATTTTAAGGATCTCCGCGTGCTGTCTTTTTATATATTAGACAATTAAATAGCCGCCTGAAATTTTAGATTAAATTATGCTTATGAGTCAAAATGTATAACTTAGACAACAAAAATGAAGATAACAATATTCATTTATAGCCCCAACAAATCATGTGGCTATATATGAATTTTAATAATAATTTTCTTAAATTTCAAACTTACTTAAATTAGAAAACCTTTTTAAAATATTAAGTGTATATATATATATATAACGTATTATTTAATTAACCACATGATACATGTAATACTGCTTGTATGTCATTTAATTTGAATGTTCTTCTTCACCGTAGTAAATATTAGAGTAGAGAAAATCGAACTTGTTTCTTCGTCTTTACAAAAAAAAGGGAAGTAAGTAAAAAAAAAGCAATGAACTATGACACGTTCACTAAAAACATTTACCGTCATAAACACAATCTGAGTCACATCTTTAAGAGATACTGTCTTTAAATAAATTATTCTGCGTCTATAGAACTTTTTTTAGGATTAAACAAACACTTCTGAATGTTCTCTCAATAATTAGAATACTCTGATGCTAGAATAATAGAAAATAAAAACATGTAACCCACAAAGTTTGAAAGAAAAGAACGAAGAGAGATGACAACTTCTAATTGTCTCTATCTCTAAAGTGAGGGGAAAGAAGCCTTTTTATAAGCATAAAAAGGTAACAGTAAAAGACATGGACATAAAAGATTTTTAATAGCAAATAAAAAACGGTTACAAAATATTAAATGTTATTAAAACCTTTTATTCTCTTTTGAAATATCACTATTTTTCCAACAATTCCCCACATATTTCAAAGATATTTTTGAAAAAACTTTTGGGTTATGTATGGGCATAAACACATTAGTACGGTGTCTTTATTTAGACTATGAACCAGATCTAGACTAATAAGATTTAACTCACAGAGTAGTCAATGAAACATATAGCTTCTATGAATCAACATACTCTTAGCCGTGAAATAGTGACCTTAAGAGTCGCATCTCACCCCTACAATTTCTGCTATTAACGTCGTTGTGCGTGTTATTTTGGTCATACGCGTGCCTAGTATTTATGAGTGCTCTGGAGATTTCGCCACTATCTCATGCATGAGAGCAGCCCCACTCCACACTCATATAGGTGACTTCATCAAGTGTGTCTGTAATGAATACACCATTCTTAATGTGGGGCTATGAAGATCATAAAGAGCTTATACTCAACTCACAAATCAATGCATTCTAGCACTTTCACACTTAACACCATAAGAAATGGATTGAGAAAATAGTGCTAGCAGAATCAATAGACGACTTGTTATTACCCATATGAACCTTTTTCATGAGATCTCCAATCACAAAGGTTGGGTTTCCACCACTGTTAATTTTATATTGGCTTAAGTCCAATTCCTCTCGATATGTGAAGGACTAATTTCCTTCCTACATGCATGTTTAGTCAGAAAATTGGCCAAATTCACTTTTGACTTTACAGACCTGATCAGTATATTTCAAATTTAATTTTTTAGCAATTGCTTGATAACTTTGTGTCTCAACACAAGTGTCTTCTCTTACAATTGAAAGTCTTGTCCTCTACAATAGCTATTACCACTTGGCAATCACAAATATACAGACATTGACATCATTGCGCTCTTACCCAATTAAAAAAAATTGCTAAGAAGTTTTTCTACCACTTAGTCTTGTTTTCAACCAACTCCAGAGCACTAAACTCTGATTTATAGTGAACCTATAAATTTGTATGGCTGCTCTCTTTAAAATAACGTCCCACCACCAAGGGTGAGGTTTAACCACTAGTGAACTTTGTCTCATCCGAATCAAAGATTTAGTTAACATTATTATATTCTTCTACTACAATTGGAAATCCACTTTAAATGATAAATAATGATACCTCTCAACTCTTTCATTGGGGTTGTGTATATATAGACACTCATCTGACACACAATGCATGACATGTCAAGCTAGGTAAAGTTTATTAAATATAACAGAGACTCACCTCTGTTTTTTCTTAATTGTGTCTTAAAATCATAAGGAGTTTTTCATTGGTTTGTCGTCTTGATGATCAAACTTTTAATACAATTTTGAACATAACGTTCTTGTGACAGTAAAATACTATCACCTTTCCTTATGGTCTTAATCCTAAACTCACATTTATTTCACCTATGTCTTTCATGTCAAAATTAGATATAAAGAAATATTTAACTTTATGTAACATCTACGTCACACATATATTGACAAATAATAATCCTTACCATCTATAACTTCCTCATATATACACATTCCTCCATATTTAAAAGAGATATTTTCACTGATCACATAGAGAAAATATTAACAATATAATAACTAAGGTTTTGGAAATATAAATTTTGCAAAATGCCCCCACACTTTTAAATATTTTTAAATCTATAAGAGTATGACTACACGACTCATATAAAACTTCATATACAACCTCATAATTATTATAGATGGTCATCAAATGCATAAAATTTACACGCATATATTTTTATCCACCATATAATATTATTTTCAAGAAAATAATTACCCATAATTATTTCAGAACTTTTCAAAGTCATTTTTGTGACCGATAACTTAATAACATTGTACCTCTTTGTACAATAGAAGTGTTTTCTTGGATTAACATTAGAAAATGCTAATTTCAATTTTTATATATATGGCATATCATCATCTCAATGAGATGATTTGCTTAATTTAGAAATTGACAGCATATCATTATCTCATGAGATGGTTTTCTTAATTTCTAAATTAACCTAAAATTATATGCCAATATCCACAAATATTTAGTCATAAATCTACAAAAAATTATGCTCCAAAATAAAACTCTCAAAAGTATAAGATGAAGCTATTTTAAATTCTTAAATTAAAACCTTCGCATATATGTTTATTTCAAGAATTCCACATAAATAAAATTCTCAAAGTAGAGAAATTTTTAAAATAGTTCACATATAAGCTCACTACAAAAAAATTAAGTTTTAGTGGCGGTTATTTTTCTGATTTAGTGGCGGTTTTAACCGCCACTAATAGTTTTAGTGGCGGTTTCAAAAACCGCCACTAAATTAAGCGCCACAAGCAATTTAGTGGCGGTTTTGGACAACCGCGGGAATAACCGTCACTAAAAAAATTTGGTGGCGGTTTTGTACCCAAACCGCCACTAAATGCTGCAGCTTTAGTGGCGGTTTTGAACCTAAACCGCCACTAACTCAGTGGCGGTTATGATACAAAACTGCCACTAAAGCTGCAGCATTTAGTGGCGGTTTTTAAACCGCCACTAAATTGTTTAATGCTTTTAAAAAAATATAGCGGCAGTTTGAACCGCCGCTAAATGTGAAAGAATTTTAAAAAAAATTATATATTTCAAAAAATTATATATATATATATATATTTATATATATTATTTTCATTATTTAAGCAAGCATCATGTTCAAGGGATTAAAAAGACAAATTTAACATATAAAAAATGTGAAAATATCTTATCACCATTTTGTCAACTCTTACAATTCTGGAAAATAAGCTTAACTGAATACATATTAGCAAAGATTCACAAAAGCAGTGCAAATGCCTCAAAAACAATGTAACTTTATTATTAAGCTTAACTGAATACATATTAGCAAAGATTCACAAAAGCAGTGCAAATACCTCAAAAACAATGTAACTCAATAATAATAAAGTTTGAGTAGATTGTAGATTATGACTGTAAGAACCATTCTAGTATTTTTCAAAGTGCTTAGCCAATATAATTTATACCAAAACAACATGAAAACAATTTCATTTCCAGACGAGCAGTTTTAGGATTCATGATGGATAAGGCCAAAAGTAATTGGATCTAATAGTAATTGGATAAGGCCAAAACATGAATAATACACTCAAAAGTAATTGGATATAATAGTAAAAACCAACAAGAGTGTCACTTACAGCCCAAGTGAAAAGTAAAGTAACATCTGCACATGTTTGGCCAAAATTATTTAGCTGCACAAAACAAAATTAACTGCTAATTATTAAATAAGATTGTATAAACTTCTAAGAGAAAATATGTGAAGAGAAAGCCAAAAACAACCAAAAATAAAAATAAATAAATAAATAAAGATTGGAGAAAGCCAATCATGTTTCTCCTTTTGAGCAATTATACAAATATATAAATTCATAAGCAACATAATTTTTTCTTTTTTACAATTGACCCTTTTATTTATTTGCATTTAATAGAAAAGCCTCCTATCATCCAATTTAAAGTTATTTTTATTCTAGTTAACACAGGTGTATATATCATGGGTGGTAAATTATACTTATATCCACCCTAAATTAAATTTAATGCTATAGATATATATAACTAAGCAGCACACAAATATTTGGAGTAACAAGAATAACATTAAATCATAGACATGCAATCAGGACATAGAATTCATTGCAAATATAGAGCAATAAATACATTTGAATTTTTAATAAGAGAATTTTTAGTTGATACAATTATAGATGTATTGTTGGCAGGCTGACACATGCAGAATCAGTAATCAGTACCTCAGAAGATTAGAAAAATTAAATGACTAAAATTAATACAACATGAGCAACGAGCATACCTGCGCGAAATAAGCCCCAGCAGAACTCAAATTAAAGTTTTATTCTACACATAGATGTGTCAAATAGTAAGTTTATTATTTTTCTTCTTCTCACGTGTTTTTTTTTTTAATTTGTACCCAGGTTCATATTGAGAAAGATGGTTAATATACAATACAATGAAATTTAATTTGTACCCAAGTTCAGATTGACATAGATGTGTCACCCTCATCCATATTGATGTAAGTTAAAATTCAAGCATTCAAAACGATGTACTAACGTCAATTTGTTCAGGCTAGAAATTTTCTACTTTGATAACTATATACATTTCTTAACCTTTTCTATCATGAACACAAATGAATCCATATATTTGTAACAAACATCATATCACATATCAACATTATTTATTTATATAAATGCATACATTTTATTGTTGTTATAATTTTTTATAAGTATAAATAAGCTTAATTTAAAAAATTATCTTACAATTTTCAATCTAATTGGTTCATCTCTTAGAAACTAAACAGCCTAAGTCATACAACAAACTTCATCACAAACTATTTATGTTTTTGAAAAATATATGTAGGCATGATGTTCCTTTAAGCATCATATTACCTGCAATAATGGAACCTCCTCTCTTGGAAGTTCAGCTCCAGGGTCCCCACAAGCAATTATGCCCTACAAAGTAAAGGAAACTATGGTGAAATAGGATGCTCAACTCACATATGAGGATCACAATACTTTGTTTCATAATATGGCATCTGATATATTTTCTCCAAAATAGAGATTAAGCTGGTTAGTTCAAAGTAACATGCCACTAATAAACATAGTTACAAACTAATGATTAATCATCTTGGCATAGCCAATTTATCTTAAAATTCACCCAAAAGATGAAGGAAGTGTTATAGAAGAACTCCCTAGGGACAAGGGATCACAAGTAAGCAAAAGAAAGAAAATTTTCAAGGCAAAGAAGGTTTTCCGCCCTTATGATTCCTTTATTTCCTCCCATGGGGTTCAAGCAATATTCATCATCATACCACATTTCCATCTAGAACATGCACACATATTTTCAACACAATCTAATTAATACAAACACCAATCATATTTATCTCCAACTAAAATCATCATCAACACAAATTTTTCATAAGTCTCTTTCATCATCATCAACATATACTTGAAAATAAATTAAACAACATACCACTTCCAATTGAAGAAGAAGGAAACACACTCACATTTAATGTATTGTTAAAAGAAACAAAAGAACCTAAAAGTTGAGGTTAGACTAATGGTAAGCAAAAGTTAAACAGAAATCTAGAAACTATATTGTTAAAAGAAACAAAAGATAAAAAAAATCCTGACCAATGAAAAGAATGATGATTGATTATTAGCAATGAGTGTAGAAATGACAACGCAGTAAAACAGGGGATAATAAAGAGATCATCATAGTCTCTATGTATCTATAGTTTCAATTTCTCATACATAGCAATTCCCAAGAATTCTTGCGAATAGGAAAATCTTCTCATCTCTAATTGAATCAATGATTATATGAAATATCTTGAAAATCAGCACAAGATGGAATAATTAAAGAGATGGTGCTTAATGCATCAAATGGTACTTGATGATCGTAACAAGGAACAGATAAGAGAGTTTCAAATGAAGAAAAATTTAAAAAAAGAAAAGAAAAGGAATAATAACATAATCCATACCAGGAAGTAGAAGCTCTCAATCCTCCGCTATGTATGAAAGGTTTCGATGTAAGGGTGGCCCAAAAAGAGCCCAATTTTAGCAGTAAACGTTGGAACCACCCCCTTCCCTCTTAAATCAGAAATTCCTTACCTTTCTATCTAGGGTTCTTGGCAACCGAAAAAAAGAAGAAGAAGAAGAAGAAAGGAGAGGATCAAAGAAAGGAGATACCCACGATGGAGCACGGCGACGGTAGCCATCGCACAAATCCTTCCGTCCTCTCTCTCGCTTGCTGCTCTCTTTCACTTTCTCAACCAGCTCTGATTTCACCTCGGGTAGTAGGGGAAAATCGAAGGGAGGGAATCAAGGTGGGGGATGGGAAGATACGGTCAGTGGTGGCCGTCGGTGGCCACCACGCGCGGCCTTTCTCGCGCTCTCTCATTCTTTCTCTCTCTCGCAGCTCTCGCTTTCTCATCCTAGCGCACACCAGACGGGAGAAGAGAAGGTAAGAGTGGCATGTGGGATCTTGTTTGTAGTTTTAGGGTATTACAAAACCTATTTGAAAACTACTCTTTCAGGGTGTTACAAATATTAGGTAAATTGGCCTTTTTTAAGGCGCCATGGAGCAGCGGGAAAGTGAAAAATTTTCACTGTGTAATTAAAATTTATCAATTAAATTTAATGCTATATATATATATTTATATATATATATATATATATTATATTATTATTAAACTTAAAATCAAATTAGTTGCTTTTACTGTTATATTATAATCTATATGACTAAATATAACTTTAAATTTTTTATTAATATTTTCTAATATTATATATTAATAAATTTATAAAATAAAATATAAAATATAAAAGTTAAAATATACTCAAGAGAGTGAGAAATAACATAAATATAAATAACTCTTTACTATTTATTTTTATTTTTTTAAAATAATAAAATTTATTATAATTTACGTATATTTTACAAAAATATTTATCAATAAATTAAAAAGTATACTTTTTTCTGGTCAGGAAAAAAATAGATACCAAGTCACTTGTAAAAATAATTACAGTTTCATATTATATAAAATAAATTTAAAAATACTTTTGCAATATATAAAAGATATCAGAATGTTAGATGATATTTGACAAAGGCGAAGTAGGTTCATCAATAATTTCTCCGAAAAAGTCCCCATTAATATTTTTGTAATAATCGATGAGGACAATCAAGTAAGCCACATCATAGGGATTGATATGGAAATAAATGTAATATAGCTAACAAAAAAGTTCACACAATTTCAACAAAATAAAGGGAGGAAAAAAAAACGTTGGAATACGAAAATAAAATGGATTAGTTGTAAGATTTTTTTTTTGGTTTCTACCATTAATATCATTAAATCTAAGAATGTTTAAAATCAAATTAAACAAATTAAATTAACCAAACTCAATCAAACTGATAAAAAAAACTAATTAAAAAAAAGGACCTGAATTGGATTTTCAAATATGACAACCAAAAGATCTAGTTTAGTTGTCGACTTTAAATGATTTAGCTTGATTTTAACAAAATAAAACCCAACAAAATTATATATATATATATAATATTAGAAAATTGAGTATTTAAATTAATATAGTAAGTTCTAATAAGACTAAAAAATGATATATTAGAGATTTTAATCTCTAAAATTTACTAATTTTGTGGTAATTTTTTAAATAAAATTGCTCAAATAAGAATGAAATTATAAAACAAAAATCAAATCAAATAACTCAAAATAGAATCAAATTGCTCAAATAAAAAAATTAAATAGGTTCCTTTTTTTTCTTACACTGGTTGACTTTGGTTCAATTGAGATTTGAGCTAAAATTAAATCTATAAACACCCATAATAAATTTATCAAATTTCAAACTAATCTAATTAAAATTAAGTTAAATTATGAAGATGTAATTAAAGGAAATTGAAGCATATACTTAATTAAATGAAATAGTATACCAATATCGAAACTCATATTCTTCAAACTATATTCTTATGCTAAATAATTTTTTTTAAATTAAATAAATAAGACGTATAAAAAAATAAGTAAATTAATTATTTCTCATATCAATAAATGCAAAGCTTATTAACAAAGTATTATTCACTATGTAGTCCACAATTAATCTTGTCTTCCTTTAATTATTTGTAATCTAGATTATTGTAGCACAACTTCAATTAAAGATGAACAATGGCAGTGACAATAGAGAAACACATACGATCAATGACGAAGAGAACATATACATATAAGTTTTAGGGTTAAGAGATTTAACAAGTTTTAATAATAATTTAGTTAAAACCATCACTATAATCGTAATAGAGTGTGGAATGCCCAAGTCCCACATAGTAGTATGAGCTGTCTGATGGGGTACTTAAGTAATTTGGCTCTCCTACTTCAATAGTTGGCTTTTAGGGGTAGGTTCTCCAGGCTACTTTAGTGGTGAATAGCGGAGGCAACAATAAAAAATATGGATGAAAATAATGAAAATATAGGAAGAGATACACCGATTGTGTTTTAAGATATTTCTTCTTTATCCCAAAAGAAAAAAATTTAACAAGTTTAGTGATGGTTTTTTTCGCCACTAAATATACATATGTAATACCCATGAAAAATAAAATATAAATATTTGTTTACAAACTACTGTTACTATTTCAGTATACGGTATTGTTCACCTGTATAATACTATTTACGTATATGATACTGTTCACTTATACAATTGAAATATCAAGTACTAGAAGTGGTTTGGTCATAAGAGAAAACTAGAAAGAAGTTCGTGGAAGAAAATGACATTTTATGTGTAAAAATACCCTCAGGGACTAAAGTGAAAGGACTGAATTGAAAAGAAACATAAATGTTTAAGGTGAAATGATAGTTTTCCCCTTAAGTTTTCAATAGTAAGCCACCTGCGACTTTTCCGTAGTTGCATAGTAACTGTAAATGATTAACGTGGATTATTTTATTAGAAATGTCATTTTCATAAATAGTAAATTGAATATTTTATTAGCGCATAGTATCAAATAGTACCCTTGACTTTTGCTATAAATAGGCCCTTCCATTTCACTTCTAAACTCACACCTTCAACTTCTCTTCTTCTCTCCTTAAGTTTCTCTTACTTCAATGCTAGGCCTCTGAGATTTTGGGCCTTTCCTTTTCAGCTTAGGTAAGGATACTATGCCCTTTCTATGTCTTTCAAATTTTAGAAGTTAATTTTTTAAGTATGCTCTGTGGTTGCAGTTTTGGCCGATCTTCCACATCAGAAAAACTGTCCTTAGCTGTTTATATGTTATTTTGATTCTCTGATTACCGAAATAGAATGTAAACTGTGAAGAATACATGTCTAGGAAAGTTCTGGCTAAGGAAAGACCTGGTTTTTAAGTGTGTCCAGTGTGACCCTCCACTCTTTCCTGGGAACTTACTGTCACGACCCTCAAAATGGTACGTGACCGGCACAACCTAGAGATACTCTCTAGTTGTAAGCCTATGCTTTTAGCTCCATATAATAATCATTCTAAAATGTGAGAGTAATAATATAACAAAGACTTATCTTAGTTAAATACTCCGATTTTGCTTAATAAGCTACAATCTTACAAAACATACAGTAAACTTAAAGTACTGTAATAACATAAATATGTACAATAACCACTTCCTCCTAGATGTCCTATTTGACTGCAGAGCTTTCTAGAATTTAAAACTGAAGAAACAGCTTTAATTCAAATAAACACCAACCCTTGAAGCAAAGAGGGTTAGGATATTGAACTTGCGCTACTGCTCAGACAGATGTTTTTCGTTAATCTCAGGATCTGAAAAAAATATATCCACCACAATATGAGATAATAATCTCAATGAATAGATAACGTTACAAGGATAGAAACTTAATTACAGATAATCATCAAGTGATTAACAATACACAAGTATATGTATAAAATGCATAAGTAAAATCATATCATACTTATAATCGACAAATAGCCATAGAATATGACCATAATCATATTCGGCACACAGCTATCTCCACATTTGGCATACAGCCATAGCATATGACCATAATCATATTTGGCACACAGCCATATTCATATTCGGCACACAGCCATTTTCATATTCGGCACACAGCCATAAATATGACCATAATCATATTCGGCACACAGCCAGATTCACATTCGGCACACAGCCATAGCATATGACCATAATCATATTCGGCACACAGCCATATTAATTGAAATATTCAGTCAAAGGTAATAGTAGATATACTCTGAATATGTAAATTACTTGGACTATTCATATAATTAAATAAGTATCCAAGTAGGTTAGCTACTCACCTGAAATCCAAGTTACTATATCTTCTTTAAATCTACACAATTACATTTAATGGATTCAATTAATATAATTCTTTAATACACGTATATGTACTATTTAAAAATACATATAAATACTATTTATATATAATTACTATTCATTTATACGTATAGTTACTATTCATATGTACGGTTACTATTCATACGTACGGTTACTATTCATACGTACGGTAACTATTTATACATACGGTTACTATTCATACGTACAAGTACTATTCATACCAGAAATAGAGAATATAATCTGTAAAAGAGTACACCAGGTAAGTTCCCAGGAAAGAGTGGAGAGTCCCAATGGACACACTTAACAACCATGTCTTTCCTTAGCCAGAACTTTCCTAGACATGTATTCTTCACAGTTTACATTCTATTTCGGTAATCAGAGAATCAAAACAACATATAGGTAGCTAAGGACAGTTTTTCTGATGTGGAAGATCGGCCAAAGCCGCAACCACAGAGCATACTTAAGAAAATAACTTTTAAAAATCTGAATGGCACAGAAAAGGGGCATAGTATTCTTACCTTGGATCTAGGCTAAGGAAGAAAGACCTAGAATCTCAGAGCCCTAACGCCGGAGTAAGAGAAGTTTTAAGGAAAGGAGAGAAGAGAAACTGAAGGTGTGTGTTTTGAATTGAAATGGAAGGGCCTATTTATAGGAGAAATTATGGTACTATTTGCTACTATTCCATCTACCATTCTCCTATACTATTTCATCTACCAGTTTCACTTACCAGTTTTCATCTACCATTCTCCTATACTATTTCATCTACCAGTTTCACTTACCAGTTTTCATCTACCATTCTCCTATACTATTTCATCTACCAGTCTCACTTACCAGTTTTCATTCTAGATTCTACTTTTGAACTGTATATTTACTTAATGGGATTAATTCCATATCATATCATCCATTATATCCCACAATTTATAGAATCTATAATTAAAAAATTTATATTTTCAACAATATGCACAAACGAGTATACAAAAATTAAACTGATAGGGAATTTATTTTCTTCAAAATAAATTTATCGAAATTCTTAAATACTTATAACTTAAAAAATAATAATAATAATGGGTATTACATTCTACCCCCCTTAAAAAAAATTCGGTCCCCGAATTTAAATTACCTTGAAGATTCAAATAGATGTGGGTATCTAATTCGCATATCAGCCTCGGCTTCCCATGTGGCCTCCTCGTGAGTCTGATTCCGCCATAGTACTTTTATCGATGGAATCTCTCTAGATCGGAGCTTCTTAATCTGGCTATCCAGGATAGCTATCGGTACTTCCTCGTATGACAAATCTTCATCTAATTGGAGGGTATCTTGATGAAGTACGTGTGAAGGGTCAGGAAGGTACTTCCTTAACATAGACACATGGAAGACGGGGTGGATTCCCCCTAATTCTGTGGGTAAGGCTAGCTTGTAGGCAACATTGCCTATTCTCTCTAGGATCTCATAAGGTCCAATATACCTGGGGCTTAATTTTCCTTTCTTCCCAAACCTCATTATGCCTTTCATGGGTGAAACCTTGAGAAACACCATGTCTCCAATGATGAACTCTAAGTCTCTTCGTCTATGGTCAGCATAGGCTTTCTGCCTATTATGGGCTGCTAACATCCGTTCTCGGATAACTCTTACCTTGGTGATTGCTTCTTGCACTAAATCGGGTCCCAGGAGTTTTACCTCACCCATCTCGAGCCATCCAATCGGTGATCGACACCGGCGACCATATAAGGCCTCATAAGGTGCCATCTTGATACTTGATTGGTAACTGTTGTTGTAGGCAAACTCCACTAGCGGAAGGTGCTTTTCCCAGCTTCCACCAAAGTCAAGGATGCATGCCCTCAACATGTCTTCCAAAGTCTGAATGGTCCGCTCTGTTTGTCCGTCAGTCTGCGGGTGAAAATCCGTGCTAAGATTTACTCTGGTGCCAAGGGCTTCTTGAAAAGTCCTCCAAAATCGAGACGTGAATTGTGGCCCACGATCGGAGATAATCGTCAAAGGAACTCCATGTAACTTCACAACTTCTTTAATGTAGAGCTCAGCCAGTCTAGACACACTATATGTTGTCTTAACCGGTATAAATTGGGCCGTCTTAGTTAACCGGTCAACGATGACCCAGATAGAATCATAGCCACTAGAAGAATGTGGTAACCCTACTACGAAGTCCATCGTCACATCTTCCCATTTCCACTCAGGAATTTTAATTTGCTGAAGTTTCCCTGCCGATCTCAGGTGTTCAGCTTTAACTTGCTGACAAGTTAAACATCTTGATACAAAATCTGCCACGTCACACTTCATTCCATCCCACCAGTAAATTTGTTTCAAGTCTTGGTACATCTTGGCCATACCAGGGTGAACTGTGTATGCCGTGTTATGTCCTTCCTCCATAATCTCTCTCCTCAGAGCCGGCATATTAGGAACACACAATCGATTTTTAAACCAAAGTGTGCCTGTGTCATCAAGTGTAAACTCTTGGGTATCTCCACTGTGTACCTTGTCCATGATCTTGGCCAATTCTGGGTCATCCTTCTGAAATAGACGAATATGGTCGGATAAGGAAGATTTAGCCTTAACGTGAGCCAAGAACATGCCAGAGTCAGATATCTCAAAGTATACCCCACGAGACTCTAATTCTTGTAACTCCTGTACTAAGGGCTTTCTTACCTCAGTTATATGTGCAAAAGTACCTGAGGATTTTCTACTTAAGGCATCTGCTACCACATTTGCTTTTCCAGGGTGGTATAGGATATTGCAGTCATAATCCTTCATCAATTCCATCCAGCGCCTTTGTCGTAAATTAAGGTCACGCTGATCAAAGATATATTTAAGGCTCTTATGATCAGTGAATATTTCACACTTTTCCCCATAGAGATAGTGCCGCCATATCTTAAGTGCAAACACAACCGCTGCCATTTCTAGGTCATGTGTCGGGTAATTCTGCTCATGTTTCTTGAGTTGTCTGGAGGCATATGCTATCACTTTACCATTCTGCATGAGGACACAACCAAGTCCTATTCGAGAGGCGTCACAATATACCGTGAACCCTCCTGGTCCGGATGGTAATACAAGTATTGGCGCTGTAACCAACCGCAGCTTAAGTTGTAAGAAACTCTTCTCGCATTCATCATCCCACTGATACTTTACATTCTTTCGTGTTAGCTGTGTGAGAGGGGCAGCTATCTTTGAAAAGTCCTGGATGAAACGTCGGTAATAACCAGCCAATCCTAGGAAGCTCCGAATTTCTGTTACCGAAGTAGGTCTCGGCCACATCTTGATTGCTTCAACCTTGCTTGGGTCCGCCTGTATGCCATCTTTTGAAATCACATGACCTAAGAAGGTTACTCGGTCAATCCAGAACTCACACTTTGAGAACTTCGCATAAAGTTGATGTTCTCTCAGCTTCTGCAATGCCATACGAAGATGTTGCTCATGCTCCTCCGAGCTCCTTGAGTAAACTAATATATCATCTATAAATACTATGACAAATCGATCAAGGTATGGTTTAAATACCCGGTTCATGAGATCCATGAAAGCTGCCGGGGCATTTGTTAGTCCGAAAGACATAACTGTGAACTCGTAATGTCCATACCTAGTACGAAATGCTGTCTTGGGTATATCTGCCTTTTTGACCTTGAGTTGGTGATAACCAGACCTCAAGTCAATCTTAGAAAAATGCTTAGCTCCCTGCAACTGATCAAAGAGATCATCTATACGAGGCAGAGGGTACTTATTTTTTATAGTGACCCTATTCAGTTGCCTGTAATCAATGCAAAGTCTCATTGATCCATCTTTCTTCTTTACGAAGAGAACAGGGGCACCCCACGGGGAATAACTGGGTCTTATGAAACCCTTATCTAGAAGATCCTGCAGTTGTTCCTTGAGTTCTTTCAGCTCAGTCGGTGCCATTCTGTAAGGTGGAATTGAGATAGGTTGAGTTTCTGGTGCCAGATCTACATTGAACTCAATTTCTCGATCCGGGGGTAGTCCTGGTAATTCGTCTGGAAACACGTCTAAAAACTCTCTCACAATTGGCACATCTTCAGGTTTGAGCTTTTCCTTCTCTACGTCTTGTACGAAGGCTAAGAACCCTCTGTACCCTTTTCTCAATAATCGTTGGGCGCCCATTAGGGAGATCAAGTTATGCGGTGTCCTACTTTGGTCTCCCTGGAATACAAATGTGGCTTCTCCGGGCATAGAAATTTTTATGGATTTACTATGACAATCGAGGGTTGCGTGGCATGAAGCCAACCAATCCATGCCTAAAAGTACATCAAAATCTATCATATCAAGGATCATAAGATCTGCCACAGTTTCTAGCCCTCCTACAACCACACTACATTCTTTATACTTTTTCTCTATTAGAACCCTTTCTCCCATAGGGGTAGACACAAGAAACGGTCGTTCTAAACTTATCGGTTTCTTAAGGATGTATTTAACAAAATTTGGAGATACATATGAATGGGTAGATCCAGGGTCAAATAATACATGAGCTTTATGTGAGTAAATGGTCAAAATACCTGTGACAACAGCATTAGATGCTTGGGCGTCTTGTCTGGTAAGAGCAAACACCCTAGCTGGACCATGATTAAAAGACTGCTGCCCTCTTCCTCCTGCTCCTCTTCCGGCTCCTCTTCCTAGTCCACCCCTTCCTGCAGATGAATGAGCTACACTAGCTGATGTTGTCATTGCTTGAGGATATGATGGTTGTGCAGACCTAGCCCCAATAAGTAATTGTGGACATTCCCTTGCAAAGTGACCCGCTTGACCACAATGGTAGCAAATTTTGCTCTCTTTATAACATATTCCCGAATGAAACTTCCCACATTGCGGGCACATAGGCTTAGCATGCCTTTGTTGAATTGGTGCTTGATCATCCCTCCTTTGATTGAAACTCGGTTGTACTACACTGGATGATGCAATAGTTTGCCCCGAAAATGCTATAGGATTTGATTGGCCTGGATTTGGCGGCTTTGGTGCTCCTACTGAGCTATTGTAGGGCTTTTCTTCCCGTCCTCGCTTTTTCTTCGTTCTTTGTTCACCCTTCACCTCTTCTGCCATTTCCATGAATCTTGCAGTACTTATCATTGCGGCATAAGAAGGATATGTTTCGATTTGGGTCCCCACAAGTTGTCTTAAAAAGGGGCGAAGGCCCATGACAAATCTCCTTATCTTTTCTCTTTCATCAAGATTTTTGTTAGCTGCAAATCGAGAGAGCTGTATGAACTTAGTGTTATAATCGTGGATCGACATAGACCCTTGCTTGAGGGTTTCAAATTCTTGGGTTTTTACGCCTCGTACACTTTGAGGGAGGAATCTTTCCATGAACATCCTCTCAAATTCTTCCCATTCCACTGGTGGGGCATTACTAGCTCTACCCCCTTTAAAGCTGTTCCACCATTCTTCAGCAACTCCATTCAATTGGTAAACAGCTAATGCCACTTTCCGGACACTTGAACATCCCAAAGCTGTGCAGGCCTTTTCAATACCATCCAAGAATTTTCTTGGGTCTTCATTTGGATCTTCTCCAGAGAATGATGGAGGTTTGAGCTTTAGGAAGCTTGTAAGTTGTTTTTCTGTCAAAATCTCCTCTTGTTGGGGAAGAGGTGCTTGCGTATTTGTTTGAGGTGCCACTGGGGAATTGTTCAGAATAGATTGCCCTATTATCATTGCCTCCATTCTATCCATTCGTTCTTGGATAGTATTGAACATAGCCCTTAGAAATGGATCATTTGGAGGAGGTATCTCATCAGCACCTACAGTCTCAGTACGTTCACTGCTTTCTTGTGATGCATTCACTGAGGA
Organism: Biancaea sappan; assembly: GCA_037074585.1. Classification (NCBI taxonomy): domain Eukaryota; kingdom Viridiplantae; phylum Streptophyta; class Magnoliopsida; order Fabales; family Fabaceae; genus Biancaea; species Biancaea sappan. The sequence continues at coordinate 38,329,135 of CM073501.1, read as the reverse complement.
GGAAGGTGTTGGCACTCTTCTAGAGCCCAAACGCCTACCTTGATTAGATGGTCTTCCTCTTGCCATTAAAGGTGTCAAAATCTACACAGATTTAGCAAACACCTTTAGATATTAAGAATACCTTAGAGCGCAATACTAATTAAGGAGTATGACACCAAAGGAATATTGATGACATCCTATGCTGCCTTCTGTGGAACCTCATCCTATGATTGTGCCGCGGTTCACAATAATAGGGGAGGGTCTACCGAAGACACCTTTTGCTCTGTAGCCAATAGGAGACCTAAAAACCCAACCCTCTGATACCAACTTTGTCACGACCCTCAAAATGGTACGTGACCGGCACAACCTAGAGATACTCTCTAGTTGTAAGCCTATGCTTTTAGCTCCATATAATAATCATTCTAAAATGTGAGAGTAATAATATAACAAAGACTTATCTTAGTTAAATACTCCGATTTTGCTTAATAAGCTACAATCTTACAAAACATACAGTAAACTTAAAGTACTGTAATAACATAAATATGTACAATAACCACTTCCTCCTAGATGTCCTATTTGACTGCAGAGCTTTCTAGAATTTAAAACTGAAGAAACAGCTTTAATTCAAATAAACACCAACCCTTGAAGCAAAGAGGGTTAGGATATTGAACTTGCGCTACTGCTCAGACAGATGTTTTTCGTTAATCTCAGGATCTGAAAAAAATATATCCACCACAATATGAGATAATAATCTCAATGAATAGATAACGTTACAAGGATAGAAACTTAATTACAGATAATCATCAAGTGATTAACAATACACAAGTATATGTATAAAATGCATAAGTAAAATCATATCATACTTATAATCGACAAATAGCCATAGAATATGACCATAATCATATTCGGCACACAGCTATCTCCACATTTGGCATACAGCCATAGCATATGACCATAATCATATTTGGCACACAGCCATATTCATATTCGGCACACAGCCATTTTCATATTCGGCACACAGCCATAAATATGACCATAATCATATTCGGCACACAGCCAGATTCACATTCGGCACACAGCCATAGCATATGACCATAATCATATTCGGCACACAGCCATATTAATTGAAATATTCAGTCAAAGGTAATAGTAGATATACTCTGAATATGTAAATTACTTGGACTATTCATATAATTAAATAAGTATCCAAGTAGGTTAGCTACTCACCTGAAATCCAAGTTACTATATCTTCTTTAAATCTACACAATTACATTTAATGGATTCAATTAATATAATTCTTTAATACACGTATATGTACTATTTAAAAATACATATAAATACTATTTATATATAATTACTATTCATTTATACGTATAGTTACTATTCATATGTACGGTTACTATTCATACGTACGGTTACTATTCATACGTACGGTAACTATTTATACATACGGTTACTATTCATACGTACAAGTACTATTCATACGAGAAATAGAGAATATAATCTGTAAAAGAGTACACCAGGTAAGTTCCCAGGAAAGAGTGGAGAGTCCCAATGGACACACTTAACAACCATGTCTTTCCTTAGCCAGAACTTTCCTAGACATGTATTCTTCACAGTTTACATTCTATTTCGGTAATCAGAGAATCAAAACAACATATAGGTAGCTAAGGACAGTTTTTCTGATGTGGAAGATCGGCCAAAGCCGCAACCACAGAGCATACTTAAGAAAATAACTTTTAAAAATCTGAATGGCACAGAAAAGGGGCATAGTATTCTTACCTTGGATCTAGGCTAAGGAAGAAAGACCTAGAATCTCAGAGCCCTAACGCCGGAGTAAGAGAAGTTTTAAGGAAAGGAGAGAAGAGAAACTGAAGGTGTGTGTTTTGAATTGAAATGGAAGGGCCTATTTATAGGAGAAATTATGGTACTATTTGCTACTATTCCATCTACCATTCTCCTATACTATTTCATCTACCAGTTTCACTTACCAGTTTTCATCTACCATTCTCCTATACTATTTCATCTACCAGTTTCACTTACCAGTTTTCATCTACCATTCTCCTATACTATTTCATCTACCAGTCTCACTTACCAGTTTTCATTCTAGATTCCACTTTTGAACTGTATATTTACTTAATGGGATTAATTCTATATCATATCATCCATTATATCCCACAATTTATAGAATCTATAATTAAAAAATTTATATTTTCAACAATATGCACAAACGAGTATACAAAAATTAAACTGATAGGGAATTTATTTTCTTCAAAATAAATTTATCGAAATTCTTAAATACTTATAACTTAAAAAATAATAATAATAATGGGTATTACACTTACCTGGTGTACTCTTTTACAGATTGTATTCTCTATTTCTGGTATGAATAGTAACCGTACGTATGAATAGTGACCGTATATATGAATAGTAATCGTACATATGTATAGTAACCGTACATATGTATAGTATCTGTACATAAAAATAGTATTGATACGTATAAATAGTGATCGTATGTACGAATATTATCCGTATGTATAAATAGTACCCGTACGTATGAATAGTGACCGTATATATGAATAGTGACCGTACATATGAATAGTACCGTATGTATGAACAGTATCTGTATGAAAACAATCCTAACTTGTTTTCTCTAATCTTTCATGAAAATCTCCGTAGCAGAATACTGAAATTCATCTGTGTACTCTTGTCTGTAACGACTTAGAGAAGCGATATTCGTACGGAATCCAGGTGAGTGAAACGACCCCGTTTTAATAGAGTTTTTGTAATACCCATTATTTTTTTTAAGTTATAAGTATTTAAGAATTTCGATAAATTTATTTTGAAGAAAATAAATTCCCTATCAGTTTAATTTTTGTATACTCGTTTGTGCATATTGTTGAAAATATAAATTTTTAATTATAGATTCTATAAATTGTGGGATATAATGGATGATATGATATGGAATTAATCCCATTAAGTAAATATACAGTTCAAAAGTGGAATCTAGAATGAAAACTGGTAAGTGAGACTGGTAGATGAAATAGTATAGGAGAATGGTAGATGAAAACTGGTAAGTGAAACTGGTAGATGAAATAGTATAGGAGAATGGTAGATGAAAACTGGTAAGTGAAACTGGTAGATGAAATAGTATAGGAGAATGGTAGATGAAAACTGGTAAGTGAAACTGGTAGATGAAATAGTATAGGAGAATGGTAGATGAAATAGTAGTAAATAGTACCATAATTTCTCCTATAAATAGGCCCTTCCATTTCAATTCAAAACTCACACCTTCAGTTTCTCTTCTTTCCTTTCCTCAAAACTTCTCTTGCTTTGGCGTTAGGGCTCTGAGATTCTAGGTCTTTCTTCCTTAGCCTAGATCCAAGGTAAGAATACTATGCCCCTTTTCTGTGCCATTCAGATTTTTAAAAGTTATTTTCTTAAGTATGCTCTGTGGTTGCGGCTTTGGCCGATCTTCCACATCAGAAAAACTGTCCTTAGCTACCTATATGTTGTTTTGATTCTCTGATTACCGAAATAGAATGTAAACTATGAAGAATACATGTCTAGGAAAGTTCTGGCTAAGGAAAGACATGGTTGTTAAGTGTGTCCATTGAGACTCTCTACTCTTTCCTGGGAACTTACCTGGTGTACTCTTTTACAGATTATATTCTCTATTTCTGGTATGAATAGTACCTGTACGTATGAATAGTAACCGTACGTATGAATAGTAACAGTACGTATGAATAATAACCATATATATGAATAGTAACTATACGTATAAATGAATAGTAACTATATATAAATAGTATTTATATGTATTTTTGAATAGTATATATACATGTACATTTTTATATGTATTTTTGAAAAGTACACGTACGTATACGTGATTATATGTATTAAAGAATTATATTAATTGAATCCATTAAATGTAATTGTGTAGATTTAAAGAAGATATAGTAACTTGGATTTCAGGTGAGTAGCTAACCTACTTGGATACTTATTTAATTATATGAATAGTCCAAGTAATTTACATATTCAGAGTATATCTACTATTACCTTTGACTGAATATTTCAATTAATATGGCTGTGTGCCGAATATGATTATGGTCATATGCTATGGCTATGTGCCGAATGTGAATATGGCTGTGTACCGAATATGATTATGGTCATATGCTATGGCTGTGTGCCGAATGTGAATATGGCTGTGTGCCGAATATGATTATGGTCATATTTATGGCTGTGTGCCGAATGTGAAGATGACTGTGTGCCAAATATGAATATGGCTGTGTGCCAAATATGATTATGGTCATATGCTATGGCTGTATGCCAAATATGGAGATAGTTGTGTGCCGAATATGATTATGGTCATATTCTATGGCTGTTTGTCGATTATAAGTATGATATGATTTTACTTATACATTTTATACATATACTTGTGTATTGTTAATCACTTGATGATTATCTGTAATTAAGTTTCTATCCTTGTAACGTTATCTATTCATTGAGATTATTATCTCATATTGTGGTGGATATATTTTTTTCAGATCCTGAGATTAACGAAAAACATCCGTCTGAGGAGTAGCGCAAGTTCAATATCCTAACCCTCTTTGCTTCAAGGGTTGGTGTTTATTTGAATTAAAGTTGTTTCTTCAGTTTTAAATTCTAGAAAGCTCTGCAGTCAAATAGGACATCTAGGAGGAAGTGGTTATTGTACATAATTATGTTATTACAGTACTTTAAGTTTACTGTATGTTTTGTGAGATTGTAGCTTATTAAGTAAAATCGGAGTATTTAACTAAGATAAGTCTTTGTTATATTATTACTCTCACATTTTAGAATGATTATTATATGGAGCAAAAAGCATAGGCTTACAACTAGAGAGTATCTCTAAGTTGTGCCGGTCACGTACCATTTTGAGGGTCGTGACAGTTTTAGCATTACTAGTGATGAAAAGTATGTCGTAGGACACTCCCAAGATTCATAGGGGGAAATTGGATTCAGAATGACGAATCTAAATGAGATAATTAATCCATAAGTATGGATAAAATGAAATAAGTATCTTATGATGATGTGAAGTTTGAATGTTTTCAAAAATGGATTAATTGTTATCTTGATATGTGGTTTATAAATCCATAATATAGTTATATACTATACCTGTTATATGGATGAATATTATATTGAGCTTCTGATTATGATATGAAATGCTATTGATTGTGATTGAGCGGGACAGTACCCCCTCTCACGGCAAGGCGAAAAACCCGGTTGACAGGGTGTCTTGACCAATGAGTGTGGAGACAACGATTCCCTCAGTAGGGATATAGCCCGGATTGGTGATAAATCCGTGAGGCGCCCTAGCTAAGAGGATGAGGTTGTGCGTCATGGCGGAAATATACATAATTGGTGAGCCGGCCTGTGTGCGCTCTCCGGGATATATTGCCATTGACGAGTACTAGTAACGTTTGTTGAATTGGATGAATTTTTATCTTGTATGTAAGAGGATGATGTTGTGCGTCATGGCGGAAATATACATAATTGGTAAGCCGGTCTGTGTGCACTCTCCGGGATATATTGCCATTGACGAGTACTAGTAACATTTGTTAAATTGGATAAATTTTTATCTTCTGTCTATTGGTTGAGTATGAGCCTTTGGATATGCTTGCATGACTGGTAATGTATTTGAATTTTATTAATGCGAGGCCGATTCGCTCATTGAGTTTAAAAACTCACATTGTTTGTACAACCTTTTTGTTCAGATCAGGTTGCCATCGAAGAATATCTGCTAGAGGAGTAGATCACTTTAGACCTTCCCGTTGTCGGGTAGACCTCTCTTCTATTATAGATTATGTTGCTCTATAATCGTCTAGGACATCTAGTTCAGGGGTTCGACATTTGGCTTGTATGTCAGTATAATAATGTATTTTAAATTGATAATCTATGATTACATGCAAATCATCTCTATGATTTTCAGATAAGAAAATTTGATATATTTATCGGAAGGCTTACAGTGATGAGAGATTCATCATTGTGCCGGTCATGTGCCCAGAAAACGGGTCGTGACAACATACATATATGTATATACTCTTACAAATGAGAGCTAGATCCCTCACCTAGATTTCATGCTCAACATTGCATCCCAAAGGTATGAAAGATGCATTAAAGAAGTCATCTCTATGAAGTAATCATGCAAAAACATGTCAGGGTTACAAAATAGAGAAATTTCCTACCACTAATCCCGACCTTCACTTACTCCTTTGGTCATAACTCTTAATTGGTAAAAAATTTTCAAGTGAAACTTATACTATTAGAAAATAGACTCAAAGAGCTTTCCGACGATATAAATTTTGCTAAAAACAAAATCCGGATGAAAGAAATATGACTATTTGAAAAAAGATCCAGCACCACTATATAGTGGCGGTTACCAAAAACCGCCACTATCTATGGCGGTTTACCAAAAACTGCCACTAAATAGTGGCGGTTAAATAAACCGTCACTGTATGTTCATTTAGTGGCGGTTTTAAAAACCGCCACTAAATATCCGCCACTAAATAACTGTTTTTTTGTAGTGGCTTTAAGAAAGTCTTTTCATATTATCAATAGTTATGACAATAGAAATTTTTGAGGTATACTCAATATTCAAATATATTAAACCCATAAAATTTTTATTTAAACCACAACAATATTAACTATTGATTATAAAACATTTTTATTAAAATTTGTATATTTTTATAACAACATACTTACATAACAACACAGTCCCCACTTGTTGTTATACCAATATTATCTAAAAATTTTTTTCCACTTGCCCCCACTATTATTATAAATTCTCAAATAGAGAGAGAGAGAGAGACTAAAATCGTGAAACATACCTCATGAAGTAAGAAAAAGAAATTACCATTGCATAAATTTGCTTAATGAGCAAAATTGATCACTTCATGATCACTCAAAATTAAAACTGGAAAAAAATTATGAGTTTTGCTCATAAAAATATAGCAAATACTAATTGCAACCCATGTATATAATATTTGATAGTTGATCAAATCGATATGCTTTTGCTTCATATAATACAAATGCTATATATATATATATATATATATATATATATGCACAATCTACTTTAAAAGAATTTTTTCAAACCAAGTTAAAAGAACTTGTAAAATATTGTAGATACACAAGACAATATATAGCCAAAGCTAAAGTCTTGTATCAACACACCTTATCATATGTATCTCGTGTAGTTAAAAATTCTTTCTCTTAAATAAAATTTCCTTTTGTGAGCAACAACTAAATAAAAAAATAATATTTATAAGCCCAAAAAATTAAAATACTCATAATTGGAAACAATTATTTTTCACCTTAAATAAAGTATAAAAATATCATACAAATATCTATCTCATATATATATATATATATATATATTTACGTATATATATTTTATTTCAAAATATTACATAAGTGTGCCTCATCGTCTCTATCTCTCTCTCTCACACACACACATATATATATACATATATATATTCACGATAACATATACACACTTATTTATATATATCATCTTCTATATAACTATTTTTAAAATAACACATTTATGGGGACCAAATTGGAAAAAAACTATCATCTATGAAGGATCAAAATAATGTTTATATTCCACATAAGTGTTTAACGGTCTACATTATACTTTTAGTTAAATTTTTAAATGACTGATAAATATGCATCCATAAGAGACCAAATTATGTTTTCCATTTTAAAGTATATATACATACATATTTAAAGTATATATACATACATAAGTTTAAACTTCAATACAAATCACATAGCATTTTTTGTTAGTAAGTCTGTTATTGATATTAGGAATTACATTACAAAAACAAATGGTACCTAAAAAAAAATAATTTTTTTTAATTTGATCATTCAAAAATAATATTTCTTAATTTATTCTTTAAAATATTGCTCCCCTTTCAATTTGATCTTCTAAAAATAAATATTTCATCATATATATATATATATATATATATCATTAATCAACAATGAGTCCCCTGCTAGCTTGAAGGAAGAGTGATATTTTGGAACTAAATTAAGAAAAAGCGTAGTATTAATTTTAGAGAGTAAATTGAAATTAGAAGACCAAATTAAAATAAAATAATCTTTTTAAAAATTAAATCAGTAATTTCAAGTAAATATTGATTAGTCTAGAGTTATTTTCTAAAGCTTGAAAACCTTGCTTTAATATTAAAGAAGAATATTTTAAGAATTAATTGAAAGCTTATGTTGAAAAGATCAAATTGAAAATTAAAAAAAAAATCATTTTTAAAACCTAAATCATTAATTTATTCTTGGTTGATTTTCTCTACCTTGAGCTCATAAAATGCTATATATACCCATATAGATGTCTCCTAATCTCCAATGCCATGCTCACTGGGAAGCTCTGAAGAAGAAGAAGAAGAAGCTCTTTAAACAATGGCTTCTCACTATAGCCAATCTCTTCAGTCTCTTCCGGCCACTTCAACTCATCGTCATGTCTTATTTTCTTCCTCCATTAATTCTCTCCCCTTCAATCATTTTTCCACCAAGTCCTTCAATGGTACCTAATAACCTTTTCATCTCACTTATCTTATTGTTCCCTCTTCTTAAACCGTTGATTTCCAAGATCAACGGCCTAGGATCATAGTTCTTTTTTTGAAATCATTGTCTATGTTGTTGCAGGTGTTCATCCGTTGAAGGCTAAAATCATTGTATCACAAAAAAGCTCTGATTTCCGGCAAAAAGCAGAACATCAGAAACAAGAACTGTAGAAATTTCAAAGGAAGAAGCTGCTGCTGCTTCGCCTCTTCCAACTTTTAAATGGAACGAGAATCAATTTGAGGAAGACGAAGAAGAAGCTTTGGAGGTGATTCAATAAATCATGTTCTTTGTTTTTGGTGTGTGTGTGTGTGTGTGTATATATATAGGTTAAATGAATACTGGTTGGACAAATGAGCAGGGTGGTGTGATAAGTGAAGAGATCAGAAAGAGAGTGGAAGAACTTAGGTCGAATCTGGAATCGTCGGAAGGAGAGAAGAGTATATCGCCGTCTGCTTACCACACAGCATGGGTGGCTCTTGTGGAAGACGTCAATGGAAGTGGTCTCCTCAGTTTCCTTCTTCCCTTCAATGGATTATTGACAATCAGCTTCCAGATGGCTCATGGGGTGACAGTGGTATATTCGTCGCTTATGATAGGTTGCTCGGTACCTTGGCCTCTGTAATCGTTTTGACTCACTACAATGTTCATCTTGACAAGGCTGCCAAAGATAATTATTTGAAATTAATCTCATTCACCTTAATAACTTATTTAATTGCTTATAAAAAAAATTTCATGTGAAAAATTTTTATATCATAAATTCTTTTTAAATTAAATTATTTAGTGTTTGAATACATACTTGAAGAAGCGTTTTTAAATTATGATTAGGGAATGAGGGAGGTGGAAGGTTTAATTTCCATATAATTTTAAATTATGATTAGGAATATATTTGTTTTGTAAAAGTGCAAAACAATTTTTTGGTTATATAAATTTGATCTTTGGCAAAAGGATTTTCCAAGAAGCTTAAAAAATAAACTAAAAATAATTTTTTAGATATTAATAATTTACTTTTTTAAATTTATTTAAACACTAAAAATAGAAAATGGGTTTAAAAATATTTGGTTTGGGCTTGTTTGGTTTAGATTTATCCAAACACTGAAAATAAATTTATTCATATAGCTAGTTTAGTTTGGACATTTCTTATTTTTATTTTCACTAAAAATAAAAAATGAGCTTGAAAATGTGTTTGGTTGCATTTAATGAAAATATTTTCTTGCAAACATTTCTTAAAATGAGCCCAAATATAAAAACAATAAAAAGATATTTTCAATGTTTCAAAAAATGTATTTTCAGAAATAAAAACTGAAAACAAAATAGTAAATGTTTTTACAGACCAAATGAACTATTTTTTTTTTTACATAAAAGTACTTATACTCTGGCCGATCTAAAAATTTTGGTTAATGGAGACAAAATGTAATCTACAAATATTATTGTGGGAGCAAAAAAATACTACATATATTAATCAAAAAAATTTATTGTAGATCAATTGCCACTATACCCTTTCAAGTAGATCCTGCTTATAATAACAAAAAGCTTTTAATAAATTATAAGCTACTATCCAATCAGCTCGCGAATTCGATGCTAATCATACTTGTTGCTTTTAACAATAATTTTTATTGTTATTAAAAGTTTTAACAACAATACAGTTTGCTAAAATTTTTAACAAAAAATCGTTGTTGAAATTTTTAATAGCTATAAAAATTATTGTTGAAAGAGACAAGATCTTCGTTCAATCAAGCCTTAATTAGTGGTCTATGTCATGTACATGTTGAAATTTGACTGGGTAGCCATCAGTTGGATATTCTTTTTGTCCTGTTTTTGGTATTATTGGTCAATTAAGTAATGGAAGTGGAACATCCACTTTGGGTGACGACGTAAATGTAGACAAATTGGAAACAGAGAACAGAGAACACATGACGTGTGGGTTTGAGATAATTCTACCAACACTTCTCCAATTGGCACGAAGTTTGAACATTGACGTGCCTGATGACTTCCCTGCCATGAAAGAAATCTATGCAAGGAGAGATGCCAAGCTCAAAAGGTGCCTACCTACTTATCACCTAGTTATTAGAGTTGAAGCAAAACAGCAATATAATAATTCACAAAATTTATATGCAATTTTCTATATATTTTTGTTACGAGGTTATTTATTAAAAATAAAATGTGTAAATTATTTTTAAAAGACTAATCCTGTAAAACTAAGTTAAGAGAAATATATAATTATCTTTAAAAGGTCATAAATTAATTGTGTTTTGACTGAAATATTATATATTTGTTACAAGATTATTGGAGTTGAAACAAAAGAGCAACATAATAATAGATAAAATTTTTATGCAATTTCCTATATTACGAGATTTTTCATTAAAAATAAAATGAGTAAAAAATTTTTTAAAAGACTAATCGTGTAAAACTAAGTTATAAAAATATATAATTTTTTTTATAGGCCATATACTAATTATATTTTGATTGAAGAACTATAAATTTGTCATATTTTAATTAGAGAATTTGATAATAAAAATATAAAAAAAAACTTCATTCATCTAAGGTTTTTTCCTATAATGAATAGTGCTTCCAGCCAATTCAACAATCATATGTAAGGAAAGGTCATGGATTTGGGAATCGATTGCCCTCTAGGTTCTGGAGGAAACGGTACCCTCCATGATTAGATTTGGACCGTTGGATGAGATCACCCAATGATTCAGATTAATTTTACATTTTTTTAAAATTACATAATTAATTTTTAATAAGTTCAATCTTTATTTTTTTCAATTTTTGAAAATTATTCATGTAATTTTTAAAAAAGAAAAAAATGCAAGATTATTCTAGACCTTTTTTAAAAAAAGTAAAAAAAAAACGCAAGATTATTCTAGACAGTTGGAAGATCTCATTCAATGGTCCAGATCTGATCTTGAAGGGTATTGTTCCCTACAGGACCTGGAAGGGAGCTGGTTCCATGGATTTGAAAGGTTAAAGTTGTCGTTGTTAGGTTTCATCAAGATCTCTGTGTATGATTAAAAAAGGGTTAAATTATTCTTTT